>VDFB02193867.1:551221114-551266371 GCA_007258455.2 Sequoia sempervirens
TATTTCTTCCCCTTGAGTGTTGTTGAGTCTAGGAATAGGGATTTCTTTTGCATCAGCCATGTTGCTAGGGATCTCACTATTTCGAGGTTCAATGTTGGGAGTTTTGATATTGAAAGTTTCACTACTCAGACTTCTTATGTTTTCCATTTCAAAGTGGGGTGTTCCAAGTTCTTTGTCTTTGAGTCTCCTCTTTTGTGACCTTGTTTGGTTGGGCATACAAATGTTATGATTTGGACTAAGCTTTGATCTAAGTTTGAAATAGTGCCAAGGATTACAATAAGTCAAATAGAATGACAAATTCTATTGATTAGACTAAGTTTGATTTGATTGTGTGATGTTTCATTGATAGAAGGATGAAAAATCCCAAAGATGAAACTAGGTTGTACAAACAAAGATGTGATGGATATTGATTGATTTAGGCACCTTGAAATGTTTAGATCTAGGTTTAGTTTTAAAAGTTCCACTTGTATAGGTCCATTTCGACAATGTTTAGACTTCTAAGGTATCTAAGGAATGATATTGGACTTGGATTTTAGATTCTTGTTGTGTAATTAAGGTACTCAAAATGTTGGAAAAGTATTGGATTGACAATAGTACATCATGTATAACTCTAAATTGTCCTTACAAGCTCTCTTGTAAAAGTTGAAGGTTAGTCTTTCTCTAAAGTCATAGATCATACACAAACATTTTTGGTGTTGTTTGAAACTAAGAGGATTGAGCTTGGGTTTTCTAACCTTGACCTTTCATGAAATCATCATGTAAACCACATATTATGACTCTGTTTTGCCTAAGGAATGGTTGAACATTATTGGAAGGACTGATTTTTTGAAAATGGATGGACGTAAGTTACCAACTTGTCTACCTCAATGAATGTAGTTCTGAATCAAGGTTTTCACTTACAAAATGTAACATTTTTTATGGTGTTTGGTTTTAGTTTCATTTTGAGGACACATCAAGCATAATATAGACTCCTAAGGTTGTGTAAGACTGTATTCTTTTAGATTCCATGCAAGTTTTACCCCAACCGCACTATCTTTAGCAGATGAATTCAGAAGCTTGGCTGCATGGGCTCCCCCTTATAGTGCACTCTCTTCTCAGGACAACCAAGCTTCCATTCCCTGTGAAAATCCCATGGCGAACTGATCACCTCTACTAAAAACTGTGAGAATGTGGATGCCTTGGCAACGACCATTGTTGTACCAAAGAATAGATAAAGGCTTTTGGAAAATCTACAACAAGGGTTTTAATGTGGGAATTATGTTCATGGGGGATAATCCATATGGTGAGAGTCCTTTTCAATCCATCTCATTGGAATTATCCTTGTGATACTTGAACTTTCCTCAAGTATCCACATTTATATCCCAGTTGGAAGTGGCTTGGCTTTAGTGTGTTACCAGTTGGTTCATTCCCTTGGGTGATTACTTTTTTCCACAAGGTAATCCCTCTAGGATTAAAAAAAGAAAGTTAGTATACCCATAACTCGATCGATCTTTATTTCACATGAATAAAGAGAGAACTCATGCCATATACCCCACTTACACTTGCACATAAACAAGAATGGGTCTAGCTTTTTGGATCACCCAGTTAAGGGGAGAGCATATGCCTACCATCCATCACATACAAAAGACATTGTGTTCATTAATCCGTTAATTAAGCTATGTTCCTAACTTAACCAAAATGAAACATGATGTTCATTATCCCTTTACTTAAGCTACATTCCTAACTTAACCAAAATGGAAACAAATACATAACATCCAACCCCTGCAATATGTTAGTAGTTTATATTTTGAGTCTTTGACAATGAATCTGGGAAAACCTACAAATGCACAACACCAAATGTGAGTTTTTGATTTTGGTGACAAATTGCAAGAGGTGCCAAAACTCTAAAAATAGCCCAGAAATGGCTCAAAACAGTTCAAAATTGCCTCCAAACTGGTGCAAAATGTTCCCAAGTCATAAACCTTGCACCTACAATCATGAAACCATCAAAAAAGTTAGCAATAAGTGAGGCAAAGGCCCCATAGTGTGCACCATTTTGTGTGTGTGTTGAAATGTGTAGTAGAGTTATTTATTCTAATGTCAACACAAACCTTAATGAAACAGTTTAAATTCAAAGTTTGAAGCAATTAAAACTAATCTATTTCTTAATACAATCAAACTTTTCAAATATGAACCATTGTTCTCTATTCCTAGGGATTTATTAAACCGTTTGGCCCTCAGATTTGTATGAGCACAAATGTTGTTAAAATGACTACCTAGAAAATGAGATTTGATGCTTAATATGCAAGCTAAGATGATTTCTATGTGCAAATGTGTGGTGGAAGGATTAATGGAATGCAAATGTGTGTTGGAATGATTAGTGGTATGCTCCTAAATGAAACAAGATGATGGAATTGATGATGAATGAAATGATAAATGAAGGATGATGTTGGTGATGGATGAACAAGTGGAGATGAGTGAGATGATATACAACTATAATGAGCTATCTATGATTATGCATATGCTCAAATGCAAACATAAAACAAACTAACCTTAAATTTAACTATGATGAAATGGAGATGATAAAATGTAACTATGAAGCAATTAATTAGTCTAAGATGAGAATGCCAAGTAACATATGATATGCAAGCTAAGTATAAGACTCCATGAAAGCTCCAAGCTCGCATGAAAAACCTGCATGGTAACAATACTCAAAGTGTGGATGTAAAATGGCATTATAACACTATTCCAGTTTGTATTTCAAAATAGCATTATAACATTACTCAAAAGGTGGATGATAATGCAAAGGATGAGGGGGTACTTATAGAATTTTGCAAGCATTTTGTAAGGTGGCACCTTTCAATGATTCAGATTCAAGGGAGACAAGATAGACAGTGGAGATGAAAGGAATTAGGATGTTGTCCCTGATGAGCTCAAAATATGCTCATAATTTGAGTATTATGATGTATTTTTAATATCCTTACTCTTATTGCTAATGGTTGTTTTAACTCTTTGATTAAAGATTTTTTATATAAAATCGAGTGGTATCCTGTAGCAATACATTCCTATATTCATGTAGCCTAACATCTCTATGTGCCCATATTAATTACCCTGTTTGACTTCCCAAATGACTTATTTAATGCATATGGTTTTTGAATATTGAAATAGATTTAATATGTGATTAATGAGTGTATATCATGTTATTTTCCATACGTGCTTTCTTTCGCTTATGTCACCTTGTGTATCACAGGTTGTTGAAGGAGGCATGAAAAAGTCAAGCGCAATAGATCTTGGCCTTGCAGTAAAGTCCATTTCCTACATGACATCGAGGAAGTTGTTTCGGTGAAGACTCTCTGACCGGGTCATTGGGAAGAAATCTAAATGTTCATTAATTTGGGAAGAGTGGATTGCTAAATTCTCTCTGAATCATGTTGAATAGATATGCTTTCATTTATGAAGTCTGATCCTCAGTTTCAGGATACATTTATGTCCATGTATTTCTCTATTAGAGTTTGTTAGTTAGTTCCTTTTCTGATTTAAATAAGTGTTCCTCCTGAATGAGTGAGCAAGTGAGTATGTAAGAGTTAGTATTATAATAAGAGAGTGTTTTTTGTTAGTTTTGATCTAAGTAGAACAATGTATATCATTCCAAGTTATGAATAAAAGCTGATGAAGTTTTGAGTTCAATTCTTGCATAACTAGTTGATGCTTGCTAAGGGGGCCCACTTAGTAAGTATCCGTAGTTAGTTAGTTAGTTGTTTATTTCCTGTTATAAGTTAGATTTCATTCTTGAAATTTTCAGCTCAAACTCAATCTTATATTGTTCCTGTAGCATCGAGAATCTATCCCTGTGTTTGTTCCTGCAGAATAAGGCCAGTTCACAGTTTGTTTCTTAGTCATAGTAATCATGATTTTTGCTTTGATTAAGTTTAGAAGGCTTTGCATTACATTCATATAGCATAGGTAGAATTCCTTCCATGCATTTATTTCTAGTAAATTGTGACTGAAACTGGTTCTTAGTGCACATACAGTACCACTCCATTTAAAAATATACGTTCCCTAGTTTGACAATGTAAATGAACGACCATAAGAAGATACTAGTCACCTACTGGAATGTCTAGTTCCCAGGTTAGGATTTTTTGTGAGTTTATATCTTTTTGTGGATGCGACCATTTTTGGCGCCGTTGTCAGGGATGGTGTCAAGCTAAGAACCTATCATACTCATTGTTAGGAATAGTTTAGTTTGTTATTCAAGCATTTTCAAAATTCCTTCAATTTACCATTCATTATATTTCATGCATAGAAGAAGAGACGCTCTAGGAAGATTTCTCCCTAACCTTCCATTCATTAATAACAATTTTGAACCAGCTTATAATATATTTGAGGAAGGAGGAGACCAGGATATCAATCCTTTTGCTGAAAACCTGCTTGTTGAATTGCCATTTGATATAGCTGATGAAGAACCTGAAGAAAATTCATTTGCTTTGATACTCCATCAAGCAACTATGGCAAGTAATCCACCTAATCGACCTACTGCTTTTGAATTCCCCATCATTCCTAAACAAGATAATGATAACCTTAAAAATATTCCTTCTTCATTACTTCCCAAGTTCTATGGACTAGTTACAGAGGACCTAGAAACTTTCTTGTTTGAGTTTGACATCCTCTGTCACAGCTATAATTACACTTCAGATGCTCACAAGCTGAAGTTGTTTCCTCCTACTTTGAAAGAAGGAGCTCTTAGATGGTTCATGAGTTTGGGAAGGGGTGTTGTTGATATTTGGGCATTCATGCAAATAAAATTTCTTGAGAAATACAAGGAATATTGTAAGAGTGGTAGTAAGGGTGATGATATATTCAAAATTCAACAAAAGGAGGATGAAAGCCTGGAAGACTATATCTCAAGATTCTTGTTTTCCCTAAAAAAGAATTCAGACCATACTCTCAATGAAGAATCTTAGAAACTACTTTTCCTAAGGGGAATCCATGACACTTGTATAGATGCCCTGGACCTGATGGGAGGAGGAGATATAACCCAAATCCGTTGAGATGATATCAAGAAAATATGTTGCAACTACTCTCAAGCACTTGTTAAGAAGGGTAGAGATCATCAAGCCACAGTGGGAAAGTCTTCTACTAATGGAGTTTCATAGATGGAGATCACAAATTTGTTGTATGATTTCAAGTAGGATATCATAAACAATATGGCTACATAGTTGGATACTATGCAAGCTCAGAAGAAACATGAGGAAGCTAAAGCAATCTTGGCTGTGTTCTATCCACATTGCAGACAGAAGAAATGTGACTGTAGATGTAAGATGGTGGCTAACCTGGAGGCTAAGCAGCTACCTACTAATTTTAAGATAGTAGAGGGTGATGATGACCAAGTATTCTTCATTGCACAAAGGCGACCATGGGCTCAAAGACAAGGTATGCCTCAAGACCCTTTGACATTTGGTAATCCTTATTCAAATTACAATAACCAATGGCAACCTACATATGGCCCATCACCACCTTGGAATACTTTTCAACCATGCTGGTCTAACTATCAAAGTCCTCAATGGAAATCACCTCAAGGAGGTTGTCAACAGCCACAAGGATAATGGACTCCACCCCCAGGTAATTGGTAGCAGAATCCTCAATGGATCGGTTCTCAGTAATGGTAGAACCAACCCCCTGGATCCCTATAGTTTCAGTAGCCACAACCTTCGGTCCTCATGCCACCTCTTGCAACACCTGCAGCAAATACTGGACCTCCAAAACAAATGCGTATGCCTTCTCAACCATTGCCAAATCCTAATAATAAGCAGCAATAGCCACAACAACCTATGTATCTTGCAAAAACCAATCAGTATCCCACTTATGCCCTGAATATTCATGATATCCATCTCAGGTCTAGAACCACTCTCCCTACTCTACAACTACTTGTAATTATAGAGATTCCAAATTTTACCTCTAAACAACCTACTGATCCTGTAGAAAATATTCCTATATTAGATACTGTCTCTAAGGAACCTATCCTATAGCATTAGGCCAAACCACCTTTTCCTCAGAGATTGCAAATTACTACATCCAAGTCTATGGAAGAGTCTACCTTTGATATTTTGGATCAGCTAAAGAATGTACACATTCAATTCCTATTTTTCAAGCCATTGAAGATGTTCCAATTTATGAGAAAGCCATTAAGGAGGCCTGTTTAAAGAAACCAAGAAGAAGAAAAAATGATCCCCAAACTATCCATGTTTTAGGACAGTTGGCTAATATTATGTTAGGAAAGGTAGTCATTCCAAAGTATACTGACCCTGGGAGTCCTGTAGTAAAAATAAATATTAATGGTTAGATAATAAAGAATGTTTTGATAGAACTTGGTGTAGCCATCAATGTAATGACCAAACATACTATGGAGTATTTGAATATCTTAAACATTCGGTCTACACCTACCATTCTGCAGCTTGCTGATAGTTCCATAGTAACACCTGATGGAGTGGTAGAAGATGTTATTGTCATCCTTGAGTCTTGGAATACCCAGTAGATTTTACCATATTGTCCACTAAGGAAACTTTAGAAGGATATCCTATCATCCTAGGTAGACCATGGTTGGCCACAACTGATGCTCTTATAGGATTCCATTCAGGAGATATGACAATTTTTGATGGTCAAACAAGAAATAAATTAGCTTTATACCCACCTACCCAGCCTCAGCCAGACTTGTTTCAACCAATTTGGTCATATTTAGGAGAGGAAACTGAAGAATTCAATTCATTGGCTCAGCTAATGATGCTGCAAAATAATCCATTTTCACAGCTTCGGAGTGAGGATGACCTGCTTGTACACATTTTACAGTCCAACTATAATCTGAGTAGCCCATCTATTATAGATAGCTGTCCTCAGTAGTGTTTCCTGCAGCAACTGAATTCTGAGAGCTTTCCACCTACGTCTCCTGTAGTTTATCACAATTTACTTCCATATGAAATACAAACACCACCTCTATCAATAGCCTCCATGAATGATCTTACCAAGCAAGTAGAAGTGTCTCCAGGCCACTGTCTGAACATCAATAATAAGCTACCTCAATCTCAACAAGTTACCCTAGTCACAATGTTGCAAGAACAATGCAAAGCTTTTGCATGGGACTATGGGGATATGAAGGGAATAGATCCTCAACTCTGTACTCATAGGATCTACAATAAGGAAGACTGTTTACCTATTAGACAACCTCAAAGAAGGATAAATCCAACACGTAGGGAAATAGTTAAAACAAAGCTCCAAACATTGTTTGATGCTGGTTTTATCCACCGCATTTCAGACAGATAGTGGGTATCGCCATTGGTGATTGTTCCTAAAAAAGGTGGAAAATGGAGAATTTGTGTAGACTACAGGGAGCTGAACACAACAACTAAAAAGGATCACTTTCCACTGCCATTTGTTGATCAAGTGCTAGACTCATTGTCTGGTAAAAAGTATTTCTCCTTTTTGGATGGATATAGTGGGTATAATCTTGAAAATTAGAATTTCCTTTGAGGATTAAGACAAAGCAACTTTTACTAGTCCATGGGGCACTTTTTCCTACTCTGTCTTACCTTTTGGACTGTGTAATGCACTTGCAACATTTCAAAGGGCAGTGATCAATATTTTTGCTGACATATTTCATGATTCTATGGAGATCTACAATTCACTACTTATGGAGTTACTTATGAAGAAGAATTAGCAAATTTGGAAAAAGTGTTGAAAAGATGTCAGGAGCAAAATTTGTCTTTGAATAGTGAGAAATGTTTTATGATGATGCAAGAGGGAATTTTTTTAGGCCATCATATCTCTCAAGTAGGAATTCAAGTTGATCCTGCAAAAATAGAAGTTATTCTAACTTTGCAAACACCTATGAAACAAAAGGATGTTAGAAGCTTCCTAGGATATGCTGGATATTATAGAAGATTTATCAAAGATTTCAGAAAAATAGCCAGTCCATTATATGCCTTATTGACTAAGGATTATGAATTTAATTAGACTGAGACCTGCGACAAATCTTTCCTGCAACTTAAGAACTTACTTACTCAGGCACCTGTTCTTCAAGGACCGAAGTGGAGTCTGCCCTTTCATATACACACAGATGCTTCTGATTATGCCATAGGAGCAATTTTAGGACAGAAAGAGAATTCCACAGAGCATGCCATATATTTCATTAGCAAAAACCTTCAAGGCCCTAAATTAAACTATACTATCATAGAGAAAGAATTGCTAGTAGTCTTGTATTCCCTAAACAATTTTTGACATTATGTCACTGGTTACCAAATATTTATTCATACAGATCATGTAGCAATAAGGTACCTCATGAATAAGCCCGCCATATTTGGCAGATTAGCAAGATGGCTCCTATTGTTGCAGGAATTTGATATCACAGTTATTGATAAGCCAGGCTGGGCTAATGTGGTGGCTGATTTCTTGTCAAGGCTTCAAACAACTACACCTACCACTCCTGAGGTAATTGATGATAGATTTCTCAATGAACATCTATTTTTCATTGCTACTCAAACCCCATGGTATGCAGATAATGCAAATTATTTAGCAGCCAACAAGATTCCAGCCCACTTCTCACCAAAGGAAAGGAAATTGTTGGTAGAGAAAAGTTTTAACTTTTCATGGATATTATACTATTTATTCTACACAGGACCTGACCAAATTATGAGAAGGTGTGTTAGGGAAGATGAAACATATGACATTTTGCATGCCTATCATGATGAGCCATGTGGTGGGAACTTTGCATCTAAGAGAACATCTATGAAAGTGCTTGCTACTGGATACTACTGGCCCACACTACATAAAGATGTTGTAGCCTACACAAGAAAATGTGATAGATGTCAATGCTTGGAGAGACCAACAAGGTCTCATGAAATGCCCCTATATCCTGAAGTGGTAGTCAGTCCCTTTGAAAAGTGGGGCATTGATTTTGTTGGGCCTATTGATCCTCTGTCCAATGGGAAATCATACATTTTGGTTTGCACTGACTATGTAACCAAGTGGGTAGAAGTAAAAGCAACAACACATGCCTGTGACAATAAAGTTGTTGAGTTCTTGTATGAATAGATTTTCACTTAGTTTGGAGTCCCAAGGGAACTTGTTACTGATCAGGGAGCTCAGTTTATATTAAATTTAATCACTGCATTAATGAATGATTACAAGATCAGGCAAAAAAATTCTAGCCCCTATCACCCTCAGGCCAATGGTCAGGAAGAAGTTACCAATAGAGAAATTGAGGCAATCCTTACTAAGACAGTACAATTACACAAGAAGGATTGGAGTAGTCAACTTCCTGAAGCAGTCTAGGCCTATAGGACAACATGGAAAACAACTACAAGGTTTACTCCTTTTGGGTTACTCTATGGAAAAATTACCATGTTTCCAATAGAGTTTGAGCATAAGATAATGAACCTTTTCAAAGATAATCCTAACACAAATCATTACTCAATCATAATTCAAGTGTTTTAGGCTTGAATGGCCTATATTTAGTGATCTAAGACTCATTCACCACCCTGGAAAAATGATTTACACCTATATTTTTTGGTCTCAAACTCGGTTTCACACATTTCTAAGCATTCTTAAAAATGGTCCCAAAAATTAACATTGTTGGGATTCATTCGCAACCTTGGGTGAATGAGTCTCGTGTGGCCCAAAATTGAAATTAATTCAGATTTTTGGTGGGTTATTATTATCCTATATTCAAACACATTATCATTTTCATCCTTATATTTTTTTATCAGAAACAACTTCAAATAAAGCACAACTACCAGTTGATTGATAAAATGAAGAACATAGATCTTCTGTGTAACATGAGACATCACACACTGATGCCTTGGATTTCAAACATTCATGTTCCCTTTGATAGGCTACTAGCATCTCATCAAACTGACTCTTTTGTTCATTTAGTCTTAATATCTCATAATTTTGTAAAGCATTTTCTTTCTCTAAAAACTTTACTTTTCTCTCTAAATCTTCATTCTTCTTTTTGATTTCATCAAACAAATTTAATTGTTCTTATAACTCTTCATTCTTTCCTTTAACATTTTCCAATTCTTCTCCTAAATGATCTCTTTGATAGAAATAGTCATATCTTTTCTTTCCTAACTCCCTTAAATTTGCAATCAATTTTGAATTGCATTGCTTAACATTTAACGCTTCCTCCTCCAAATTATATTTTTCCTTCTTAACATGCTTACCAACTTTTCCCATTGAAAATGATTTTTACTCGCCTTATCCTTGCACTTGACTATGATTCCACTACAATGATTTACCTTCATTTGGCAGCTTCATGTGCCTTCGCTCTTCCTTTGATGATTTCTCCTTCAATAACTACTGTTGAATCTATCTTTCACTGATTCTTCTCTTTGATCTCTTTGACATCTCTACTACCTTTACTTTGATAGTTTCTTCAAACTTCACAACTAGCTTTGGTGATAGTTCATTTTCTTCTACACCTGCAACCTATTTAATGGCCTACAACTTACTTCACTGATAGCTTCTTTCTCCTTCATAGCAGATCACTTTTACTTGGCCTTTTCCATAGCCTACATCTCTTTGATTTGCAAGTCCTTCAAACTTAGGAAAATATTGAATAATAAAAAAAAAAAAATTGATCCTTTTGCAGCAACTTCACCTTTGACAGGGAAAACATTTCAATTCGGCTGATATCTCCCTTCAAAGATAAACATATTAAAAAAAACTCTTTTTCACCAATTGACTCTCCTTCTGCAAACTTAACAATCTACTGCCACCTTATCTTTTGCAATCTTCTTTTAATTCCTGTGACATGTACTCCTTTCTAGGTGACATCTTCAAATAGACACTTCAGGAAATGACTTGGACTTTGGTCAAACACTAGCAGCTTTCTCTTTCTCCATGCAGGCGGTTTAGAAATATGACTTATTTATGTGTGACTTTGTTGGCTCCTCTAATCTGTACAGATCTTCAATATTTTCCTTGTGGCTTTTAAAACTCATGTCTCTCAGATCTACAATGACCTTTAATAGTGGCTTCATTTAGAATGACACTCAAATACTTGACTAGCACTTCTTTTCCAACAACTGCAGCTCTTCTCTCATTAATAAGCTTCAAGAGAGTGACCTTAAACCTCTCCTTTCTATGGCCTCCTTTCTTGTCCTTTGGAATTGGCTACTGAGCAATCCCTTTGAAGTAGACAATTCCAAAATCTCCTCTGGCAGGGTTCTTCTTTGAATGATCTCTGCTCAACATTGGTGCAAATTCTTTAGAAACTAACAACTATGATCCTCCTTTTATTTGCTCCTTTATGGCTTTCAACTAAAAAATTCAACAATAGCTTACCTCTTTGGTAGTCTTCCTTGGTGTGGATGCTCAATTCTTGCCTTAGTTGTGAGCACTTTTGATCTACAGTCTTCTTTTCACTGGTAGAAAACTTTGCAGTGGCTTTAAACATTTTGATTTCCATGGCTTAAACATCTATCATAGCTTGCTATGTGAATAGCAGATTTTAACTGATTTAATCTTTCCAAAACAACTTTCAATGGTTCCTTGGCAACAACCTCTTTATGATGAAATGGCAACCGTAAATTTACTGTCATGGCTTGACTTGGGTGGAGTGTGATTAAATCTCTTTAAACAATTGCGGCTTTAAAATTGCAGAAAATGAGTCAAAGTTGTAGATTTGCAAGTCTAGGTTGTAGATTTCTGAGTAAGATTGAGAAAAGTTTTAAAATCATTCAAAGTTGTTAAAGTTGTCATCATGCGTTAGAGAACCTTGGATAAGACCTACAAGTTGTAAACTAGGGTTTCATATTCAGAAATCACTCAAGAAAGATAGATCAAACATAAAAGAGTAGGATTAGAATTTGAAGCTTCAAAAAAGCCTAATTGGATTGATTCGCTACTTCTGGTGAATTAGTCCCAGTTCCAATCAAATTCATATTTTTGTAGATTCATATACCCTTTTGGTAGATTCATATTCTTGCACAATTTTCCAGAACATGGACTAATTCGTCTAGCTTGGAAAATGAGTCCCACTCAGCATTGACGTTAGATTTTCTAATGTTTCAGACCTCCTTCAAGCTATTTTTAGATATCTAGGTGCACTCATTTTGTTCTATAGTTTTTCGTGTTGTTTCATTTGCATTTCTAGGTCATTTAGTGAAGCTTTACATTGAATTATGGTTTTACATTTCATCTTGCATTTCAATGTTTTTTTCAATTTTAAAATTGGTGGTGAACCCCTTATTAGTTTGCATTCATCCCTTAGTACAACCCTCTTGGAAGATCTCCTTCTCCTTTGAATTGATATCTCAAGGGTTATCCTTAAATGAAATTGGAAGAGTGGGTGTGTTCTATGTACTAAAACCATATGATAGCACCATACCACATTTTCATCATTTCACTATTGACAAGGTGAAGAAGCTCACACTAGTCAAGCATTGCCAAAAAATAAACTCTTAATTGGGTGGAGTAACAAAAGTGGCTCAACTTTCAACTAGTAAAACTAGGTTACTGAGTTTGAGGGTCATTCCCAAAATAGGATGCCAAATCCACTTTTTGTTACACCTTGAGAACTTCCAAAATTTATCCAATTTCTCATAGAATTGTAAATATTTGGTTAGTTTAATACACATATAGATATACCATGTCAAAATCAAATAGGATCATTAGTTCATAAATATCAATTATTTAATAATTGTTTCAAATGGCCATTTAAAGTGTTTAAATCTATTATATTGATAATTAAGTTCTTATGATAATCCAAAATATGGGGTGTAGACATACTTATTAGTTCAAGGTTTTTCCTTCATCCAAATTACATCTAGACAACATGTGAGTAACAAAATAAATTATACCATTTATGGGGATGTGGCAAAAACAAATTGTCTCAAAGAGGGAGAAAATGTAGAATCCTAAAAATTGAATAATTTGCATTTTCATCTTATCATCCTCATCAATTATTTTATTCATAATAATTAAATAACTTTTAATTATTTAAATAAGCTAATATCCCCTCTTTTCATTTATAATAATTAAATAGTTTTTAATTATTTAATTATCTTTATCCTTTTTTAGATTCCAAGAATTAGGCAATCCCTTATAAACTACAATGTGTCTGGTAAATGTTTTCATATGATTGGTGATGATAGCAAAGCACACCCTTTGATACCATTGGGATAGGGGAGACTAGACCTAGTGACCTCTTTTCCTGTAATTAGATGCTATAGTCAATTATATTTATGATTTTATCATATCTATATCAATTAAATAATTTTTAATTGTTTAATTAATTTATATTTTATCATTTTCCCTTGAACATTAATTCAAATTAAATTCAAATTATCTTTGGTTCACAATAATTAAATAATTTTATAATTTTATTTCATTGCCTAACATTCATTCCACAAGTTAAATAAATTAATCTAAATTTAAGTTAAATATTTATCAATTGAAATAAATTAAATAATATTTTATTTATTTCCCCAACTATATTCTCTTGAATTAAATAATTTTCTTTATTTAATTTAATATTATCTATTTACTAAATTATAACTCTTATCTTAGCTCATTTTTTTCCTAGATCTTTCCATTTAATCTCCACCATTAATGAAATATAAAGTGGACCACATAAATAAAACCCTTTATTTGTACATTATGCCATAGAGTACATTATAAACTATCAATATCATTATCAAGCAATATCATTATCCATGGTATCTAGTTACCTTGGACCATTATTATACTATCATACTATCATTGTGTTATATAGTTATGTTATTTTGAAGAGAAACCCATATATCTAGTATTTGAGATATTATAAATGAAATAGTGAAGAAAATTAGAGTATTTACTATTGTATAATTATTTTATATATCATTTTTTTATTATTATTATTATTATAGAGTGTGAATTTATTTTCTTGCCATTCTCAAAGATCCTAGGTTTGTGATTTTAGAATTTGAGAAAATCATTAGAGAATTTATTTGGAAAGGTAATATTGATGAGTAGAAAAGGTTCATTTAATATCCTTAGAGGGAATGGCGCAAGAAAAATGCCAAGGGGGACTAGTATTCATAATATAGCGAGTAGAAATAAAGCATTTATTGCAAAGCATGTTTGGAAAATGTATGTAAATCCAAATGGTGTAGAATTTTTCAAGCAAAGTACTTGGATAATTGAGATCCCTCAAGAATTCAAACTATTTCTAAGCCACCAAAAGAATCAGCAATGTGGAATTTTAATCACCATGTACATCTCATGGGAGGTGAATAATGAAGAGAGTATAAAATTTTGGAGTGATTCATGGAATGGTAATCCTTCTTTAAGGAATAATCTTGACCTATCTCACACAATGGAAACATTAAAGCATTCATGGGGTGGAAATTTTCTAGATTATGTGCAATCAGTTGAAGCTTTGTCAGGTAAAGTGATTTGGAAATGCATCTCAAATTCTTCTCTATCAACACAGTAGTGTAATGGGTTGCAAGTAATACTGAATCATCATGAAGTCTTTCTCTCCATAAAACCAAATAGATTTATGTGGGCAGCATCAATTGATGAAAATTATACAGTTAAACAAGGCTATAAGGATCTATGTTATAAACCAGGCCAATCTAATCAAAATGTGTTTTCCTTTTGTTGGGATAGAAATACTTTACCAAAGGTTGAGAGCTTTTCTTGGTTGGCTTTAAAAAGAGAATCCTAACAAGTGATCGCTTATCAAAATTTAAAATATTAGAACCTTTTAATTTTCCTTTGTGTAATGAGATTCAAGAAGATGTAGATAACTTGTTTGTCAATTTTTTCTTTGCACAACAATGTTGGACTTTTTTATTGAAAAAACTAAATTATTATACTCCTTTGCCAAATTCTTTATGGGATTTCTTCCAAAGTTGGCCAGTATTATTCAAATCTTTCCACAATGATGTTGAGAAGACTAAAGAAAATAGGATCAATAAATATAAAATCATCTACCCCTAGACTTTCCCCCGCTTCCCCTAAAACATTTGAGATAGATGAAAGAAGTCTGTGTTTCTTTGGGAGGGGAAAATGTTTTACAACTAGACCAGAACAAGAATATTCTTGATTCCTTGACCTTATTGGTTTTTGTGGATTTGGAGTCCCCTATACGTATATGGAACTCTATGAAGGATTTTCTAGAAAAAATATTAGACATAGGTAAGTGTAAAATCAATTTAGAGAAAATGAAAGCAGATGTGGGAGAAAACCAAAGCAAGAGAGAAATTCTTAGAGGGATACTAGGGCTAGGGAGGCTCTTCATGAGGTGGATTTTAGCAAAGAGAAGACCCTTGAGGGTCTCTTGGGTCATAAGAAAACCAAAATTTAGTTTAAAAAAGGCTAGGCATCTTTTGGCCACTATCTTGGCTTCCTTTTTCTATTCTTCAATCAAGATAATGACTTGAAATATTTGATAGTTGAATAGCCCTTTGAGACAACATATTATTAAATTCTCTATAATAGATCTAAAAGTGGATGTTCTTCTTATCCAAGAAACTAAAATTCCATAGGGGAATTTTAAAAAAAATGTTAAAAACATATGGGCTATGTAGCAACATTGCATTTGCAATGTGGATGGTGCCCCTAGTGGCATTGCTACCCGATGGAATCCTAGCAAAATTAAAGGAACCAAAGGTTACAATAGCAGAAAATGCTTAGACACCACCATGAAAGATGGGAGGAAAGTTTTTAAATGGAATCTAATTAATACCTATACCCCTAACTCTAGGGATTCTAGAGGCCATCTTTGTAACTCATTTTCTACTCCCATGTCCAATAACCATAAGGTCCATGGATGCTAGGTAGGGATTTTAACATGTCGTTATATCCTTTAGACAAAAAAAGGGTCCTTGGGGAACTATTCAAATAGTAGGTTTGACTCTTTTATTTAATCTCTTCTAAATTCCTTCTGGATTTTGATCTCCAAGGATCCAAGTTTACTTGGTCATGTAGACCCTAAAAAGTTGTCCTAGGCCTACAAACACTATTTTCTTCATCAAGCCCCTTCTTCCCCGATAATTAAATAATTTTAGTTATTTTATTATTGTCTAAATTCATGTTTCTTCAATTAATTAAATAATTTTAATTATTTAATTAATTCATTTCTTTCCTTTGATTTCTTCTTTTGATTAAATAAAATAAATTTTATTTATTTAATTATCTATTAATTTGTCATTTTCTCCCACTTTTGAATTAAATTATTATTTAATCAAAAAGTCAACTTGTCATATGTCTTTAATTAAATAATATTTTCAATATTTAATTATTCATTTTTCCTCTCCATCTAAATAATTTTATAATTATTTGAATTCCTCCTACAACCTCTTTTCCTATGCCAGCCTCATTATCCATGTCATTCTTATTCTCTTGTCTCATTAATTTTCCACCTTTATTAAAATATCTTATAATTCAATCCTCACCATCCATCCTTATTATTGCCCTAATTTTAGCCCTAACCCTATTTCATACTATAACTTTCAATTTTGGCCATTGATTGACATATCTTATTTGTTCTTAATCCTAACCCTTCATTTCAAATTTGGTTTTCTATGAAAGAGACCCATCATTGTCATTTCACACCAACATATTCTATATTAATGACATCTGCTGGAATAGTGAGCAACCACATTCAAATCTTCAACGACACAACATAATACATTGATTTCTTTTGAGGTTTGCATGCATTTCATTTGATTTAAGCTATTTTTATGCATATTTTTGTTTCTGTTCATTTTACATGCATACATTTTTTCTATAGAGGCTTGGAGATCAAGTTTTGATAGGATCCCTCAATTAGAAAAAGAGCCTCACCATTGGATCTGAGGGTGAGAGACGACTTTTGACATATAACTTGACATATTTTGGTTGCACATTTTTACCCTGCATCTATACATTCTATTTTTTTCTTTTTTTCTATAGAATAATTTTTTTTTTTATCTTAATCAATTTCTTTCTTTCTTTTTTGAATTTTTCTTCAAATCTATTTTTAAAAAAATACAAAAAAGAAAAAATAAGTATTTCAATCTTAGCAATGAAATCTTATTTTATTTGTGACGGGTTTTGCATTATTACATTATTTTATTCTCATAAGAAATTATTTACAAATATGTTTAAAAATCTCTACAGAATAACTTTTCTATAGTTTCATTACTGTTTTAATCAAAAAAATTCCTAAAATTTTACTAGGCATGTTAAAATTTCTTACAATGTTTTTATTTTATTTTATTTCCTATAGTAGTTTTGTTTTATTTTAAGAAAAATTAATAGTATTTACTTTTTTATGGAATTGAGTTGTTTTATATAAAAATATATATATTCCTTAAAACTTTTAATCTGCGAACATCTTTGTTTAGTTTAAAAGTTTTAATCTTCCCCATCCTTGTTTAGTTTAAAATTTTTCAAAAAAATTATTTTCATTAAAACTTTTAATCTGGGACAACTTTGTTTGAGTTTAAATGTTTTCATTAAAATATTTACTACAAGAATAGTTTTATTAAATATTAAAAAAATTATTAGTATTTCCATTTTTATGGAGCTGAGTTGTTTTATTGAAAAATAAATAAAAAATCACTAGAACTTGTAATCTAAAGCATCCTTGTTTAGTTTAAAAGTTTTCAAAAAAAAAATTTGTTAAGTCTTGAGGAAGCTTTGTTTTAATTTAAATATTTTCATTAAAATCTCTTATTGCACAAATTTTGTTGGTTTTTAAATTTATTAAGATTTTGATAGAAAAACTCCTAAAAAAATTAGCAACTATTTTTAAAGTTTTATTTTAAAACTTGTTCTTAAATTTTTTTTATATAAAATATTTGAGAAAAAAATCCCACAGACTTTTACATAAGCCTTAGCCCACTCCACAAGCGTCCAAGAATAATTTTTTTCAAATTTTAAAATTTTTATTATTATTTCCTTTATAATGATTTTCAATTTATTTAAAATCTAACTTTTTTATTATTTTTTTCAAGGTGATAGCCCCTAGTCATATGGGAGATCAAGGCCTCATTAAATAGGCATCGAACACCTTCCAGCAAACTTCTCATCACATGGGACCAAAACTTGGGCATTTGGGGGCTTAACTTAGAGCCCCCTTTCACTTTGCAAGTCTAAAAGGAATTGTTGCACAAATATGGGCATAACTTTTGCATAACATGTTGGATTTTCAAAATTCAAAAGGTCTGCAAAAGCTGGTTTAGAGATATTCGGTGGAGATGAATTTTCTAGATTATGTTCCAAATATTAGGTGTGCTCATTCAAAGTCACTCTGTCTTTTCAACTTCAAATGCTCATATCTTTTTCATTCAATTGAAATCAGACTAAAAATTAGCCTTTCGGATTTGGATTTGGGTTTAAAATTAGCAAGTATCTTTTAATCCCCAAGATTGACTTGTATATGCTCTCCTCTTGCACCTTAGTGTGATCTTGAGGATAAAAAATAAGTGATCTTGCTTTTTCTTTTTAGGAGGCATACTTAGAGAAGTGATCACTCTAGGGGATGACCTCTCATGTTCCAATGGAGTATAAAAGGTAGGGGTGAATCTAAAGGCATCCTTCTTGGAAGTAGAATATTATCAATCTTGGCTAAGTCTAAAAGATCTTTATACATTTGTGAAGTGAAGGTGGAGAATGGGTTACCCTTAAAAAAGAATGGGATCTCATCAATACTCCTAAGGATTAGTTCTCTCTATTGGATAGGTTTCCTTTTGTTGTTTTTTTTTCATTCTCGGACTACAATCCTATTTGTAGGAGGCATGTGTATCATTTTGGTTTTAGTTTCTATGAAAAATTATCCTATGGTTTAATATTTTCTTACTAGTTGGTTTGTAGGCTTTTGTTTCTACTTGAACTATTGAGCTTGTAAACATTTTCTTATACTTTGGTATTTTGTTCGGTATAATGAAAGCACTAAAATTTGAATGTAAAACTATTTACAACTCTTACCTTCCCACTATATATATACAATTTAAAATTCTAAAGAATCTTGGGATGAAATACAATTAAAAATTTTCATTTGAAGAAGAATTAAATTTGATAATATTGATTGAGTCCAATTTAATTAAATACATTTGATTCAGCATGAACTATAATCTGGATTAATTAACTCATAATTATAAATGGTGATTCAAATAAAAGTAATTTTGTCTTTAGAAAGAGAGATAGAAGACAATATTAATAAGGTATTTAAAGTTGTATATTTGAAGAATAGTTATAATGGATCTCTATTTCTAAATCACTTTTTAATCAAAATAGTTTTGCAATTATGATGTAATTTAATCAATATATGAAGGTGATTTTTTGGGCATCCATGCTATCTAATATTTCAAATGTATAACACTAATAAGTACAATTAAATAATCTATATTCAAATTATGATAGCATAAGTATTTAAACAAATCATTATTGTAAATAATAAATGTTTAAGAAATTATTAATTGTATTTATAAAATTTGTATCCAAAATATTGGACATATGTTGTCATATAATTTACATTCTAATCTAATAAGTAAGTTTCTATTAAATTTTATCAATTAAAAAATTAATAATTTACTATTCATAAAAATTGGTAGGTAGAAAAAGGCACACTTTCTAGTCCAAAACAAAAGATGTGATTTATTTTTTGGAATTACTGAAATCTTTATCTTGTGTTCAATTGTTATATCAATCATCATGATTGACTCCCTTTAGTTAAATGAGCCTAAAATTTTTCTGTCTTTGAAACTAATATATCTTATATTTATATTTATAATCATATCAATATTTTAAACTTGAATTGAAAGTAAACAAGAGATCCATCAATAAATTATATGAATTATTTTAATTCTCATTTAAGATTTTGTGATACTTATTTTTATTTATAAATTATAATATTCTTTTGTGTAATTATTTATGTAAGTTTTTTATATAAACTATAATAATATGGAGCTATGGCTGAGTTATTATAGTTCGTAGTCAAAATTAAGGCATACAATAGTGAATTGTTGGTGGTGAATTTTCTGTCCATGAATTACTGGCAAATTTTCCTAGAGTGGAAAATTAGTTATAAGAGATGAAATCATACAACCATTGTCAAAAAAGTAGATTATACGATTCTACATATTTCCTTCCCTTGATTTTTACATTTCTATGTAAAACTTTTTTGTCATAACTAAACATTTTTTTAAAATAAATTGATATTTATTAAAAAACTAAGCATTAATTTAAAAAAATTCCAAAAGTCTTCAAAAATAAAATTTAAACAAAATCACGCCGCGTGAGAGAGAGCAATCTAACTAATCATTAAGAAGAGTGAAAAGTAAGGCCGATACACTTGAGACAATTGTAGAAAATATAATGCTCTCCAAGTAAATCTGGGTCACAAAAAAATAGTGTTGGAATATTAACCCTAACTGTCGCCGTCCACGCCAACCACTGCCCGCTATATCGCAATCAATAAATTAGCCATTGCAATACCGCTATATCGCAATCAATAAATTAGCCATTGCGATACCGCTATATCACAATCAATAAATTAGCCATTGCGATACGGCGGGAGACTTCCATTTGTTTTATCTCAACCACCTGACGTCACTCCAGCCAATGCCCGCAATATCGCAATCGAGATTTTAACCATCGCGATACCGTAGGGAACTATGGAGAAAGCCGCCACCGCCAGGGAATTAATATTTAAGTTTGAATATTATGAAAAGGACATTGTATTAAATGCATTTTGACGGGGGAAAAATTAGTTAGGTGATTTTCAATTTAAATTGTATTTTCGTTCCCTCTCATCTGTGAAAATCTTTCACGTGACCTTTTACCTGGAGCATATATTTTGTAATTGTAATTTATTTTTTACAAGGAAGGAGAATGAGAAGAAGGTGAATGTGAGAAAACAAAAAATTACGAGCAGTAGCTCTGTGTGTTGAGAAAATAATATTTTATGTTTTATATATTTACACTCTGTGTGTGAATTATTCCTCCTTCACATGGTATCAGAGCAAGTTCAAGTATTAGAGCAAGTTCGAGTATCAGAGCAAGTTTGATTATCAGAGTCAATTTGATCAAAACAGATTATCTAGGTAAAATTTCAAAAATGGCAGCAAGCACAAGCTTGACAAACCCACAAATTCCACAGTTTAATGGGAAGAATTATGAGTACTGGTCAATTACCATGAAAGCACTATTTAGCTCACAAGATATATGGGATTTAGTATAGAATGGATTTGCAGAGCCAGTAGATGCAGTAGCATACAATGCTTTAACACAAGCAGAGAAAGACTTATTGAAGGACACAAGAAAGAAAGATTCAAAGACTTTATTTTATCTGTTTCAAGCTATACATGAGAGCATTTTTCCAAGAATTTCAGCAGCAACAAAGTCCAAACAAGCATGGGACATACTTCAAACAGCCTATCAAGGCATGGAAAAAGTTAAAACAGCAAAGCTACAAATGCTGAGAAGAGATTTTGAAACAATATGTATGAAGGACAATGAATCTGTAGATTCATTCTACACCCAAGTCATTGGGGTGGTTAATCAAATTAGGTCTCATGGAGAAAATCTGGAAGATACCAGAGTTGTTGAAAAGATTTTAAGGAGTTTGCCCACAAAATTTCTACCGGTTGTAGTTGCTATAGAGGAGACAAAGGATCTCTCACAGTTCTCAGTTGATGAGCTGTATGCATCTCTAATTTCTCATGAACAAAGGCTGAAAAGGTCAGCAGATACATCACTGGAGCATGCTTTCAAAACTCAGGCTTCAGTCAGTCAAGGAAGAGGCAGAGGTAGATCAAGAGGAAGAGGAAGAAACTCTTACAGAGGTGAAAGATACAGTTTATCAAACTCAAGTGGAAGAGGCAGCAATCAAGGCTCAAACCAAAACCCATCACAGAATCAGTCACAAAATCAAAGGTATGATAAATCTCAAGTCCAATGTCACTACTGTAAAAAATATGGGCATTATATGAATGAGTGTAGAAAGAAGCAGTATGATAATAATAGACAAAATACAAATTTTTCAAGAGAAGGTCAAAATCAGAATTCAGATAAGAGAACAATGTTTTTAGCTTGTAATGTTGCTCAAGCAAATGAAAAAGATGTATAGTTTTTAGACTCAGGCTGTAGAATCATATGACAGGAAATCTAGAAATGTTTTCAAGTTTAAATGAGAATGTAAAGTCTGATGTTACATTGGGTAATGACAACAAAGTGTCAGTCAAAGGAAAAGGAGATGTCAATATTCTAACTAAATAGGGGGAGAAAAAGTATATTTCAGATGTGTATTTTGTGCCTGGTCTGAAACATAACTTAATGAGTGTAGGGAAACTGGTTCAAAAAGGGTATAGAGTAACCTTCAAGAATGGTCTATGCACAATTTTAGACAAATACCCAAGCAACCAGCTTATTGCAAAAGTCAGAATGACAAACAACAGAATGTTTCCCTTAAAGATAAGGCCAGATTTGAATATAAATTATGCTCAAGCACAACACTTAATGAATTCACAAGTGGGTAGAGAAGAAACTACAGCAGTAGTGCAGACAATCTTTCAAGTTGAGATAAAAGATGAAAATTGGTTATGGCACCTGAGATTTGGTCATCTCAACTTTGGAGGTTTAAATTTACTTCATAGGAAAGGCATGGTCAAGGGACTACCTTTAATAGAAAAACCAAAAGGGTATGTGAAGGGTGCATATTAGGAAAACAACATAGAGAATCATTTCCAGTAGGAAAGTCAACTAGAGCAAAAGCCCCTTTGGAAATTATACATTCAGATTTGTGTGGACCAATGCAAACACCTTCAATAGGTGGTAGTTTTTATTTTCTGACATTCATTGATGATTATTCAAGAAAAACATGGGTTTACTTTCTAAAGCAGAAAAATGAAGTGTTTGATCTATTTCGTCAGTTCAAGAATTTGGTTGAAAAACAGAGTGGTTATTATATTAAAGTGTTGAGAACAGATAGAGGTGGTGAATATATTTCAAGAGAATTTTTTAATTTTTGCAAAGATCATGGAATTCACAAGCAATTCACAACTAGATACACACCTCGAAAATGGAGTAGCTGAAAGGAAAAATAGAACAATCATGGAAATGGCTAGAAGCATGTTGAAAGCCAAACATTTGTCAAATGAATATTGGGCAAAGCAATTTATTATGCACTCTATATAATGAATAGGTGTCCAACAAAAAAGTGTCATGAATATGGTAACCTGAAGAAGCATGGACAGGAAGAAAACACAGTGTTACTCACATGAGAGTATTTGGATGTGTAGCATATGCACATGTGCCTGATGAATTGAGAAGGAAGCTAGATAACAAAGGAGAAAAATGTATATTTGTTGGATACAGTGAAGAATCCAAAGCTTATAAGCTCTATAATCCAACAACAAAGAAAGTTATAATCAGTAGAGATGTACAATTTGTAGAAGATGAAGCATGGGATGGAAGCATAGAGAAGACAGTAAATATTTCAGCTAGTATACCTCAAGAGGAGAATGAAGTTTCAGCATCATCAAATATTCCAGCTATTGTAACTCCTTCCACTCCCATTCAAGCTCACCAAAGTAGTCCACAAGTGACACCAGCATCTACTATAAGAACAACCTCAATCATTCAAGGAAGTAGTCCAATAAGAGGACAACAAACACCATCTGCAGCAGGACCATCGGGTCCACATTCCACAAGTTCAAGTGATATGTCAAATCCTACATTGGCAAGTCTGAGAAGACAAAAAATCAGAAGCATAAGAGATATATATGAGCAAAATGAAGGTGAGAATAATTCAAATCAGATTTCTCTTTGTACATTTTATTCTCAAATAGAAGATCCAGTTCATTTTGAAGATGCAATCAAACATGATAAATGGGTAAGTGCTATGGATGAAGAAATTGAAGCAATTGAAAAGAATCAGACATGGGAACTAGTTAGTCTTCCAAAAGACAAAGATGTAATTGGAGTGAAATGGGTTTATAAAACCAAATTGAATGAAAAAGATGAAGTTCAGAAGCTTAAAGCAAGATTGGTTGTAAAGGGCTATTCACAACAGCCCGAAATTGATTACAATGAGACATTTGCACCTGTAGCACGATTGGATACTATAAGGATGATTTTAGCTTTAGCAGCTCAGAATAAGTGGTATGTATCTCAAATGGATGTAAAGTCAGCTTTTTTAAATGGTTATTTAGAAGAAGAAGTTTATGTGGATCAGCCACCTGGATATGAAATTCTGGGTCAGGAAGACAAAGTTTACAAATTGAAAAAGGCACTGTATGGATTGAAGCAAGCACCAAGCGCTTGGTATAGCAGAATAGACAATTATCTTTTGTAGAATGGATTTAATAGATGTAGCAGTGAGCCCACACTGTATACAAAAATGAATGAAGAAGGTGAAATAATGATAGTATGCTTATATGTGGATGATTTAATATTCACTGGAAATTTGTCAATTGATCTGTTCAAGGCAGACACGAAGAAAGAATTTGAAATGACAGACTTAGGTCTGATGAAATATTTTTTGGGCATTGAAGTGAATCAAAATGAAAACGGTATTTTTATTTCACAGTCAAAATATGCAAATGACATTTTGAAAAGGTTTAATATGATGAAGTGCAAACCAGCACCAACACCTACAGTGATAGGTCTGAAACTAAGCAAGGATGATAGAGGGTCTGATGTTGATCCAACTTTGTTTAAGAGGCTTGTTGGAAGTCTCATGTATCTCACAGCCACAAGGCCAGACATTATGTATGGAGTAAGTTTGATTTCAAGGTTTATGGAAACACCAAAAGACACCCATTGGAAATCAGGGAAGAGAATTTTAAGGTATGTAAGTGGAACAAGAAATTTTGGCATTGTATATTCAAGTTCAGATGAGTTCAAACTCATAGGATACACTGACAGTGACTGTGCTGGTAGCATTGATGACATAAAAAGCATGTCTGGTTATGTATTTAATTTTGGGACTGGAGTTGTCTCATGGTCTTCAAAGAAGCAGCCAATAGTTTGTCTTTCATCAGCCGAAGTAGAGTATGTGGCAGCCACAAGTGTAGCATGTCAAGCAGTCTGGATGAGAAGAATTTTGAAAGAATTACAAAATGAACAAATGGAGGCAACAAAAATTTACTGTGATAACAATTCAGCAATTGCTCTTTCGAAGAATCCAGTCTTTCATAAGAGAAGCAAGCACATTGATACAAGATATCATTTCATCAGAGAATTAATTAATAATGTTGAAATATTTTTAGAGTTTTGCAGATCAGAAGAGCAAAGTGCAGATATCTTCACAAAGGCGCTGGGAAGAGATAATTTTATTTTTCAAAGAAATAGATTGGGCATGGTGGACAGCGCAGTTATGCTTAAAGGGGAGTGTTGGAATATTAACCTTAACTGCCACCGTCCCCGCCAACCACTGCCCGCTATATCGCAATCAATAAATTAGCCATTGCGATACCGCGGGAGACTTCCGTAGTCTTTTTGTTTTATCTCAACCGCCCGCTATATCGCAATCAATAAAATATTCATCGCGATATCACGGGAGACTCAGTAAAAGCTTGTTTTATTTTTAACCGCCGCAGTTTACCGGGCCGTCATCTAACCGCTGCCCGCAATATCACAATCAAGATTTTAACCATCGCGATACCGCGGGGAACTATGGAGAAAGTCGCCACCGCCAGGGAATTAATATGTAAGTTTGAATATTATGAAAAGGACATTGTATTAAATGCATTTTGACGGGGGAAAAATTAGTTAGGCGATTTTAAATTTAAATTGTATTTTCGTTCCCTCTCATCCGTGAAAATCTTTCACGTGACTTTTTACCTAGAGCATATATTTTGTAATTGTAATTTATTTTTTACAAGGAAGGAGAATGAGAAGAAGGTGAATGTGAGAAAACAGAAAATTATGAGCAGCAGCTCTGTGTGTTGAGAAAATAATATTTTATGTTTTATATATTTACACTGTGTGTGTGAATTATTCCTCCTTTGCCTCTGGCCTTCAAATAGCATTTATTACATTAAAATCGCCCACGAAGATTTGCGTGGAGCACAAGTTAGTAGGGTTACAGATGCTCAGTGAATCCCAAGAGTAGCAAGCAAGATATTTCCAAAATATAAGCAATCACTGCTCTATATAAAATAGTCTCTTCAATATTTGATTTGATGCAGAAGGAGTAAAATGAGTAGTTTTAGAGTGTTGAATTCTCTTTGGCAGGAAGTAAAATGAGTAGTTTTAGAGTGTTGAATTCTCTTTGGCAAGAAGTGCATAGAACTATAGGAAGTTCCATGCCCACTGGAGATGGTGTTTCCAGCACCTGTTTTAGAATCTTAATTTTTCCAACTCTTTCATCAGTCGTTTGTTTTCCTTTATTATAGCTTTGCATTACATCATGTTTAATCCAGCAAAATAGAGCCACTGTGCTGTGAAAATGGGCCACAATGCTGCTGGGAAGAACCACTATGCAGAGCCACTTCTCAGTTACCACGAGAACCACTATACTCTCCACAAACTGGGAGTGCTAATTACTGCTGCCACCAACAAAAAAAATCCAAAGCATGCCAAAAGAAAACCAAGGGTGCCAAAAAAAGGACGGGCCAAACAGATCAGTTTGTTGCATCCACCCTACGGTCTTGATCTTTCATCCTCAAAAGGATCAAAAGGACATTTGATGCTTCAATTTCATCCCTGCTAAAGTCCTTTATGCTGAGCAACGGGGGAATATCGTCACCCTCACTTAAGAATATTAACGAAAAGAATAAAATAAATATTTAAAATAAGAAAAAAACTAAATATTAACCTAAAAAACTCTAAATTTTTTGAAAAATAAAATATAAACAAAATTATGCCAACATAGAATCTCTCTTATATGAGAGAGTGCAAGCTAACTAATCTCTAAGATGAGTGCAAAGACAGACCAATACACTTGAACAAACTGCAGAAAATTGAATGCTCTCCGGGTCATTTCTGATCATGGTAAATAACATTTATTACATTTAAAAATGTCCAAGAAGATTTAAGTGACGCTTACGTTATCTTACATTTATCCTAGGACTGCAGATTCTCAGTGAATCCCAAGAGTATCAAGTAAGATATTTCCCTAATATAAGCAATCACTGTACTATATGCAATATTCTCTTCAATATTGATTTGATGCAGTAGTAGTAAACTAAGTAATTTTACTAGTGTTCATGCAGATGGTGTTTCTGGTACCTAGTTTAGAGCTTTCATTTCTGCCAACTCTTTCTTCAGTCTCTTGTTTTCCTTTCTTAATTCCATTTATTTTAATAAAATTCGCAGGACCAAGTTTAAGAAAAATGAAATGGATGGTAATGTCTTGTTTTCCTTTCTTAATTCCTTCATGTTTCTCTGCAACACGTTACCATCCATTTCGTTTTTCTTCCACTTGGCCCTACAAATTTTATTAAAATAAATGCAATTAAGTAAGGAAAACAAGAGACAGAAAAAAAGAGTTGGCTGAAATGAAGGCTCTGAAACAGGTACTGGAAACACCATCTGCATCGGACACTAGTAAAACTACTCAATTTACTACTACTGGCAAATCAATATTGAATAGAATATTGTATATAGTGATTGCTTATATTAGGGAAATATCTTGCTTGATACACTTTGGATTCACAATGAATCTGCACCCCTAGAATAAATCTAAGATAATTTGTCCTTCACTTAAATCTTCTTGGACATTTTTAATTGCAATAAATGTATGTTACCGTCCATCAGAAATTACCTCATTTGTGACCCAGATTTAGTATGATTTTATTCTGAGTTCTTTGTTGGAATATTAACCCTAACTGTCGTTGTCCCTGCCAACCTGCAATCAATAAAATTTTCATCGCGATATCACGGGAGACTCCGTAAAAGTTTGTTTTATTTTTAACCACCGCAGTTTACCGGGCCATCAACTAACCACTGCCGGCAATGTCACAATAAAGTTTTTAACCATCGTGATACTGCGGGGAACTATGGAGGAAGCCGCCACCACCAAGAATTAATATTTAAGTTTTATATTATGAAAAGGACATTGTATTAAATGCATTTTGACGGGGGAAAAATAAGTTAGGTGATTTTGAATTTTAAATTGTAATTTCGTTCCCTCTCATCCGTGAAAATCTTTTCACGCGAATTTTTACCTGCATCATATATTTTGTAATTGTAATTTACTTTTGAATTAATGAGAACAGAGAATTAGAATCTGAGCAAACAAAAAATTTACGAGCAGCAGCTCTGTGTGTTAGAAAATAATATTTTATATTTTAATTTTTACTGTGTGAATTTATTCCTCTGCCTCTGGCCTTCACATGGTATTAGAGCTAGTTTGAGTATCAGAGCAAGTTTAATTAACAGAGTCAATTTTATCAAAGCAGATTATCTGGGTAAATTTCAAAAATGGCAGCAAGCACAAGCTTGACAAACCCACAAATTCCACAGTTTAATGGGAAGAATTATAAGTACTGGTCAATTACCATGAAAGTACTATTTAGCTCACAAGATATATGGGATTTAGTAGAGAATGGATTTGCAGAGCCAGCAGATGCAATAGCATACAATGCTTTAACACAAGCAGAGAAAGACTTATTAAAAGATACAAGGAAGAAAGACTCAAAGTCTTTATTTTATCTGTTTCAAGCTGTACATAGATTATTTTTCCAAGGATTTCAGTAGCAACAAAGTCCAAACAAGCATGGGACATACTTCAAATAGCCTATCAAGGCATGGCAAAAGTTAAAATAGCAAAGCTACAAATGCTGAGAAGAGATTTTGAAAATATATGTATGAAGGACAATGAATATGTAGATTCATTCTACACCCAAGTCATTGGGGTGGTTAATTAGATTAGGTCTCATGGAGAGAATCTGGAAGATACCAGAGTTGTTGAAAAGATTTTAAGGAGTTTTCCCACAACATTTCTACCAGTTGTAGTTGCTATAGAGGAGACAACAGATCTCTCACAGTTCTCAGTTGATGAGCTGTATGCATCTCTAATTTCTCATGAACAAAGGTTGAAAAGGTCAGCAGATACATCACGGGAGCATGCTTTCAAAACTCAGGCTTTAGTCAGTCAAGGAAGAGGGAGAGGTAGATCAAGAGGAAGAGGAAGAAACTCTTATAGAGGTGAAAGATACAGTTTATCAAACTCAATGGAAGAGGCAGCAATCAAGGCTCAAGCCAAAACTCAACACAAAATCACTCACAAAATCAAAGGTATGATACATCTCAAGTCCAATGTCACTACTGTAAAAAATATGGGCATTATATGAATGAGTGTAGAAAGAAGCAGTATGATAATAATAGACAAAATGCAAATTTTTCAAAAGAAGGTCAAAATTAGAACTCAGATAAGAGAACAATGTTTTTAGCTTGTAATGTTGCTCAAGCAAATGAAAAAGATGTATGGCTTTTAGACTCAGGCTGTAGCAATCATATGACAGGAAATCTAGAAATGTTTTTAAGTTTAAATGAGAATGTAAAGTCTGATGTTACATTGGGTAATGACAACAAAGTGTTAGTCAAAGGAAAAGGAGATGTCAATATTCTAACTAAACAGGGGGAGAAAAAGTATATTTCAGATGTGTATTTTGTGCCTGGTCTGAAACATAACTTAATGAGTGTAGGGCAACTGGTTCAAAAAGGGTATAGAGTAACCTTCAAGAATGGTCTATGCACAATTTTAGACAAATACCCAAGCAACCAGCTTATTGCAAAAGTCAGAATGACAAACAACAGAATGTTTCCCTTAAAGATAAGGCCAGATTTGAATATAAATTATGCTCAAGCACAACACTTAATGAATTCACAAGTGGGTAGAGAAGAAACTACAGCAGTAGTGCAGACAATTTTCAAGCTGAGATAAAAGATGAAAACTGGTTATGGCACCTGAGATTTGGTCATCTCAACTTTGGAGGTTTAAATTTACTTCATAGGAAAGGCATGGTCAAGGGACTACCTTTAATAGAAAAACCAGAAAGGGTATGTGAAGGGTGCATTTTAGGAAAACAACATAGAGAATCATTTCCAGCAGGAAAGTCAACTAGAGCAAAAGCCCCTTTAGAAATTATACATTCAGATTTGTGTGGACTCTATGCAAACACCTTCAATAGGTGGTAGTTTTTATTTTCTGACATTCATTGATGATTATTCAAGAAAATTTGGGTTTATTTCTAAAGCAGAAAAATGAAGTGTTTGATCTGTTTCGTCAGTTCAAGAAATTGGTTGAAAAACAGAGTGGTTATTATATCAAAGTGTTGAGAACAGATAGAGGTGGTGAGTATATTTCAAGAGAATTTTTTAATTTTTGTAAATATCATGGAATTCACAAGCAATTCACAACTAGATACACACCTTAGCAAAATGGAGTAGCTGAAAGAAAAAATAGAACAATCATGGAAATGGCTAGAAGCATGTTGAAAGCCAAATATTTGTCAAATGAATATTGGGAAGAAGCAATATCTTGTGCAGCCTATATAATGAATAGGTGTCCAACAAAAAGTGTCATGAATATAGTACCTGAAGAAGCATGGACAAGAAGAAAACATAGTGTTACTCACATGAGAGTATTTGGATGTGTAGCATATGCACATGTGCCTGATGAATTGAGAAGGAAGCTAGATAACAAAGGAGAAAAATGTATATTTGTTGGATACAGTGAAGAATCCAAAGCTTATAAGCTATATAATCTAACAACAAACAAAGTTATAATCAGTAGAGATGTACAATTTGTAGAAGATGAAGCATGGGATGGAAGCATAGAGAAGACAGTCAATATTTCAGCTAGTATACCTCAAGAGGAGAATGAAGTTTCAGCATCATCAAATATTCCAGCTATTGTGACTCCTACCACTCTCATTCAAGCTCAGCAAAGTAGTCCACAAGTGACACTATCATCGACTGTAAGAACAACCTCAATCATTCAAGGAAGAAGTCTAACAAGAGGACAACAAACACCATCTACAGCAGGACCATCGGGTCCATATTCCACAAGTTCAAGTGATATGTCAAATCCTACTTTGGCAAGTCTGAGAAGACAGAAAATCAGAAGCATAAGAGATATATATGAGCAAAATGAAGGTGAGAATAATTCAGATAAGATTTCTCTTTGTTCATTTTATTCTCAAATAGAATATCCAGTTCATTTTGAAGATGCAATCAAAGATAATAAATGGGTAAGTGCTATGGATGAAGAAATTGAAGCAATTGAAAAGAATCAGACATGGAAACTAGTCAGTCTTCCAAAAGACAAAGATGTCATTAGAGTGAAATGGATTTATAAAACCAAATTGAATGAAAAAGATGAAGTTCAGAAGCTTAAAGCAAGATTGGTTGTAAAGGGCTATTCACAACAGCCTGGAATTGATTACAATGAAACATTTGCACCTGTAGCACGATTGGATACTATAAGGATGATTTTAGCTTTAGCAGCTCAGAATAAGTGGTCTGTATTTCAAATGGATGTAAAGTCAACTTTTTTAAATGGTTATTTAGAAGAAGAAGTTTATGTGGATCAGCCACCTGGGTATGAAATTCAGGGTCAAGAAGACAAAGTTTACAAATTGAAAAAGACACTGTATGGATTGAAGCAAGCCCCAAGAGCTTTGTACAACAGAATAGACAGTTATCTTTTGTTGAATGGATTTAATAGATGTAGTAGTGAGCCCACACTGTATACAAAAATGAATGAAGAAGGTGAAATACTAATAGTATGCTTATATGTGGATGATCTAATATTTACTGGCAATTTGTCAGTTGATCTATTCAAGGCAGACATGAAGAAAGAATTTGAAATGACATACTTAGGTCTGATGAAGTATTTTTTAGGCATTGAAGTGAATCAAAATGAAAATGGTATTTTTATTTCACAGTCAAAATATGCAAATGACATTTTGAAAAGGTTTAATATGATGAAGTGCAAACCAGCACCAACACCTACAGTGACAGGTCTGAAACTAAGCAAGGATGATAGAGGGTCTAATATTGATCCAACTTTGTTTAAGAGGCTTGTTGGAAGTCTCATGTATCTCATAGCCACAAGGCCAGACATTATGTATGGAGTAAGTTTGATTTCTAGGTTTATGGAAACACCAAAAGACACCCATTGGAAAGCAGGGAAAAGAATTTTAAGGTATGTAAGTGGAACAAGAAATTTTGGCATTAAGTATTCAAGTTCAGATGAGTTCAAACTAATAGGATACACAGACAGTGACTGTGCTGGCAGCATTGATGACAGAAAAATCACATCTGGTTATGTATTTAATTTTGGGATTGAAGTTGTCTCATGGTCTTCAAAGAAGTAGCCAATAGTTTGTCTTTCATTAGCAGAAGTAGAGTATGTGGCAGCCACAAGTGCAGCATGTCAAGCAGTCTAGATGAGAAGAATTTTGAAAGAATTGCAAAATGAACAAATATAGGCAACAAAAATTTACTGTGATAACAATTCAGCCATAGCTCTTTCGAAGAATCCAGTCTTTCATAAGAGAAGCAAGCACATTGATACCAGGTATCATTTCATCAGAGAATTAATTAATAATGGTGAAATATTTTAAGAGTTTTGCAGATCAGAAGAGCAAAGTGCAGATATTTTTTCAAAGCCACTGGGAAGAGATAATTTTATTTTTCAAAGGAACAGATTGGGCATGGTGGACAACGTAGTTATGCTTAAGGGGGAGTGTTGGAATATTAACCCTAACTGCCGCCGTCCCCGCCAACCACTGCCCGCTATATTGCAATCAATAAATTAGCCATTGCGATACCGCGGGAGTCTTCCGTATTGTTTTACTTTATGCCAGCCAAGGCCCGCTATATCGCAATCAATAAAATTTTCATCGCGATATCACAGGAGACTCCGTAAAATTTTGTTTTATTTTTAACCGCCGTAGTTTACCGGGTCGTCAACTAACCGCTGTCCGCAATGTCGCAATAAAGTTTTTAACCATCGTGATACTGCGGGGAACTATGGAGGAAGCCGCCACCGCCAGGAATTAATATTTAAGTTTTTATATTATGAAAATGACATTGTATTAAATGCATTTTGACGGGGGAAAAATAAGTTAGGTGATTTTGAATTTTAAATTGTAATTTCGTTCCCTCTCATCCGTGAAAATCTTTTCACATGAATTTTTACCTGCAGCATATATTTTGTAATTGTAATTTACTTTTGAATTAATGAGAACAGAGAATTACAATGTGAGCAAACAGAAAATTTACAAGCAGCAGCTCTGTGTGTTAGAAAATAATATTTTATATTTTAATTTTTACTGTGTGTGAATTTATTCCTCTGCGTCTGGCCTTCATTCTTTGGAGACTAATTGTCTCTAACAATAAAGGTCGTAGAAAAATTTCTGGTAGGCCATGTCAAATGGAGAGCATTCAATTTTGTGTAGTTTATTCAAGTTTATTGGTCTATCTTTGCGCTCATCTTAGAGATTAGCTAGCTTGCGCTCTCTCATATAAGAATGAGTTTCTATGTCATGTAATTTTGTTTATATTTTAGTTTTTAAAACTTTTAAGGTTTTTTAAGGTAATACTTAGTTTTTTTTTTCTTATTTTAAATATATTTTTTTATTTTTTTCCTTAATACTTCAGGAGAGTGAGGGTGAAGATGTTCCACTATTTCTCAGCATAAGAAACTTTAGCAAGGATGAAATTGAAGCAACAGATGTCCTTTTTGATTCTTTTGAGGATGAAAGATCAAGATCGTAGGGTGGATATAGCGAACTTATCTGTTTTGCCCATCTTTTTTTGGCAACCTTGCTTTTCTTTTGATATGCTTAGGCTCTTTTTTGTTGGTGGCAGCAGTATATTAGCACTCCCAGTTGGCGGACAATATAGTGATTCTCGTGGTAACTCAGAACATAGTGGCCCATTTTCACAGCACAGTGGCTCTATTTTGCAGCATTAAACATAATGTAATGTAAAGCTATAATGAAAACAGCTATGTGGTGTACATCTAATGTAAAGCTATAATGAAAATAGGTCTTTGCTACATATGTAATGGGAGGGGCATAAAGAAGTTGTAAATTGTGGGTGGGGTTGTTAGTTCCTACTCGGAACTATAGCGAAGCCTCCAAACCTTAAATAGTGATTAATCTATCCTGCAACAGCCAATCATCATGCATATTTATTTCAGCATGTCCTTTTGGTTTGCTATTTCTATACTTAACCTGCATATTTTTTATGCAAAATATTCTCTGCAAGATTTTTGGCGCTCTGTGATTGGGTTGTGAAATACTTCTGCAGATTGTCAAGGCTCTGCATTTGTAATGACTGATTTGGACAGTGGGAGCAGATTTGCAGATTTTGGGAAAAAGCAAAACAGATGGCACCTAGAATAGTTGATATATCTATGCATTCCCAACGGAACACTTCATGCGGAGGATCTTGGTTTCATCTTCCATCGTCTCCTTTACAGTCTCACAGCATCTCTATACCTATTTATACCACTATGTTTCTTTGCTTCTGCAATTCAATGGACGGAAGTTGTGTGTGGGAATTTTGTAAAACAGAATACAGTAGTAACCTCATTTCAAGTTATGAGTATTGAAATTAACCACAGGAGTGGTGGGTAGTGGGAAGGCAGGACATGGCTGTGCCTTCTAATCCTTCATCACGCAACATTCAAAATGCGACTTTTGAATACAAAGACAAGCAATTTTCACCCGGGAATATTCCCCTACTTCTCTTCTACTTACTCTCTGCTGTATTAGTATTCATAATTTAAGAAAGCAGGTGAGCATTTCATTTTGTTTTTTATAGTGAAGGTGGTTTTAAATATGTTTTTTTTAACCTTTCTGTGCAACCCACTAATGCTGTTTAAGTTTTATGAAGTGGGTTTGTGTGGTTTTGTAGATTCTTTGTCTGGCGTCTTAAATTTCATTTTATAGATTTGGCACTGTTTTATTCTAGGATTTTTCACTCCTTTAAGGTGTTTGTTGCTGTTTTATTCTAGGGTTTTTTTTTGCCCAACATTGCTCCTCGTGTGTAAGCTTGTTTGTAGGCATTGAGGTGATTTTACTCTATTTCCACATCTTTGTGAGGCATTGGTTCAAACAACTCATGTGCCTTCTCTATGCTTCCACATTTTGCATACATATCTACCAGGGTGCTTGCAACTATGACATCTGACAAAAATCTGCTTTCAATTATGCGTTGATGGATATCCATACGCTGCTCTAAAGATCCCATTTTGGCACAAGCTGGGAGGACACTGACAAAGGTAGTACATTTTGGCTTTGCACCTGCCAATTGCATTTGTTTAAAAGCTTCCAACGCCTTTTCAGCAAACCTGTTTTGTGCATATCCTGCAATCATATTTAGAGAGCAAATAATATCTAAATTTTGAGAATTGCATATTCCCATCTATCTTGATGCTTCATATCAACCATCTAATTGTGTTGCCCTGAAAAATGAATAGGCAATAGTATACTTTAACAATTAGAATTATTGACATTTTCCTTAGAACTGGTGAGATTCAGTTTTTGCACATAGATTGTCTTCTTTCGTGCCTTATTTATGGTTTGGGAAAGTTGTCCATTCAGATTCATCAGTTTTTTGACTAACATGAGAGGACAGAGATATTCTTAAACCAGCTGGCTGGTGTGGGCCCATTCCATTCGCCGACCATTTCCGTTTACACAGTAGTTGCCATTAATTATTCAAAATTCAAGTAGGAACACTGTTCCTACCTGTAAGCATGGCGGATACCCATGAGCATTGTTAACTTTACTTTTGTATATCTTCATATGCATATTTGGTCTGAATAGTTGCTTATCTGGATACATGTTAAAAACATTTCAAATTAGTTCTATACAAACACACAAACACTGATGGAACCACATACAACCCTTATTTGAGGGTGCCTACATAATTGAAATGTGTCATACAAAAAGCCTAACGATATATAGTTAATCTAAGAATTTCTCTTGTTATGATTTGGCAAAGCAAAAAATGTTGCAGGGATTTTCATTTACCGAAAGTTTCAGAAGGACTTGAGTCCTTTTATTGTTTTATTTTGATTGAACTTTCTAATTGATCAATCTAATCATTAATGTTGAGCAAATGCAATGATCCGACATCCTGCTCAGATGGAAACACAAAAACTAAAGAAACTGACAACACCAGAGAGAAACAAATAAATGTAACTTTTCTATTAAAAATTGAAAACACTACATTCAACTCTTCAATAATAATCAGCATGTTTTTCACATATTAAAGATTGCAGAGATTGCGATGGGTGTTTATGCCTCCAAAATAAGATTGCAGAGACAAAGACTATAATTAACACCACCAAACATGCAATAGAAAGTCCCATCATTGGACTTTCAATTTTGTGGCTGTAGCCGTAGCCATCGTCTTGTCAACAATCCCTCTCATAATATTGTTCCCTATCCCGCATTTCGCCTTGCTCACTAGACGAGCTCTGTGTGTGGAGCAAAGAGGAGGTAACATCTAAGAAAATGACTGCATGGCCTGCTCACTGTGGCCATTCTGTGTTGGCTTATGTGAAGCCAAAATTAGAATGTTTCCTTCTTAATTCGAAATAATTTTTTTAAGTTTGTTTAACTTCTATTGGTATGTATTGGCCAATTTAGAAGTTGTCTATTTCGAATGGAGTTTTCCATTTAATTAGATTAGAGCCTGATTTATAAATATAGTGGCTGGCTGAATGTAATTATTCAAAACTTGAGAATAATATGAGATAATCCCTGAGTGTGGACGTAGCCATCAAATTGATGGTGAACCATCAATTTGATGGCTACAAGCATCTCACCAAACTGACTCTTTTGTTCATTTAGTCTCAATATCTCATCATTTTGTAAAGCATTTTCTTTCTCTAAAAACTTTACTTTTCTCTCTAAATCTTCATTCTTCTTTTTGATTTCATCAAACAAATTTAACTGTTCTTCTAACTCTTCATTCTTTCCTTTAACATTTTCCAATTCTTCTTCTAAATGATCTCTTTGATAGAAATAGTCATATCTTTTCTTTCCTAACTCCCTTAAATTTGCAATCAATTTTGAATTGCATTGCTTAACATTTAACAATTCCTTCTCCAAATTATATTTTTCCTTCTTAACATGCTTACCAAATTTTCCCATTGAAAATGATTTTAACTCACCTTATCCTTCCACCTGACTGTGATTCCACTACAATGATTTACCTTCATTTGGTAGCTTCACGTGCCTTCACTCTTCCTTTGATGATTTCTCCTTCAACAACTGTTGTTGAATCTACCTTCCACTAATTCTTCTTTTTGATCTCTTTCAGATCTCTACTACCTAAGTTTGATAGTTTCTTCAAACTTCACCACTAGCTTTGGTGATAGTTCATTTTCTTCTACACCTGCAACCTATTTAACGGCCTACAACTTCCTTCACTAATAGCTTCTTTCTCCTTCATAGCGGATCACTTTTACTTGGCATTTTCCATAGCCTACATCCCTTTGATATGCAAATCCTTCAAACTTGGGAAAATCTTCAATAATAAAAATAAAAAGTTTGATCCTTTTGCAGCAACTTCACCTTTGACTGGGAAAACTTATCAACTTGGCTGATATCTCCCTTCAAAGATAAACATATTAAAAAAAACTCCTTTTCACCAATTGACTCTCCTTCTGCAAACTTAACAATCTACTGCCACCTTATCTTCTGCAATCTTCTTTTAATTCCTGTGACATGTACTCCTTTCTAGGAGACATCTTCAAATAGACACTTCAGGCAGTGACTTGGACTTTGGTCAAACACTAGCAGCTCTCTCTTTCTCCATGCAGGCGGTTTAGAACTATGACTTATTTATATGTGACTTTGTTGGCTCCTCTAATTTGTAGAGATCTTCAATATTTTCCTTGTGGCTTTTAAAACTCATGTCTCTCAGATCTACAACGACCTTTAATAGTGGCTTCATTTAGAATGACACTCAAATACTTGACTAGCACTACTTTTCCAACAACTGCATCTCCTCTCTCATTAATAAGCTTGAAGAGAGTGACCTTAGACCTCTACTTGCTATGACCTCCTTTCTTGTCCTTTGGAATTGGCTACTGAGCAATCCCTTCGAAGTAGGCGATTCTAAAATCTCCTCTAGCAGGGTTCTTCTTTGAATGATCTCTACTCAACATTGGTGAAACTTCTTTAGAAACTAACGACTATGACCCTCCTTTTATTTGCTCCTTTATGGATTTCAACTAAAAAATTTAACAATAGCTTATCTCTTTGGTAGTCTTCCTTTGTGTGGATGCTCAATTCTTGCCTTAGTTGTGAGCACTTTTTATCTACAGTCTTCTTTTCATTGGTAGCAAAATTTGCAGTGGCTTTAAACTTTTTGATTGCCACGGCTTAAACATCTGTGGTAGCTTGCTATGTGAATAGCGTCTTTTTACCGATCTAATCTTTCCAAACAACTTTCAATGGTTCCTTGGCAACAACCTCTTTATGATAAAATGGAAACCACAAATTTACTGTCATGGCCCTACTTGGGTGGACAATGATCAAATCTCATTAAAAAATTGTAGCTTTGAAACTATAGAAAATGAGTCAAAGTTGTAGATTTTCTAAGGAGTAAGATTAAGAAAAGTTTTCAAATTATTCAAAGTTGTCAAAGTTGTCATCATGCATTAGAGAATCTTGGAGAAGACCTACAAGTTGCAAACTAGGGTTTCATATTCATAAATCACTCAAGAAAGACAGAGCAAACATAAAAGAGTAGGATTAGAATTTGAAGCTTCAAAAAAGCCTAACTGGATTGATTCGCTACTTCTGGTGAATTAGTCCAAGTTCCAATCAAATTCATATTTTTGCAGATTCATATTCTTGCACAATTTTCCAGAACATGGACTAATTTGTCTAGCTTGGAAAATGAGTCCCACTCAGCAATGACGTCAGATTTTCTAGTGTTTTACACCTACTTCTAGCTATTTTTAGATTTCTAGGTGCACTCATTTTGTTCTATAGATTTTTGTGTTGTTTCATTTGCATTTCTAGGTCATTTAGTGAAGCTTTAGATTGAATTATGGTTTTACATTTCATCTTGCATTTCAATGTCTTTTTCAAGTTTAAACTTGGTGGTGAACCCCTTATTAGTTTGCATTCATCCCTTAGGACAACCCTCTTGTAAGATCTCCTTCTCCTTTGAATTGATATCTCAAGGGTTATCCTTGAATGAAATTGGAAGAGTGGGTGTGTTCTATGTCCTAAAACCATATCATAGCACCATACCACATTTTCATCATTTCACTATTGACAAGGTGAAGAAGCTCACACTAGTCAAGCATTACCAAAATAGAAGTATCTTATAATTCAATCTTCACCATCCATCCTTATTATTGCCCTAATTCTAGCCCTAACCCTATTTCATACTATAACTTTCAATTTTGGCCATTGATTGACATATCTTATTTGTTTTTAATCCTAACCCTTCATTTCAAATTTGGTTTTTTATGAAAGAAACCCATCATTGTCATTTCACACCAACATATTTTATGTTAATGAAATCTGCTGGAATCGTGAGCAACCACATTCAAATCTTCAACAACACAACATAATACATTGATTTCTTTTGAGGTTTGCATGCATTTGGTTTGATTTAAGCTATTTTTATGCATTTTTTTTTTCTGTTCATTTTACATGCCTACATTTTGGTGAGCCCTTCCTTCTAACCCTTGTTTTTTTGAGCTCAGGTCAAGGGGTTTTTTCTATAGAGGCTTGGAGATCAAATTTTGATAGGATCCCTCAATTAGAAAAAGAGCCCCACCATTGGATCGGAGGGTGAGAGACGACTTTTGACATATAAATTGACATATTTTGGTTGCATATTTTTACCCTACATCTATAGATTCTATTTTTTTCTGTACAATAATTTTTTTTATCTTAATCAATTTCTTTCTTTTTTTTTGAATTTTGCTTCAAATCTATTTTTAAAAAATGCAAAAAAGAAAAAATAAGTATTTCGATCTTAGCAATGAAATCTTATTTTATTTGTGACGGGTTTTACTTTATTACATTATTTTATTCTCATAAGAAATTATTTACAAATATGTTTAAGAATCTCTACAGAATAACTTTTATATTGTTTCATTACTGTTTTAATAAAAAAAATTCCTAAAATTTTACTAGGCATGTTAAAATTTCTTACAATGTTTTTGTTTTACTAGGCATGTTAAAATTTCTTACAATGTTTCTGTTTTATTTTATTTCCTGTAGTAGTTTTGTTTTATTTTAAGAAAAAATAATAGTATTTACTTTTTTATGGAGCTGAGTTGTTTTATATAAAAAAATATATATTTTCCTTAAAACTTTTAATCTGCGACATCTTTGTTTAGTTTAAAAGTTTTAATCTGCCCCATCTTTGTTTAGTTTAAAAAATTTCAAAAAAACTATTTTCATTAACACTTTTAATCTGGGACAACTTTGTTTGAGTTTAAATGTTTTCATTAAAATCTTTACTGCAAGAATGGTTTTATTTATTTTATTGAAAAATAAATAAAAATAAATAGAACTTGAAATCTAAAGCATCCTTGTTTAGTTTAGAAGTTTTCAAAAATTATTTTTGTTAAAATCTGAGGCAGCTTTGTTTTAGTTTAAATATTTTCATTAAAATCTCTTATTGCAGAGGTTTTTGTTGGTTGTTAAATTTATTAAGATTTTGATAGAAAAACTCCTAAAAAAATTAGCAACTTTTTTTAAAGTTTCATTTTAAAACTTGTTCTTAAATTTTTTTATAAAAAAAATTTGAGAAAAAAAGCCCACAGACTTTTACATAAGCCTCAACCCACTCCACAAGCCTCCAAGAATAATTTTTTCCAAATTTTCAAATTTTTTATTATTATTTATTTTATAATAATTTTCAATTTATTTAAAATCTAACTTTTTTTAATTATTTTTTTCAAGGTGATAGACCATAGTCATATGCGAGATCAGGGCTCATTAAATAGGCATCGAACACCTTCCAGCAAACTTCTCGTCACATGGGACCAAAACTTGGGCATTTGGGGGCTTAACATAGAGCCCCCTTTTCCTTTGCAAGTCTAAAAGGAATTGTTGCACAAATATGGGAATAACTTTTGCATAACATGTTGGATTTTCAAAATTGAAAAGGCCTGCAAAAGCTAGTTTAGAAATCTTGGCTTGGTGCAGATGAATTTTCTAGATTATGCTCCAAAAATCAGGTGCGCTCATTCAAAGTCACTCTGTCTTTTCAACTTCAAATGCTCATATCTTTTTCATTCGAAATCATTTTTTTTGCAAAATTTTTATAAAGAATATATTTTTGCAATCATTTTTTTTGCTTTATACATCTTTATTTGTTTTTTTCCACGCAATTGAAATTAGACTAAAAATTAACCTTTCGCATTTGGATTTGGGTTTAAAATTAGTATCTTTTAATCCTCAAGATTGACTTGTGTATGCTCTCCTCTTGCACCTTAGTGTGATCTTTAGGATAAAAAATAAGTGATATTGCTTTTTCTTTTTAGGAGGCATACTTAGAGAAGTGATCACTCTAGGGGATGACCTCTCATGTTCCAATGGAGTATAAAAGGTGGGGGTGAATCTAAAGGCATCCTTCTTGGAAGTAGAATATTATCAATCTTAGCTAAGTCCAAAAGATCTTTATACATTTGTGAAGTGAAGGTGGAGAGTGGGTTACCATTAAAAAAGAATGGGATCTCATCAATACTCCTAAGGATTAGTTCTCTCTATTGGATAGGTTTCCTTTTGTTGTTTTTTTTCATTCTCGGACTACGATCCTATTTGTAGGAGGCATGTGTATCATTTTGGTTTTAGTTTCTATGAAAAATTATCCTATGGTTTAATATTTTCTTACCAGTTGGTTTGTAGGCTTTTGTTTCTACTTGAACTATTGAGCTTGTAAACATTTTCTTATACTTTGGTATTTTGTTTGGTATAATGAAAGCACTCAAAATTTGAATGTAAAACTATTTACAGGTCTTACCTTACCACTATATATATTCAATTTAAAATTCTAAAGAAGCTTCGGATGAAATACAATTAAAAATTTTCATTTGAAGAAGAATTAAATTTGATAATATTGATTGAGTCCAATTTAATTAAATACATTTGATTCGGCATGAACTATACTCTAGATTAATTAACTCATAATTATAACTGGTGAATCAAATAAAAGTAATTTTGTCTTTAGAAAGAGAGATGGAAGAAAATATTAATATGGTATTTAAAGTTGTATATTTGAAGAATAGTTATAATGAATCTCTATTTGTAAATCACTTTTTAATCAAAATAATTTTGCAATTATGATGTAATTTAATCAATATATGTAGGTGATTTTTTGGGCATTCATGCTATCTAATATTTCAAATGTATAACACTAACAAGTACAATTAAATAATCTATATTCAAATTATGATAGCATAAGTATTTAAACAAATCATTATTGTAATTAATAAATATTTAAGAAATTATTAATTGTATTTTATAAAATTTGTATCCAAAATATTGGACATATGTTGTCATATAATTTACATTCTAATCTAATAAGTAAGTTTCTATTAAATTTTATTAATTAAAAAGACGATAATTTACTATTCACAAAAATTGGTAGGTAGAAAAAGGCACACTTTCTAGTCCAAAACAAAAGATTGTGATTTATTTTTTGGAATTACTGAAATCTTTATCTTGTGTTCAATTGTTATATCAATCATCATGATTGACTCGCTTTAGTTAAATGAGCCTAAAATTTTTGTGTCTTTGAAACTAATATATCTTACATTTATATTTATAATCATATCAATATTTTAAACTTGAATTGAAAGTAAACAAGAGATCCATCAATAAATTATATGAATTATTTTAATTCTTATTTAAGATTTTGTGATGCTTATTTTTATTTATAAATTATAATATTCTTTTGTGTAATTATTTATGTAAGTTTGTTATATAAACTATAATAATATGGAGTTATTGCTGAGTTATTATAGTTGGTAGTCAAAATTAGGACATACAATAGTGAATTGTTGGTGGTGAATTTTCTGTCCATCAATTACTGGAAAATTTTCCTAGAGTGGAAAATTAGTTATAAGAGATGAAATCATGCAACCATTGTCAAAAAAGTAGATTATATAATTCTACATATTTCCTTCCCTTGATTTTTACATTTCTATGTAATAACTTTTTTGTCATAACTAAACATTTTTTTTAAATAAATTGATATATATATGAAAAAACTAAACATTAATTTTAAAAAATTCCAAAAGTCTTGAAAAATAAAATTTAAACAAAATCACGCCGCATGAGAGAGAGCAATCTAACTAATCATTAAGAAGAGTGAAAAGTAAGGCCGATACACTTGAGAAAACTGCACAAAATATAATGCTCTCCAGGTAAATCTGGGTCACAAATAGGGTCACTTCTGATACACGGAAAATAGCATTTATTACATTAAAATCGCCCAAGAAGATTTGCGTGGAGCACAAGTTAGTAGGGTTACAGATGCTCAATGAATCCCAAGAGTAGCAAGCAAGATATTTCCGAAATATAAGCAATCACTGCTCCATATAAAATACTCTCTTCAATATTTGATTTGATGCAGAAGTAGTAAAATGAGTAGTTTTAGAGTGTTGAATTCTCTTTGGCAGGAAGTAAAATGAGTAGTTTTAGAGTGTTGAATTCTCTTTGGCAGCAAGTGCAGAGAACTATAGGAAGTTCCATGCCCACTGGAGATGGTGTTTCCGGCACCTGTTTTAGAATCTTAATTTTTCCAACTCTTTCATCAGTCGTTTGGTTTCCTTTATTATAGCTTTGCATTACATCATGTTTAATGCTGCAAAATAGAGCCACTGTGCTGTGAAAATGGGCCACAATGCTGCTGGGAAGAACCACTATGCAGAGCCACTTCTCAGTTACCACAAGAACCACTATACTGTCCACAAACTGGGAGTGCTAATTACTGCTGCCACCAACCAAAAAAAAGCCGAAGCATGCCAAATGAAAACCAAGGTTGCCAAAAAAAGGACGGGCCAAACAGATCAGTTTGTTGCATCCACCCTATGGTCTTGATCTTTCATCCTCAAAAGGATCAAAAGGACATCTGATGCTTCAATTTCATCCCTGCTAAAGTCCTTTATGCTGAGCAACTGGGGAATATCTTCACCCTCACTTAAGAGTATTAACGAAAAGAATAATATAAATATTTAAAATAAGAAAAAAACAAAATATTAACCTAAAAAACCCTAAATTTTTTGAAAAATAAAATATAAACAAAATTATGCCAACATAGAACCTCCCTCTTATATGAGAGAGTGCAAGCTAACTAATCTCTAAGATGAGTGCAAAGACAGACCAATACACTTGAACAAACTGCAGAAAATTGAATGCTCTCCGGGTCATTTCTGATCATGGTAAATAACATTTATTACATTTAAAAATGTCCAAGAAGATTTAAGTGACGCTTAAGTTATCTTACATTTATCCTAGGACTGCAGATTCTCAGTGAATCCCAAGAGTATCAAGTAAGAGATTTCCCTAATATAAGCAATCATTGTACTTTATGCAATATTCTCTTCAATATTGATTTGACGCAGTAGTAGTAAACTAAGTAATTTTACTAGTGTCCATGCAGATGGTGTTTCTGGTACCTGTTTCAGAGCTTTCATTGAAGGCCAGAGGCAGAGGAATTTTTCACAATAAAAATTAAAACTTTTAAAAAATATATTTTCAACACAGAGCATGCATGTTAATTTCTGTTTGCTCACTTTCTCATTAAAAAATTCAAAAGTAAATTACATATACATATATAGGTAAAAGTCACGTGAATATTTTTCACGGAAGAGAGGGCCCAATATAAAATTTATTACAAATTACATAACCACTTTTTCATGGTCAAAACGCATTAAATAAAATGTCCTTTACAATAATATTAAAACTTAAATATTAATTTTCCCATACTATGAAATATCTTGGCGGAGGCGGCCTGGTATCGCAATGGATAAAACCCATATTGCGATATCGCGGGAAGCGGTTTGTTGACGGCACAGTAAACGACGGTAACGGCTGGCGGTTAAAGATAAAACAAAATTGCTACGGGGTCTCCCACCGTATCGCAATGGTTATTTTCTTTATTGCGATATTGCGGGCAACGGCTGGAGGTGATGGCAGTAGTTAGGGTTAACATTCCAACACTCCCCCTTAAACATAACTGCACTATCCACCATGCCCAATCTGTTTATTTGAAAAATGAAATTATCTTTTCCTAGTGCCTTTGTGAAAATATCTGCACTTTGCTCTTCTGATCTGCAAAACTCTAAAAATATG
>VDFB02193867.1:551266471-551323929 GCA_007258455.2 Sequoia sempervirens
TTCAAAAGGCTCCAATAATCTTGTAGAATCAAAAGCATTATTGATAGGTTTGGAAATTGCAATGAAGTTGGGCATTACACATTCACATATTGAATGTGACTCTTTGGTGATCATAAATGCTTGTAAAACCAAAAATATTCAAAATTGGAACCTACAATATGTTCTTAAAAGAGCTTAAGCTTTGTTGGAAAAGTTTCAAAGTTATCAAATCACTTATACACAGTAAGAAGGTAATAATCTAGTAGATTATTTGGAAAATATGGGGTACAATAATCAAGAAGTTTAATTAACCCAAGACATTCGCTATCTTCATGATTACCCTCAAGTAGATGAAATTGCAAAATAAGTGATGCCAAATTTTGGTTAGGATTTTCTTACAAACAAAGTTTTGTGCATTATGTATAATTATTCCTTCTTTCTTGTCATATCTTATCTAGAGCACAAGGAAATGTTTGGAAAAGTTTGTGGTATGTTATATCTCATGATAGAAAATAGGGGTACTAGCAATAATCAGATGTCCTACATTAAGAAGATCCCCTTGTAAGGAATAAATTCGAACATCAAAGCCCATGTGATGAAGTACTATCATGAAAAGATCAGAGTTAATAAAGTTATCAATTAGCTATATTATCCTCATTAGAGCATGATTGCAAGTAAATCCCCACATGCATAAAGAGCATTCACAAACAAGATACTCTACTATAATGAAGAATGCAAGTTCCATATGTTATTAGTGGTTATAATATGTGCTGGTTTCCAAAGATTAGAAAAGGATTTTGAATAGCCTCGCAAGTTGTAGCAAATGCATACAAAGGCTAGATATCCTCCATGTGGCATTATTTCCATTGTTTATAAACTAACATGTGTTCCTTACAAGTACATTGTTAATTATGAAAAGACATAGGTTCATTTTCCTCTTTTTTCAAGCAAGGGAATAGGAATGATTTTTTAGAAAGGGCTCTCTAACACAAACATAATTTAATTGAAAATAATTTCATATCTAGAGGCTATATATTTTAGGGTTCTTTTAATTATGCTATTGATTAATTCTCTCATTAAAGATCATGTGTTTCTTTGGGGTTGGTTTTATTTAAGTTGCATTATTCTTCAATTTTTATTTGTCATTGTATTAGTTAGGTGAAACGAAGTGGAATTTTCTAGAAGTGAAGAGGCAGAGGCCAAAGTAGGTCAAATTGAAAGCATCAATTTTTGTGTTACAATGGACTATCAGCCATGGAACTTGAGAGTTCAGTTGAAATTGCAGAAGTGGGAGAGACCTTTCGAAGGTTACCTAGCTCAAGAAAATCTAGCAATAATGTTTATGCTCAACTGCCCTCAAATTGAAGACTTAGTGCGTACAATTATTAGGTCCAAAATTGAGGAGAATTATTCAACCCTCTCAATATTGTCCATTTTCTATTCAAACCTAATGAACTTTTGTCAGTCTTTAAAGGAGCTTGAGAAATTTGCAAGAAAATTTGTGAAAGAATGATTTTCGCAAGAAGATGCTTTCTAATTGGTTGTTCAAAACTATACTATTTTTAAGGGCAAAGGGTTTATTTAAGGGATTTTTCCTTGATAATTTATCACATAGCACCAAGGTTTTCAAGAGATATATGATGGTTTTAAGTTGGAATTCGAATATGAAAATGAAAATATCTTCTCCAAAGCCTTGAGTAAGAATTCCCAGTTTATTTTCCCAAACATAGAAGTGGGGTTTAAACATAAATTTCATTGCATTTCTTTCCTTCAATTGCATGAATGTGTGTTTCTTGTTCCTAACCCTTGTATGGATCAGTTGCTTATGGAAAACCAAGTGTTCATTGTGTCAGGTCTACAACCTTCACCAAATGCAAAGGTTTAGGGTAACCTTGTTCTAGGGCGCAAGAGAAAATTTTAGGATTTTGATGCAAACTGGGATGAAGACCAAATTGGTTGTGAAGAAATATAGGGAGAAAATCATGTGATATGAATGGATGAAGATTAGCAGTAGAAATTTGTAGTTTTGGATTTTAATTTTGGGTTTGTTCAAGAAATATGGGGTTGTAAAGATTTTGTCATGGGAAATATCTTCTATCTGCATGCAATGTAAATGTTAGTACTCAGGTCTAGTATGACATTTACATAAGGTATAGATAATGCTTTTACAAAATTATTATCAGATAGTATTTTGCTCAACAAAAATTTTGTTAGATTATTGATCCAATGAATTTGTAAAATCATGCTTTGAAACCCTATTATTGGGATGATTTTGTAAGAATTTTGTATCTAATTGACCTACAACTAGAAGTTTACTTCTCAGTTCTTTCCTGCCAGTATCCTCTTTTGAACCAGGTTTTGTAATTTCTTTTTAATTATAATATAATATATTATAGTGGCTTGCCACTTTTGCTAAAAAGAAAATTAAAATTAAAATTTTCGTCATCAACAATTGTATACATTAGAGTTAGGATCCTTATATTTGAAAAGTAAATGTTGAATATAAATAATATTTCTTTATAAATTACTAATGTTTTAAGAGGAGTTGAATGATGTCTTTTATTCACCCTTTACAAAACTCAACTTTTCCTCTATACTTTTTTGGTCTACTATTGTGCATCTTGGCGTGGGGGCCCAATGGGTTTCCCCATCAAAAAAGATATCCTCTATGTGAAAATTTGATGGTGGGAGCTCTAATCGTATGAATAGTAGATCTACTAAGAAAGTGAAAGAAGCCCCATTTTCTTGTGGTGTTTTCTCTCAAGATGTTGGAAAAGATCCAATGTTCTCCCTTTTGGGGCATGATTCATATTTTGTGGACGAAAATTTGATTCCATTTGTGGATATACTAGTAAAAAATGGTCCTTTTTCTAAGAAGTACTCTAAGGCTCTAATAGCCTAAAATGTTTGTTGTGTAGTGTATGACCTTGAGGTTGAAGTATCAAATGAATTCATGGATGAGAGTATATTGAGGCTCCAACTATCCATTGTAGGTAATTTTTTGTCTTTCAAAAATAATAATAATGAAGTGAGAAAATAGATTCACTCAACTTGGAAAATAAAAGCAGCTACAAGTGTTAGCTCTATGTCTAATGGTTTATTTCTTTTTAGTTTTTTGAATCCTAAAGATTTGGTAAAGAATCTTACTAGAGGGCTATGGTATTTCAATAAAAACATCAAGAACTATTTATCTTTTTGCATGTGAAAGCATAGGTTTGAACCATCTATAGATCTTGGCTCAATTTCCTCACCTAGATTTAACTTCTTAGACTACATTTAGAGTTCTAGAATCGAAAACTTTACCATGGCATTGCTAATTCTTTCGAGAGTATTTTAGAAATTGAAAAGGAAAATCTACAAAAATTCATGGTTTTTTTTTTCCAAAATATGTGTGAATATGGTTATTAATAAAGTCCCGTCCTCATTGATAACCCTACAATCAAGATTTAGGTTATGGAATCAAGCTATAAAATATGGAAATTCTTTTTTTTTGTTAGCTATGTAAGAGATTTGGACATTTTAGTCTCTTGTAAGAGATAGTTTTTATAAAAGATAAAGCGATTTATAAGACTATTCTCTCTCAGCCTAAGGAAGTTGACCCTTTTGTAAAAATGAAAAAGAACTGGAGGCTCCCCAATGTTGAGTTCTTGATGCTATTGGAACTAGAGTAGTAACAAGATGTAAAAAGTGGAGAAAATAACAAAGAATAAGAACCATGAGATTCCTCCAAGGAGATTTACCCTCAATCGCAAGATGATGTTGAGAATACTTAAAGAAAATAGTATGAATAAATCTAAAATCATCTACCGCTAGACTTTCCCCCTCCTCCCCTAAAACATTTGAGATAGATGAAAGAAGTCTATGTGTTTCTTTGGGAGGGGAAAATGTTTTACAAGTAGACTAGAACAAGAATATTCTTGATTCCTTTACCTTATTGGTTTTTGTGGATTTTGAGTCCCCTATACGTATATGGAACTCTATGAAGAATTTTCTAGAAAAATTATTAGACATAGGTAAGTGTAAAATCAATTTAGAGAAAATAAAAGAAGATGTGGGGGAAAACAAAAGTGAGAGAGAAATTGTTAGAGGGATACTAAGGCTAGGGAGGCTCTTCATGAGGTGGATTTTAGCAAATAGAAGACCCTTGAGGGTCTCTTGGGTCATAAGAAAACCAAAAATTAGTTTCAAAAAGGCTAGGCATCTCTCGGCCACTATCTGACATATACTAGCTTCATTTTTCTATTCTTCAATCAAGATAATGACTTGGAATATTCAATAGTTCAATAGCCCTTTGAAACAATATATTATTAAATTCTCTATAATGGATCTAAAAGTGGATGTTCTTCTTATCCAAGAAACTAAAATTCCATGGGGGAATTTTTAAAAAAATGTTAAAAACATATGGGCTATGTAGCAACATTGCATTTGCAATGTGGATGGTGCCCCTAGTGGCATTGCTACCCTATGGTATCCTAGCAAAATTAAAGGAACCAAAGGTTACAATAGTAGAAAATGTTTAGACACCACCATGAAAGATGGGAGGAATTTTTTTATATGGAATCTGATTAATATCTATGTCCCTAACTCTAGGGATTCTAGAGGCCATCTTTGTAACTCATTTTCTACTCCCATGTCCAATAACCATAAGGTCCATGGATGCTAGGTAGGGGTTTTAACATGTCACTCTATCCTTTAGACAAAAAAAGGGGCCTTGGAAAACTATTCAGATAGTAGGTTGGACTCTTTTACTTAATCTCTTCTAAATGCCTTTTGGACTTTCATCTCCAAGGATCCAAGTTTACTTGGTCATGTAGACCCTAAAAAGTTATCCTAGACCTACAAACACTATTTTCTTCATCAACGCCCTTCTTCCCCGATAATTAAATAATTTTAGTTATTTGATTATTGTCTAAATTCATGTTTTTGATAAAAGGGGATAAACAGGTTTTACAAGGACCGAAAACCACAAAGTAACATTACAAGCAAAGACCAAAACAGAGGTTTGAAAGACAAAAAGGTTGCCATAGAGATAAAAACTAGCTAAAATAGACAACCACAAAAAGCCACAAAAAAGCCATCAGACAGCCAGCAAATAGACAAAATTGAGCCCAGCCACAGCTAATCCATAGACTTCAGAAGCTCGTCAGCAACCTCTTCTAGGTCCACCATATCCTAGACCCCCTCCATGAAGATCTGAATCATATTTGGGGTAGTCAGGACTTTTCTTTTCATACTTGATCTGGTTCGCTTAGAGATCCCCGCTTCCTCATCGTGGTCTTTCTCCTGATCAAGGTCAACAATCAGCGCTCTTTTTTGGGTTTTCTCCAATCTTTCGGTCATGGCTTTGATGATTAAAAAGTTATGTCTTGCAATTTTGTAGTTCTGATTGGAAATTTTTTTCATGGTTCCTTTAATTTTATCAAGATCAGTTTCAACAATGTTGTCCTTTTGTATGTTATCCTTCACAGAGGTATTCTTCTCCACTTCAAGCTGAATTAGCCCCACAACTTTGGCTTCAATTTCCCCCAACTTACTATGAAGAGACATATTTTTGGTCTTCAACTCACTGATTTCATAAAATAACCATTTGGAAGAATTAAATTGGTCCATAGAACAACTATTGGCAGTTCCAACGAAATCAAAAGGTGGGTCACAAGCATAATTGACCTCGAGATTAACCAACTCTGCACCTCTAGGAGGGCTATAGTTCTCCTATTGAATATTCTGAGGGAAGTGGGGATCCTCTAGACTGACCTTAGCCGCTTTAGCAAAAACAACAGGAGAGTCATCAGGGTAGGAGACTAACTTGTTAATCGGAGAACTAGAGCCCACCACTTTAGCATTAGGGTTAGTGCGGCTAGGGGCAAGAACAAAGCAGACACCAGAAGGCTAGGGGGATCGGCTAGAGGCAGAAGGGGGGGCAGGGGAGGTGAGAAGAGCTTGACACAGCTAGGAGAAACTTTAGACTCATATATACTAGGCTCAGTAGTGTCCTCATCATGCTCCAAAGGGGCTATAGGGTTTGGAAGGGCAGGCATATTCTGAAAGTGCTCATACATGAGCCTTAAAAGACCCGTGTGAAGAATCGGGTATCTTTTAGGGCTTCTACTGTGGTCAAAAAAGCTATTTCTTAGGGAACAAAGCAAGAAGAAAGGGATGTAAACACGCACCTTATGCAGGAAGTGATTGAACAACATGAAATGATATCCATAAACCCTAGTGAAGCAGCCGTCGAGAGTGATGTACTCCATGATAAACCTTAACACTTTTCTCCATAAAGCTTTTATGGTATCCACTTCATAGTAACTGTTTGTCATCTTGACAAGTTTTTGCTTCTCCGTTTCGATCTTAGGGAACCTCATCACAGCTTCGTCAGAGAATTTCCTGTCTCTAAAAAATGTATGCTCTTCAATCGGGATGCCATTCACCTCTGCTATCAAAGCTTCATCAATCTAAACTTTCCTCCCAAAGAGGACAACCTCCCCATTATTCCAATTTTTCTCAAAGAAATTAGTGATCTCCTCTTGAGGGCCATAGAGTTTCTCGATGAATGAAAGTAAGCCACCCCTTCTTATTTTGCTCCACACTTTAGTATTCTTGGTGTGTGACTTGAAACTGGTAGGTTCCACCCTCTTCCATTCCCCGCCCATTTTTTAGATCTCGGTGCGAATACTGTTGCGAACGGAGAACCTGTTCCAGATAGTTCCTTTGCTTCGCAGGACCCACAAAGCGTGCCAAGGTAAATAATTTATCTGTCGGATCCTCACGGCCCCATTATATCTACTTATTTTGTTAGTCATGACTCGTACCTTCCTCATTATTACGAGAAGCCACCACTTTTCCATTCACCGCATCGAGCACCATTAAAGCTTGAACATCAGAATGGAGATCAATCCTTTTGTGCCATGTGAGGATTTTATCACTCTTAACTCCCTCATTGGAAAAAAAATCTGCTATAGCATTCGCCTCATGGTAAGCATGAGTGATTTTTTTTTCTGTCAAACTTACTAAGTAAAACCTTAGCGTCTTCAATCCAATTTTTAATCGACCATGCGGGCTGGGACCTACCACAAAGGCTATCTATTATATTTTTTGAATCACCTTCAAGCCATAAATTTTTACATTTAATTTCCACTGCAAGGTTGATTATGTAATAAGCTCCCACCGCTTCTACCACATGATTAGTTTGGACCCCCAAAGGGGTGGCAATGGCTCCCATAAAGTTACCTACCGAGTCCCTTAGGACCCCACCACACCCAGCCTTCCTCGGATTTCCTTTGGTCGTGCCATCGAAGTTGGCTTTGGCCCATCCATCCATAGGAAAACTCCAGCAAACTCCCTCCCTGGACTTTTTGGTCATATTAGGAACATTGGAAATATCCCATTTAATTCTCCATTCCCTAGCAATCAGGCTGTCATAAGGAGAGAAAACCACAGTCTCAACCTTGTCCTCCCTGAAGGGAACAATAGAGAAGTTTTCTTTAATCATCCTAAGAATTATTTCAAACACAATTTCCTCCGACGACTCCTTATCCCTGAAGATCCTTTGTTTCTCTTTCCAAATTCCCCAAGTCATATGGGGGAACGAGAAAGCCCAAAGTTTTTTATAAAGGGGTTGAGAGAGGGGGCTTTATATTGAACAAAAAAATCCTCAACCGACTCTGGGGGGATCCAAGAAAAATGCCAACATTTCAGAAGCTTGTCCCAAACCATAGAGGAGAAAGGACAGTGGATAAAGAGGTGGTTAACCGATTCAACATTGTTTTTACAGAGGTAGCATATTGGAGAGCAGAACACCTCTTTTACTAAGATTATCCACAGTTAGCACTTTATTTTGCAGCAAGGACCAAAAATAAATGTTAACCTTAGGTAAAAGATGCTTATTCCAAGCATGTGACCACAGAGGGGGAGGATTAAGAGCATGTGAAAGCCGAGAAAAAGTGGATGAGACCGAAAAGCACCTAGAAGGCTCATACTTCCATATAAGACTGTCCTCCTGATTCAGGCATAGTCTGACAGCATTCAAAGAGGAGTAAACATAGATCAAAATAGGGTTTATCAAGGGGAGATTGATCCACTTACCATCCCGCCAATAGTCTTTAACAAAGAGGCCAAACATATCTTTGCAAAACTCAACCCATCTACTGAGATTCCCATCTTGAGATAGAGGTTCATTACACAGCCAACAGTCATCCCAAAATCTAATCTAGTTACCATTTCAATCCCAATTTCACAACCTTTATCCCATCAATCATATAGTTCCAGCAACTTGATCCTTTTGGGAGATCAGGATTCTCAATAAGATCTTTGAGGGAATTGTTATTTTGCAAATAATTACTTTTAATTATTTCACTCCATTCCCCAAAGGAGAAGAATAGTCTCCATATCTGTTTAGCTAGGAGCGACTTGTTCAACAGTCTGATTTTTCTTAGCCCAAGGCCTCCATCCTTTTTAGATCTGCAAATGAAGTCCCATCCAACAAGAGGCATTCTTTTTCTTTCTTCGACTCCCGACCAAAGGAATCTCTTTTGAATCTTCTCAATGGTTTCAGCATATTTGGATGGGATTTTAAAAAGACTAAGAGCATAGATAGGGAGATTCTACAGGGAGGCTTTAAGAAGCTAGATTTTTTCGGCTTGGCTTAAGCGAGCTCCTTTCCATCCAGAAAGTTTTTTCCCAAACCTATCAACAGAGAGATCTAGAAAGAATCTAGAGGTTTTAAGCATAGAGGTAATTTGAAAGTAGCAGGAAGGGACTTTATCTTGCAACCAAGAATTCCAGCTATCTTCCTCTATCTGTTGCAAAGGTGTGTTAAAGAAATATAGCGAGCTTTTTTGCTTATTTATCACCTGACCAAAAGCTCCTCCATAGGTATCCAAAAGTTTCTTCATCTCTTTAGCTTTCGAGACAACAGATCTGACCATCAACAAAGTGTCATCCATGAACTATTGATGAGAGCATATCAAATTGCTCGAAGACGGTTTGAGCCCCATAATAGATCTTTGAGCAACCAATTTACTCATATTCCTACCAAAATTCTTAGCCATAATGGTGAAGAGAATAGGAGAAATGGGATCTCCCTGTCTTAACCCTCTAGAGCTATGGAAAAAGTTGGAAGGGGACCCATTAATCAGAACCGCCACAGAAGCAGAAGTAATGAGTTGTTCAATCAGCTGCAAAACCCTTTCATTGAATCCAAAAGACTTTAAGATCTTAAACAAAAAGTTCTAGTCCACCCTGTCATAAGCCTTCGAAATGTCAAGCTTAAGAAGAAAACCTTCCGATTTAGAGATCGAGAGGGAATAAATATTCTCATGAGCATGGACAATGGAGTCAAGAATTTGTCTTCCAGGCACAAAACCATTCTGTTGAGGAGAAATAATAGTGGGCAGAATGAGAAGCAGCCTTTAGGTAAGCACCTTCGAAATAATTTTATAGGAGTTACAGAGGCTGATAGGTCTGAAGCCTTCAAAATCCTACACTATAGATTTTTTGGGGATAAGAACCAAGAAAGTGGCATTTAACTCCTTCAAAAGGTTTCTAGAGTAGAAGAACTCTTTCACCGCCTTCTCAACATCCTCCCCAACAATGTCCCAGAACCAATGGAAAAAAAGTAAAGGGAAGCCATCAGGACCAAACGCTTTGCTTCCTTCAAAAGAGAAAACAACTTTTTTAATTTCCTCGCTAGTGGGTATAGCTACCAGCATTTCATTGTCTCTAGAGTTAACAATTCTAGGGATAGCCTCCAGTAATTGATTTTGATCCTCCAAGTTAATTCCCTCTTTCTCAGATAGAAGGTTCTTAAAGAATAGGACATCCTCTCTTCTAATGTCCTCTTCCTCCTCATAAGTTCTGCCATCAACCACAATTGCAGAGATTTTATTAGCAACTCTATGTTTAGAGGCTGAAAGATGAAAGTATCTAGTGTTTTTGTCTCCAGCCTTTAACCAGAGAGCTCTAGACCTTTGTCTCCAAAATTCCTCTTCTCTATCAATTATCTTGTGAAGTTTTGTGAGAATCTCGTTTTCCTTTTCCTTAGTTTCATTCAAGTAGCCTTCCTTCTGAATTTTTTTTGGATTTTAGAAAGTTTAAACTGAAGATCAGATTTGATTTGAAAGATATTGCCAAAAGACTCTTTTTTCCACTTTCTGATATTCATTTTAACTTCTCTTAATTTTTTGGCGATTCTAAATAAGGCAGTACCCTTTATATTAATATTCCACCATTTCCTTATTTCCTCTTGGAGGAGAGGATGGGAAAGCCACATCTTCTCAAAATGAAAAAGGAGTATTCTTCTTAATCTTTAAGGGGTCAGCAACAAAACTAATAGGAAAATGGTCAAATCCAATCCTAGGAAGGGTTTTCAAAGAACAGCAATAATTTAAGATCTATAAATTAGAAACGAGGGTTCTATCAAGTCTCACATGGATCAGCTCAGACATAACTCTTTGATTCGACCATGTGTAAGAGCTCCCTTGCAAGTCCAGGTCAATCAAGGCCTGATTGTTGTTGAATTCTAAAATATCCTCTTTGCTTTCTTCATTGATCTGAGAGTCGCCAAACTTCTCACCCTAAAGGAGAGGGGAATTAAAATCTCCCATGACAACCCAGGGGTCATTTTGAAAGATATTCTGAAAAGTAGCCAGCTCTTTCCAAAAAGCCTTCCTAGCTTTTTTGCAGTTAGGAGCATAAATATTAGACTAGATCCAGCTAAAGTTGTCCCTTATATGAGTAAATCTAGTGGCAACATGATTAGGATGAGAAAAAAGAGGGCCACCTCTTATGACCTTATAGTTCCAAAAAGTCGCAACCCCACCAGAGGCACCAGCAGAATCACTTCCCTGAATAGAACAGTGTTGGAACAAAAAAATATTTTCTACCTTTTCACTTAACATTTTAGTTTCCTGAATGAGGAGAATATCAGTCTTTTGGTCCCAGGAAAAAATGTGTAAATTATCCTACTTGTGGGGGTTATTTAGTCCCCTTATATTCCAAGATAATAACTTCATGAGAATTTAGGAGATAGGAGGAACTCAGGGATGGTTTTTTGGAAGCCATCCACAATATCTTGAAAGCTATAGTGCTCTCTTATCAAATTTTTAGGTCTTCTTCCTTTGGCCAGAGATATTGCCCCATAGTCTGCTTTTGCTCTTGATCTTGTTCAAATCCCACAAGGGGTGATTTTGATTTTGATTTTTGATTTTTTCTTCTTTTTCTTTGATAGCACCTCTTCTCTATCTATATCATCCTGACTATCTAATTCATTACTGGAATCCCATTCTTTTTCAGAGAAGAATTCTTTTCCCCAGGGAGAGTATCCATGAGCCCATTCCCACAAGGCGAGGAGCTACTTCTTTCGAGAAAGCTTGCCTGGCTAGGGTTTGAATAAGTGTCTTTAATGACATCAATAGGAGCCACATATGAGCAGGATTCAACTACTGGGTTATTTGTCCTAAACTGAGACACAATCAAAGGAATGCCTACCTCCAGAGAAAGACCCTGAGTAGGAATATCATCCAGCCCTGGCATCACGGGGTCCCAATAAATGGGGCTCATCTCTGGGGCAAGAGAATCATCTGACTTGCTTAGGGATGAGTTCCCAACTTCCCATTCCACACTTTCCTCTTTGTCCTGAGAATCAGAGATAAACTCCGAAACCAAAACTTGGGGGATCTGGATGGCAGAGCCTTCATTTCCAGCATAACCTGAGATATTATAATGAGAATCATCCGCCTTGCTTAGGCTAAGTTCCCAACATCACAATCCACACTTTCCTCTTTATCCTAAAAATTAGAATTAATCTCAGGTACTAGAGCTTGGGGGACCTAGATAGTGGAGCCTTCATTTCCAACATCACCCGATATATTGTCAGGGGAATCTGTAACCTTTTCCATTGGCGTCATTTCTAATTTTTCCTCTTGCTTCTTTTTCCATACCACTTTTGAGGCCCTTTTAGGGTTTTCCATTTCTTTTACTGCCTTAAGGGGGCATTGCTTCGCCCAATGGCCAAAATTTCTATAGTTGAAGCAGGCAAAAGGGATGGTCTCAAACTCAATAGCCTATGACCAAGAGCCAAGTTTCAAATGGATCTACACAGAGGAGGGGAGATCCACTTCCTGAGAAACACCCACATATTCTGGCAAACACCAGTCTTCTTCTTGCTGCTATCATTGGATCAATTGATAGTAGCTCCCCAAAGGAGCTGGCTATCCCCCTAAAAACATCCTCGTTCCAGTATTCCAATGGAAGACCATGAAGCCTAGCCCATACCGGAGCAGTCTCAAAGATGGAGTCTGTTAGATCTAAGTTTGAAGACCATTTCTTAAGTGTGAGAGTTGATTTCCCAATAACCCATGGTCCTCCACATCTAACGACCTTAATTTCTTCTCTGTTTGAGAACTCAAAAGCAAAGAAACCTTTTGGGAGAGCCGCAATAGATACAATACCATTTCTTCTCCATTTTTTTCTAACGAAATCCCTAACAATCTCAATATTTGGCCTTTGGCCCATAAATTTGCCAACTAGGGAACTATCCATTATAGCAATATTATGATCAATGATCTCATCTGGAATAGAGATTTCAAATTTTCCAACTGAAGGGCAAGAAATGTTGCGCATAGGGGGAAAAGTTGACTTACCATTAGGTTTAACCCCAAATAGAGAGGCCCACTCCTTATGATGCCCTCCATTCATGTCACAAGACCCCACCACACCTTTGAGGTTGTCTTTAGGGCAATCGCCGAAGGGCTTAACAGAGGAAGGAACCAGAATATCCTTCCCACCTGGGTCATCTGCAGGATTTTTTGGGGAATCCTCCCATTCCGGGTCCTCGACACTTTTCTTCTTACTCGAGGCAGACTCGTGACCCGCCTGGGCCTTCGCAGATCCATCGCCATCACCTTGCTCAATACCAGATGATTCGAAAAACCCATTTTCCTGCCCAGACCTCAGCTCCCACCCATGCTCCATTAGTTTTTTTTTGTCTAAATTCATGTTTCTTCTATTAAGTAAATAATTTTAATTATTTAATTAATTCATTTCTTTCCTTTTATTTCTTCTTTCGATTAATTAAATAAATTTTATTTATTTATTTAATTACATCACTAATGTCCCCTTTCCTGTATGATTAAGTAAATTTTATTTATTTAATTATCTACTAATTTGTCATTTTCTCCCACTTTTGAATTAAATTAATATTTAATCAAAAACTCAACCTATCACATGTCTTTAATTAAATAATATTTTCAATATTTAATTATTCATTTTCCTCTCCATTTAAATAATTTTATAATTATTTGAATTCCTCCTACAACCTCTTTTCCTATGCCAACCTCATTATCTGTGTCATTCTTATTCTCTTGTCTCATTCATTATCCACCCTTATTGAATTATCTTATAATTCAATCTTCTCCATCCATCCTTATTACTGCCCTAATTTTAACCCTAACCCTATTTCATACTATAACTTTCAATTTTGGCCACTGATTGACATATCTTATTTGTTTTTAATCATAACCCTTAATTTCAAATTTGGTTTTCTATGAAAGAGACCTATCATTGTCATTTCACACCAACATATTTTATGTTAATGACATTTGCTGGAATCATGAGCAACCACATTCAAATCTTCAACAACACAACATAATAAATTGATTTCTTTTGAGGTTTACATGTATTTGGTTTGATTTAACCTACTTTTATTCATATTTTCGTTTCTTTCCATTTTACATGCATACATTTTGGTGATCCCTTCCTTCTAACCCTTGTTTTTTGAGCTCAGGTCAAGGGTTTTTTTCTATAGAGGCTTGGAGATCAAGTTTTGATAGGATCCCTCAATTAGAAAAAGAGCCTCACCATTAGATCAAAGGGTGAGAGACCACTTTAGACATATAACTTGACATATTTTGGTTGCATTTTTTTACCCCGCATATATACATTCTATTTTTTTATGTAGAGTAAATTTTTTTTTTATCTTAGTCAGTTTCTTTTTTTTTTTTGAATTTTGCTTCAAATCTGTTTATAAATTTTTTTACAAATATGTTTAAAAATATCTACAGAATAGCTTTTATATAGTTTCATTACTGTTTTAATCAAAAAAATCCCTAAAATTTTACTAGGCATGTTAAAATTTATTACAATGTTTTTGTTTTATTTTATTTCCTATAGTAGTTTTGTTTTATTTTAAGAAAATTTAATAACATTTACCTTTTTCCGGAGCTAAGTTGTTTTATTTAAAAAATATATATTTTCCTTAAAACTTTTAATCTGCGACATCTTTGTTTAGTTTAAAAGTTTTAGAAAAAATGTATTTTCATTAAAACTTTTAATCTGGGACAGCTTTGTTCGAGTTTAAATGTTTTCATTAAAATCTTTACTGCAACAATGGTTTTGTTTTATATTAAAAAAATTATTAGTATTTTTGTTTTTATGGAGCCGAGTTGTTTTATTTTTAAAAAATATATTTTCACTAAAACTTTTAATCTAAGACATCCTTATTTAGTTTAAAAGTTTTCAAAAATTATTTTTGTTAAAATCTGAAGCAGCTTTGTTTTAGTTTAAATATTTTCATTAAAATCTCTTATTGCAGAGTTTTTTGTTGGTTTTTAAATTTATTAAGATTTGGATAGAAAAACTCCTAAAAAAATTAGCAACTTTTTTTAAAGTTTTATTTTAAAACTTGTTCTTAAATTTTTTTTATAAAAATTATTTGAGAAAAAAATCCCACAGACTTTTACATAAGCCTCACCCTGCGGGCTCCACAAGCCTCCAAGAACAAAATTTTTCAAATTTTCAAATTTTTATTATTATTTATTTTATAATAATTTTCAATTTATTTAAAATCTAACTTTTATTATTATTTTTTTCAAGGTGATAGCCCGTGGTCATATGGGAGATCAAGGGCTCATTAAACAGACATCGAACACCTTCCAGCAAACTTCTCGTCACTTGGGACCAAATCTTGGGAATTTGGGGGCTTAACTTAGAGCCCGCTTTTCCTTTGCAAGTCTAAAAGGAATTGTTGCACAAATATGGGGATAACTTTTGCATAACAGGTTGGATTTTCAAAATTCAAAAGGCATGGAAGAGCTGGTTTACAGATCTTCGCTTGGTGTAGATGAATTTTCTAGATTATGTTCCAAATATCAGGTGCACTCATTCAAAGTCACTCTGTCTTCTCAACTTCAAATGCTCATATCTTTTTCATTCGAAATCATTTTTTGCAAAACTTTTATAAAGAATACATTTTTGCAATCATTTTTTTGCTTTATACATCTTTATTTGTTTTTTCTCCATACAATTGAAATCAGACTAAGAATTTACCTTTCGCATTTGAATTTGCATTTAAAATTAGCAAGTATCTTTTAATCCCCAAGATTGACTTGTGTATGCTCTCCTCTTGCACCTTAGTGTGATCTTGAGGATAAAAAATAAGTGATCTTGCTTGTTCTTTTTAGCAGGCATACTTAGAGAAGCCATCACTCTAGGGGATGACCTCTCATGTTCCAATGGAATATAAAAAGTGGGAGTGAATCTAAAGGCATCCTTCTTGGAAAGTAGAATATTATCAATTTTGGCTAAGTCCAAAAGATCTTTATACATTTGTGAAGTGAAGGTGGAGAGTGGGTTACCCTTAAAAAAGAATGGGATCTCATCAATACTCCTAAGGATTAGTTATCTCTATTGGATAGGTTTCTTTTTGTTGTTTTATTTCATTCTCCACCTACAATCCTATTTGTAGGAGTCATGTGTATCATTTTGGTTTTAGTTTCTATGAAAAATTATCCTATGGTTTAATATTTTTTTACTAGTTGGTTTGTAGGCTTTTGTTTCTACTTGAACTATTGAGCTTGTAAACTTTTTCTTATACTTTGGTATTTTGTTTGGTATAATGAAAGCACTAAAATTTGAATGTAAAACTATTTACAACTCTTACCTTACCACTATATATATACAATTTAAAATTCTAAAGAGGCTTGGGATGAAATACAATTAAAAAATTTCATTTGAAGAAGAATTAAATTTTATAATATTGATTGAGTCCAATTTAATTAAATACATTTGATTCAGCATAAACTATACTCTAGATTAATTAACTCATAATTATAAATGGTGAATCCACATAGTTTTGCAACTATGATGTAATTTAATCAATATATGTAGGTGATGTTTTGGGCATCCATGTTATCTAATATTTCAAATTTATAACACTAATAAGTACAATTAAATAATCTATATTCAAATTATGATAGCATAAGTATTTAAACAAATCATTATTGTAAATAATAAATGTTTTAAGAAATTATTAATTGTATTTTATAAAATTTGTATCCAAAATATTGAACATATGTTGTCATATAATATTAGAAATTATGCAATTTGTATTTGATGCTTCAATTTCATCCCTGCTAAAGTCCTTTATGCTGAGCAACGGGGGAATGTCTTCACCCTCACTTAAGAGTATTAACGAAAAGAATAAAATAAATATTTAAAATAAGAAAAAAACTAAATATTAACCTAAAAAACCCTAAAATTTTTGAAAAATAAAATATAAATAAAATTATACCAACATAGAACCTCCCTCTTATATGAGAGAGTGCAAGCTAACTAATCTCTAAGATGAGTGCAAAGACAGACCAATACACTTGAACAAACTGCAGAAAATTGAATCCCAAGAGTATCAAGTAAGATGTTTCCCTCATATAAGCAATCATTGTACTATATGCGATATTCTCTTCAATATTAATTTGATTCAATATTGATTTGATGCTGTAGTAGTAAACTAAGTAATTTTACTAGTGTCCATGCAGATGGTGTTTCTGGTACACTTTCTTCAGTCCACATATCATTAGACCAATAAACCTTTTAAGGCACCATTAGAACATCCCCAACACATAATTACTTAGTTTACTACTACTGCATCAATCAATATTGAATAGAATATTGTATATAGTACAGTGATTGCTTATATTAGGGAAATATCTTGCTTGATACACTTTGGATTCACAAATGAATTTTGCACCCCCCAGGATAAATCTAAGATAATTTGTGCTTCAATTTAAATCTTCTTGACATTTTAATTGTAATAATTGTAATAAATGTTAGTTACCGTCCATCAGAAATTACCTCATTTGTGACCCAGATTTAGTATGATTTTATTCTGAGTTCTTTGAGACTGATTGTCTCTAACAATGTGGTCGCAGAAACATTTCTGGTAGGCCATGTGAAATGGAGAGCATTTAAATTTGTGTAATTTGTTCTAAGTTTATTGATCTGTCTTTGCACTCACCTTAGAGATTAGCTAGCTTGCGCTCTCTCATATAAGAATGAGTTTCTATGTCATGTAATTTTGTTTATATTTTAGTTTTTAAAACTTTTAAGGTTTTTTAAGGTAATACTTAGTTTTTTTTTTCTTATTTTAAATATATTTTTTTATTTTTTTCCTTAATACTTCAGGAGAGTGAGGGTGAAGATGTTCCACTATTTCTCAGCATAAGAAACTTTAGCAAGGATGAAATTGAAGCAACAGATGTCCTTTTTGATTCTTTTGAGGATGAAAGATCAAGATCGTAGGGTGGATATAGCGAACTTATCTGTTTTGCCCATCTTTTTTTGGCAACCTTGCTTTTCTTTTGATATGCTTAGGCTCTTTTTTGTTGGTGGCAGCAGTATATTAGCACTCCCAGTTGGCGGACAATATAGTGATTCTCGTGGTAACTCAGAACATAGTGGCCCATTTTCACAGCACAGTGGCTCTATTTTGCAGCATTAAACATAATGTAATGTAAAGCTATAATGAAAACAGCTATGTGGTGTACATCTAATGTAAAGCTATAATGAAAATAGGTCTTTGCTACATATGTAATGGGAGGGGCATAAAGAAGTTGTAAATTGTGGGTGGGGTTGTTAGTTCCTACTCGGAACTATAGCGAAGCCTCCAAACCTTAAATAGTGATTAATCTATCCTGCAACAGCCAATCATCATGCATATTTATTTCAGCATGTCCTTTTGGTTTGCTATTTCTATACTTAACCTGCATATTTTTTATGCAAAATATTCTCTGCAAGATTTTTGGCGCTCTGTGATTGGGTTGTGAAATACTTCTGCAGATTGTCAAGGCTCTGCATTTGTAATGACTGATTTGGACAGTGGGAGCAGATTTGCAGATTTTGGGAAAAAGCAAAACAGATGGCACCTAGAATAGTTGATATATCTATGCATTCCCAACGGAACACTTCATGCGGAGGATCTTGGTTTCATCTTCCATCGTCTCCTTTACAGTCTCACAGCATCTCTATACCTATTTATACCACTATGTTTCTTTGCTTCTGCAATTCAATGGACGGAAGTTGTGTGTGGGAATTTTGTAAAACAGAATACAGTAGTAACCTCATTTCAAGTTATGAGTATTGAAATTAACCACAGGAGTGGTGGGTAGTGGGAAGGCAGGACATGGCTGTGCCTTCTAATCCTTCATCACGCAACATTCAAAATGCGACTTTTGAATACAAAGACAAGCAATTTTCACCCGGGAATATTCCCCTACTTCTCTTCTACTTACTCTCTGCTGTATTAGTATTCATAATTTAAGAAAGCAGGTGAGCATTTCATTTTGTTTTTTATAGTGAAGGTGGTTTTAAATATGTTTTTTTTAACCTTTCTGTGCAACCCACTAATGCTGTTTAAGTTTTATGAAGTGGGTTTGTGTGGTTTTGTAGATTCTTTGTCTGGCGTCTTAAATTTCATTTTATAGATTTGGCACTGTTTTATTCTAGGATTTTTCACTCCTTTAAGGTGTTTGTTGCTGTTTTATTCTAGGGTTTTTTTTTGCCCAACATTGCTCCTCGTGTGTAAGCTTGTTTGTAGGCATTGAGGTGATTTTACTCTATTTCCACATCTTTGTGAGGCATTGGTTCAAACAACTCATGTGCCTTCTCTATGCTTCCACATTTTGCATACATATCTACCAGGGTGCTTGCAACTATGACATCTGACAAAAATCTGCTTTCAATTATGCGTTGATGGATATCCATACGCTGCTCTAAAGATCCCATTTTGGCACAAGCTGGGAGGACACTGACAAAGGTAGTACATTTTGGCTTTGCACCTGCCAATTGCATTTGTTTAAAAGCTTCCAACGCCTTTTCAGCAAACCTGTTTTGTGCATATCCTGCAATCATATTTAGAGAGCAAATAATATCTAAATTTTGAGAATTGCATATTCCCATCTATCTTGATGCTTCATATCAACCATCTAATTGTGTTGCCCTGAAAAATGAATAGGCAATAGTATACTTTAACAATTAGAATTATTGACATTTTCCTTAGAACTGGTGAGATTCAGTTTTTGCACATAGATTGTCTTCTTTCGTGCCTTATTTATGGTTTGGGAAAGTTGTCCATTCAGATTCATCAGTTTTTTGACTAACATGAGAGGACAGAGATATTCTTAAACCAGCTGGCTGGTGTGGGCCCATTCCATTCGCCGACCATTTCCGTTTACACAGTAGTTGCCATTAATTATTCAAAATTCAAGTAGGAACACTGTTCCTACCTGTAAGCATGGCGGATACCCATGAGCATTGTTAACTTTACTTTTGTATATCTTCATATGCATATTTGGTCTGAATAGTTGCTTATCTGGATACATGTTAAAAACATTTCAAATTAGTTCTATACAAACACACAAACACTGATGGAACCACATACAACCCTTATTTGAGGGTGCCTACATAATTGAAATGTGTCATACAAAAAGCCTAACGATATATAGTTAATCTAAGAATTTCTCTTGTTATGATTTGGCAAAGCAAAAAATGTTGCAGGGATTTTCATTTACCGAAAGTTTCAGAAGGACTTGAGTCCTTTTATTGTTTTATTTTGATTGAACTTTCTAATTGATCAATCTAATCATTAATGTTGAGCAAATGCAATGATCCGACATCCTGCTCAGATGGAAACACAAAAACTAAAGAAACTGACAACACCAGAGAGAAACAAATAAATGTAACTTTTCTATTAAAAATTGAAAACACTACATTCAACTCTTCAATAATAATCAGCATGTTTTTCACATATTAAAGATTGCAGAGATTGCGATGGGTGTTTATGCCTCCAAAATAAGATTGCAGAGACAAAGACTATAATTAACACCACCAAACATGCAATAGAAAGTCCCATCATTGGACTTTCAATTTTGTGGCTGTAGCCGTAGCCATCGTCTTGTCAACAATCCCTCTCATAATATTGTTCCCTATCCCGCATTTCGCCTTGCTCACTAGACGAGCTCTGTGTGTGGAGCAAAGAGGAGGTAACATCTAAGAAAATGACTGCATGGCCTGCTCACTGTGGCCATTCTGTGTTGGCTTATGTGAAGCCAAAATTAGAATGTTTCCTTCTTAATTCGAAATAATTTTTTTAAGTTTGTTTAACTTCTATTGGTATGTATTGGCCAATTTAGAAGTTGTCTATTTCGAATGGAGTTTTCCATTTAATTAGATTAGAGCCTGATTTATAAATATAGTGGCTGGCTGAATGTAATTATTCAAAACTTGAGAATAATATGAGATAATCCCTGAGTGTGGACGTAGCCATCAAATTGATGGTGAACCATCAATTTGATGGCTACAAGCATCTCACCAAACTGACTCTTTTGTTCATTTAGTCTCAATATCTCATCATTTTGTAAAGCATTTTCTTTCTCTAAAAACTTTACTTTTCTCTCTAAATCTTCATTCTTCTTTTTGATTTCATCAAACAAATTTAACTGTTCTTCTAACTCTTCATTCTTTCCTTTAACATTTTCCAATTCTTCTTCTAAATGATCTCTTTGATAGAAATAGTCATATCTTTTCTTTCCTAACTCCCTTAAATTTGCAATCAATTTTGAATTGCATTGCTTAACATTTAACAATTCCTTCTCCAAATTATATTTTTCCTTCTTAACATGCTTACCAAATTTTCCCATTGAAAATGATTTTAACTCACCTTATCCTTCCACCTGACTGTGATTCCACTACAATGATTTACCTTCATTTGGTAGCTTCACGTGCCTTCACTCTTCCTTTGATGATTTCTCCTTCAACAACTGTTGTTGAATCTACCTTCCACTAATTCTTCTTTTTGATCTCTTTCAGATCTCTACTACCTAAGTTTGATAGTTTCTTCAAACTTCACCACTAGCTTTGGTGATAGTTCATTTTCTTCTACACCTGCAACCTATTTAACGGCCTACAACTTCCTTCACTAATAGCTTCTTTCTCCTTCATAGCGGATCACTTTTACTTGGCATTTTCCATAGCCTACATCCCTTTGATATGCAAATCCTTCAAACTTGGGAAAATCTTCAATAATAAAAATAAAAAGTTTGATCCTTTTGCAGCAACTTCACCTTTGACTGGGAAAACTTATCAACTTGGCTGATATCTCCCTTCAAAGATAAACATATTAAAAAAAACTCCTTTTCACCAATTGACTCTCCTTCTGCAAACTTAACAATCTACTGCCACCTTATCTTCTGCAATCTTCTTTTAATTCCTGTGACATGTACTCCTTTCTAGGAGACATCTTCAAATAGACACTTCAGGCAGTGACTTGGACTTTGGTCAAACACTAGCAGCTCTCTCTTTCTCCATGCAGGCGGTTTAGAACTATGACTTATTTATATGTGACTTTGTTGGCTCCTCTAATTTGTAGAGATCTTCAATATTTTCCTTGTGGCTTTTAAAACTCATGTCTCTCAGATCTACAACGACCTTTAATAGTGGCTTCATTTAGAATGACACTCAAATACTTGACTAGCACTACTTTTCCAACAACTGCATCTCCTCTCTCATTAATAAGCTTGAAGAGAGTGACCTTAGACCTCTACTTGCTATGACCTCCTTTCTTGTCCTTTGGAATTGGCTACTGAGCAATCCCTTCGAAGTAGGCGATTCTAAAATCTCCTCTAGCAGGGTTCTTCTTTGAATGATCTCTACTCAACATTGGTGAAACTTCTTTAGAAACTAACGACTATGACCCTCCTTTTATTTGCTCCTTTATGGATTTCAACTAAAAAATTTAACAATAGCTTATCTCTTTGGTAGTCTTCCTTTGTGTGGATGCTCAATTCTTGCCTTAGTTGTGAGCACTTTTTATCTACAGTCTTCTTTTCATTGGTAGCAAAATTTGCAGTGGCTTTAAACTTTTTGATTGCCACGGCTTAAACATCTGTGGTAGCTTGCTATGTGAATAGCGTCTTTTTACCGATCTAATCTTTCCAAACAACTTTCAATGGTTCCTTGGCAACAACCTCTTTATGATAAAATGGAAACCACAAATTTACTGTCATGGCCCTACTTGGGTGGACAATGATCAAATCTCATTAAAAAATTGTAGCTTTGAAACTATAGAAAATGAGTCAAAGTTGTAGATTTTCTAAGGAGTAAGATTAAGAAAAGTTTTCAAATTATTCAAAGTTGTCAAAGTTGTCATCATGCATTAGAGAATCTTGGAGAAGACCTACAAGTTGCAAACTAGGGTTTCATATTCATAAATCACTCAAGAAAGACAGAGCAAACATAAAAGAGTAGGATTAGAATTTGAAGCTTCAAAAAAGCCTAACTGGATTGATTCGCTACTTCTGGTGAATTAGTCCAAGTTCCAATCAAATTCATATTTTTGCAGATTCATATTCTTGCACAATTTTCCAGAACATGGACTAATTTGTCTAGCTTGGAAAATGAGTCCCACTCAGCAATGACGTCAGATTTTCTAGTGTTTTACACCTACTTCTAGCTATTTTTAGATTTCTAGGTGCACTCATTTTGTTCTATAGATTTTTGTGTTGTTTCATTTGCATTTCTAGGTCATTTAGTGAAGCTTTAGATTGAATTATGGTTTTACATTTCATCTTGCATTTCAATGTCTTTTTCAAGTTTAAACTTGGTGGTGAACCCCTTATTAGTTTGCATTCATCCCTTAGGACAACCCTCTTGTAAGATCTCCTTCTCCTTTGAATTGATATCTCAAGGGTTATCCTTGAATGAAATTGGAAGAGTGGGTGTGTTCTATGTCCTAAAACCATATCATAGCACCATACCACATTTTCATCATTTCACTATTGACAAGGTGAAGAAGCTCACACTAGTCAAGCATTACCAAAATAGAAGTATCTTATAATTCAATCTTCACCATCCATCCTTATTATTGCCCTAATTCTAGCCCTAACCCTATTTCATACTATAACTTTCAATTTTGGCCATTGATTGACATATCTTATTTGTTTTTAATCCTAACCCTTCATTTCAAATTTGGTTTTTTATGAAAGAAACCCATCATTGTCATTTCACACCAACATATTTTATGTTAATGAAATCTGCTGGAATCGTGAGCAACCACATTCAAATCTTCAACAACACAACATAATACATTGATTTCTTTTGAGGTTTGCATGCATTTGGTTTGATTTAAGCTATTTTTATGCATTTTTTTTTTCTGTTCATTTTACATGCCTACATTTTGGTGAGCCCTTCCTTCTAACCCTTGTTTTTTTGAGCTCAGGTCAAGGGGTTTTTTCTATAGAGGCTTGGAGATCAAATTTTGATAGGATCCCTCAATTAGAAAAAGAGCCCCACCATTGGATCGGAGGGTGAGAGACGACTTTTGACATATAAATTGACATATTTTGGTTGCATATTTTTACCCTACATCTATAGATTCTATTTTTTTCTGTACAATAATTTTTTTTATCTTAATCAATTTCTTTCTTTTTTTTTGAATTTTGCTTCAAATCTATTTTTAAAAAATGCAAAAAAGAAAAAATAAGTATTTCGATCTTAGCAATGAAATCTTATTTTATTTGTGACGGGTTTTACTTTATTACATTATTTTATTCTCATAAGAAATTATTTACAAATATGTTTAAGAATCTCTACAGAATAACTTTTATATTGTTTCATTACTGTTTTAATAAAAAAAATTCCTAAAATTTTACTAGGCATGTTAAAATTTCTTACAATGTTTTTGTTTTACTAGGCATGTTAAAATTTCTTACAATGTTTCTGTTTTATTTTATTTCCTGTAGTAGTTTTGTTTTATTTTAAGAAAAAATAATAGTATTTACTTTTTTATGGAGCTGAGTTGTTTTATATAAAAAAATATATATTTTCCTTAAAACTTTTAATCTGCGACATCTTTGTTTAGTTTAAAAGTTTTAATCTGCCCCATCTTTGTTTAGTTTAAAAAATTTCAAAAAAACTATTTTCATTAACACTTTTAATCTGGGACAACTTTGTTTGAGTTTAAATGTTTTCATTAAAATCTTTACTGCAAGAATGGTTTTATTTATTTTATTGAAAAATAAATAAAAATAAATAGAACTTGAAATCTAAAGCATCCTTGTTTAGTTTAGAAGTTTTCAAAAATTATTTTTGTTAAAATCTGAGGCAGCTTTGTTTTAGTTTAAATATTTTCATTAAAATCTCTTATTGCAGAGGTTTTTGTTGGTTGTTAAATTTATTAAGATTTTGATAGAAAAACTCCTAAAAAAATTAGCAACTTTTTTTAAAGTTTCATTTTAAAACTTGTTCTTAAATTTTTTTATAAAAAAAATTTGAGAAAAAAAGCCCACAGACTTTTACATAAGCCTCAACCCACTCCACAAGCCTCCAAGAATAATTTTTTCCAAATTTTCAAATTTTTTATTATTATTTATTTTATAATAATTTTCAATTTATTTAAAATCTAACTTTTTTTAATTATTTTTTTCAAGGTGATAGACCATAGTCATATGCGAGATCAGGGCTCATTAAATAGGCATCGAACACCTTCCAGCAAACTTCTCGTCACATGGGACCAAAACTTGGGCATTTGGGGGCTTAACATAGAGCCCCCTTTTCCTTTGCAAGTCTAAAAGGAATTGTTGCACAAATATGGGAATAACTTTTGCATAACATGTTGGATTTTCAAAATTGAAAAGGCCTGCAAAAGCTAGTTTAGAAATCTTGGCTTGGTGCAGATGAATTTTCTAGATTATGCTCCAAAAATCAGGTGCGCTCATTCAAAGTCACTCTGTCTTTTCAACTTCAAATGCTCATATCTTTTTCATTCGAAATCATTTTTTTTGCAAAATTTTTATAAAGAATATATTTTTGCAATCATTTTTTTTGCTTTATACATCTTTATTTGTTTTTTTCCACGCAATTGAAATTAGACTAAAAATTAACCTTTCGCATTTGGATTTGGGTTTAAAATTAGTATCTTTTAATCCTCAAGATTGACTTGTGTATGCTCTCCTCTTGCACCTTAGTGTGATCTTTAGGATAAAAAATAAGTGATATTGCTTTTTCTTTTTAGGAGGCATACTTAGAGAAGTGATCACTCTAGGGGATGACCTCTCATGTTCCAATGGAGTATAAAAGGTGGGGGTGAATCTAAAGGCATCCTTCTTGGAAGTAGAATATTATCAATCTTAGCTAAGTCCAAAAGATCTTTATACATTTGTGAAGTGAAGGTGGAGAGTGGGTTACCATTAAAAAAGAATGGGATCTCATCAATACTCCTAAGGATTAGTTCTCTCTATTGGATAGGTTTCCTTTTGTTGTTTTTTTTCATTCTCGGACTACGATCCTATTTGTAGGAGGCATGTGTATCATTTTGGTTTTAGTTTCTATGAAAAATTATCCTATGGTTTAATATTTTCTTACCAGTTGGTTTGTAGGCTTTTGTTTCTACTTGAACTATTGAGCTTGTAAACATTTTCTTATACTTTGGTATTTTGTTTGGTATAATGAAAGCACTCAAAATTTGAATGTAAAACTATTTACAGGTCTTACCTTACCACTATATATATTCAATTTAAAATTCTAAAGAAGCTTCGGATGAAATACAATTAAAAATTTTCATTTGAAGAAGAATTAAATTTGATAATATTGATTGAGTCCAATTTAATTAAATACATTTGATTCGGCATGAACTATACTCTAGATTAATTAACTCATAATTATAACTGGTGAATCAAATAAAAGTAATTTTGTCTTTAGAAAGAGAGATGGAAGAAAATATTAATATGGTATTTAAAGTTGTATATTTGAAGAATAGTTATAATGAATCTCTATTTGTAAATCACTTTTTAATCAAAATAATTTTGCAATTATGATGTAATTTAATCAATATATGTAGGTGATTTTTTGGGCATTCATGCTATCTAATATTTCAAATGTATAACACTAACAAGTACAATTAAATAATCTATATTCAAATTATGATAGCATAAGTATTTAAACAAATCATTATTGTAATTAATAAATATTTAAGAAATTATTAATTGTATTTTATAAAATTTGTATCCAAAATATTGGACATATGTTGTCATATAATTTACATTCTAATCTAATAAGTAAGTTTCTATTAAATTTTATTAATTAAAAAGACGATAATTTACTATTCACAAAAATTGGTAGGTAGAAAAAGGCACACTTTCTAGTCCAAAACAAAAGATTGTGATTTATTTTTTGGAATTACTGAAATCTTTATCTTGTGTTCAATTGTTATATCAATCATCATGATTGACTCGCTTTAGTTAAATGAGCCTAAAATTTTTGTGTCTTTGAAACTAATATATCTTACATTTATATTTATAATCATATCAATATTTTAAACTTGAATTGAAAGTAAACAAGAGATCCATCAATAAATTATATGAATTATTTTAATTCTTATTTAAGATTTTGTGATGCTTATTTTTATTTATAAATTATAATATTCTTTTGTGTAATTATTTATGTAAGTTTGTTATATAAACTATAATAATATGGAGTTATTGCTGAGTTATTATAGTTGGTAGTCAAAATTAGGACATACAATAGTGAATTGTTGGTGGTGAATTTTCTGTCCATCAATTACTGGAAAATTTTCCTAGAGTGGAAAATTAGTTATAAGAGATGAAATCATGCAACCATTGTCAAAAAAGTAGATTATATAATTCTACATATTTCCTTCCCTTGATTTTTACATTTCTATGTAATAACTTTTTTGTCATAACTAAACATTTTTTTTAAATAAATTGATATATATATGAAAAAACTAAACATTAATTTTAAAAAATTCCAAAAGTCTTGAAAAATAAAATTTAAACAAAATCACGCCGCATGAGAGAGAGCAATCTAACTAATCATTAAGAAGAGTGAAAAGTAAGGCCGATACACTTGAGAAAACTGCACAAAATATAATGCTCTCCAGGTAAATCTGGGTCACAAATAGGGTCACTTCTGATACACGGAAAATAGCATTTATTACATTAAAATCGCCCAAGAAGATTTGCGTGGAGCACAAGTTAGTAGGGTTACAGATGCTCAATGAATCCCAAGAGTAGCAAGCAAGATATTTCCGAAATATAAGCAATCACTGCTCCATATAAAATACTCTCTTCAATATTTGATTTGATGCAGAAGTAGTAAAATGAGTAGTTTTAGAGTGTTGAATTCTCTTTGGCAGGAAGTAAAATGAGTAGTTTTAGAGTGTTGAATTCTCTTTGGCAGCAAGTGCAGAGAACTATAGGAAGTTCCATGCCCACTGGAGATGGTGTTTCCGGCACCTGTTTTAGAATCTTAATTTTTCCAACTCTTTCATCAGTCGTTTGGTTTCCTTTATTATAGCTTTGCATTACATCATGTTTAATGCTGCAAAATAGAGCCACTGTGCTGTGAAAATGGGCCACAATGCTGCTGGGAAGAACCACTATGCAGAGCCACTTCTCAGTTACCACAAGAACCACTATACTGTCCACAAACTGGGAGTGCTAATTACTGCTGCCACCAACCAAAAAAAAGCCGAAGCATGCCAAATGAAAACCAAGGTTGCCAAAAAAAGGACGGGCCAAACAGATCAGTTTGTTGCATCCACCCTATGGTCTTGATCTTTCATCCTCAAAAGGATCAAAAGGACATCTGATGCTTCAATTTCATCCCTGCTAAAGTCCTTTATGCTGAGCAACTGGGGAATATCTTCACCCTCACTTAAGAGTATTAACGAAAAGAATAATATAAATATTTAAAATAAGAAAAAAACAAAATATTAACCTAAAAAACCCTAAATTTTTTGAAAAATAAAATATAAACAAAATTATGCCAACATAGAACCTCCCTCTTATATGAGAGAGTGCAAGCTAACTAATCTCTAAGATGAGTGCAAAGACAGACCAATACACTTGAACAAACTGCAGAAAATTGAATGCTCTCCGGGTCATTTCTGATCATGGTAAATAACATTTATTACATTTAAAAATGTCCAAGAAGATTTAAGTGACGCTTAAGTTATCTTACATTTATCCTAGGACTGCAGATTCTCAGTGAATCCCAAGAGTATCAAGTAAGAGATTTCCCTAATATAAGCAATCATTGTACTTTATGCAATATTCTCTTCAATATTGATTTGACGCAGTAGTAGTAAACTAAGTAATTTTACTAGTGTCCATGCAGATGGTGTTTCTGGTACCTGTTTCAGAGCTTTCATTGAAGGCCAGAGGCAGAGGAATTTTTCACAATAAAAATTAAAACTTTTAAAAAATATATTTTCAACACAGAGCATGCATGTTAATTTCTGTTTGCTCACTTTCTCATTAAAAAATTCAAAAGTAAATTACATATACATATATAGGTAAAAGTCACGTGAATATTTTTCACGGAAGAGAGGGCCCAATATAAAATTTATTACAAATTACATAACCACTTTTTCATGGTCAAAACGCATTAAATAAAATGTCCTTTACAATAATATTAAAACTTAAATATTAATTTTCCCATACTATGAAATATCTTGGCGGAGGCGGCCTGGTATCGCAATGGATAAAACCCATATTGCGATATCGCGGGAAGCGGTTTGTTGACGGCACAGTAAACGACGGTAACGGCTGGCGGTTAAAGATAAAACAAAATTGCTACGGGGTCTCCCACCGTATCGCAATGGTTATTTTCTTTATTGCGATATTGCGGGCAACGGCTGGAGGTGATGGCAGTAGTTAGGGTTAACATTCCAACACTCCCCCTTAAACATAACTGCACTATCCACCATGCCCAATCTGTTTATTTGAAAAATGAAATTATCTTTTCCTAGTGCCTTTGTGAAAATATCTGCACTTTGCTCTTCTGATCTGCAAAACTCTAAAAATATGTCACCATTGTTAATTAATTCCTTGATAAAATGATACCTGGTATCAATATGCTTGCTTCTCTTATGAAAGACTAGATTTTTTGAGAGAGCTATGGCTGAATTATTATCACAGTAAATTTTTGTTGCCTCCATTTGTTCATTTTGCAATTCTTTCAAAATTCTTCTCATCTAGACTGCTTGACATGCTGCACTTGTGGCTGCCACATATTCCGCTTCAGCTGATGAAAGACAGACAATTGGCTGCTTCTTTGAAGACCATGAGAGAACTCCAGTCCCAAAATTAAATACATAACCATACGTGCTTTTTCTGTCATCAATGCTGCCAGCATAGTCACTGTCTATGTATCCTATGAGTTTGAACTCATTTTAACTTGAATACTTAATGCCAAAATTCCTTGTTCCACTTACATACCTTAAAATTCTCTTCCCAGTTTTCCAATGGGTGTCTTTTGGTGTTTCCATAAACCTGAAAATCAAACTTACTCCATACATAATGTCTGGCCTTGTGGCTGTGAGATACATGAGACTTCCAACAAGCCTCTTAAACAAAGTTGGATCAACATTAGACCCTCTATCATCCTTGCTTAGTTTCAGACCTATCACTGTAGGTGTTGGTGCTGGTTTGCACTTCATCATATTAAAATTTTTTAAAATGTCATTTGCATATTTTGACTGTGAAATAAAAATACCATTTTCATTTTGATTCACTTCAATGCCCAAAAAATACTTCATCAGACCTAAGTCTGTCATTTCAAATTCTTTCTTCATGTCTTCCTTGAATAGATCAATTGACAAATTTCCAGTGAAGATTAAATCATCAACATATAAGCATACTATCAGTATTTCACCTTTTTCATTCATTTTTGTATACAGTGTGGGCTCACTGCTACATCTATTAAATCCATTCAGTAAAAGATAACTGTCTATTTTTTTGTACCAAGCTCTTGGGGGTTTGTTTCAATCCATACAATGCCTTTTTCAATTTGTAAACTTTGTCTTTTTGACCCAGAATTTCATACCCAGGTGGCTGATCCACATAAACTTCTTCTTCTAAATAACGATTTAAAAAAGTTGACTTTACATCCATTTGAGATACAGACCACTTATTCTAAGCTGCTAAAGCTAAAATCATCCTTATAGTATCTAATTGTGCTATAGGTACAAATGTCTCATTGTAATCAATTCCAGGCTATTGTGAATAGCCCTTTACAACCAATCTTGCTTTAAGCTTCTGAACTTCATCTTTTTCATTTAATTTAGTTTTATAAACCCATTTCACTCCAATAACATCTTTGTCTTTTGGAAGATTGACAAGATCCCATGTCTGATTCTTTTCAATTGCTTCAATCTCTTCATCCATAGCACTTACCCATTTATCATCTTTGACTGCATCTTCAAAATAAACTGGATCTTCTGTTTGAGAATAAAATGCAGTAAGAGAAATCTGATCTGAATTATTCTCACCTTCATTTTGCTCATATATATCTCTTATGCTTCTAATTTTCTGTCTTCTCAGACTTGCCAATGTAGGATTTGACATATCACTTGAACTTGTGGAATATGGACCCGATGGTCCTGCTGTAGATGGTGTTTGTTGTCCTCTTGTTGGACTGCTTCCTTGAATGCATGAGGCTATTCTTACAATCGATGCTGGTGTCACTTGTGGACCACTTTGCTGAGCTTGAATGGGAGTGGTAGGAGTCACAATAGCTAGAATATTTGTTGATGCTGAAACTTCATTCTCCTCTTGAGGTATACTAGCTGAAATATTGACTGTCTTCTCTATGCTTCCATCACATGCTTCATCTTCTACAAATTGTACATCTCTGTTGATTATAACTTTCTTTGTTGTTGGATTATAGAGCATATAAGCTTTGGATTCTTCACTGTATACAGCAAATATACATTTTTCTCCTTTGTTATCTAGCTTCCTTCTCAATTTATCAGGCACATGTGCATATGCTACACATCCAAATACTCTCATGTGAGTAACACTATGTTTTCTTCCTGTCCATGCTTCTTCAAGTACCATATTCATGACACTTTTTGTTGGACACCTATTCATTATATAGGCTGCACTAGATATTGCTTCTGCCCAATAATCATTTGACAAATGTTTGGCTTTCAACATGCTTCTAGCCATTTCCATGATTGTTCTATTTTTCCTTTCAGCTACTCCATTTTGTTGAGGTGTGTATCTAGTTGTGAACTGCTCGTGAATTCTATGATCTTTGCAAAAATTAAAAAATTCTCTTAGAATATATTCACCACCTCTATCTATTCTCAATACTTTGATATAATAACCACTTTGTTTTTCAACCAAATTCTTGAACTAACGAAACAGATCAAAAACTTCATTTTTCTGCATTAGAAAATAAACCCATGTTTTTCTTGAATAATAATCAATGAATGTCAGAAAATAAAAACTACCACCTATTGAAGGTGTTTGCATAGGTCTACACAAATATGAATGTATAACTTTCCAAAGGGGCTTTTGCTCTAGTTGACTTTCCTACTGGAAATGATTCTCTATGTTGTTTTCCTAAAATGCACCCTTCCCATACCCTTTCTGGTTTTTCTATTAAAGGTAGTCCCTTGACCATGCCTTTCCTATGAAGTAAATTTAAACCTCCAAAGTTGAGATGCCCAAATCTCAGATGCCATAACTAGTTTTCATCTTTTATCTTAGCTTGAAAGATTTTATGCACTACTACTGTAGTTTCTTCTCTACTCACTTGTGAATTCATTAAGTGTTGTGCTTGACCATAATTTATATTCAAATATGGCCTTATCTTTAAGGGAAACATTTTTTTGTTTGTCATTTTGACTTTTGCAATAAGCTGGTTGCTTGGGTATTTGTCTAAAATTGTGCACAGACCATTCTTGAAGGTTACTCTATACCCTTTTTGAACCAGTTGCCCTACACTCATTAAGTTATGTTTCAGACCAGGCACAAAATACATATCTGAAATATACTTTTTCTCCCCCTATTTAGTTAAAATATTAACATCTCCTTTTCCCTTGACTGACAGTTTGTTTTCATTACCCAATGTAACATCAGACTTTACATTCTCATCTAAACTTGAAAACATTTCTAGATTCACTGTCATATGATTGCTACAGCCTGAATCTAAAAACCATACATCTTTTTCATTTGCTTGATCAACATTACAAGCTAAAAACATTGTGCTCTTATCTGAATTATGATTTTGACATTCTCTTGAAAAATTTATATTTTGTCTATTATTATCATACTGCTTCTTTCTACACTCATTCATATAATGCCCATATTTTTTATAGTAGTGACATTGGACTTGAGATTTATCATACCTTTGATTTTGTGACTGATTCTGTGTTGGGTTTTGGCTTGAGCCTTGATTGCTGCCTCTTCCATTTGAGCTTGATAGACTGTATCTTTCACCTCTGTAAGAGTTTCTTCCTCTTCCTCTTGATCTACCTCTGCCTCTTCCTTGACTGACTGAAGCTTGAGTTTTGAAAGCATGCTCCAGTGATGTATCTGCTGACCTTTTCAGCCGGTGTTCATGAGAAATTAGAGATGCATACAGTCATCAACTGAGAACTGTGAGAGATTCTTTGTCTCCTCTATAGCAACTACAATCGGTAGAAATTTTGTGGGCAAACTCCTTAAAATCTTTTCAACAACTCTGGTATCTTCCAGATTCTCTCCATGAGACCTAATTTGATTAACCACCCCAATGACTTGGGTGTAGAATGAATCTACAGATTCATTGTCCTTCATACATATTGTTTCAAAATCTCTTCTCAACATTTGTAGCTTTGCTGTTTTAACTTTTGCCATGCCTTGATAGGCTGTTTGAAGTATGTCCCATGCTTGTTTGGACTTTGTTGCTGCTGAAATCCTTGGAAAAATACTCTCATGTACATCTTGAAATAGATAAAATAAAGCCTTTGAGTCTTTCTTCCTTGTGTCTTTTAATAAGTCTTTCTCTACTTGTGTTAAAGCATTGTATGCTACTGCATCTGCTGGCTCTGGAAATCCATTCTCAACTAAATCCCATATATCTTGTGAGCTAAATAGTGCTTTCATGGTAATTGACCAATACTCATAATTCTTCCCATTAAACTGTGGAATTTGTGGGTTTGTCAAGCTTGTGCTTGCTGCCATTTTTGAAATTTACCCAGATAATCTGCTTTGATAAAATTGGCTCTGATAATCGAACTTGCTCTGATACCACGTGAAGGCCAGAGGCAGAGGAATTTTTCACAGTAAAAATTAAAACTTTTAAAAAATATATTTTCAACACAGAGCAGCTGCACGTTAATTTCTGTTTGCGCACTTTCTCATTAAAAAATTCAAAAGTAAATTACATATACATATATAGGTAAAAGTCACGTGAATATTTTTCATGGAAGAGAGGGCCCGATATAAAATTTATTACAAATTACCTAACCTCTTTTTCCCGATCAAAACGCATTAAATAAAATGTCCTTTACAATAATATTAAAAATTAAATATTAATTTTCCCGTACTACAAAATATCTTAGCGGAGGTGGCTTGGTAAAAGTTTCCCCGCAATGGGTAAAACCCATATTGCGATATCGCGAGCAGCGGTTTGTTGACAGCGCGGTAAACAGCTGGCGGTTAAAGATAAAACAAAATTGCTATGGGGTCTCCCACGGTATCGTAATGGTTATTTTCTTTATTGCGATATTGCGGGCAACGGCTAGAGGTGACAGCAATAGTTAGGGTTAATATTCCATCATTCATTTCTGCCAACTCTTTCTTCAGTCTCTTGTTTTCCTCTCTTAATTCCTTCATGTTTCTCTGCAACACATTACCATCCATTTCATTTTTCTTCCACTTGGCCCTGCAAATTTTATTAAAATAAATGCAATTAAGTAAGGAAAACAAGAGACAGAAAAAAAGAGTTGGCTGAAATGAAGGCTCTGAAACAGGTACTCGAAACACCATCTACATTAGACACTAGTAAAACTACTCAATTTACTACTACTAGCAAATCAATATTGAATAGAATATTGTATATAGTGATTGCTTATATTAGGGAAGTATCTTGCTTGATACACTTTGGATTCACAATGAATCTGCACCCCTAGAATAAATCTAAGATAATTTGTGCTTCACTTAAATCTTCTTGGACATTTTTAATTGTAATAAATGTTAGTTACCGTCCATCAGAAATTACCTCATTTGTGACCCAGATTTAGTATGATTTTATTCTGAGTTCTTTTGAGACTAATTGTCTCTAACAATAAAGGTCGTAGAAAAAATTATGGTAGGCCATGTGAAATGGAGAGCATTCAATTTTGTGTAGTTTGTTCAAGTTTATTGGTCTGTCTTTGCGCTCATCTTAAAGATTAGCTAGCTTGCGCTCTCTCATATAAGAATGAGTTCTATGTTGCGTAATTTTGTTTATATTTTAGTTTTAAAAACTTTTAGTGTTTTTTAAGGTAATACTAGTTTTTTTTTTCTTATTTTAAATTTATTTTTTTATTTTTTTCCTTAATACTTAAGTAGAGTGAGGGTGAAGATGTTCCACTGTTTCTCAGCATAAGAAACTTTAGAAGGGATGAAATTGAAGTAGCAGATGTCCTTTTTGATCCTTTTGAGGATGAAAGATCAAGGTCATAGGGTGGATATAGCGAACTTATCTATTTTGCCCATCTTTTTTTGGCAACCTTGGTTTTCTTTTGATATGCTTAGGCTCCTTTTTATTGGTGGCAGCAGTATATTAGCACTCTCAGTTGGGGGACAGTATAGTGATTCTCGTGGTAACCCAGAACACAGTGGCCCATTTTCACAGCACAGTGGCTCTATTTTGCAGCATTAAACATAATGTAATGTAAAGCTATAATGAAAACAGCTATGTGGTGTACATCTAATGTAAAGCTATAATGAAAATAGCTCTTTGCTATATATGTAATGGGAGGGGCATAAAGAAGTTGTAAATTGTGGGTGGGGTTTTTAGTTCCTGCTCGGAACTATAGCGAAGCCTCCAAACCTTAAACAGTGATTAATCTATCCTGCAACAGCCAATCGGCATGCACATTTATTTTAGTATGTCCTTTTGGTTTGCTATTTCCATACTTAACCTGCATATTTTTTATGCAAAATATTCTCTTCAAGATTTTTGGCGCTCTGTGATTGGGTTGTGAAATAGTTCTGCAGATTGTCAAGGCTCTGCATTTGTAACGACCAATTTGGACAGTGGTAGCAGATTTGCAGATTTTAGGAAAAAGCAAAACAGATGGCACCCAGAATAGTTGATATATCTATGCATTCCCAATGGAACACTTCATACAGAGGATCTTGGTTTCATCTTCCATCATCTCCTTTATAGTCTCACTGCCTCTCTATACCTATTTATACCACTATGTTTCTTTGCTTCTGCAATTCAATGGACGGAAGTTGTGTGTGGGAATTTTGTAAAATAGAATACAGTATTAACTCAATTTCCAGTTATGAGTATTGAAATTAACCACAGGAGTGGTGGGCAGTGGGAAGGCAGGACATGGCTGTGCCTTCTAATCCTTCATCTCGCAACATTCCAAATGCGACTTTTGAATACAGAGAAAAGCAATTTTCACCTGGGAATATTCCCCTACTTCTCTTCTACTTACTCTTTGTTGTATTAGTATTCTTAATTTAAGAAAGCAGGTGAGCATTTCATTTTCTTTTTTATAGTGAAGATGGTTTTAAATATGTTTTTTTTAACCTTTATGTGCAACCCACTAATGCTATTTAAGTTTTCTGAAGTGGGTTTGTGTGGTTTTGTAGATTCTTCGTCTGGCGTCTTAAATTTCTTTTTATAGATTTGGCAGTGTTTTATTCCAGGATTTTTCACTCCTTTAAGGTGTTTTTTGCTATTTTATTCTAGGGTTTTTTTTGCCCAACATTGCTCCTCGTGTGTAAGCTTGTTTGCAGGCATTGAGGTGACTTTACTCTATTTCCACATCTTTGTGAGGCATTGGTTCAAACAGCTCATGTGCCTTCTCTATGCTTCCACATTTTGCATACATATCTACTAGGGTGCTTGCAACTATGACATCTGACAAAAATATGCTTTCAATTATGCGTTGATGGATATCCATACGCTGCTCTAAAGTTCCCATTTTGGCACAAGCTAGGAGGACACTGGCAAAGGTAGTATATTTTGGCTCTGCGCCTCCCAATTGCATTTGTTTAAAAGCTTCCAACGCCTTTTCAGCAAACCCGTTTTGTGCATATCCTGCAATCATATTTAGAGCGCAAATAATATCTAAGTTTTGAGAATTGCATATCCCCATCTATCTTGATGTTGGATATCAACCATCTAATTGTGTTGCCCCAAAAAATGACTAGGCAATAGAATACTTTTACAATTAGAATTATTGACATTTTCCTTAGAACTGGTGAGATTCAGTTTTTGCACATAGATTATCTTCTTTTGTGCCCTATTTATGGTTTGGGAAAGTTGTTGTCCATTCAGATTCATCAGTTTTTTGACTAACGTGAGAGGACAGAGATATTCTTAAACCAGGTGGCTGGCGTGGGCCCATTCCTTTCTTCGACCATTTCCGTTTACGTAGTAGTTGCCATTAATTATTCAAAATTCAAGCAGGAACAATGTTCCTACCTGTAAGCATGGAGGATAACCATAAGCATTGTTAACTTTACTCTTGTATATCTTCATATGCATATTTGGTCTGAATAGTTGCTTATCTGGATATATGTTAAAAACATTTCAAATTAGTTCTATACAAACACACAAACACTGATGGAACCACATACAACCCTTATTTGAGGACGCCTACACAATTGAAATGTGTCATACAAAAGCCTTACAATATATAGTTAATCTGAGAATTTCTCTTGTTATGATTTAGCAAAGCAAAAATTTTTGCAGGGATTTTTATTTACCCAAATTTTTAGAACAACATGAGTCCTTTTATTGTTTTATTTTGATTGAACTTTCTGATTGATCAATCTAATCATTAATGTTGAGCAAATGCAATGATCCGACATCTTGCTTAGATGGAAATACAAAAAATAAAGAAACTGACAACACCAAGCTAGACATATTGGAAACTCTGCGACATTCACAGACATGGGCTAGAGAGGCGGAGAAAAAAGCTGAACTTGTCATTTTGGAGAATGAATTTTTTTTTAAAATAGGTTCTAGATATTTGAATATGTTTCTTTGTAAATTCTATAGCTAGCCTGTGATACTCATTTTGCTTGTCTTTATCTGATATGGAAGAAATAAGGAAAAATTATTCAAAAGAAACATCAGAGAGAAATGAATAAATGTAACTTTTCTGTTAAAAATTGAAAACACAATTCAACTCTTCAATAATAATCAGGATGTTTTTCACTTATTAAAGATTGCAGAGATTGTGATGGGTGTTTATTCCTCGAAGATAAGATTGCAGAGACAAAGACTATAATTAACACCACCAAACATGCAATAGAAAGTCCCATCATTGGACTTTCAATTTTGTGGATGTAGGCGTAGCCATCCTCTTGTCAACAATCCCTCTCATAATATTGTTCCCCATCTTGCATTTCGCTTTGCTCGCTAGACGAGCTCTGTGTGTGGACCAAAGAGGAGGTAACATCTGAGAAAACAACTGCATGGCCTGCTCACTGTGGCCATTCTATGTTGGGTTATGTGAAGCCCAAATTAGAATGTTTCTTTCTTAGTTCAAAATACTTTCTTTCCTTTTTTTAACTTCTATTGGCATGTATGGGAAATTTAGAAGTTGTCTATTTCGAATGGATTTTGTCATTTAATTAGATTAGAGATTGATTTATAAATACAACAGCTGGCTGAATGTAATTATTTAGAACTTGAGAATAATATGAGATAATCCTTGAGTGTGGACATAGCCATCAAATTGATGGTGAACCACGCTAAATATATGTTCTTGTTTTGCGATTGATTTTAATCTTTTATTTCTGTAATTTCTTTTTCACTTTTATTCTGCAATTATATTCAACAATTGGTATCAGAGTAGGTTGGAGAAATTTGGTGCAGGAAATTGTGAAGAACTTCTGTAGCCATATAAGATGCAGACAAGTAGAAAATTGAAAAGTTTGCAGGGAAAAATTTTGGTCTTTGGAAAGTGCAGATGGAATCTCTTCTCATCAAGCAAGATTTTTTGAATGCAGTTGCTGGCAAAGCCAAAGGGAAATGATCTCTATTAGATGAAGAATGGGAGAAGCTAGACAAAAAGAAAGAGCTACAATCTTCTTGTCACTCTCTAGCAATGTTTTATTTAATGTCTCTGTAGAGAAGACTACACAAGAGCTGTGGGATAAATTGTCTTCAATGTATGAAATGGCATTTGCTTCCAATAAGGTATTTATTATGAAAAAACTATATAATTTAAAAATGCGAGAAGGAGGGGTTATGTCTAATCATTTGAATGAATTTAATACATTAGTTACATAGCTAATTTCTGTAGGCATAAATTTGGATGATGAGATCAAAGTTATTTTATTACTGTGTTCTTTACCAAATAGCTGGGAAGGTGTTGTAATGGCAGTGAGCACTTTGGTGGCTGCCAAAAGCAAGCTGAAATTTGATGATGTTGCAGCCACTTTGCTAAGTGAAGATATGCGAAGAAAAAATTAGGAACCCTCATCTGGTGAGGCATTAATGGCTATAAGTATTGGGAATAGAGGTAGAAGTAAAGAAAGAGGAAAATATAATAATCGAAGGAGATCAAAATCTAGATCGTAGTCAAGAGGAAAAATAGATGCCTATTGGTTTTGTGGCAAGCCAGGCCACACAAAGAAAAATTGTTGTAATTATAAGAAGGCACAAGACAAAGTCAATAACAATGAAGCAAATATTGCAGCTGAAAAAGATGATGGAGTTTTAATCTTGGCTGCTGGAGACATGACTGCAGACTCTTGGGTACTTGATTCCGGAGCTTCTTTCCATGCTACTTCGTGAAGGAAAGCTTTAACAAATTTTTCAAGAAGGTGTTTTCGGTAAGGTTTTCCTTGGTGACAATAAGGAATGTGAAATTGTTGGTAAGGGTGATATAGTTTTAAATTTAAAAAATGGCAGTCAATGGATTTTAAAGGATGTCAGATATGTTCCTTTGTTGAAAAGAAATTTAATTTTTGTCAGTCAATTAATTGCTTCTGGGTGTGATGTTAAATTCTCTTTAGAAAATTGGCAAGTAACAAAAGGGGTTTTAGTGATTGCAAGAGCAAAGAAGTTGGGTAATCTTTTATATTTTAAAATGCTATGGTGAAGTGGGAGCTGCCATGATAGTCATGGACAACAATTTAGAAATTTGGCACAAGAGGCTCGGTCACATGAGCAAGAAAGGGCTTGAAGTAATGCTTCAATGAGATCAGCTTCTTAGCTTGCAATCAGTGGATTTGCAATTTTGTGAATGTTGTCTTTATGGAAAATAAAGTCGGGCCAGCTTCTTGAGGATAGGCCATGATCAGAAAACTACTCCTTTGGCAGTTGTGCATTCAGATGTTTTTGGTCCCACTAAGGTAACTTCATTTGGTGGTGCAAATTACTTTGTTACTTTCTTGGATGATTGCACTAGAAAAGTTTGGATTTACATGTTGAATAAAAAATTAGAAGTTTTTTCAAAGTTTAAAATTTTCAAGGCTCTTGTCGAAAATAAAATAGGGCATAAGATTAAATGTCTGAATACTAACAATAGAGGAGAGTTTTGTTCCTCAGAGTTTGATAATTTCTGTGTAGACAATGGCATTCAAAGAATAAAGGTGGTCCCATTCACCCCTCAGGAAAACAGAGCAGCTGAGCAGTTGAATCGGACAATTTTAGAGAGAGCTCATTGTATGCTCTCCAATGCTAGCTTGGGAAAATAGTTTTGGGCAGAGGCGTGCAACACTGCAATATATTTGATCAACTGTGCCCTATCATCTCATTTGGATTTTGACATTCCTAAGGAGCGATGGCTTGGGAAGAGAATTTCATATTATTATTTGCGGGTGTTTGGCTGTGAAGCGTTCATGCATATTCCCAAAGAACATTTAATGAAGCTTGATTTCAAATCAAAGAGGTGCATTTTTCTAGGCTATGGAGAAGATTAATTTGGATTTCAGTTGTGGGATCCCGTTGCCAGAAAGATTGTGTGCAGTCGGGATGTTGTCTTCAATGAGAAAAAATTTACAAGTTTGCAGCCTCTAGAAAAATCTTCAGATGAATATTTTGATATTGATTTATTTGATAATGGTAGTGTTAAGAAAACTTCAGTTTCTTTCTCCCATCCTTTAATTATTTCTTCAAACACAACTACCCCTGTTTGTTCACAACCCTTCAATTCACATGCTCTACCTTCTCTGTTTAATACATTTCCCTCTCAATCTTCGACACAGCCTTTAAATGTTAATTTGTTGCCTTCTTCAATGCCTGTGCAGCCTTCCTTAGATTATGCACAACCCACACAAGGAAATAATTGGCAAATTCAACCTTTGTTTGATAAAAAGCCACATGAAACTTATATGTTGCCTCCATCAACTATATCGCAACCTCCAATTAATGATTCGTTGCCTTCTATACGCCATTCGTAGCCTTTGATAAATAATACACTACCTTCATTTGACCATGCACAAACTTCATTAGGGGAAATGCAGCCTTTGCAAAACACAATAATAAATTCACTGCGTTTATACACTTATTTGCAGCCCCTAATTACTGTTAAGCCTTCATCAAATAGTGTGCATGCTTCTTTTGGACATGGGCCTTCATTGGTTGAATTACCACCCTTAACATTACCCATGCCCACCTTGTCATATTCGCAGACCTATACAATTAATCCAATGCCTTCACTTCATGTGCATTCCATGTTAGATGATGCACATACTTCCTCATCTCACTTGCTACCCCCATTCACCAGTACGCAGCCTTTGCACATTAATTCATAGCCTCTAAATGTAGGAACTAATCCATCGCTGCCTATCAACATACAAACACAACCCCTGTTTTCTCAAGTGGTAGCTAGAAATATAGAGAGTTATGTAATTATAAAGTGGCAAAAATTTAGAGAAACTAATGCCCAGGGGAACATGGAAAAATAGGGCAGTGGTGTCCATTTAAAGAATAATCATGAAAATGTAGAGCAACAAGGCAATTTGTAGTGAGACAGTGACTCTCAATTAAGGCGATCAACAAGGAAGAGGAAACCACCAAAGAAATTTGATGATTTTTCAGTTGTTTTTAACAGACGATTATAATCATGAATTATTGCTTTGTGGTGAAGCATAGCCGATAACCTTTAAACAAGCTTGCAAAGATGCAAATTCAGACAAATGGATGGAGGCGATGAATGAAGAAATGGAGTCTTTGCATGCTAATGACACTTGGGATTCGGTTTCTCTTCCGCCAAATCAGAAACCTTTGAAAAATAAATTGGTGTATCATGTGAAAGAGGAAGAGGGAGGTCATCAACGTTACAGAGCCAAATTGGTCGTCAAAGGTTTTGCTCAAGAAAAAGGCATTGATTTCAATGAGATTTTTTCGCTAGTTGTGAGAATGATCACTATTCGAGCAGTGTTAGGTTTGGTAGCCATTTGGGATTTTGAACTTGAGAAATTAGATGTCAAAGCTGCCTTTCTTCATGGCGATGTTGAAGAGGAATTATACATGGAGCAGCCTGAAGGTTTTGCAAAACCGGGTCAAGAGCATCTATATTGCAGATTGAAGCAGAGTTTGTATGGGCTCAAGCAAGCCCCAAGGCAGTGGTATGTAAAATTTGACAGCTTCATGACTTAGCAACAATTTATTCGTTGTGATTCAGACCTGTGTGTTTATTATAAGAAGCTTCCAAATGGTGAGTTTGTCCTTTTATTACTTTATGTTGATGATATGTTGGTTGCTGGCAATAGTGTGAGGATAGTTCGTGAGTTAAAACAACATTTATCTCAAAGATTTTCCATGAAGAATTTAGGGGCAGCAAAGAGGATTCTTGGGATGAATATAATTAGGGATAGGAAAAAGAGAGAACTTAGATTATCTCAAGAAAAACATATTCTTAAAATATTAGATAGATTCAATATTAAGAATGCCAAATCTATGACTACTCCTTTGGCTAATCATTTTAAGTTATCCTCAGCTATGTGTCCAAAAATAGAAGAAGAAAAAGAGTACATGAAGCGTGTCCCATACTCATCCACATTTGGTAGTTTAATGTATGCCATGACTTGTACTCGTCTGAATATTGCTTAGGCACTGGCAGTAGTGAGCAGATTTATGAGTAATCCGAGTAAACAACATTCGCAGGTAGTACAGTGGATATTTAGATATTTGAAAGGTACTTATGATCGTGGTTTATGTTTTGGTGGTAAGGACATTAATCTACAAAGTTATGCTGATTCAGATATGGCTAGAGATCTAGATAAAAGGCATTCTACCACCAGTTATGCATTCACTTTTTCTAGGGCAGTGATCAGTTGGGTTTCTCGGTTGCAACAGGGGGTTGCACTTTCTTATATGGAAGCAAAATATATTGCTCTTTCTGAAGGGGCAAAGGAAATGATTCGGTTGCAGAGATTGATAGATGATTTATGGTTTCAGCAATTGGTTTTCACTCTCTTTTGTGATAGCAATAGTGCTATTCACTTGTCAAAAAATTCAGCCTTTCATAATCAAACAAAGCACATAGAGCTGCGATATCACTTCATTCACCATTATATCGAGAGGGAAGCTGCAGGTGGAGAAAATTGACACTAAATTGAATACAACTAACATGTTGACGAAAGTAGTTTCGAGGGAGAAGTTCGAATTCTGTAGAGCTTCTCTCAGACTTGTGTAGCTCTGACATTAACTCTGCAGTGGTGGGATATCTTTGAGGAGCAATTTGGTCTTCAAGTGGGAGATTGTTGGGTTATGTGAAGCCCAAATTAGAATGTTTCCTTCTTAATTCTAAATAGTTTCTTTCCTTTTGTTTAACTTCTATTGGCATGTATTGGCCAATTTAGAAGTTGTCTATTTCAAATGGATTTTTCCATTTAATTAGATTAGAGACTAATTTATAAATACATCGGCTGGCTGAATGTAATTATTCAAAACTTGAGAATAATATGAGATAATCCCTGAGTGTGGACGTAGCCATCAAATTGATGGTGAACCACGATAAATCTGTGTTCTTGTTTTGCAATTGATTTTAATCTTTTATTCCTGCAATTTATTTTCCACTTTTATTTTGCAATTATATTCAACATTCTAAACATAGTATGCAATCATTGCATTCCATGAGCTCACATTCCTTTGAGTTATTTCAGTCGAACATTACGGGTCATACCCTGAACCTAATAAACTTGAGGCTAACTGGAACTTTGTGACAAAAATAGGAGGTCATGTTGGTCCCTTTGTCTTCAATTGTGCTATTATGTCCATTTAAATCAATTAATTCCTTATTTCTATTTATGCATGGATTTACAGTGCTTAGGACGTGAACTAGTTGCTCCCTCACATATGACTGTACTAAAAAGAGGTGATTTATTACCATATATACCATCGCTAAAGTAAAGAGTAAAGTAACCTTGGGTGTTGAGCTCATGTGCTTGTTTTAAGGTTGATATCTTCCTTCAATCACGCATTAAAAGGTGGATGATAACTTTCCATCTATGTTGCTTGTTTTGCATAGCTTCGCGACTTTGAATTTTCTTCCCTGCATCAAGTTCAGTTCTCTCCTAAATGTAGCAGTGCCCTTATGACATTACTGCTTATTGGATCATAGCTGTCCATTTGATAAATTCCATATCGAGTTAAGTTGGTTGGTTTGCTACCATGCCATTTGAGGATATGGAGGCAAGTGCACTGTGAATGAATATTATTTATCTATAATTTTGATTCATTGGCTATGCTTTGTATTTAACAAATATATTGACAATAAGGTTTTGGATACAATGTTCCCTATGTACCTTCAGCCTACTGGGCCATTTTTCTTCATCTCTGACTGTTTGAATATTTACATTGAATTCAATCAAATGACATTGAATGAATTGTTTAGCTCTTGTTTCAGTTAAATTAATGATTAATTTTCATTCAAACATAGGTTTTCCTAATAGAAAAATGTGAAACCATAGACAATGCACGTGAACTGTTTGACAAAATGCAAATGCGGGTTGAATGAGGATAAACAAAAAAATAATGCAAAAATTCTATTTTAAAAATCAAAGTGTCTTAGTTGGTGGTCCCTAGAAGTTTCATCTTTGAACAATGCTGATTCTCACCACTTATTTGAAAGTTTGTTAAAAATCCCTTAGGGAGTGTTCCTTGATTAGATTGGTATTGACAGTGAGTATAGGACAAGCACAAGGTAGGTTAGGTCTCTACAAACACACTATAACTCAAGATCTAATTACCTATAGTTGGGTTGCTCTTCTCTAAAGAAAAACCTTCTTCTCATCAAAATTTTGACCGCTTTTCTTGCTCATCGCAAAACTGTTTATTTGGTACTTGATCAATCAATCACAACAGACATAACTAGATTGTAACTTCCCCCTACATATGGATATGTTTTATGTTTCCCATCCACAGATTGTCAAAGGTAAAAGGAAAAGCCATCAATTGAACAATAATTCTTCAATTGAAGAGTTGGCCATACCAGAGCTAATTCTACCTGGGGTTGTTACAATTTAAAGGCCCAATAGTAGGTGGTGGCATGTACCAGGTATTATTTTATGTTGCAGGTTCTGGATGGTGCTCAGAGAAAGCTATACAAAGCTATTTTTTATGTGAGGCCATGGGAAAACTTGAAAAAATTATAGGAATTCACACCTGTGCAAGTGTAAGACTCTTGCAAAATGTTTGTTTGCTATATTTTTCTATGAAGTTTCGTTAGTCCATGGATTATTATGTCTTTTAGTTTTGGTGTGTCTCCATTTGGCATTTTGGGTGTCAGTTCATTGCTTTTTATTCATGAGATTTTGATCTTATTGTTAATATGTGCCCATTTAAGATTTTTTTGGTTGTGCAATTGAATTTGATTGCATTGTATTCACAAATCCAAATTGATTCATTTTTTTCTAAAGAATAAAGTTCAATCTACCAATCTCTTGCAGTATAAATACCCCTTATCAATAGTGAAGTCTAATACAAAAAATTAATCAGATAAAAATGTATTCCATTGTGATACAAGCATTAATATCAACCTACATAACCCATACATAACTCGTGCTATGCTTATAAGGAACCATTTGGAATTTCTTTGAAAAATATTTCCTATCTTGAAACATTAGATACTGATTGACCAAAACTATATTTTCAATTCTGCAAGTATAGCCTCTATTTTAAAATTTATATGTACATAAGATTAAGAGAACACAAATACCTCCTCAGAATGGTGACATATTTGTATTTTCTTTTAAATTTCATCTCTTGTAACTCCTCATATTCTTTAAGTTGTATTCAACATAACCAAACTAAATGCTTAAAAAAGAGGTCTACAAAAGGTCATGTATGGTAGACACAAATTTAAACCTACTAGATCTGCAATGCATTCAATGAAACCTGAGGATTTTTTTCATGTACCAGAAAACTAGTGATAGTTGAAAGACCCTAGAGCTTAAGAGATGCCAAATCATAAACTCTAGCTACATTCTTTTTTGAGTCATACCCACCTGTATGTAAATCAACAATGGCACCAATAATTGATATAAAACCTCAAATTTTAGGGTTTTTTAGGGCTCCCAATCACTATTTTATATAGTCCATATCAAATTAATATAACTAACACACACCCAATTAATAAGAAACCTGCTCACCCAAATATACTAAAGAAGAATTCCAGCAGTTTCCCATAAGTCAGTGATATATCCATCAGACACAAAAGTACACAGATCATTCTGAAAGTAAACAAAATAAAGCAAGTTAATAGCCAACTATTTTAGGAACATGAAAATATTAATCAAAAGGTTTCACCTTGTCGGCCCTTATGAGATTGGCCATCCCTTTTCTCATTGTTGTCCCAAAGATGGGATTCGAATCTCCTAGTCCACCTATGTCTAAAATTTTAATTTGAACTTAATGTTTTTTAAAAGAAAATATTGATTATTTAGATATTCATGTAATTTATAACAATAGGTTTTTTCTTCCTTAATAGTAAGATTCAGAAGAACCATTTCCAGGTATGCTTCTACTTAAGTACTTAGTTACTCCACGGTAAGTTGAGGTTCGATTGTTAAAAGAATAACCTGGGATTCTTTTTGTTATCTCCTCTGGACAATTTTCTTGGTCTAGGTTACGCTTCTTTATTCTCTTGTGAGCAGAGGAATCACCATTAGGGCTGGGACTTTGATTAGAGGCTCATAATGCAAGGATACTTTGAGTTGCTATTGTGGTGGGTTCATTATTTGATGCAATTCCTGTAGGATTGGAGAGATAACAAAATGTAAAACACAACATCACAAACAAAGAGTTGGAGATAAATATATCCTACAACATACAACATATATTATTGATTACATTTCTAATATAGAATACAAAAATATATGTATCTACCTGTACTTTTTCTCACGCTACTACATTCTTTTGCAAGAACTTAATTCTATCTCATTGTCGATGATGACAATTGAACTTGGTGTCTTCATGCACCTTCATCTTCAACTCTGCAACCAACTCTTCAGGGTCACTCAACATAATAAAATCAATCCATCTTCAAGATCTGCAGACCTTCCTACCATCAAATCTCACCAATTTTTTCCAATTGTTTCGATAGTCCTTCAAACTTTGATCTTCAAAACATCAAACTGGAAGTCTTCTCACTATCAATATAGCTTTCCATTTTTCTTAATGTCTTACAAGACAATATTAGTCACATTTCTCAAACCTTTAAATCTCTCTTGATTTCTATCATTCTTCACATATGAACCCTTATACTTGAACAACTTTGTCAACATACTTGGTAATATATTTCCAATTCAATCCATAGCTCCATCCACAATCCATCTACATGGATTCCTTCATATTTTCATTTTTCTTCTCTCTTTCGTAAACACGTCTTTTCATAATTTGGTTTTTCAAACCACAAATTCTACACAGATGTAGATCCCAACACATGTATTTCTTATGTCCTTCCCTATTACAATGGGAACACTGCATACACTGCATTCCTTGAGTTGATTTATTTGAACCTATGTTACTTGTAACATTAGTTTCCTAACCTATGGCATATCCAAGTCCTACATTCTTTGGCCTCATTAAATTGTCTCAATAGGCTCTCTGATTCCTTGCTTATTCTTACAGAATCCTTTACCTTTGTATCCCATATTCTTCATAATTTTCAACCCAATATTATTTTCAAAACAACTAGCCATATTTGCACATTCAAACACATTCTCATTTTCATCCTTATATTTTTTTATCAGAAACAAATTCAAATAAAGCACAACTACCAGTTGATTGATCAAATGAAGAACATAGATCTTTTATGTTACATGAGACATCACACACTGATGCCTTGGATTTGAAACATTCATGTTCCCTTTGATAGGCTACAAGCATCTCACCAAACTGACTCTTTTGTTCATTTAGTCTCTATATCTCATCATTTTGTAAAGCATTTTCTTTCTCTAAAAACTTTACTTTTCTCTCTAAATCTTCATTCTTATTTTTGATTTCATCAAACAAATTTAATTGTTCTTGTAACTCTTCATTCTTTCCTTTAACATTTTCCAATTCTTCTTCTAAATGATCTCTTTGATAGAAATAGTCATATCTTTTCTTTCCTAACTCCCTTAAATTTGTAATCAATTTTGAATTGCATTGCTGAACATTTAACACTTCCTCCTCCAAATTATATTTTTCCTTCTTAACATGCTTACCAAATTTTCCCATTGAAAATGATTTTAACTCACCTTATCCTTCCAGTTGACTGTGATTCCACTACAATGATTTGACTTCATTTGGTAGCTTCATGTGCCTTCACTCTTCCTTTGACGATTTCTCCTTCAACAACTGTTGTTGAATCTATCTTCCACTGATTCTTCCTTTTGATCTCTTTCAAATCTCTACTACCTTTACTTTGATAGTTTCTTCAAACTTCACCACTAGCTTTGGTGATAGTTCATTTTCTTCTACACCTGCAACCTATTTAATGGCCTACAACTTCCTTCACTGACAGCTTCTTTTTCCTTCATAGCGGATCACTTTTACTTGGCCTTTTCCATAGCCTACATCCCTTTGATTTGCAAATCCTTCAAAATTTGGCAAATCTTGAATAATAAAAAAAAAAGTTTGATCCTTTTGCAGCAACTCCACCTTTGACTGGGAAAACTTTTCAACTCGGCTGATATCTCCCTTCAAAGATAAACATATGAAAAAAAACTCCTTTTCACTAATTGACTCTCCTTCTGTAAACTTAACAATCTACTGCCACCTTATCTTCTGCAATCTTCTTTTAATTCTTGTGACATGTACTCCTTTCTAGGAGACATCTTCAAATAGACACTTCAGGCAGTGACTTGGAGTTTGGTCAAACACTAGCAACTCTCTCTTTCTCCATGCAGTTGGTTTAGAACTATGACTTATTTATATGTGACTTTGTTGGCTCCTCTAATCTATAGAGATCTTCAATATTTTCCTTGTGGCTTTTAAAACTCATGTCTCTCAGATCTACAACGACCTTTAATAGTGGCTTCATTTAGAATGACACTCAAATACTTGACTAGCACTTCTTTTCCAAGAACTACATCTCCTCTCTCATTAATAAGCTTCAAGAGAGTGACCTTAGACCTCTCCTTTCTATGACCTCCTTTCTTGTCCTTTGGAATTGGCTACTGAGCAATACCTTTGAAGTAGGCAATTCCAAAATCTCCTCTGGCAGGGTTCTTCTTTGAATGATCTTTACTCAACATTCGTGCAACTTCTTTAGAAACTAACGACTATGATCCTCCTTTTATTTGCTCCTTTATGGCTTTCAACTAAAAAATTTAACAATAGCTTACCTTTTTGGTCGTCTTCCTTGGTGTGGATGCTTAATTCTTGCCTTAGTTGTGAGCACTTTTGATCTATAGTCTTCTTTTCACTGGTAACAAAATTTGCAGTGGCTTTAAACTTTTTGATTGCCACGGCTTAAACATCTGTGGTAGCTTGCTATGTGAATCGCGGATTTTTACCGATGTAATCTTTCCAAACAACTTTCAATGGTTCCTTGGCAACAACCTCTTGATGATGAAATGGCAACTGCAAATTTACTGTCATGGCCCTACTTGGGTGGATAGTGATCAAATCTCTTTAAAAAATTACGGCTTTGAAACTATAGAAAACGAGTCAAAGTTGTAGATTTTCTAAGGAGTAAGATTGAGAAAAATTTTCAAATCATTCAAAGTTGTCAAAGTTGTGATCATGCATTAGAGAACCTTGGAGAAGACCTACAAATTGCAAACTAGGGTTTCATATTCATAAATTACTCAAGAAAGACAGAGCAAACATAAAAGAGTAGGATTAGAATTTGAAGCTTCAAAAAAGCCTAACTGGATTGATTCGCTACTTTTGGTGAATTAGTCCCAGTTCCAATCAAATTTATATTTTTGTAGATTCATATACCCTTTTGGTAGATTCATATTCTTGCACAATTTTCCAGAACATGGACTAATTTTTCTAGCTTGGAAAATGAGTCCCACTCAACAATGACGTCATATTTTCTAGTGTTTCAGACCTGCTTCAAGCTATTTTTATATTTCTAGGTGTACTCATTTTTTTCTATAGTTTTTTGTGTTGTTTCATTTGCATTTCTAGGTCATTTAGTGAAGCTTTACATTGAATTATGGTTTTACATTTCATCTTGCATTTTAATATCTTTTTCAAGTTTAAACTTGGTGGTGAACCCTTTATTAGTTTGCATTCATCCCTTAGGACAACCCTCTTGCAAGATCTCCTTCTTCTTTGAATTGATATCTCGAGGGTTATCCTTGAATGAAATTGGAAAAGCGGGTGTGTTCTATGCCCTAAAACCATATCATAGCACTATACCACATTTTCATCATTTCACTATTGACAAGGTGAAGAAGCTCACACTAGTCAAGCATTACCAAAACAGAAGTATCTTATAATTCAATCTTCACCATCCATCCTTATTATTGCCCTAATTCTAGCCCTAACCCTATTTCATACTATAACTTTCAATTTTGGCCATTGATTGACATATCTTATTTGTTTTTAATCCTAACCCTTCATTTCAAATTTGGTTTTTTATGAAAGAGACCCATCATTGTCATTTCACACCAACATATTTTATGTTAATGACATATGCTAGAATCCCGAGCAACCACATTCAAATCTTCAACAACACAACATAATACATTGATTTCTTTTGAGGTTTGCATGCATTTGGTTTGATTTAAGCTATTTTTATGCATATTTTTGTTTTTGTTCATTTTACATGCATACATTTTGGCGAGCCCTTCCTTCTAACCCTTGTTTTTTTGAGCTCAGGTCAAGGGGTTTTTTCTATAGAGGCTTGGAGATCAAGTTTTGATAGGAACCCTCAATTAGAAAAAGATCCTCACCATTGGATTGGAGGGTGACAGATGACTTTTGACATATAACTTGACATATTTTGGTTGCATATTTTTACCCTACATCTATACATTCTATTTTTTTTCTGCAGAATAATTTTTTTTTTATCTTAATCAATTTCTTTCTTTTTTTTGAATTTTGCTTCAAATCTATTTTTAAAAAATGCAAAAAAGCAAAAATAAGTATTTTGATCTTAGCAATGAAATCTTATTTTATTTGTGACGGGTTTTACCTTATTACATTATTTTATTCTCATAAGAAATTATTTACAAATATGTTTAAAAATCTCTACAAAATAACTTTTCTATACTTTCATTACTGTTTTAATCAAAAAATTTCCTAAAATTTTACTAGGCATGTTAAAATTTCTTACAATGTTTTTGTTTTATTTTATTTCCTATAGTAGTTTTGTTTTATTTTAAGAAAAATTAATAGTATTTACTTTTTTTTATGGAGGTGAGTTGTTTTATATAAAAATATATATGTTTTCCTTAAAACTTTTAATCTAGCCTCAACCCGCTCCACAAGCCTCCAAGAATATTTTTTTTCAAATTTCAAATTTTTTATTATTATTTATTTTATAATAATTTTCAATTTATTTAAAATCTAACTTTTATTTTTTATTTTTTTCAAGGTGATAGCCCCTAGTCATATGGGAGATCAAGGCCTCATTAAATAGGCATCAAACACCTTCCAGCAAACTTCTCGTCACATGGGACCAAAACTTGGGCATTTGGGGGCTTAACTTAGAGCCCCCTTTTCCTTTGCAAGTCTAAAAGGAATTGTTGCACAAATATGGGCATAACTTTTGCATAACATGTTGGATTTTCAAAATTCAAAAGGCCTGCAAAAGCTGGTTTAGAGATCCTCACTTGGTGGAGATGAAATCATGCAACCATTGTCAAAAAAGTAGATTATATGATTCTACATATTTCCTTCCCTTGATTTTTACATTTCTATGTAAAAACTTTTTTGTCATAACTAAACATTTTTTTAAAATAAATTGATATTTATGAAAAAACTAAGCATTAATTTAAAAAAAATCCAAAAGTCTTAAAAATAAAATTTAAACAAAATCACGCCGCATGAGAGAGAGCAATCTAACTAATCATTAAGAAGAGTGAAAAGTAAGGCCGATACACTTGAGACAACTGCACAAAATATAATGCTCTGCAAGTAAATCTGGGTCAGAAATAGGGTCACTTCTGATACACGGAAAATAGCATTTATTACATTAAAATCGCCCAAGAAGATTTGCGTGTAGCACAAGTTAGTAGGGTTACAGATGCTCAGTGAATCCCAAGAGTAGCAAGCAAGATATTTCCGAAATATAAGCAATCACTGCTCTATATAAAACACTCTCTTCAATATTTTATTTGATGCAGAAGTAGTAAAATGAGTAGTTTTAGAGTGTTGAATTCTCTTTGGCAGGAAGTAAAATGAGTAGTTTTAGAGTGTTGAATTCTCTTTGGCAGGAAGGGCAGAGAACTGTAGGAAGTTCCATGCCCACTGGAGATGGTGTTTCCCGCACCTGTTTTAGAATCTTAATTTTGCCAACTCTTTCATCAGTCGTTTGTTTTCCTTTATTATAGCTTTGCATTACATCATGTTTAATGCTGCAAAATAGAACCACTGTGCTGTGAAAATGGGCCACAATGCTGCTGGGAAGAACCACCATGGAGAGCCACTTCTCAGTTACCACGAGAACCACTATACTGCCCACAAACTGGGAGTGCTAATTACTGCTGCCACCAACAAAAAAAAGCCGAAGCATGCCAAAAGAAAACCAAGGTTGCCAAAAAAAGGACGGGCCAAACAGGGGAATATCTTCCCCCTCACTTAAGAGTATTAACGAAAAGAATAAAATAAATATTTAAAATAAGAGAAAAACTAAATATTAACCTAAAAAACCCTAAATTTTTTGAAAAATAAAATATAAACAAAATTATGCCAACATAGAACCTCCCTCTTATATGAGAGAGTGCAAGCTAACTAATCTCTAAGATGAGTGCAAAGACAGACCAATACACTTGAACAAACTGCAGAAAATTGAATGCTCTTCGGGTCATTTCTGATCATGGTAAATAACATTTATTACATTTAAAAATGTCCAAGAAGATTTAAGTGACGCTTAAGTTATCTTACATTTATCTTAGGACTGCAGATTCTCAGTGAATCCCAAGAGTATCAAGTAAGATATTTCCCTAATATAAGCAATCACTGTACTATATGCAATATTCTCTTCAATATTTATTTGATGCAGTAGTAGTAAACTAAGTAATTTTACTAGTGTCCATGCAGATGGTGTTTCTGGTACCTATTTCAGAGATTTCATTTCTGCCAACTCTTTCTTCAGTCTCTTGTTTTCCTTTCTTAATTCCATTTATTTTAATAAAATTCGCAGGACCAAGTTTAAGAAAAATGAAATGGATGGTAATGTCTTGTTTTCCTTTCTTAATTCCTTCATGTTTCTCTGGTACCTATTTCAGAGATTTCATTTCTGCCAACTCTTTCTTCAGTCTCTTGTTTTCCTTTCTTAATTCCATTTATTTTAATAAAATTCGCAGGACCAAGTTTAAGAAAAATGAAATGGATGGTAATGTCTTGTTTTCCTTTCTTAATTCCTTCATGTTTCTCTGCGACACATTACCATCGATTTCTTTTTTCTTCCACTTGGCCCTGCAAATTTTATTAAAATCAATGCAATTAAGTGAGGACAACAAGAGACAGAAAAAAAGAGTTGGCTGAAATGAAGGCTCTGAAACAGGTACTGGAAACACCATCTGCATCGGACACTAGTAAAACTACTCAATTTACTACTACTGGCAAATCAATATTGAATAGAATATTGTATATAGTGATTGCTTATATTAGGGAAATATCTTGTTTGATACACTTTGGATTCACAATGAATCTGCACCCCTAGGATAAATCTAAGATAATTTGTGCTTCACTTAAATCTTCTTGGACATTTTTAATTGTAATAAATGTTAGTTACCGTCCATCAGAAATTACCTCATTTGTGACCCAAATTTAGTATGATTTTATTCTGAGTTCTTTTGAGACTAATTGTCTCTAACAATAAAGGTCGTAGAAAAATTTCTGGTAGGCGATGTGAAATGGAGAGCATTCAATTTTGTGTAGTTTGTTCAAGTTTATTGGTCTGTCTTTGCGCTCATCTTAGAGATTAGCTAGCTTGCGCTCTCTCATTTAAGAGTGAGTTTCTATGTCTCGTAATTTTGTTTATATTTTAGTTTTCATAACTTTTAGGGTTTTTTAAGGTAATACTTAGTTTTTTTTTTCTTATTTTAAATATATTTTATTATTTTTTTCCTTATTACTTAAGGAGAGTGAGGGTGAAGATGTTCCACTGTTTCTCAGCATAAGAAACTTTCTCAGCATAAGAAACTTTAGCAGGGATGAAATTGATTCAGCAGATGTCCTTTTTGATCCTTTTGAGGATGAAAGATCAAGATCGTAGGGTGGATATAGCAAATTTATCTGTTTTGCCCATCTTTTTTTGGCAACCTTGGTTTTCTTTTGATATGCTTAGGCTCTTTTTTGTTGGTGGCAGCAGTATATTAGCACTCCCAGTTGGCGGACAGTTTACTGATTCTCGTGGTAACTCAGAACACAGTGGCCCATTTTCACAGCACAGTGGCTCTATTTTGCAGCATTAAACATAATGTAATGTAAAGCTATAATGAAAAATGCTATGTGGTGTACATCTAATGTAAAGCTATAATGAAAATAGCTCTTTGCTACATATTTAATGGGAGGGGCATAAAGAAGTTGTAAATTGTGGGTGGGGTTGTTAGTTCCTGCTCGGAACTATAGCGAAGCCTCCAAACCTTAAACAGTGATTAATCTATCCTGCAACAGCCAATCAGCATGAAATAATCAGCATGCAGATTTATTTCAGCATGTCCTTTTGGTTTGCTATTTCCGTACTTCACCTGCATATTTTTTATTCAAAATATTCTCTGCAAGATTTTTGGCGCTCTGTGATTGGGTTGTGAAATAGTTCTGCAGATTGTCAAGGCTCTGCATTTGTAACAACCGATTTGGACAGTGGGAGCAGATTTGCAGATTTTGGGAAAAAGCAAAACAGATGGCACCCAGAGTAGTTGATATATTTATGCATTCCCAACGGAACACTTCATGCGAAGGATCTTGGTTTCATCTTCCATCGTCTCCTTTACAGTCTCACTGCCTCTCTATACCTATTTATACCACTATGTTTCTTTCCTTCTGCAATTCAATGGACGGAAGTTGTGTGTGGGAATTTTTTAAAACAGAATACAGTATTAACCTCATTTCCAGTTATGAGTATTGAAATTAACCACAGGAGTTGTGGGCAGTGGGAAGGCAGGACGTGGCTGTGCCTTCTAATCCTTCATCCCGCAACATTCCCAATGCGACTTTTGAATACAGAGCAAAGCAATTTTCACCCGGGAATATTCCCCTACTTCTCTTCTAATTACTCTCTGCTGTATTAGTATTCATAATTTAAGAAAGCAGGTGAGCATTTCATTTTCTTTTTTATAGTGAAGATGGTTTTAAATATGTTTTTTTTAACATTTCTGTGCAACCTACTAATGCTGTTTAAGTTTTATGAAGTGGGTTTGTCTGGTTTTGTAGATTCTGTCTGGCATCTTAAATTTCTTTTTATAGATTTGGCACTGTTTTATTCCAGGATTTTTCACTTCTTTAAGGTGTTTGTTGCTTTTTTATTCTAGGGTTTTTTTTGCCCAACATTGCTCCTCGTGTGTAAGCTTGTTTGCAGGCATTGAGATGACTTTACTCTGTTTCCACATCTTTGTGAGGCATTGGTTCAAACAGCTCATGTGCCTTCTCTATGCTTCCACATTTTGCATACATATCTACCAGGGTGCTTGCAACTATGACATCTGACAAAAATCGGCTTTCAATTATGCGTTGATGGATATCCATACGCTGCTCTAAAGATCCCATTTTGGCACAAGCTGGGAGGACACTGGCAAAGGTAGTACATTTTGGCTTTGCACCTGCCAATTGCATTTGTTTAAAAGCTTCCAACGCCTTTTCAGCAAACCCGTTTTGTGCATATCCTGCAATCATATTTAGAGAGCAAATAATATCTAAATTTTTAGATTTGCATGTCCCCATCTGTCTTGATGCTTCATATCAACCATCTAATTGTGTTGCCCCGAAAAATGACTAGGCAATAGAATACTTTTACAATTAGAATTATTGACATTCTCCTTAGAACTGGTGAGATTCAGTTTTTGCACATAGGTTGTCTTCTTTCGTGCCCTATTTATGGTTTGGGAAAGTTGTTGTCCATTCAGATTCATCAGTTTTTTTTTTTTATTCAAGGGGTAAACGCTTTTGACCAGAGCTATGAACCGGAATACAACCATTCAACAATACCACCCCAACAGGGTTTGAACCTTGGTGGCAAGAACAACAATGCCACCTTTAAACCATTACACCATGCCAACACCGGCAAGATTCATCAGTTTTTTGACTAACGTGAGAGGACAAAGATATTCTTAAACCAGGTGGCTGGTGTGGGCCCATTCCTTTCGCCGACCATTTCCGTTTACACAGTAGTTGCCATCAATTATTCAAAATTCAAGTAGGAACACTGTTCCTACCTGTAAGCATGGCGGATACCCATAAGCATTGTTAACTTTACTCTTGTATATCTTCATATGCATATTTGGTCTGAATAGTTGCTTATCTGGATACATGTTAAAAACATTTCAAATGAGTTCTATACAAACACACAAACACTGATCGAACCACATACAACCCTTATTTGAGGGTGCCTACACAATTGAAATGTGTCATACAAAAGCCTTACCATATATAGTTAATCTGAGAATTTCTCTTGTTATGATTTAGCCAAGCAAAAAAATTTGCAGGGATTTTTATTTACCCAAAGTTTCAGAAGGACTTGAGTCCTTTTATTGTTTTATTTTGATTGAACTTCCTTTTATTGTTTTATTTTGATTGAACTTTTTGATTGATCAATCTAATCATTAATGTTGAGCAAATGCAATGATCCGACATCCTACTCAGATGGAAACACAAAAACTAAAGAAACTGACAACACCAAGCTAGACATATTGGAAGCTCTGCGACGTTCACAAACACGGGCTAGTGAGGCGTAGAAAAAAGCTGAACTTGTCATTTTGGAGAATGAAAAACTTTTTAAAACAGGTTCTGGATATTTGAATATCTTTCTTTGTGAATTCTATAGCTAACCTGTGATACTCGTTTTGCTTGTCTTTATCTGATATGGAAGAAATAAGGAAAAATTATTCAAAAGCAACATCAGAGAGAAACGAATAAATGTAACTTTTCTATTAAAAATTGAAAACACTATTCAACTCTTCAATAATAATCAGCATGTTTTTCACATATCAAAGATTGCAGAGATTGTGATGGGTGTTTATGCCTCCAAAATAAGATTGTAGAGACAAAGACTATAATTAACACCACCAAACACGCAATAGAAAGTCCTATCATTGGACTTTCAATTTTGTGGCTGTAGCCGTAGCCATCCTCTTGTCAACAATCCCTCTCATAATATTGTTCCCCATCCTGCATTTTGCCTTTCTCGCTAGATGAGCTCTGAGTGCGGAGCAAAGAGGAGGTAACATCTGAGAAAACAACTGCATGGCATGCTCTCAGAAGGTGGAGGTAAATCTGATTTCAGAAGGTGGAGAATATCAAAGTCCTGGTAATCTTATCTTCATCAGATTTCCAAATCTGACTCTGCTTACTTGTGGAAGAAATTAATTCCAACACTCCCCCTTAATTTTGAACACATATGCTTCAAC
>VDFB02193867.1:551324029-551487669 GCA_007258455.2 Sequoia sempervirens
ACAACTACCAGTTGATTGATCAAATGAAGAACATAGATCTTCTATGTAACATGAGACATCACACACTAATGCCTTGGATTTGAAACATTCATGTTCCCTTTGACAGGCTACAAGCATCTCATCAAACTGACTCTTTTGTTCATTTAGTCTCAATATCTCATCATTTTGTAACAAAAAATGCCTCTTCTTACTTCAAGATGACAATACATTCACTTGAATGTTGGAAAAAAGACACGGTTTCATATAAAAAGATATGATACTGATGAAGAGCTGCCAACAAACTATATTCATTGCTATATGCAAATGCCTCTAGAGTTAGCTGCATTATCCCTAATTGACTTGGTCTTCCTATATACACACTCGCACCAATGCAAAAAGGCTAACTGGAAACCAAGGCACTAGCCTACAGTTGTCCTTGTTTACCTATTATTCAAGATTACCCTTATTGAAGATACAAAGATATTTGAGACATTTTTTTGGACTAAACTTATGTTATACAAACCTTTTTGAAATATACAAATAGATATAGGTCTTTTGAGAGAAAAGATAATAGAAAATTGGAAACTTTTAAAATCAGTTGGTTATGATCCTTGGCATGCTAATATACTTCCAGTTACATCCACCATTGAAGAACAAGATGATAGTGATACTGATGATTTCAACCATCATGCTTCTATGGATGAATATGAATGGGAATTTTTTTATTTGCTTAGTGCTACTAATAACTTTAGTATAAGTCAACTTCAGCTATTGAGTAGGCAGGATTTTCATATGAACCATCCATGTAATGTAAACCATGTTCCTAAAGAACTGCATAATATTTCTTTGTAGTCCATCTCATTAGAGAAGGCACAATGTGAGCAAGCTATGGTTCAATTCTTGCCTGTAGATATGTCACCCCATCAACTTTCACCAAAAAATCAATTGGCTCTTCAAATAATCCAAACCCATCGCATGCAACCTTCACCCAAATCCCCTCTCTGCATGATCATTCAAGGGATAGCTGGCACTGGCAATCCCTTCCTAATAAATTGTATTTGACAACAAATGAACACCTCTTTTATTGGACCCAATATTTTCTTGCTCACATTGGCTCCTACAGGTGTCGCTACATACAACATATGTGCCTCTACAATCCATACAACCCTTCAAATTCTCATAAAGGATATGAATCCCATATCCTTTGCAAGGGCAGCAATTCACATTATTCCAAGAACAGTTTAAGTATATTCAGTACATTTTGATTGATCAAATGAGTTTTCTAGGCCCAAAGTTGCTACATAAAATAGATAGTCGGTTACACCAAGCATTCCCAGATAACCAAAAAAATCCATTCAACAGTGTTTCTATGATCCTTGTTGGTGATCTTTCCCAATTGCCACCTGTCATGGATACACCTATTTATGCTTTGAAATTCTCATCCGCTATAGCCCTGTGGCACACTTTCATGGTATCAATAACCCTAGACACTATCTTTCACAAAAAAGGAGATAGCCCTTGGCAACAAAAGTTTCAGGAAATCCTTCTCCATATAAGAAATGTTAAGGCTCTGCATGATGACTGGGAAGAACTTATGAAACAAATAAATAATATGCTCTTAGCAATAGAAATAGAACAATTTTATGGTGCTACACATTTGTTTGCAACAAATGACTTGGTCACATACCACAACAAAAAAATGATCAAATAGTTAAATCTACACATAGCCATTAGCATTGCTAGAGTGGCACAACAATATTCATCTAATCATGGAGATGATGACTAGCTTGTCCCAGAATTGCTACTTTGTGTTGGTGAACAGGTGATGCTAACAACAAATTTGTGGATTCAAGCTGGCATAGTCAATGGATCCCTTAGTGTTGTTATAGCTATTGTGTACAATCCACATTCTAAACTGCCAAACCCACCTGACTATGTTGTTGTCCACTTTAAAAATTAGATTGGTCCACCATGGGACCCAAAACATCTGAGAGACATCCCCATCCTAATTATAATTTGTTGTGCCCTCAACACACATGCCCCGTTCGGAATGGGGACCCTCTTTTCTTTCACCTTGTCAGGTCTTTTGGGGCCACCTCGTTTTGCGTGCCCCTCTTTTTTGATGTTCTGCATGGTCAATGTCACTCCAAGGTTTCATCATAAATCGACCATGCCTTCACTTTTTGGTTTTTGCTACCTTTCGGGAGCCTCGGGGGCCTCTTCGGCATTTTGGCTCTGAGCGGCCCTGGGCCCCTCCGGGCCTGGGCCTCCGGAGTTCCCCTTTCGGGCTTCCCCTTTGCATTTTCCACCCTTTGCGGCATTCCCCGTGCATCTTTCCACCCCTCAGGGCCCGCCCTGCTATCTTCCGATTGAAAATCCGGTGAACTCTCCTGGGCATTGCCTACTCCTTCGGGCCCCGGTCCTTGGAAGTCCGTCTACGGACTTCCATCCGGGGATCGCCTTCCGCCTTCGCTCTCCACCACAGGTTTGTTTTGACTAGCTGCCGCGGGACTTACCGGCCCCGACTGTCTGGAGTTCCTTCCTCAGAACTCCGTGATGGTTCTGCCATCGTCCACGACGGAACCCTGCCGGCATCCCACCATCCGAGTCCCGGCCTGATCCTCGTCGCCACCACTTATTATCATGCGAATCTTTTGGCGGCGAACCTCCGCCTGCTGTCCGCCCTTCGGGCCCTGAGGCTCTGTCCGCCATGGCCATTCAAAAACTCGTGAAATCACACGGCGACTGTTGTTGCGCATCCTCTCGGCCGTTGGGCCCTGGGGTCTCCTCCGCCGCCGCCAACCTAATTTGAATTTCACCAACCTTTTGGCGCGGCTGTACCAGCATTTAATGTGGGCATTAATGGCGGTTGGGGTATAAAATGCCCAACCCGCCAATGCCATTTTCACAGACCGAGTTGAAGCGAATTAGAGAGCCAAGCATCCGGAGCCCATCATGATCGATAGCATCATGACCGTCGCCATCAGCTTCACTCCGTCAATTCCTAGTGGATTCCGCATCACCCCGCTGTGCGCTTTCAAGGTAGGCCATCCCCACTTGCCCTCCCATGATTTTTCATCATTTTGGGGATTTAAGTGAATTAAACGAATGGTTAAAATGAAGCAATTTGAAGAACACTCCATGGCGCACGTAACCCATGTCTTATAAATTTCCCGAACATGTCGGATTGACCCTCTCTGCCGACTCGGGACTCTTCTCAGTCGCGACTGTTCTTCGGGTAGGGCAGTCGGGCGCCCTCGGCCCGGCATCTGCCTTCGCCGTCCACCTTCGCCCTCCGCCTTCGCCCTCTGCCTTTTCCGTCCACCTTTGCGGGCTGTGAGTCATCTCGCCGGGCCCGGCCATCCAGAGTTCCATCCTCGGAACTCCGTGATGGTTCCACCGTCATCCATGGCGGAACCCTGCTGGCTCCCCGCCATCTGGGCCCCGGGACGCCCTTTGCCGCTGCCGTCCATCATTGCTGAAAATCAAACGGCAGCCGGTGCGACCCGGCACCCCGGCCTCCGGGCCCCGCCTCCCGGACTTTGGTCCTCGGAAGCCCGACGCTCTCTTGCCCGACACATGCTCATCGCACGCCCTGTTACTCATCGAACCCTGGGTGTCAAACCTTTGTGTCTCATTTGCCGCCATTCCCAATGGAAAAACCTTACAGCGAGGTCCCATCTGCCGCCCACTTCTCTGGATCCCAGTCTTCCCTTGGCCATCTTAGTTTCACCGAATTCCTCACCACTGGGACCGTCCGGACCTGGCTGTCTAGAGTTCCTTCCCCGGAACTCCATGACGGTTCTGCCGTCATCTACGGCGGAACCCTGCCGGCTTCCCGTCCTTCGGGCTTTGAGGAGATCCTCGCCGTCACCATTAAGCGTCACGAAAATCCTACAGCAGCAGACCTTTGTTGACCTTCCATGCTCTACGACCTGAGATTTTGGCCGCCGCAGTCTCCCGATGATTACCGAAAATCTTACGGGGGCCGTCACCCCGCGTCGCCCCGCTTTTCGGCCCCCGGGCGTCTCCTCGCCGTTGCTGTCCAACATTGCTAAAAGTCTCGCGGCGGCCTGTGCATTGCGTCCTCTTGACCTCCGGGCCCCGGTATCCGGACTTCTTCCGCCAGGTTTCCGTTGTCTACCGGTCGTCGCCTTGTGCCTTCTCCTACCGATTTTTCGGCCTGAATCCTCCAGCGCTCCTTGGATCGATCCAAACAAATTCAAACCACAATATGACTTCGATCAACTTCATAAATCATGTTGTTGTCCATCATGAACCTCTCAGAACTTTGAAATTCGACCAAGGAGGGCCTCCGGGAACATTCGGTCACATTCTCCCTTCCAGACAGCATTCCTGCCAGGGAAGTCCGGCCCTCCGGGCCCGAATTGCCCAAATGCCCTGAAATGAAATTGATAACATCTAGGAGTAAGATTTATGATGTACTTGATTAATTATTTAGATGATATGCTCAAAATATGGACTAACATTAACGCTTTGGATGTTTTGTTGTGCTGACTTCGCCCTTTGCGTGCAGGATATATGGAATTGGCTGCAGGAACTTCAGGGGCCTCCGCCGAAAAGGACAAGGGCAAGAAATCAGGGAGGGCCGTCTGGGGAAAAGAAGATAAGGATCAGATGAAATTTTAGTTTCAGGGTGAGCCGCTCTAGTTAAGGGTCTCAACAGACTGGAGGGAGATCTCGGATACCAACATCGGCCAGGTGGACATAGATGAGTTCACTCAGAGGGTCAAGGTCGACCCTTCAACAAAGAATGCCAGATTAATACGTCAAAGTGGAATCGCCAAAGTTGCCGGCTTCCCTCCCTCTCTAATAGCACCCGAACTCGTAATGGCCTACTAAGAAGCTTATCAAGCGGACACCAGGACAATCGTGGACAAGGAGGGGAACATCCTCACCAACATGTCTCCAGAAGGAATCACAAAAACCTTCCACATTCCCACATTCCCGCATATGGAGGTCCCCACTTTGGGGCAGTGTCAGGCGGCGTGGGATGCCAATCTGTTGGGCTGCAAGAAATCAATTAACCTTTATTAGCTTAAGGAGAAACGGGGCAGCACGGCAAAAGTTCCCCAAGAGCTGTTCCGTAGCGACTTCCAGGAAGACTATCATGACTTGGTGACCATGTTGAGCAGGGTCATGGGTCTCCCAGCAGCTGCCTACTTCCAAGAGTGGATGGCATATTACATAGAGAAAATCCTACGAGGAAATGAGGACGTGAACACCAAGACCTCATTCGACTTGGGAGGCATCATTAGTAACTGCTTCCATGAACAATTCGTCAACGTCAAGAAGAGCTCAAAGTTTTATATGACCTCCTACCTGGTATACTCCCTGGTAGGCCAAAAACAATACAGTGGATTATCTGTGGCACCAGATCAGGGACACAGGCGAGGGCTCAAGCCATTTGACAAGTACCCTCAACTTCAGTACCGTAACTTCAAGAAGGACTACTACCGGGTCAATGATTCCTTTACTGGCCACATCATTAGATTGATCACCGGAGACTTTGAAAGGAGGATCTCTCACAGTACCAGGGCACTCCTGAAAGAGTATGCTTTCCTATTTATACAGTTCCCCAAATTTACCTACATCTGGGCCCAGGGATTCACGGAGTGACCAAACAAGTTGCCGCAGTATCCAAACGATAGGATCATTCTCCTAGAGCTTTCCCAACAGCTCCAACACATTCAGACAGTCTTCGGCAACAAGCATGTAGCAGGGATCCCTTATCCCATGACCCTCGGCTAGGGCCTATATCGACTGTAGACATCTCAGTGTGCCGGCAACTCTGAGAAAGAGCTTAAGGAATATCATTTTGACTGGTACACGACCCGCCCGCGGATGGATCCACACGGCCATGTCAGGAAGGCGCTGGGGCCGGCTTATGCTCACCAATACCACGTTGAAGACTTCTGGGCAGATTGCAAAGATGACAAGGAGGTCCGCGCAAGGCACTACATGTGCATGACCATACAGTTCTTAAGAAGAGTGCGACTGTTCCAGGTGCCGGATCAGCTCGAGGAGGACGAGTCGACAATAGTGCACCCAAGGTACCCTACGGTTGCCAACCTGGCAATCCCATCCATCGATTGGGATGAGCAAGAGGTCAATGACCTAGATACCATCACCCAGCCGATCATAGCTCGCACTAAGGAGTGGGTCGATGGGCAGGTGGTGCAACTAAAGCAACAAGGGGTGGTCCTAACATATGAGGCTCTTAAGAGCAAGCCAAATGCCATGGAGGACGTTGCCGCCACCACATCAGCTGGTGAGACTTCCAAGTCTCCCCCATCACTAGGTCTCAAAAGAGGAAAGGAATAGAAACTGCGTAGTCTGCAGACCCCAAGGAGCAATCAAAGAAAGACACAGGAGGCTCATCTCCCAAGAGGCTCAAGTAGACAATGACTACAATAGAAGCGCAACCTCCCTTGCTTCTCCCTCCCCCTCTTGGTGCACCACCCGCCTCCCAGACTGTGGTCGCCTCATCCCCGTAGGCGGTGGACATTTCTGTCCATCTTGCCTCTTCGCCCCCGGCTGGATCAATAATTAATGACGACTCCTCTTCTGGCCTGATCACTTATCCTTCCTCTACCACCATGTCACCCATCACGTCCCTCCCACTGGTAATAATAGCATCGCCTGTCCCCCTTTCCACCATACCCGAGGCTATCACACGGCATCTACAGAGTCTTCCCCCTGAGCTCTCACAACTCCTAATGGACCTCGCACTCCAAGCAACCCTCGCCCAAGCCCTCGCAACAGCTCAGCCTTCACAACTGCCAACAGGGGCACTGGCGATGGAAGCCACAATGCAAATATCAAAAGAGTTGGAGGAACGAGAGTAGGAAGCCCCAAGGTCTATGGAGGAAGAGGTTAATGAATACCATGAGCACCCCGAGTACGAGCATCGAACCATCGACAAGGTGGTCTATGAGGGAGAAGAAACAGGCTCTTCCAAGAGCAGAGATGAAGAGGATGGCTCGGGTGACAAGGAGATCATCCAAGCATTCGATGAGGATATTGAGGAGGAGTCGGCTCAGCAGCCAAAGGATGTTGGGGAGGAGGTAGAACAACCATCACATGGTAAAGAGGGACAACCGCAAGAGGGGCAACCTGAAAAGGATATCACTGAGGCTAAGACCCATGTTGTGAAGAGTCCCGTGGCCGAGGCTGCTGAAGAGAAGAAAGGAGAGGAGGCAGCAAAAGAAGAAGATCCCGCCTGGGTATTGTCCACCAAGCTCCCCGTCAGGCACCTCGTATTCATTCAAGACTCTGACGAGGAGGAGGACGTTGCTAAAGAAAAGGAGCCCCAAAAGGAGAAAGAGACCAAAATCTTATCTCTGATTGAGAAAGGTGAGGGCAGCGATGATGCACCCAAAGATAAATCTGCCATGCCCGATTGGCTAGAGAAACAACTAGAGAAGCCTACCTCGGTGCTGAAAGACCCGAGGGCGAGGTTCGAGGCCATCTTGGCTCGATCCCTGGCCACAACAAAGAAGGAGAAGAAGCCTATGGTCCAATCCAAGATAACGATGGACGCTTTCGGCTCCTGAGCGATGCAAGTTGCCACGCCTACAGTTGGCCAGACTGGGGTGAGCTATAATATCTCCACCATTGACCTGGGGATAGCGACTAGAGAGCAGAAGGTCGAACATTTGGAAGAGTCGGTGGCCACAGTGGTGCATCTGATCAAGCAAGAAAAGGTCACCAAGGATGAACTCAAAGCACAGGTTGCTCCCTTAATAAACTATATCCAGTAGTGGTCCTCAGTGGACGACCTGCACACCACCTCCACAGCAGCACCGCAGTTGCTCTCCAAGGAGTAGATTGATAAGATGGAGAGGAGGAAGAACTTAGAGAAAACAACTAAGAATTGGTTCCAACAAGTCGTAAGCGTTGGAAACATGGGAATTGGCATGGCTGTGCGGATAGCCAATAAGTTCTTGGACCTGATCCAATCCTTGGAAAGCACGGGGAGGCTCTACACCAATTTCCCTACAACATACGACTCCACCTTCCAAAGAATTGAATCCATCCTTCAGATGCCAGAAAGTACGTGGGAGGAGAAGCTAGAACTGAAAATGGAGGATCAGTTGCTGGTGGATGTGTGGCGCAGAGACCTCATCAATCGAAAGGAGAGGATGGAGCAGATCCTGAACAAGGTAGATCTAGATATAGAGTGGATCAAGGAAATCCAGGTGGAATGCATCGAGTACCTCAAATTGATGATGGGCTATGATATGCCCATGGTGCAAATGGACGCCGAAAAGATCAAGCCATATTTTGAGAAGATGAAGGACGGGACAGCCGGAGAAATCACCACAGAATTCCTGAGCTTTGCTGCCCGCGCCCTCGATCGATCAGAGCTATTCAAAGATCAAGGCTCGAAGTATGATGAGGATTGGAAGCGGCTGGAAGAGAACGCTAAGGAATGGAGCTATCAGGTGCTAATATGTGAGATCCTCGAGATCGACAAGCTCCAAGCAGTCATCCTCAAGTATATAGAGCACACAGCTTCTGAGGAGCAGGAGGACAGCCCAGCCAAGGAAGAAGACCTCCCTGAAGAGTAGCTACAGCCAAGAAGACATCAATTAGCTACAAGACGAAAGAGCAATAGTGTCATCCACTAGATGACGAAATAGGGAAAAGACAAAAAATGTTTTTAAATTGTAAATCTATTTGGGGGTAGGTAAAACCCTATTTTGTAATGAATCTTGGCCACACAATGGAAATGAATCTTGGCTATTCATTTGGTTTTTTGGAAACTATAAATAGAGCACTCCCCTCATTTGCAAAAGGGAGAGTTGAGTTGTTGTAAACACATGCTGCAGAAATTTATAAGAAATAACATTGACTTGGTGTATTTCTTTGATTTCCCTCATGTCATTTAATTCATTTCTCCAATTCCACATGTTTAGTTTAGATCTCTTTGCTGTTTAGTTAGCTATTCATGTTATTTGAATAAATCTTAGGAATGCTGTTGGTTGATTGTGAAAATTCTTGCTTTATTGATGATCCCTTAGTCCATAATTTTTGCTGTTTGCTGAAGGTAGACAGCTGTGCAAAGTTATCCTGGACTTGATTTAAAGCTGCCCCAAACAGTCATCTTTAATTCATGCATGTAGGTGTTGGATGAAGGATAAAATATCTGCAGCCCTTAGAAGATAGCACAATTCCCATGATACTGTGAAATCCCTGGTTATGTGAGATATTGTTTTGAGGAATTGTCCATTGCAGGAACTCCATTGTCACTATTCATTGCAAGCTTCAAACTTAGGAACTTTTCCTTCCCTTCGCTCTTTTTTACTTTTTTTAGAAATTGAACAATACCAAGGTTCATTGCACATTGTAAAGCCAAATCTAATAACTAGATGGAGTCCAAGACTGTTGTTTGAACCTACAGCCTATGCATATCAGCTTCTTATCTTAAGGACTCCTTTTCAAAGATCCAACTTCATGCTTTGTGTCCATACTTTGTATTTTCCGTAAGGCCACCTTGTGATTCTAGCAAATCACATCAACTACTGAGGTATCTAAGCACTGCCATGACCTGACACCCGAGAGACCTTGGGATAGTGTTATGTAATTTGATTGTGGGAGATTGTCTTTCAAGAGAGGTAGTGCACCTACGCACTTCCTATGTTGACAAGTGCATAAAAACACCATCAACATAATTCAGGGGAGTTGAATAAAAATTCCACTCACTATAGCATGGGGAATTACAATACATAAAGCACAAGTCTTAACATTGGATAGAGCAACAATAAACATAGGCAGGAAAGATTAGCAAGGGTTGACTTTTACAGTTATTCCACATGTAAAATCAATTGAAAGACTTTGTATTGATCCACCTTTCTCATTTGAGAGATACTCCAAGCTTGGCACCAACAATTACACTGCTCGTCGTTGCAGCGAAGAGATGTTCCTGGAGCAACTGCAGCCCTTGCCAAGTGCTTATGGTTCCACCCCATAGGTCGACTTGCAAAAAAGGATTCAATATATTTATTCTTGCATCTATCTCAGCCTGTGTGCCATTGTCTTCTTAGATATTTTCTAATTTGAATCTTTAAAAAAGAAAAAAAACTAATATTTTGTGTAAAATGGGTATAATGCCAAAGATGTACAAAGATACTATGAACAAATAACTAGATTTTGAAACTTATACAGGCCAATTCCATGTTTTGATGATTCTATTCTATTAATCTGTTGACTTCTTGCTCTAAGATTTCATTGTGTGATGCTTTTAGTATATGTCATTCAAATGAATACATTTTTTTTGTATATTTCATTTGACCATCTTTGTTTAAGTGTTTTAAAATTCCATGATGTGAACTATTTATTGGCATACCTAGAATTCTCTTGTAACTAATTTTAACATATAGTGTTATAAACATACAGTTACAGTTCTCACACATTAATGCATATGTAGATACAAATAACTTCAGCTGTCTAAGATGTACGAAGATTGGAACCAACAATAACTATAAAACAAAAAAATTGATAAGTCAATAACATCTTTAGAACATTCCAATATATTAAACTATATATGCACATGTTGTAGATGCATTCTAAAAAATAATTGTCCTCCATTTGACTAATAAGTGTAAAATCCTCCAACAATGTGTTTTCTATTCTCACAGCCTATATATGTTGACTTCTCACATTTCTCCTCTGTGCTTTCATTCCACAAATTTTAATGTCTGGTTGTTACCTTTTCTATTAGCTTTATTGAATTCAAATTGCTATAAATATTTGTCTACAAAATTATTTTTCCTGGTGTTTCATTGTTTCACTATTCCCATATATTAAATTCATAAATATAGTCTTGTCTACATTTATTTTATTTTTTGTGATACATAATAAAATTCCATGGTATTTGCCATGGCTTGCTCGAGCATGTCCACAACAACCATGGATTTAATGAGCTTCATGTTTTCTTCGTCATGCCTCACTCAATGGACACAAAATGGTAGGTTCTTGCTCTTGTCATAGTTGATAGATCCTTGCATTGTTGGAGAATTCCATGCAAATCAGTACATCTAATATTCATTGTTTTAATATAAGGATGCCAATTCTTTTGGTTCCCTTGTTAAATGACAGACTCTACTATTTGTTTCATAGCAGACTTGTCAAAGAAACTACTATGCACCTCCCTTATGTGCCAGTTTGGAGAGCTCTACTATTTTGATATAACAATACGAAATGTTTCTTTGTAGTTGTATCTATGAGCACTTTTTTTGCATTTACCTCAAATATCAACAAACATTAGAGTTATTAACAAATGAAATAAACCAAAAAAAGTACTCCTATGAAATATTGAATCATATTTCATAATGCAAACAAAAAAAAAAAATATCAAATAAACTAATTAAGAGCACAATAACATGACTCAAACCCTATCTCATAGTGGATTGGTGCATCTTTGATGTGGAAAGAATCCCTTTCCCAATCCTTGATAAGCCAATGATGAAAATACAATGATAATGGAAAAAATTAGCTCTCAATGTGAAGATAGTAACTTTGCATGAAGATTGTAGATTGTGAATGATAAGAATGAAGGATATCCTCTCCATTTATAGAAGATTTTGATGAGAGAAGAGGAAATATGGATGAATGTGGGAGAAAATAAAAATAAATGACAAGGTGTCACTTGTCAAGATGTGATAGTACATGAAGGTTGTGCACATCTTGGTCAATGTGCCAAAGACGGGGAGATTTGAAATTCAAAGATGGCTTGTTGGAGGGAGAAGAAAAGTCTTAAATGCCAAGTGGGGGATATGTAAGAGGGGAGTTAATGCTATGTTGGAAGGGACAAGACATGTGGGAGGGAAAATTCAAATTGGAAGAATATTCCCTCAAAGATTCCATTTTGAATGAAAATGATAAATTAATAAATCAATTAAATTGATTTATGAGCACAAGTTGCAAAATCTAGAGAAAAGAGGATTAGGATTAGGGTATGTGTAGGATCATGATGGGCCAAAAAGTGGCAATATGATGGGTATGTGGTTGACAACTTTTCTTTTACCCAAAATTGATGAAATGATAAAGGGTTTTTAAACGAAATTCTCAACATTCCACCAATATAAATTATGCCTTACTTTGAATTTCATAAGTAATTATTATTTACTTTCTATTTGAATTATGAATAAAGCCTTGATTAATAGGCTGATTGAAAACATATCTAGCTTTCAAACGATATCACATTTTTTGAATCCAAAATATTCATCACATTCTATGCTTCACATACTATAGGATTAAAAAGAAAAATTGAATTTCATAAAGTGTTGACCAAGTTAAGGTGGTCATACATACAATTTTTTATTTTTTAAACTTGTAATAAAAATTCATAATTAATTATTTACTTGGAAAAAATTACAAAAAATATGCATCACATCAACATGATTCCTCTACTTATATCTAAAATATTATAAAAAATATTATCATTTTATTGTGATTAGGGTGGTAGACAGACACCTACTTATTTTTCCTAAAATTTAAGTACTCTTGCATTGAAATTTGAAATTTTCACCAAATAGATTTTTTTTTAAGCAAACGTAGTATTTTAGAAAGTACATTAAATTTTCTAAAGATTCTATTCTTACATATTTTTGAAATAATATAGATAAATTATTCAAATTTTTACGTCAAGTTGCCTAACTCTTATTTTTCTAAATTTTTTGCCACTTAAGGGCCTATTTTTTCCAGGATGATCCTACACATACCCATTAGCATTAATCATAGTTTGATTAATTTAAGATGATGATTAGGTGATTTGACTTTTCAACTTAGATTTATGGATCAAAATAAATCAAAATGGAGATGGAAAATGATTTAGACTTAGTTAAATAAATATTTTAATTTATTTAACTAAAGCGGATGTTGCTAGTGTTAAAGATGAATTTATTTAATTTAAATGGGGGACTTTATAGATTAATCAAATAAACTTGATTTATTTGATGAATGGATGCATATCAATAAGTTAAATGCATGATCCTAATTTTGCATGTCTACAGTATCATGTCATGCTCAATACAAAGATAGATCAACAAAAAAAAGGTAACCCATGTATTCGACAATTGGTCCGAGAAAGGCACCCATGGCTCTAAGTGTAAAAATGGTCTATTTTACATATCCATATTTTCCTATTTTATACATTCAATTTCCCCCTCCCTCCATCTAAATATTGCAGGGTAGAGAGTAGGCCTTCTTTCTTTTTGTATAGACTACGTCTAGTTGCAGCTACAAGGTATGCATAGATCCTATCTACCACTTTTGGTTTGCAAATATCCATGTAATTTCTTCCTATATTTCCATATATATATATTTACACATTTAGTCAGACTCCATGTTTCTGATTTTAATATGGTGTCATCTCTTATTTTACAACTCTACAAGTGCTCCTATGTTAATGCCTATAACAAAAAAAGTGCATAGAGATACCTGCAAACAATAAACAAACATCGGGGAAAACACTATCCTTGTCCATATTTTTGGGCAATAGCAAGAACATTTAATCATAATTTCTCCACCAATGTAGAGGGATAATCTCTTTTAGCACTCCAAAAAGTGTACAAAATCAAAGTTACAACCATGTAACAAGGAATAATAAGCATACATTATTGTTATTCTAATACCTCTTTTACAGTTTCTCTATTTCTCTATAGTATTTAGTATGAGGTGATGCATCTGGAGCTTTTAATCAAGTTTTTGGGGTTATACTCTTTTTTACATGCATGCTTTTCCTAGATGACTAATTTTTTGTTAATGTATTCTTGTTATATGTTTTTAAACAGGGCTTTCATCAACCCAACTATGAATAGGATTTGATGTCTAATAGCTCTTTTACAATTCCTATTTTCAGAAAAATAGACAACACCTATCTAGGGATTTTACTAACAACCTGGAGCTTACCTCTTAAACAAAGGATTTGTCTAAATGTTCCTCATTGGTCAATACACATAGATAACCAAAACCATAAACAAAAGGTGAACAAATTGCTAACCCCAAACATCTTTTCTCAGGAAAGAAATGACATTTCATTGCAAATCCTCCATCCATACATAATGATAATCTCTTTGAAATCTCCTCAACAGGTATAAGGCCAAAGATACAAACATTTGACAAGAAGACATAGATAATAAATTAACTATCTATGCAAACTACTCGTGTAAAATGACGTACACTGTACACACACACACACACACACACACACACACACACACATATATATATATATATATATATATATATATATATATATATATATATATATATTCCTGTATACATATATATGTACATGTATATGTATATTGGATTTTATGTATATATGTATATTGGGTACTTTCCATTAATGTTTAATTTATTGTTCATGCCTTACGGTCTCCCCTTATTGTTCCTTTTTATACCAAGTTGGAGGGTTTTTACACTCGTGTTGCACAATGTGTGAGGAAGTATATTGATCAAATTGCATTGTCAATCTAGTGTATACTTTCCCGCACTGCAACAATCTCTGCTCTATCCATCTTTCGAGCAATACACAATCTATACATTTAGTCCCTATGTGTCATTCTAATTGATTTAAGTGGGAATCCTTACAAATAGGATGTTTTAGATTGTCAATCACTACATCATTTATTCTTGTGCTTGAATATATACATTTGCACATTCATTGAGTTATGTCTTTGTACCCTGCTAACAAATACAATAATTGTATATGCTAAGTGTTTGCTCGCCCAAGGCTTAATGCATTCTGTAGACATGAAAAATTAGCATCATGCATTTAATTAGGTCCATTCATCAAATAAACTTAGTTCACCTTCATCCATTCATTAGGTAAATTAAACTCATTAATTTCATCCCTAAGGTTGTTCATTTAAATTAAATAAATCAAACATCTACCTTTTAATTAAATAAACCAAAACTTTATTTAATTAAATCTCCAAACGCATATTTCATCCCTTTTTGATTTAAATAAATCCAAATATTCAAGTCAAAGGGGTCAAAATCAACTAATTATTATTAAGCTAAGCTAATCCTATTTAATTTAACCTAACCACCCATCACATCCTCTAGCTTTTCCCACTTGCACCAATAAATCATTTTAATTCATTTATAAATTCATCATTTTCCATCAACATGGCATCTTTGAGGAATATTTCCTCAAGTTTGAATTCAAAAACAAGTGGACATGTACACCCAACAAAGCATTTATGAGCTCTTACATGGCTCTTACACGTCCCTTGCAAAGGTCAAACTCAACATTAACTATCAAATTCAAATTTGAATCTCCCCCTCTTTGGCACATTGACCAAAATGTGCTCATTCCTCATCCTATCAAAAGTTGACAAGTGGCTTCATCTCATTGGCCTAATCTTTATCCCACATTTCTCTCTCATAAGCATTCTTTCAACTTGAGAATCTTTAAATAGAGGCTTCATCCTTCAACAAATCCTCCATAATCATTCATGCAAAGTTATTCTCTTCAATTGAGAGCTCATTTTTCCCATTCATCATCTTGATCATTAACATATCCTCAACATATCATGGAGCTTAGCAAAGGATTGGGAAAGGGCTTCTTTCCATAGAAGCACCAATCCACTATGAGATGATTTCTTCATGTTTTATTGTATGCTTTCAACTAGTTTATCTAATCCTTTGTTGTTTCGATTGCATCATGATAAAGTTTTGATTATGTTTTTATATGCTTGCAATTAGCTATTCTTGTTCTATTTAGTTTTTCATATTTTAGCATGGTCAAGTATCTCATATGGATGTGAATACTTGCTTTGTTGCTAATGATATATGTTAGAATATTAGCCATTTGCAGATTTAGCATCCACATTATGGCACTAAAAGGAGGGCCTCTGACGAAAAAAAGAAGTGTTTCTTGTGCCTTGGAGTGCCAAGGAGAGAAATGACTGCTTTTATAGATTTCCAATTCTTATTTTAGAATTCAGCTTCTGAGAGCTATTTGAAAAGATATTTTCTGGAGATTATTCTAATAATGTTATTTGATACATGCGAAGTTTGCACTGTTGGTATTTTAACAGTCACTGGTTTAATTTTTTTTATCAACATCCAATGATTTTGAAGTGTAAATTTATGAATTTGTAGGTTATTGGATGTGAGTATTATATTTCAAAGTCTTTCTATTTTTTAAGATTAGTTGAGTATCCTTTGTAAAGTTTGATGGTTTAACCCTTTTTTTGATAATTACGGACCTTTTCATAGAACTCATATTAGTTTTGTCTCTGTTTGTTAGATAGTTTCAAAAAGGTTTAACCATTTAAATGGTCTACTAATGGATGCGCTAAATTTTATTTTGCTTAACCCTCTATTCATCTTTTTTAACGTATCACTATGTTTTTCAGCTTACAATGGTCTTGAGATCTCTGTTGCCAGAATCGTACGGGAAAACGTTGTTTCGCATCATGATAGTTGAAAATCCTTTGCTGTCGTTAGCGGTCATTTCTGAGAGGTTCGAGTTGTTTCAATACATTGCGAAGGAGTTTACAACAAAAGTCTCTGTGGCCTTTTAAATTTTTACTATCTCCTATGTTTGAATAAGCTTTTACCGACCTATTTTGCTGGTTAGCTATTGGTTTCTTATGCACGCGTGGAGATGGAATTAATTCATTCAAATTAGAAGGTTTCTATTTCTACTTTTTGGTGATAGGCCTTCCTCTAGAATATAGACTGTTTTGATCTCTATTCCTACATGTTATTGTGCCAACGTATGTTCAATTCTCTAGGATTTGAAACATGTTTGAAATATTGGAGGGCGCCTCAATCCGCCTTCCTCTCCCACAGATCTCTATAAGCACGCTTCATTCAAAATATTTGGTCTCCTAAGCATGGCATTAACAACTGGGACCCTCTATAATGTTCACCACATAAGAAAAGTTCACTTATTGTAGACCTGACAATCAATATATTCGTAGCTGGCAGAATGGATTTGTGAGTACATTTATAGGAAGAGCATTTAATTTTTTTATGATTCTAACCTAGCTTTTGCAGTGAACATAGGTCTATATTTATTGGTGATATTGGAGTTGGTGCATTTTCTTATAGCTATCATTTCAAATAGGATTAAAAGTCTTTGTATTTAATATTGTTGACAATATCACATTGCTATTCAAATCTTGATATTAAATGTGGTCTTACAGGTGGTTCATTTAATTGTGGCTGTCATTTTAAATATGGTCAAAGGTTTCTGAATTCAATATTTCTAACAATACCATGTTACTATGCAACCTCAATGTTGATGTTTCTATTATTAAAGATTGGTTACACAAGATGGGAAGTCTTTTTATCATTAATATTTATGTTTCTAACTCATTTATGGCTTTTTTGCAAGATAAGTCAATGAGAACTAAGATGGCATCATGACAAAGGAACCAAATCTTTGTTGGGTTGCATTTAATCATTGCATAGCTTAAATGTTGTGAAGAGATTATGGAAAACAAAGATTCCTATGGATTAGTCATTTAAATAGTTTTAAAAATAATTAATCTTTTCCAATTGAGAACAATTTATTGTTTGAAATTAATAATTTTAATTAAAAAAAATCCTCATATAATTGTCTTCTTTCTTTTTTTAGGAAATGGAGGCAAAACGATGAAACAAAAGGAAGGAAAAATGGAGGGAGAATTTTTGTTCACACCAAAGACTTGCAATGTTGAAACATTGGGAATAATCTTTGAATGGATCTTGGAGTTGAAGAAAATCAGACGTTAAAAACTTGAAATCAACAAAGCATTTTTTTAATGCTTAAGGCTTACATTATACACTTTAGTTTTCTGTTTGAAATCAACTTACATCTTTTGGGGCTCTAAAAAGAACACTTCAAGTTTTCATTGCAAAGGGTTAAAAAGAATGTTAGACACTTACTAGCTTCAATTTTGGATTAACAAATTGAACAATCAAATCTTGATCTTTCCTTTGGTGCTTAAAGAAAATCAAATCATTGCTTTGAAGGATAAAATGAATGTGTATCTTTATTATTTTGTAATTATTTGCACAAAGTAATATCATCAAAATATGTATGCACTTCTCTCGTGCCTCACGATGATCTTGAGAATTGAAAGGCTTTTGGTTACATTAAATTGTGTAACTAATTACCCACATACTTCATTTTGGGAACTAAAACTGAACAAAATCTTGTGTGAGTGTGAGCAAGCTTATTGCATGTGTTCTCCCTTTGTTTCTAAACAAGGGTCGATCAAACTATTAATAAGTTTATTCAATTTTGTCTATCTTAGAGGGCCTACCTTGGGGAAAAATTACTCAACCAAGGGAACAACTCAACTGGTAACACTCTAAAGCCAAGAGTATTTCCAATTGAGATATAAATGTGGGTATTGGAGTAAACGCCAGTATCACACGGTTGATTAAGACGAGATGGATCCGAAAGGGGACTCTCGTCGTATGGGTCAATCTCCATGAATAGAAAGTATAAACTAAAACCTTTGTTTGTAGTGACATATTAACCCATTCATCAATTTTATCAAAGTGGTACATGGAACTCAAATTCCAAGAAATTACTTTCCATGTCTGATCTTGGTTAAAATATAGAGGTTAAGACTTCATTCTTAACATACCTTTATATTTTTTCCTTGGTTGAATGTAAAATTATCTCTTCTACTATGAAGGGCACGAGGTAATCCCACCAAGAAAAATGTACAAATTGATCTAGGATGTTATATTGCTTATGAGTTAGTTTGAAAACATAGTATTTTTTTATCGAAAACATTGGAAAACCAACATTCAACATGAGCATCAAATCTCAAACCCTTTAGGAGAAGCAAATATCCTTGAAAAAATTCACATGTTATTGCTTTCCCTTGGGTTTCGTATCCTTAGAGGCTTCTAAGCATTTGGATTTCATCTCAATTTGCTCCTACTAAGGTCAACATTAGGAAACATTTGCCTTGATTTCCTCGATTTCCGCATAATACATTTTGTGGCATGAAAGAAAATTAGGAAATTGGACATTCAGTTTGAAAGCTAATCAAGAAGTGTTTGTGGTAAAAAGAATCCATTAAGAAAAGATTGAATCAATTGGACCCCACACATGTGCTTGGCATCTTTTGGTCATATGGTTTTCATGCAAACATTGATCTTTTGATTTTAAATTACTTTTAAAGAAAGGCATATTCTTTACTATCTTGGTCTCAGAAACAAGTCCTTCCTAAGTTCATTTAGGATCAAATCAAACATTTCACCCATCCCAAAAATTTATCAAAATTCATCCCACAAACAACTTTAAAATTTTGGAAGCATCATTATCTAGACTTGGGTACATCCTTAAATCAAATCAAAATAATTTGTTTAGTTAGGTGTGTGGGAATTCATCCTTTCTCATACATTTAATTAAATCAGTAATCCTTTGAACAAGTTCATACTAAGATAACATTTAACATCTTATGGTTTACAAGTTCATTATCCAATCCAACCAATCAAACAAATCAAACCCTAAGTCTAGCATTGCTCCAAAGTCCCTAAACATTCAACACTCATATCATTCACCCCTTTTCATCCTTCATCTCATCATTGGTCCTAAACACCTTAGAGGTCACTTTTACAAAAAGGTCAAAACACAAGAGGAACATGGAATATAAACTTGATCTGTACATCATGAGTAATCCAAGTTAACTAAGCTATCAAAGCCTTACAACGTCGATTGATTCTCAACACTCACATATATACAAACCGTACATGGGATCATTACCTTCGACAAATGTCAATAGTACAACAAATGTGAGTATGCCCAAATTGAAGTTTGGAACACATTTCCCAATGATAGATTTAAATCCAAGTCCAAACCTAAAAATCCACCAACCAAACAATCAATGAATGAGCCTTCAAATGAACAATGTCATCTCATCAAATTCTAACATTCCAAATGAGAATGTAGCAAGTACAAGTTTTCCAAACATGAATACAAAAAAATTTGGGATAAATATGTTTGCAAATCATACAAATGTTGTTCAAAGTCCAAGCAAGATGTTAACAACTCCATGTATTAATCCAAGTCAAGGTAACACCATTCAAAATCAAAGTTACCTAAATCAAGGCAATGTGATTCCGAACATGAAAAATGTTCAATTTCAACCTATCATGCCAAATCTGAACATCATCCCAAATCAAAACATTATCCAAAATCAATTTGTCCATGATCCCATTCAAAAATCACAAGTATGCATCCCAAATCTGCTTGAACAAAAACCAAATCAACTATATTAAGGGAGTCAAGATCGAAATCAAGATCAAATTTTGTGAGATCAAATTGCTACACTTACCAAAATAGTTGAGTCATTGCACCAAGAGACATCTCCACCACCATTTCCCATATCAACATCATTCCTTGGTTTAGGGCTTTCCCCTTTACCTAGCACCAATCACTCCATCCAAATCAATCCATCTAACACCAATCAAGCCATCACATCAAATCCTTTGAATATACCATTGACATCGCACCAATAGATGGTATCTAATCAAATGACAACATCAATCTCGACAAATAAAAATATGGTCTCCCAAGGACCTATCACCTTCATTATTTTGACCATTCCTATCACCTCGATCACTCCAACCACCCCTATCACACCCATCATATCTCAACCCCTCACTACCATGTGTTGATGGTGTTTTTATGCACTTCTCAACACAGGCAGTGCGTAGGTGCACTACCTCTCTTAAAAGACAATACTCCACAATCGGATTGCAGAACACTATCCCAAGGTCTCTCGGATGTTAGATCATGACAGTGCTTAGATACCTCAGTAGTTGATGTGATTTGTTGTAATCACAAGGCGGTCTTACAGAAAATACAAAGTGTGGACACAAAGCATGAAATCGGATCTTGAAAAGGAGTCCCTAGGAATAAAAGCAGTTATGAGTTGGCTATAGGTTCAAACAGCAATCTTAGACTCCATTTAGTTGTTAGATTTGGCTTTACAATGTGCAATGAACCTTGGTATTGTTTAGTTACTAAAAAAAAGGAAAAGGGTGAAGGAGGAGAAAAGTTCCTAAGTCTGAAGCTTGCAATGAATAGTGACAATGGAGTTCCTACAATGGACAATTCCTTAAAACAATATCCCACTTAACCAGGGATTTCACAGTATCATGGAAATTGTGCTATCTTCTAAGGGCTGTAAATATTTCATCCTTCATCCACCACATACATGCATGAATTAAAGATTAATGTTTGGGGTAGCTTCAAATCAAGTCCAGGCTAACTTTGTACAGCTATCTACCTTCAGCAAACAACAAAAAGTATGGACTAAGGGATCATAAAAAAAGCAAGAATTTTCACAATCACCCAATAGCATTTCTAAGATTTACCCAAATAAAGAAAACAACTAACTAAACATCCATAAGATCTAAGCTAAACATATGAAATTGAAGAATGAATCAAATGACAAGAGAGAAATCAAGGAAATACACCAAGTCAATGATATTTCTTATAAATTTCTGCAGCATGCCTTTACAACAACTCAACTCTCACTTTTGCAAATGAGGGGAGTGCTCTATTTATAGTTTCCAAAAAGTTAAATGAATGGCCAAGATTCATTCTCATTATGTGGCCAAGATTCACTACAAAATAGGGTTTCACCTACCCCCAAATAGATTTACAATTTAAAAACATTTTTTGTCCTTTCCCTATTTCGTCATCTAGTGGATGGCACTATTGCTCTTTCGTCCTATAGCTAATTGTTGTTTTCTTTGCTGTAGCTAGTCTTTAGGAAGGTCTTCTTCTTTGGTTGGGCTGTCCTCTTGCTCCTCAGAGGCTGCGTGCTCTATATACTTGAGGATGACCACTTGGAGCTTGTCGATCTCGAGGATTTCGCATCTTAATGCTTGGTAGCTCCACTCCTTAGCGTTCTCTTCCAGCCGTTTCCAATCCTTGTCATACTTCGGGCCTTGGTCTTTGAAAAGCTCTAATCGATCGAAGGCGCGGGCAGCAAAACTCAGGAATTCCATGGTGATTTCTCTGGCTGTTCCATCCTTCATCTTCTCCTGGAAGTATGGCTTGATCTTTTCCGCATCCATTTGTACCGTGGGCATATCATAGCTCGTCATCAGCTTAAGATACTCGGTGCATTCCGCCTGGATTTCCTTGATCCATTCAATATCCGGATCCACCTTGCTTAGGATTTGTTCCAACCTCTCCTTTCGGTTCTCGAGGTCTCTGTGCCATACATCCACCAGCCAATGATCTTCTTTCTTTAGTTCTAGCCTCTCCTCCCACGTGTCCTCAGGCATCTGAAGGATGGCTTCAATTCTCAGGAATGTTGAGTCGTACATTGCAGGGAAATTGGTGCAGAGCCTCCTCGTGCTCTCTAGGGATTGGATCAAGCCCAAAACTTATTGGCTATCCTCACAGCCCTGTTGACTCCCATGTTTCTGACGTATATGACCCGTCGGAACCAATCCTCGGTCATTTTCTCCAAGTTATTCCTTCTCTCCATCTTGTCAATCTGTTCCTTGGAGAGCAACTGCGGTGCTGCTGTGGAGGTGGTGGGCAGGTCATCCACTGAGGACGATTGTTGTATATAGTCTATTAGGGCAACAACTTGCGCTTTTAGCTCATCCTTGGTGACCTTGTCCTGCTTGATCAGGTGTACCACTGTGGCCACAGACTCCTCAAGGTGTTCAACCTTTTTTTCCCTAGTTGTCGTCCCCAAGTCAATGGTGGAGATATTGTAGCTCACCCCGGTCTGGCCAACTGTAGGCGTGGAAACTTGCGCTGCTCAGGAGCTGGAAGCGTCCATCGTTATCTTGGAATGGACCTTAGGCTTCTTCTCTTTCTTTGTCATGGTTAGTGATCGAGCCAAGATGGCCTCTAATCTCGCCCTTGGATCCTTCAGCACTGGGGTTGTCTTCTCAAGTTGTTTCTCCAACCAATCGGGCATGGCGGATTTGTCTTTGGGTGCATCATGGCTACCCTCACCCTTCTCAGTTAGAAGCAAGACCTCTACCCCCTTTTCTTTTTGGGGCTCTTCTTTCTCTTTAGCAGCGTCCTCTTCCTCTTCATCGGAGTCACAGACGAACACGAGGTGTTTGACGGGTACCTTGGTGGACAATTACTGGGCGGGACCTCCTTCTACCATTGTCTCCTCTTCTTTCTTCTCTTCAGCTACCTCAGCCTCGGGGCTCTTTATAGCATGGGTTTCAGCCTTAGATAAATCCTTTTGCGGCTGCTCCTCCGGTGGCTGCCCCTCTTCTCTCTACAGTGACTTTTCCACTTCTTCCCCAATGTCCTTTGGCTGCTGCGCCGAATCCCCCTCAAGGTCCTCATCAAACTTTTGGATGATCTCTTTGGCGCTCGAGCCATCCTCTTCATCCCCACTCTCAGAAGAGCCCGTCTCCTCCTCCTCATAGGCCACCTTGTTGATGGTTCGATGCTCGTACTCAGGGTGCTCATGATATTCATCAGCCTCTTCCTCAATAGACCTTGAGGCTTCCTGCTCTTGCTCCTCAAACTCTTTCGAGATTTGCATTGTGGCTTCCATGGCTGGCAGCCCTGTTGGCGGTTGTGAAGGCTGAGCTGTTGCGAGGGCTTGGGTGAGGGCTGCTTGGAGTGCGGGGTCCATTAGGAGCTGCGAGAGCTCAGGGGGAAGACTCTGCATGTGCCGCATGAGAGCCTCGAGTATAGTGGAAAGGGGAACAGGTGATGTTATTGTTGCCAGAGGGAGGGATGTGATTGGTGACATGGTGGCAGAGGAAGGAGGAGTGGTCATACCAGAAGAGGAATCAATGATGACCACTGACCCTGCCAAGGGCAAAGGGGCAAGATGGATAGAGATGTCCACTGCCGGCAGAGAAGCGGTGACCGCAGTCATGGAAGCGGGCGATGCACTAAGAGGGGGAGGGAGAAGCAAGGGAAGCTACAATTCTATTGTAGTCACTATCTGTTTAAGCCTCTTGGGAGATGAGCCTCCCGTGTCCCTCTTTGCTTGCTCCTTGGGGTCTGCAGACTGTGTGGTTTTTGTTCTTTTTCTCTTTTGAGACCTGGTGACGGGGGGAGACTTGGAAGTCTCACCAGCTGATGTGGTGGTAGCAACGTCCTCCGTGGCACTTGGCTCGCTCTTGAGCTCCTCATATGTTAGGACTACCCCCGTTGCTTCAGTTGTGCCACCTGCCCATCGACCCACTCCTTAGTATGAGTTATGATTGGCTGGGTGATCGTATCTAGGTCATCGACCTCTCGCTCATCCCAATCGATCGACAGTATGGGCAGGTTGGCAACTGCAGGGTACCTCGGGTGCATTATCGTGGACTCCTCCTCCTCGAGCTAGTCTGACACCTGGAACGGTTGCACTCTTCTTAGGAACTATATGGTCATGCGCATGTAGTGCCTTGCGCGGACCTCCTTGTCATCCTGGCAGTCAGCCCAGAAATTTTCAATGTGGTATTGGTGGGCGTAGGCCAGCCCTAGTGCCTTCCTGACATGGCCATGTGGGTCCATTTGCAAGCGAGCCCTATACCAATCAAAATTATATTCCTTGAGCTCCTTCTTGGACTTGCTGGCACATTGAGATGTCTGTAGTCGATATAGGCCTTGGCCGAGGGTTATGGGATAGGGGATCCGTGCTATGTGCTTGTTGCCGAAGATGACCTGGATGTGTTGGAGCTATCAAGATAGCTCCAAGAGGATGATCCTGTCATTTGGTTATCACGGCAATCTGTTTGGCCATTCCGTGAATCCCTGGGCCCGAATATAGGTAAACTTAGGGAACTAGATAAATAGGAAGGCATATTCCTTTAGGAGTGCCCTAGTGCTGTGGGAGACTCTCCTCTCGAAGTCTCCGGCGATTAGTCTGATGATATGGCCAGTAAAGGCGTCATTGACCCAGCAATACTCCTTCTTAAAGTTGTGGTATTGAAGCTAAGGGTATTTGTTGAATGGCTTGAGCCCTCGCTTATGCCCCTGATCTGGTGCCACAAATAACCCACCGTATTGTCTTTGGCCTACCAGGGAGTATACCAAGTAGGAGCTCATATAGAATTTGGAACTTTTCTTGACATTGACGAATTATTCATCGAAGTAGTTGCTGAAAATGCCTCCCCAGTCGAATGAGACCTTGGTGTTAACGTCCTCATTCCCCCACAGGATTTGTTCAATGTAGTAGGCCATCCACTCTTGGAAGTAGGCAGCTGCTGGGAGGCCCATGACCCTGCTCAGCATAGTTACCAGGTCATGGTAGTCTTCATGGAAATCGCTGTAGAAGAGTTCTTGGGGAACCTTTGTAGCATTGGCCCATTTCTATTTGAGCCAGTAGAGGTTGATAGATTTCTTGCATCCTGACGGGTTAGCATCCCACGCTGCTTGGCACTGTTCCAAAGAGGGGACCTCCATATGTGGGAACATGGGAATGTGAAATGTTTTCATGATTCCCTTTGGTGACTTGTCGGCGAGGATGTTCCCCTCCTTGTCCACAATTGTTCTAGTGTCCGTTTGATAGGCTTCTCGACAAGCCATCACTAGTTCGGGTGCTATGAGAGAGGGAGGGAAGCCGACAGCCTTAGTGATTCCACTTTGCCTTATTAGTCTAGCGTTCTTTGTTGTAGGGTTGACCTTGAACCTCTGAGTGAACTCATCTATGTCCACCTGACCAATGTTTGTATCTGAGATCTCCTTCTAGTCCATTGAGACCTTTGACTGGAGTGGCTCACCCTGGAACTGAAACTTCATATGATCTTTATCTTCTTTTCCCCGAGGGGTCCTTCCTGATTTCTTGCCCTCATCCTTTTCGGCGGAGGCCCCTGAAGTTCCTGCAGCCGATTCCATATATTCTGTAAGCAAGGGTAAAGTTAGTGCAACAAAACATTAAAAGCATTCATGTTAGTCTGTATCTCAAAGATAACACCTAAATAATTAATCAAGTATATCATAAATTTTATCCTTAGATGGTATCAATCTTTGTTTTAGGGCGTTTGGACAATCCGGGCCCGGAGGGCCAGACTTCCCTGGTAGGAATGCTATCCGGAAGGGAGAATGCAACCAAAAGTTCTCAGAGGCCCACCCTGGTTAGATTTCAATGTTTCAGGAGGTTCATGATGAAGAAGAGCAAATTTTAGGACATGGTTCGAAGTCAGATTCTGGATCTGAGCTTGTTTGGATAGATTAAAGGGGCATCAGAGCTTCCAAGTTGGGAAGCTGTCAGGAGACGGCCGTTAGCAACGGCGGACAGCAGGCCAAAATCCGGGGGCGAAAGTCCAAGGGTCGGGGTCCGAGAGGCCAAACGAAGGCCGGCATGAGGTTTTTCATTTGCGCCTAGCGTCATTTGGCGTGGCATGGCCCGGGGGCCAAGATGACATGGTGTGACGGCCGCTGCATGATTTTTGGCAATTTTGAACGGCGGCAGCAAGGGGAGGCCCGGAGCCCGGATGGCAGGAAGCCGGCAGGGGTCCGCCGTTGACGACGGCGAAACCGTCACGGAGTTCCAGGGATGGAACTCCAGACGGTCGGGCTCGGAAGGTCCCACAGCAGCGATGAGTTTTCCAACACAGCGCCGAGCTCCCGAAGACGGAAGTCCAGGAGCCAGAACTTGGGAAGCGGATGGCTGAGGCACGAAAAAATAATGCTGACGGCAGAGCGGAAGGCGGGCTCCAGGGTCTGGAAAGCTCCGATGTCGGCACTAAAAGAGTGCCCAGCGGGGTGCATGGAAAATACACCAAGGAAGCCCGGAGGCCGAGGCCCGAAGGGGCATGGGTGGATTAAATCCGCCAAGGGTTACAAAAAGGGTGAGCCTCCTGCGGAACACCGGAGGCAGAACTCCCGGGGTTCGGGCCTAGGGCAGTCAAAGGGCACAGGAGTAGCTTCAGATTCTCACAGCAAAGCCAGCATCGGGACCCGGCTGCTGGGGAGGCAGGACGAATTGGTAGTTCAAGCCCGGCGAAAGGCACACGGAAACCTGAGGGAGGAAATCCGATGGACCAGGCCCGGGGAGGAGGATAGCCGTCGGCAAGAGTTTAGAGTTTGAGTTTGACGGCGACGACGGGGTTCAGACCTGGGGTAGTGGATTACCCTACGTGAGGAACAATCGCACGACCAAAAAGTTTGGGATCGGCGGCGAGGGCAGTTCTGTTAGGTTTGGTGAATTTCAAGGCATGGGTAATGAGTGCAATTTACCGCTCTTCAATTTTATGCCACTCTAACTGATTGTTCAATTACTTAAATTCCTCAAAATGATGAAAAAGGATGGGAGGGAAAACAGGGATGGCCTACCTCAGATATGCTAAGTAGGGAGTCGTGAAGTCTACCGGGGATCGTCAGAGTGAGCTTGATGGTGACGATCGAGACGCTGCAGTTGAAGGCAATGGGCTCCTGATGCTGTCATATGCAATTCGCCAGAATTTGGATTGTGAAAATGACTAGGGAGTTGGGCATTATATACCCCAACCGCCATTAATACCTGCATTAATTGGTGGTACGGCCGTGCTAAAATTTGGTGAAATTTGAATTAAGTTGGCGGCGGCGGCGGTGACTCCGGGACCCAGCGACCGGAAAGACGCGAAGTGATAGCCGCTGTTTGATTTTCGACAACTTTGAACATCCATGGTGGAGATAGGCCCGGGGCCTAGATGGCGGGAGGCTAGAAGGAATTTACTGCCAGAGGTTTCTTCGTGCTGCTTGGGTGATGGCGGTGGCGAGCAGCTCGGGGCCCAAGGGGTGGGCAGCCACCGGAGGGTCGTCGTCGCATACAGCGATCCCGAGACGGAAGTCTAGAAGTGGACTTCTGGGGCCCTGGACCCGAAGGGGCAGGCGCCGCCCTGAAAACTTACTGCGAATTTCAAACAGAGGGTGGCAGGGCGGGCCCCGAGGGGCTGAAAGACGCTCGAAGAACGCTGTAGAGGACGGCGAAGGTGACAGGGAAGCCCGAAAAGGGAACCCAAAAGCGGAGGCCTCGAAAGGTAGAAGAAAACCCAAAAAGCGGAGGCATGATTGATTTATGATGAAGCATTGGAACAACATCGACCATGCAAAACATAAAAAAATAGGGGCACGCAAAATGAGGCAGCCCCAAAGGACCCGACGAGGTGAAAGAAAAGAGGGTCCCCGTTCTGAACATGGCGTGTGTGCTAAGGGCACAACAAATGGAAACTCCGCTGGAGAACACTCCGGAGCGTTCTAGGGATAAATATTCATTCAAGACCCAGGATCTCTAGTTTTGCAAACCAGGAGCGGCTTCCAAAGATGAATCTGGGAGAACGAAATCCTTAATTGGGTCAGGTTACAGGACATCTCAAAAGCGTCTGTGAAGTGAGTTCATTCCTTTCCTAGGGATAGTGACTAGGGTTATCACTTCAACTGAGTGAGCTGCATAAATTGCCTAACACCAAAAGTAACCTAGACATTGCCCCGCTGCCAGTCAGGCGTCCATAGGCCCGACAGAGTTGTCGCTGCAATCTCATGGATATTGCTCTACTACCGGCCGGGCGTCCATAGCCCCGGTAGAGTTATCCGAACACCCATACGGTCATTTATTTCATTTTTTCAGAGTTTCTTTTCTTCCTTTTTTGCTTTGATATTTCATTTCTCTTTTACCTTTTAGTTCGACCAGGTAAGCATTGAAGCCTACAATGGGTTTGAGACTGTAGTGGTCATTGGAGTAGACTTAAGATTTTTCACTCACTAGGTTGTCATAACAACCATAGTACAATCCTTCAGAATTTATTATCATGTGCTTTGTGCGAGATCTGAGATGTGGGTAAGAAGATCCAATGAAGGGTCAAGTTCTGAGCAAAGTTCACACAAGGAAATCATTCGCGGGTAGCTTTCAAAGATCGATAATCTATAGTGAATGTTTAGCCAGAGAACACGAAGAACAAATAGCAAAGTGAACCACTCGTCAAGCGAGGACAGCCGCCACAAAGGAGTGGGAAACCTCTTTCAAAACAAAAACTATCGGGAGGGAGAAAGCAAAAAGTGACGCAAACAAAACGTGAACAAGCAGGAAAGCAACTACTCTAACCTATGTACAGGTATTTACAACAAAGAGGTCAAAGGAGCTCAAGCCTGGAAGTAATGCTTCAGGTGCTGCCCGTTGACTGGCAATGGGACATTCTCACCGGTTAAGGTCTTTAGGCGGAAGGCATTATCTCTCAAAATCTTAGCTATTTGAAAGGGGCCAAGCCAAAGCTTGTCGAATTTGTTGTGTCCCCCTTTCTTTTCATGGACCTTGTCCCAATATAGGACCAGATCTGCAATCTTAAAGGCCTTGATTTTGGCTCGACGGTCGAACCATCTCTTCACTACGCCCTGATGTTTGGCAAAATTTTCTATTGTGCGGTTTCAAACTTCCTCTAAATGTAAAAACTCAGCTAACCAAGCTTCCCTATGATCTCCTCCCTCATAAAAATTGTTGATGAACTGAAGAGTAGGAATCTTCAGATGGATGGGGAATATAGGCTCTAGGCCATAGACAAGGTGGAACAGAGAATCACCAAGGGCAGCCTTGTGGCAGGTGTGATCAGCCCAAAGGGTGAAACAGAGCTGGGTATGCTAGTCCTTGGGATTCCTATCTAGCAGCTTCTTGATCAGAGTAATCAGATTTTTATTCATGGACTCGACAAGGCCATTGCCCTGAGGGTAGTAATTGGACGAGAATTTGAGGGCTATTCCATAGTCAAACGCCCAGCTAGCAAATTTTAATGAGGTGAATGCAGGTCCATTATCACATACCAAAGCATAGGGACAACCAAAGCGATTCAAAATGAAACTTTCCAAGAAATCAGTAACTACTTCGGTCATGCATTGCTTGCATACTATTGATTTCGTCTATCTCGTACAATAATTAGTAGCGGTAAGAATGTACCTGTGTCCCACAGATGACGGAAGGCTTACCAGACCGATGAAGTCGAGACCCCATTATGCAAAAGGCCTTACCTCCAGCACAGGCTGCAGTGGGATAGCAGCATTCCTCTCCCTGGTGGCAGCGGTCTGGCACGTGTGACATGAACGAACATGGCCATGGGCATCCTTGAAGACGGTTGGACAATAGTACCCTGCTCTTAATATTTGATGCGCCGTAAAAGGACTAGAACCGTGGCCTGTGCCACATTTATTGTGAAACTCCTTCAAAACGCGTTCTACATCCTCCTTACCAAGGCATCTCAGGTAAATTCCTTCATGATTCTTCTTGTAGAGAATGGAACCCTGCAACATGTAACCACTACTTTTCAATCTCAGGGCCCATTTTTGGACTCCTTGCAGGTGCGGTGGACACTTATGATTCAGTAGATAATAAACGACATCTTGGTACCATTCTCCTGGGGAGAAATTTTCAAGCTGGTACTACTGTACCGTGAGTTTAGACCCGGCCTCTGTTGCCATTTCGGTAATTGTGCGAGTGAGTGCCTGCCCTCTGACCAATTTCATCGGTTGGATCTCCATATCATACTCTTGTAGCAGGGTGACCCACTTAGCCCTTCGTTTTCCCAATTCATTATGCATGAGTAGTGTCTTGACTGCTGGGTCGGGGACAATGGCGAACACCTTGTTGCGTAGAATGTAGTGCCTAAATTTCTTCACTCCTCTGATGAGAGCATACACCTGCTTCTCTATGTTGTGGTAACGTAATTCAACATCTTTGAGGGGGCACTCATAAAGGTGATTGAATGCTCGTTTCCCTCATCGTCCTTCTGGGTCAACATGTTAGCACAGGAATGCTCTGAAGCAAAAGAGTAAATGTAAGATGGCTTCAGATAATCCGGGCTAACTAACATAGGCGCCTCAGTAATGACCCGTTTGATTTCCTCAAAAGATTGTTTGGCATCTGGCGTCCATTCCACTTTGACATCCTGTTTGAGCATGGCATTGAGAGGTTTGACAATTTCCGTGAAACCTGTGATGAATTTCCGAACAAAGTTTATCTTTTTGAAGAAATATTTTATTTCCTTCTTGCTGCCTGGGGGCTGAATCTTGAGTAAGGACTCAATGCGCTTAGGATCAATGGAGATTCCTTGCTCTGAGATGATGTGCCCAAGCAATTTTCCTTCGGTCACTCCAAAAATTCACTTCTTAGGATTGAGAGAAACCCTAAACTCTCTGCATCTCTGAAATACTTTGCATAAGTCAGAGATGTGATCACCTCGCTTCTTAAAAAACACGGTCAAATCATCCATGTAGATGATTATGCACTTGCCAATCAGGTCTTTAAAGGTGATATCCATGGCACATTGGAAAGTGGCGCCAGCGTTGATGAGCCCGAACGACATTCTTTTGTATGCGAACATTCCCCACTTAGTGGTGAACGTGGTCTTGTGGAGATCCTCGTATTGCACCATTACCTGGTTATACCCGGAGTATCCGTCGAGGAAAGACATCATTTGGGAGTCGTTGACGATCTGCAGCACCTCGTCCAGCGAAGGCACTGGATAGTTGTCTTTCTCTGAGGCGCGGTTGAGATTGCAGAAATCCACGCACAACCTGATCTCTCCATTCTTTTTCCTGACCGGGACCAAGTTAGCCACCCACGTGGAATGTTGGACTAGGAAGATGATTCTAACTAAGAGCAACTTTTGCACCTCCTTGTAAACGACAGGTTCTAGCAAGGCATTGATAGGGCGCTACCACTGACGGAATGGCCTCACTTCTGTCTTCAGAGGGATGGTATGTGTAATGATAGACATGTCATAAGTTTTTAAATCTTGGTAGCTCTATGCCACCACATCATGGTATCTTTGCAACGCATCCGTGATTCCCTTCATTTCTTCAGGCATGCACACCTTTCCGATAAAAACATTCCTGGCATCCTCGGTTGTCCCAAGGTTATGAGCGTTGCACTGGTTGCTTATAGCCTCCCTTTTTGTTTGCTGATCCTAATCCCTGATCTGATCCAAATCAAACATGCATGCCAGCTCAACCATGCCTCTAGGGATTGTATTGGTTTTGAGGTTGATAACCCCTTCTATATCCAGTTCAGCCTCCTATGGATCAGCTTCATCAATTATTTTGACAGTGAAAATGTCAAAACTTGTGATGAACTGGAGGATATGCTTATCATCATTGAAGACTTGCAGGTGAGTAACATTATCTAGGACTGATGGCGTGGATGTTAACTCAACAGTGAACCTTTTAAGCCTAGATAAAGAGAGGGGTTGTAGAGTGCTTGCTGCCTGAGCCAAGGCATCAGCTGTGTGATTCTGAGCACGAGGGATCAATTGTATGTTGAATGCATCTAGGCCCTCTAATAGATCCCAAACCCTGTGCCTATAATTCGTGAGCCTCCGATCATGACAGGAGTATAATTTCCTGACCTGATTAACTACAAGTGCAAAATCCCTGAAAACTTGCAACATTTTCACATTTTTCTTCAGGGCCATGAGAAGGCCAATGACTAGGGCCTCGTATTCTACTACGTTATTAGTGCAATAAAACTACAATTGGTGGGCAGCGAGAAATGTCTTACCAGTTGGACTGATGAGTTCGATCCCCGCTCTAGCTCCTTGCCTTGACTTCGATCCATCGAATCAGAGTGTCCAGCACGTGGAGGATTCCTTGTCTTCATGTCTGATCGAATCTTCATTCCCTTTCGGCTCGATGGCAGGCCTTGTGATCTTAGGGGAGTTTTTTGGTTCAGGGAAATGATCAACAGGCCGTTCTTGCGGTGTCTCCTTTGGTGTTTCTGTCTGAGGAGCAACTACCTTTCTAACATGCTCCACTGCTGCTTGGCACAAGCAACAATCAAATTCAGAGTGTGCAGCATTGTGAACCCTACACTAGTTTGGCAATAAGAGATCCTAGAAATTCATTCTAGCTCCTAAGCTGAGCTGATCTCTTACACATTTTTTCATGAACTCCTGGAAGCCATTGAGTAGCCCCCAGTTGTCATCCTTATCTAGCTCATCATCAGCTTCTACCAACATTTCTGTATCTGTGGGCATTCGTGTAGAACTGGTCGAAGGACTACACAACACCAGCAATACTTCATCTGCACTTTCTTCCTGAGGTCCGACCTTATTTTAATACGAAAAAGGGCAATAACTCCCTAAGTCAGTCTCGGTGAACAACACCTCACTGAAATTATTGTATTCCATGATCATATACTTCATACGAGGTTCACGGTCGACACGGATCTGATTTGGCAGCCCCTTCCATGATAGCCACATATGAGAAAGGTCTGTGGAAGTGTATCCATTCAGTGCCTTGGTGAACTCCCTTCACAAAATAATTCCATAAGCATCAGGAATGTCTGCCACTTGGATATCAATGACCTGTTGTATTCATGGGTCTATAGCAATTTGCATGGGGATGCAGTTTATTTCACCCATGATGTTGATCTCTGTTTTATCCAGCTGGGTCACCTTTCTCTTTGAAGGAGTGGGAGTGATGCCAAGAGCCTTGCATATGGCCAAGGGTATGACATTGGTAGACGCTCCTGAATCGAGCAAGCAGTTATGCAGATTCTTCCCAAAGATCCTGATGGTAGTCAGGAAAGGGGGAGTTTCTAGTCTCCCTTGGAGGATGCCCACAGGTGTGTCCATTTGAGCTATTTGGCCTTTATTCCTATCACTGGTCATATCCTTGGCTTGCTTAAATTGTTGATCCTTAGAAAATTTCCTATTAGCCCTTTCTGGCTCCTTTTTGGTTTGTTTACTTGGTGACTGATTTACAGGAACATCCCTCCTTTTCCAGGCATAATCTTGTATTTTCAGTTCTTTTCTGGGTTCTTCAAAGGTTACCCTCTTGGTTGGGGTCTCTTGTGTTGTATTAGAGGACGGAGTCTCATTCATAACCCTAAAGAAAGCGTGCCTCATGGAAGGAACTTTGAGTAATTCGAAGGCAGATAAGCTAATTTTTACCTTCTTAAACTGTTCTGCCACATACTCACCCATTTGCTCAATTTCGAAGCTAAAAGCTTGGCCTATGGGAGAACTAGGGGTTTGGACCTTGGTTTGCTCAGGCGGATTTTGAGGTTGGCTTTGAGGCTGATTTTGCGACTGGTTTGAGACTGGTTCTTGTTGAGATATTGGGCGGGTATATGAGGGAGCCCAGGGTTATTGCTGCATTTGGATCAGGCGAGGTGGTGAGGTTGTTTGGTGGGGTAGAAGTTGTAAAGGGTCCACCCGCCTACCTATTCCTAAGGAAGTAAGGACTTGACCGTTGATGGAACATGTGGACCTCATCTACAAATGGTTCTTCTTCGTCTACTAGACCATTGTCTACTAAATCAAAAAGTTGAGCCAAGGTTTGTTCATTACTTACCTCCTATACTATCTCATCCTCAGTAGGAGTAGGCTTGACTTCGGGCTCGTTGCAGTCTCCTCACGGAAACAGCGCCTGATTGACCACCAGACATGAGGAATCGTAGGGCTCAAATGGGATGATGTCCCTATAGTTGCCATTGTCAACGGCATTTTGTACCTCCACCTGGAAGATTTCAGCAGGTGTCTGGAACTCAGGACAATCCAGCTCGAAATGTCTCTTAGTTTTGTGAAATTGACACCATCTGGACAAGGCCGCCTCAGCCAGATACACGCTGTTGGTTATTTTGTCATTGCTTGCTAGTTGATCGAATGGCGTGGGGACACCACCATTATTGGGCCTAGTGTTCCATGTACGACTCTGCCTCTGAGAGGGTCTTCTTTCTACGTTTTGATTGGCATTTTGCCCCCTCTCATAATTCTGTCTGGAAGAAGTGCCTACTTCCTAATTATCTCTGTTGTCTCTATTATCTCGGCTATCCCTGTTGAGGTTGGCCTAAAAATTGCGTTGGGAGGCCTGCAACTGATTATTCTGATTCTTTAGGTGCGTCATCTCCGTGGACATCTTCTTAATCATTTCAGTTAGTTCCTCTAGCTTATCTTTCTCGGTCGCACCTCTAGGTGATGGGGCCGGGTTTTGGAGAAAAGCAGGAGGGGCCGCCGGCTGATTTTGATAGGTCAGAGGAAAGTTCGGTCATGACAGGTACAATGGCGCCTGGGGCTGTGGGGAATATGCCTATTATTGTGGAGCAATCTGGGAATAGTTGTATGGCTGGTGGGGCTGCAAATAGAAAGTCGTGGGAGGTGCATAATTCAACGGCTATCCCGGATGCGGCACCACAGGCAATTGGGGTACTTGGTTCATGAGAGGGGTTTGATGAGCAAACACCTGATTAAGCCCTTGGATCTGCATAGGGTGGGCTATAGACCCCAAAGAGGGCAATGGGCAAAAGACATTTTATGCCAAGTCTGCACTAGCGACAACAACTTCTACATAGGCGGCCAGTAGGGTAGCTGGCGGTGGGCGCATCATTTTCACCAAGGCCAACGTGAGATTGTCCAGGGCCGCGTAGTAGACCGCGAGAGCAGCTGCATCATTATGGATGTACGGATCCTGAAGCCTCATGTGAGCCCAATGGAAGTGGTCGTTGAAGAAGCCAATAGGTTCATTGACCTCCCTTCTGATAGATATGAACTGTTGGTAAAGGTCCGAAGGGTTGATGGGGATCTTGTATTTCTGCAGAAAGGCATTCTTCATCAGGTTCCACGAGGTGATGGATCCCCTCGGCAGATTAATGTACCAATAGAAAGCTTCCTCCCATAATGAATGCAGGAAAAGGCAACATGCAACGTCCTCGAGGTCCACTTGCATTTCGGTGACAGCCGTCTCGAATATTTTGATATGTTCTTTAGCTATCCTTTGCATATCGCGTGGGTGGAACTTCAAACAAAAGCCCTCCGGATTCTTGGGCATGTCATTGTAGACCACAAAATGTATCGGCAACGGATTATGTGCTAGCCAAGCCATGGAGGACAGTGGAGGTGGTACTTTCTGTTGGAAAATAGGAATCTGAGGTTGTATTTGCAACACAACAACAATTTGGGGCTGCACCAGAGCTATGGCTGTCTTAGTTGTGCCTTGGGCTGAAAGGGCCGGGAGAGGAGCAATCCCCTGCCTGCTGGAGGTAGACGGTGTAAATGCTATTTGAGATGGTTGGGTGGAAGATGAAGGCCAGCCAAATGGAGGTGAGGGTGAAACAGAGGCGGATGGGGTGGAGGAAAAGGAAGAGGCGATGCTACTTTCTTGTGCTCATTTTGCCCTTGTGGGAGGCTACAATTCTACAAATTCTCCCTTGTTTGGTGTTGACTGTAGAACTCTCTGAAACCTTTCTGGGGAGAATGATCCAATTCAATCTAGCTTCACTTTATCCTTTAACTTAGTATCTTCACCGTTGGCCCTCCTTCTAGCGCTAGTTCCGTTGATGGTATTTTTATGCACTTCTCAACACAGGCAGTGCGTAGGTGCACTACCTCTCTTGAAAGACAATACTCCACAATCGGATTGTAGAACACTATCCCAAGGTCTCTCAAATGTCAGGTCATGACAGTGCTTAGATACCTCAGTAGTTGATGTGATTTGCTGGAAACACAAGGCGGTCTTACAAAAAATATAAAGTGTGGACACAAAGCATGAAGTCGGATCTTGAAAAGGAGTCCCTAGGAATAAAAGCAATTATTAGTTGGCTGTAGGTTCAAACAGCAATCTTGGACTCTATTTAGTTGTTAGATTTGGCTTTACAATGTGCAATGAACATTGGTATTGTTTAGTTACTAAAAAAAAGGAAAAGGGCAAAGGAGGAGAAAAGTTCCTAAGTCTTAAGCTTGCAATGAATAGTGACAATGGAGTTCCTACAATAGACAATTCCTCAAAACAATATCCCACTTAACCAGGGATTTCACAGTATCATGGAAATTGTGCTATCTTTTAAGGGCTGCAGATATTTCATCCTTCATCCACCACATACATGCATGAATTAAAGATTAATGTTTGGGGCAGCTTCAAATCAAGTCTAGGTTAACTTTGCATAGCTATCTACCTTCAGCAAATAGCAAAAAGTATGGACTAAGAGATCATTAACAAAGCAGAAATTTTCACAATCACCCAACATCATTTCTAAGATTTACCCAAATAAAGAAAACAACTAGCTAAACATCCAGAAGATCTAAGCTAAACATATGAAATTGGAGAATGAATCAAATGATAAGAGAGAAATCAAGGAAATACACTAAGGCAATGATATTTCTTATAAATTTCTGCAGTATGCCTTTACAACAACTCAACTCTCACTTTTGCAAATGAGGGGAGTGCTCTATTTATAGTTTCCAAAAAGTTAAATGAACGGCCAAGATTCATTCAGATTATGTGGCCAAGATTCATTACAAAATAGGGTTTCACCTACCCCCAAATAGATTTATAATTTAAAAACATTTTTTGTCCTTTCCCTATTTTGTCATCTAATGGATGGCACTATTCCTCTTTCGTCCTGTAGCTAATTGTTGTTTTCTTTGCTGTAGCTAGTCTTCAGGAAGGTCTTCTTCTTTGGCTGGGCTGTCCTCTTGCTTGTCAGAGGCTGCGTGCTCTATATACTTGAGGATGACCGCTTGGAGCTTGTCGATCTCGAGGATTTTTCATCTTAATGCTTGGTAGCTCCACTCTTAGCGTTCTCTTCTAGCCACTTCCAATCCTCGTCATACTTCGAGCCTTGGTCTTTGAAAAGCTATAATCAATCGAAGGCGCAGGCAGCAAAACTCAGGAATTTCGTGGTGATTTCTCTGGCTGTTCCGTCCTTCATCTTCTCTTGGAAGTATGGCTTGATCTTTTCCGCATCCATTTGTACCATAGGCATATCATAGCCTGTCATCAGCTTAAGATACTTAGCTCATTCTGCTCGAATTTTTTTGATCCATTCAATATCTAGATCCACCTTGCTTAGGATTTATTCCAACCTCTCCTTCCAGTTCTCGAGGTCTCTACGCCATACATCCACCAGCCAATGATCTTTCATCAGTTCTAGCTTCTCCTCCCACGTGTACTCAGGCATCTGAAGGATGGCTTCAATTCTCGAGAAGGTGGAGTCGTATGTTGTAGGGAAATTGGTGCAGAGCCTCCTCGTGCTCTCTAGGGATTGGGTCAAGCCCAAAAACTTATTGGCTGTCCTCACAGCCTTGTTGATTCCCATGTTTCCAACATATATGACCCGTCGGAACCAATCCTCGGTCGTTTTCTCCAAGTTCTTCCTTCTCTCCATCTTGTCAATCTGTTCCTTGGAGAGCAATTGCGGTGCTGCTGTGGAGGTGATGGGCAGGTCGTCCACTAAGGACCATTGATGTATATAGTCTGTTAGGGCAGCAACTTGCACTTTGAGCTCATCCTTGGTGACCTTGTCCTGCTTGATCAGGTGTACCATTATGGCCACAGACTCCTCAAGGTGTTCAACCTTTTGTTCCCTAGTCGCTGTCCCCAAGTCAATGGTGGAGATATTGTAGCTCACCCGGGTCTGCCCAACTGTAGGCGTGGCAACTTGAGCTGCTCGGGAGCCGGAAGTGTCCATCGTTATCTTGGAACAGACCTTAGGCTTCTTCTCTTTCTTTGTCATGGTTAGTGATCGAGCCAAGATGGCCTCTAATCTCGCCCTTGGATCCTTCAGCACTGGGGTTGTCTTCTCAAGTTATTTCTCCAACCAATCAGGCATGGCAGATTTGTCTTTGGGTGCATCATGGCTACCCTCACCCTTCTCAGTTAGAAGCAAGACCTTTGCCCCCTTTTCTTTTTGGGGCTCTTCTTTCTCTTTAGCAGCATCCTCTTCCTCTTCGTCGGAGTCGCGGACGAACATGAGGTGTTTGACAGGTAACTTGGTGGACAATTGTTGGGCGGGACCTCCTTCTATCACTGTCTCCTCTTCTTTCTTCTCTTTAGCTACCTTGACCTCGGGGCTCTTTACAACATGGGTTTCAGCCTCAGATAAATCCTTTTGCGGCTGCTCCTCCGGTGGCTGCCCCTCTTCTCTCTGTGGTGACTTTTCCACTTCTTCCCCAATGTCCTTTGGCTGCTACGCCGACTCCCCCTCAAGGTCCTCATCAAATGTTTGGATGATCTCTTTGGCGCTCGAGCCATACTCTTCATCCCCGCTCTTAGAAGAGCCAGTCTCCTCCTCCTCATAGGCCACCTTGTCGATGGTTTGATGCTCGTACTTGGGGTGCTCATGATATTCATCGGCCTCTTCCTCGATAGACCTTGAGGCTTCCTACTCTCGCTCCTCCAAATCTTTTGAGATTTGCATTGTGGCTTCCATGGCTGGCGGCTCTGTTGGCGGTTGTGAAGGCTAAGCTGTTGCGAGGGCTTGGGCGAGAGCTGCTTGGAGTGCGGGGTCCATTAGGAGCTGCGAGAGCTTAGGGGGAAGACTCTGCATGTGCCATGTGAGAGCCTCAGGTATAGTGGAAAGGGGAATAGGTGATGTTATTGTTGCAAGAGGGAGGGATGTGATTGGTGACATGGTGGCAAAGGAAGGAGGAGTGGTCATGCCAGAAGAGGAATGACGACCACTAACCCCACCGGGGGCAAAGGGGCAAGATGGACAGAGTTGTCCACTGCCAGCAGAGAAGCAGCGACCGTAGTCATGGAGGCTGGCGGTGCACCAAGAGGGGGAGGGAGAAGCAAGGGAGGCTGCAATTCTGTTGTAGTCACTATCTGTTTGAGCCTCTTGGGAGATGAGCCTCCTGTGTCCCTCTTTGCTTGCTCCTTGGGGTCTGCAGACTGTGCGGTTTCTGTTCCTTTTCTCTTTTGAGACCTGGTGACGAGGGGAGACTTGGAAGTCTCACTAGCTGATGTGGTGGCAACAACGTCCTCCATGGCGCTTGGCTCGCTCTTGAGCTCCTCATATGTTAGGACTACCCCTCGTTGCTTCAGTTGCACCACCTGCCCATCGACCCACTCCTTCATACGAGTTATGATCGGCTGGGTGATTGTATCTAGGTTGTCGACCTCTCGCTCATCCCAGTTGATCGACGGTATGGGCAGGTTGGCAACCATAGGGTACCTCAGGTGCATTATCGTGGACTCCTCCTCCTCGAGCTAGTCTGGCACCTGGAACGATTGCACTCTTCTTAGGAACTATATGGTTATGTGCATGTAGTGCCTTGCGTGGACCTCCTTGTCATCCTGGCAGTCAGCCCAAAAATCTTCAATGTGGTATTGGTGGGCGTAGGCCGGCCCTAGTGCCTTCCTGACATGGCCATGTGGGTCCATTCACGGGCGAGCCATGTACCAGTCAAAATTATATTCCTTGAGCTCCTTCTTAGAATTGCTGGCAAATTGAGATGTCTGTAGTCGATATAGGCCCTGGTCGAGGGTAATGGGATAGGGGATCCCTACTATGTCCTTGTTGCCAAAGACGGCCTAGATGTGTTGGAGCTGTCGAGATAGCTCCAGGAGGATGATCCTGTCATTTGGGTATTGCGGCAATCTGTTTGGCCGTTCCGTGAATCCTTGGGCCTGGATGTAGGTAAACTTAGGGAACTGGATAAACAGGAAGGCATATTCCTTCAGGAGTGCCCTAGCACTGTGGGAGACTCTCCTCTCGAAGTCTCCGGTGATCAGTCTGATGATATGGCCAATAAAGGCGTCATTGACCCAGCAGTACTCCTTCTTAAAGTTGCAGTATTGAAGCTAAGGGTATTTGTCGAATGGCTTGAGCCCTTGCTTATGCCCCTGATCTGGTGCCACAAATAACCCACCGTATTGTCTTTGGCTTGCCAGGGAGTATACTAGGTAGGAGGTCGTATAGAATTTGGAACTTTTCTTGACATTGACGAATTGTTTATGGAAGTAGTTGCTGATAATGCCTCCCCAGTCGAATGAGACCTTTGTGTTAACGTCCTCATTCCCCCGCAGGATTTGTTCAATGTAGTAGGCCATCCACTCTTGGAAGTAGGCAGCTGTTGGGAGGCCCATGACCCTGCTTAGCATAGTTACCAGGTCATGGTAGTCTTCATGGAAATCATTGTGGAAGATTTCTTAGGGAACCTTTGCAGCGCTGCCCTGTTTCTCTTGAGCCAGTAGAGGTTGATAGATTTCTTGCATCCTGACGGGTTAGCATCCCACACTGCTTGGCACTGTTCCAATGAGGGGACCTCCATATGTGGGAACATGGGAATGTGAAATATTTTCATGATTCCCTCTGGTGACATGTCAGCGAGGATGTTCCCCTCCTTGTCCACAATTGTTCTAGTGTCTGTTTGATAGGCTTCTTGACAAGCCATCACTAGTTCAGGTGCTATGAGAGAGGGAGGGAAGCTGGAAGCCTTGGCGATTCCACTCTGCCTTATTAGTCTGGCGTTCTTTGTTGTAGGGTTGACCTTGACCCTCTGAGTGAACTCATCTATGTCCACCTGACCAATGTTTGTATTTGAGATCTCCTTCCAATCTGTTGAGACCTTTCACTGGAGTGGCTCACTCTGGAACTGAAACTTCATCTGATCTTTATCTTCTTTTCCCTGAGGGGTCCTTCCTAATTTCTTGCCCTTATCCTTTTCGGCGAAGGCCCCTGAAGTTTCTGTAGCCGATTCCATATATTCTGCAAGCAAGGGCAAAGTTAGTGCAACAAAACATCAAAAGCATTCATGTTAGTCTGTATCTCAAAGATAACACCTAAATAATTAATCAAGTATATCGTAAATTTTATCTTTAGATGGTATCGATCTTCGTTTCAGGGCGTTTGGACAATTCGGGCCCAGAGGGCCATACTTCCCTAGCAGGAATGCTATCTGGAAGGGAGAATGCAACCGAATGCAACCGGAGGGTCACGGTCGTAGACGGCAATCCCAGGACGGAAGTCCAAAAGTAGACTTCCGGGGCCTAGAACCCGAAGGGGGAGGCGCCGCCCCAAAAACTTACTGCGAATTTCAAATGGAGGGCGGCAGGGCGGGCCGTGAGGGGTGGAAAGACGCCCAGAGAATGCTGTAGAGGATGGTGAAGGCGATAGGGAAGCCCGAAAAGGGAACCCCGGAGGCCCGGGCCCGGAGGGGCCCAGGGCCTCTGGGGCCAAAATGCCAAAGGGAATCCTCGAGGCCTCAAAAGGCAGAAGAAAACCCAAAAGCAGAGGCATGATCTATTTAAGATGAAGCATTGGAACAACATCGACCATGTGAAACACGAAAAAAAAGAGGGGCACGCAAAACGAGGTGGCCCTAAAGGAACCGACGAGGCGAAAGAAAAGAGGGTCCCTGTTCCGAACGGGGCGTGTGTGCTAAGGGCACAACACCATGATCACTCCAATTGTATCTCAATCACTTGTCACTACATCCAACACAATCCCAAATCTACCACCACTACCATTGAAACCAAATGCAACAAGACAATATAACATTGTACTAAAAGCTCACCAATCCTACCAAAATTCAATCCAACAATATCTATCCACACAACAAGCAACACGAGATCAACAAGTGCAATAAGCCTCTCAAGCTGCCCAAGCCTCTCAAGCTACCCAAAAAACACAAGCACAAACACAAAAAATGATAACTATTGAGGATAACGATTAACATTCAACCATTGGTGATAGCATTGACAATCTCCCCACCACAATTGATGAAAGCAATGATAGAGATCAATCCATCACTAAGCACCTTGAAGCTATGTCTACTTCATCTAATGATCAAATCACCATATGTCAAGAGTCACTTCTCAATCATGATCAAAATCCACCAATAATACCCAACAATGATCCAATTCAAGAAATGCCAACATCACTTGACCCTATGGTTAAAGACATTGATAATCTCTTTGGCACAATTGTTGAAAACAATGTTCAAGATCTCTCAATTAAGGAGCATATTGAAGATGTTTTTACCCCATCCAATGATCAACTCACCATACATCAAGAGCCACTTTTTAGCGATCTATTTCAAGGAGTACTAGTATTATTTGATCCTATCAACAAAATGCATGATCCATTGACCAATGATCATATTTAAAATGTCTCTACATTTCCTTATGAGTTAAAGGACATATCTCAAGAATTTATGCTAAAGCATGATCAACATCTTTCACCAAAGTCTAGCAGTGGTCCTTTCCAAGATGTGTTGACCCCCTTTGACCTCATAGTTACAAATACTGAAGGAACCCTAAACTTGACACTTGAGGATATTGAACCACTTACCATGTCTAATGACAACATCCAAGAACCCTTTGTAAGAAATCCATCCTTTGAAACCAACCCATGTCAAGAACTTGATCCAAAGCATGTTGAAAGCAACTCTGAAATCATTCAAGATAAAGAATTTGTATCTTCAAGAAACTACAATAATCTATTAGACACTCTCCTATCTATGAAAGATAATCATATCCATGTAGCACACACTCCTCCATCTACCCATGAGATGCTTTCTATGGATGGGCGCATAGATGATCTTCATTCAGAACATGATTCTTTTACTCCTGACATTATTACACAAAAAGAAAGAGTTATTGAATTGACAACATCAAGGTTAGACATATCCCAAATTCATAATGAGGACATCTTGTATGAAGATATCTAGTAGTATCCACTCAAGGAAACATGACAGACAAAATAGGATATTCCAAAGTTAGTAGAGTAGCAAATTCCAATAACATCATCTACAATGGTAATTTATTAGAGAATAAATTCTAAACAAGAGCTTTCAGAACAAGTAGAATCAGAGCATGAAGGAACTACTACCACCATACTGGGGGAAAATTCGTCTCAAGAAAATGTCAACATAGGGAGCATGAAGACTCCTTATGGTGAAACCATTGCCAATACTACAACCAGCCACACCATGAATTTTCATCCACCCATCACCCCATCCACGAATTGGGACCAACATCAAAGGAAATATTTGAATCAAAGTACAAAGAATGTTATCAAAGCAAAAGAAGCTGAGAAGCATAATGGAAAAATCAAATACGCATGGATACCAAAACATACAAAGAAAGATTATCCCTATCAAAATCCATCAGTCAAAGAAACTATGGGGAAAAATAAAAAAGGGAAAAGTATCCATCAAAGATGTCCACAAAAGAAAAAGCAACTTTTTCAAGCGATGTACAAAGAGTATCAAGCAGTTGGTCCTAATTCCATGCACACTTTCATATCCACCCATCATTGCTCATCTTCCCGAGTTTGGAGAGTCAAAGATTCCAAGCTGTCAACCAATCCATCTTTTATCCCTAAACACACTCCATCCATGCCTCCATGCATGATATCTAGTCTTACATTGACCATGTATTGGCAACAACCCTTCATCATAAGGATTTCGAAGGCACTCTATCGCGATGTGCGCACAGAGATAGAGTTAACCCTAATATCAATAAAGCAGATCAAGAATCCCAAAAGTTGCATTCAAGTGCATGTATCTTGGCAAAGCAACTTCTTCAAGTAGGATATTGATGGCACATTATGACATGGGCATCTACATCAACACCACTAGGTGGGCCAACATGAATCTTTTAGAAAAAAACCAAAAGATCAAAAAATATGAAAATCCAAAAAAATAAGAAAAAGGATTGAAAATAGTAAAGAGAAAAAAATTGTCCTCTAGTAAAAAATGCATGGGTGGCGCTTTGGGTAGGTACCATGATGACAACCTAAAAAATAGGCATCATGTGTGGAATTGAGCATCTACGTGCACCAGTTCAGTTGAAAGAATCTCATCCCATCCATAATAAATCTAGTATTCCATCTTATCCATAATAAATCCATTCATCCATTAAACCATTGATCCAATCCATTTTCATCCATTTGCACCCACATCTTAGTTATCTTGTTCTTAACAATTTTGGTGCACACTTTGCACTTGCTTATTGAAAACATCTTTGACATGGGTTATTTTCATTGATCCTATCCTATGCAATGTTATTTGAGCCATTAAGCATTATCCAAATGAGCATTCTTTATCTAAGCACCTTATCTTATCGCAAGATAATCCATATCCATCCGTCCATACACCTATCCGAGCATCCACACATCACATTCCATACATTGCTAGACATTGGGGGTAGATATGTACATCTTGCTTCAAGAATAAATCTCGATCTATATCCTCGAACTTATGTGGTGATTCAAACATTGGAGAATGCTAAATCAAATTGGTCAAATCACTTGTGAGAAAAATTCCAAATCACCAACCCATGGCACATTTTCACTAGAAGACATTCCTTATCAAGTCTTCATCTTTCATCGAACATCAATCCAAATAATCACTATCAGTCAATCTAACGCACCCTTCAAACGTCACATCAAATCATTTGAACAACTTTTGTTCCAAATCAAGCTTCATCAATCATGATCAATCAAATCCAATCAATCCATAATCTTGGGATATCCTTCCCGATCATTATGTTGCTTAACACTATCCTTGCATTGTTATGCATCCTCAACAATGTTATCATCATCAATCCTGATCAATCAATCCTTGCATTATTGTGCATCCTCAACAATGTTATCATCATCAATCATGATCAATCAAATCCTTGCATTGTTGTGTATCTTCAATAATGTTATCATCATCATCAATCCATCAATTCGATCAGTCAACCTTAGCTTGGTCTTCAACAAAATCCCAAATAGAGCATTGATATCATATCCACATCCAAATCGTCAAAATCATGTGAAAATTTCAAAAACACCAAAACATATAAAAAATTCCAAAAACAGTCAAAAAATAAGAAAAACATCAAAAACATGGAATTTGAACTACGTCATCTTTGAGCTTAAACATAGGCAAGGCTAATCTTTGATCAGCCCCTAAGACATCAAAATCCAAAAACATTCAAAAAAAAAATCCAAAAACATTCAAAAGACATTAAAAAAAAAAAAAACATTCATAAAATCTTAGAAAACCCCAAAACATCGCAAAATTCAAAAATCAAAACGTTTGTAAAAATCTCAAAAACACCAAAAATAGTCTCAAAACATTTCAAAACGTAAAAAACATCCAAATATTTGAAAAAAACCATCTGTCTCATCTCGCTTGCACCTACAATAATCAATCATCCATAATAAACTAATCGCCACCTTCATCCTTTGGCAACATAAACATAAACAATCAAAGCAATCAGCAAAAGCAAACTTCAATCGTAAAATCAAAATCGAAACAACAAACCATTAAACACAAAATGAAACTCTTGATCATTCGCAGACATGTTAATCAACCTTATATCAACAACCTATCAATCAACTTATCAAACCATCATCATCCTCTACAATGCATGTCCTAGGATATATCTTTTTGACAATGGGCATCATTTTGGATATCACTTGGATTCTTATCATATCAAAAAACTCCCTTTGGCTGAAGGTAGGAAGAACATTGGCTTGTTTGCATACTTGATCTTTTCTTTTGATTTATCTTATTGTGCTCATTCCAAGGACCTCTCGATGATATCTAAAAAAAGCATTTAGAGAGATAGGAATGGGGCAATGATAATTATATTTTGTATGTTGTGCTTGTTGGACGTTCTTGTAAAATAATTTGGTGAATACTTTCTTTGTTAGGTACATCCTAGCAAGGTTTCTATATGTCAAGTATGAACAAGAATACTCCTATCTGTTTGGTGAGTCAAATTCCATCGCACTAGGTATAATGCCATCCTAGTTCTTTATACCTTGATGCATTGTATCTATGTGTATTATCAAATATAAGGTAAGTAGCCCTTTTAAAATCCCAATCCTTGATAAGTAAATCATCATCATCATCTCTAATAAGGTCTCGTCAGATCATGGACTTGTTGGATTTTCTTGTCATCATTTCATCTCTTCTTTCTTCTCTTTGCACTAACATAACATCACCAATGCATCCATCAGTGCATCCATCCTGCATCCAAAAACCATCAGCATTCTACACATCATCTCACATGCATGGTCATCATCATAATATAGATCTGTTAGTCTAAGCATCTCATAAAATCATACATTTGCATAATCAAGGCACATCACATAATTCATCCCATCTAGCTCACATCATATCATCATTTAAGTTCTTTAAGATAATATAGATTTGTTATTCTAAGCATCTTAAAAACCATCTCATTTGCATCATCATCCATAACCATCCATTTTTTAACCTCTTTATCATGAGATCGACCCTCAAATTGAATCTTTTTGCTTGATCTCTCGAGGGGGAAATGTACTAGTGTACTTCTTTCCACTGGGGCAACTGAAGAAAAAATTAGAAATCTTTTGAAATTAGTGTACTTCTTTCCACTGGGGCTTGATCGTTGCAATTTTATTCTTTGAACCAATGCAGCAAGTACATTGCTTCAAAAAGGGGCAAAATATAGACATAAAAAATTAGCATCATGCATTTAATTAGGTCCATTCATCAAATAAACTTAGTTCACCTTCATCCATTCAACAGGTAAATTAAACTCATTAATTTCATCCCTAATGTTGTTCATTTAAATTAAATAAATCAAACATCAACCTTTAATTAAATAAACCAAACTTTATTTAGTTAAATCTCCAAATGCATATTCCATCCCTTTTTGATTTAAATAAATCCAAATATTCAAGTCAAAGGGGTCAAAATCAACTAATCATCATTAAGCTAAGCTAATCTTGATTAATCTAACCTAACCACCCATCACATCCTCTAGTTTTTCCCACTTGCACCAATAAATCATTTTAATTCATTTATAAATTCATCATTTTCCATCAACATGGCATCTTTGAGGAATATTCCCTCAAGTTTGAATTCAAAAACAAGTGGACATGTACACCCAACAAAGCATTTATGAGCTCTACATGGCTCTTACATGTCCCTTGCAAAGGTCAAACTCAACATTAACTATCAAATTCAAATTTGAATCTCCCCCTCTTTGGCACATTAACCAAAATGTGCTCATTCCTCATCCTATCACAAGTTGACAAGTGGCTTCATCTCATTGGCCTTATCTCTATCCCACATTGCTCTCTCATAAGCATTCTTTCAACTTGAGAATCTTTAAATAGAGGCTTCATCCTTCAACAAATCCTCCACAATCATTCATGCAAAGTTACTCTCTTCAATTGAGACCTAATTTTGCCCATTCATCATCTTGATCATCAACATATCCTCAACATATCATGGAGCTTAGCAAAGGATTGGGAAAGGTCTTCTTTCCATAGAAGCACCAATCCACTATGAGATGATTTACTTAATGTTTTATTTTATGCTTTCAACTAGTTTATCTAATCCTTTGTTGCTTTGATTGCATCATGATAAAGTTTTGATTATGTTTTTATATGCTTGCAATTAGCTATTCTTTTTCTATTTAGTTTTGCATATTTTAGCATGGTCAAGTATCTCATATGGATGTGAATATTTGCTTTGTTGCTAATAATATATGTTAGAATATTAGCCATTTGCAGATTTAGCATCCACACATTCTATGGTTTTTGTACTATGGCGGTGGACGAAGTAAATGCAGTTGGTGGAATTAAATGCAATATTGAATGTAGAAGTGTGGCAAAGTATATTTTGATTAAGTTAAATTACATGTATATAGATGCATACATGCATATATATATATTAGGATTTGGACACTGATGTGATGTGTAATATGTGACAAAGTATATTGATTAAGTTGCATTGTCAAAAGAGTCATTGTGGTGCTGGGTTGATAGCGGACTATTGTAAAATTCGTCCCTTGTGGTTCCCTGGTTTGTTGAATTTGTTTTTGTTTCATCAAGAAATATGGTTAGGGTTTGTAATTTTTTCGTTCCTGGTTTATTACTTGTAGTTATATCTATACATTTTTTTCCTTATACCCGTTACCATAGGAGCAATAGTAGTTAAATGTAGGTTCTTCTATCAAAATAGTTAGTGTTGGTAATTTTATTGCCCAACTGTAGATTAACATAGGGGTGATTGTATATTTATATGGATATGCAGAGGGTTTATTATTTGTGTGAAGCTTCTGACGGGATTTTGGTGGACAAAGTAAATGCGATCAGTCGAATTAAATGCAATATTGATTGTTGCAGTCTAGCAAAGTAAATTTTCATTAAGTTGCATTACATGTATATATATGTATACATGCATATATATATATGTTCATATGTTGCCATCCAGTATATGTATACATGCATATATATATGTATAGATGTATGTATATATATATATATATATTGAATCTAGTAGTGTGGGAAAGTATATTTTGATTAAGTTGTATTTTCCAAACAACCTTATATATATATATTAAACAACATACACATTCTAGAGAACAAAAATTCTCAATCTACCATAAAACAGTTTCTAAACACTCTGCTATCAAACCAGATACCTTCTATTAATAGACCAAGCAGTTCATTCCACCGACCTTCAAGCATGTTAGGAAAAAAATAATTTCATAAAACATGTTGATGTTGAAGGTATGTTCTTTCTTAGTAGATATTGAATATATGTAGACCAACTCTATAAAAGGTGCTATGCAAAAATGCAATGTATTAACTAGACTCTATTTTTTCAATTCAACTCTATGATTCTCTTGAGAGAAAGAAATTGGTTTCCTATTCTACTTCTTGTTTATTCTATCTTAACATGTTTCGCATGCACATATCCGTGTATAGATCCTACTCATCCAATACAAATGTAAAAACTTGGAAGATAAAATTTATACTGATATATATGCTTGTTAAATCTATATGATTTCTTTTATAATATTGCATAGATATAATAGACATCCAACAAGCCTTACTATACTCTAAATTGCCTATTTCAGATTGTTCAATGCTCCAACAACTCAATCCAATGCTCCTTACAAATGTCAAGCATCGACAAGAGTACATGTAAATGCAAAACTTCTCCATTATCAATAAATAGATTTGGTCACTCACTTGCAAATATTATTCATCATTTCTAATTTCTAGTTGTGTTTCTTGATTTTTGCTATATATTTACTAATTTTTTATCCTTCCTTACTCATCTTCTTTTTCCTTCCATTGACATACCTCTCTCTTCTATTTGTAGGTGCTAGGCTAAAGCATACATGACAGTTCCGAAAAATGGAACTTCACAAAATTTCTAGTGGATGTTTCATATAGCTTTTGCTCGGGGGTTTGGCTAGGGTCCCCGAGGCTCCATGATGCCAATATGGTAGGATCGATAACGAGCATGGGTTTTTTGTTTTGTCTTTTCATGTCATATATCTTTTCTCACATACATACAAGTATAAAAAACATGGTTTGTAACAACATGTTTCTTATGTAGTACCAAGTGGTGGCAATGGACTAGACACTTTTAGTGTCTCACCCTCAAACACCGCCCATCTATTATTTATCTATTTTTACTCTCCAATTGCACTATGAAATCATCCATTAAAAAGTCAATTTTTGAATTCTAAATTGCATTGTAATTCACTATACTTGTCTTCTACGAAAATGTTTAGTGTGGGTTCCAACTCATCTATGATTTAGCTATGCTTTTTAACTGTTCTTTTAATAGTTGTTTTACTATTTCCCTATTTTGTCTATAATATTTAGTGGCAAATAATGTAGCTTGAATCTTGAATTAAGAACCTAGTTGTTACAATATGTGTGTGTACGTGTGTATATATGTATATATATGCATACATGTATGTATGTATGTGTGTGTATATATATATATATATGTATGTATATATACGTATATCATTTTTAATTGTTCTTTTAATAGTTGTTTTACAATTTCCCTATTTTGTCTATAATATTTAGTGGCAAATAATGTAGCTTGAATCTTCAATTGAGAAACCAATTGTTACATAGAAATTGGTGTTATACCTTGTCTGGATAGTGATATAATTACAGGTGCATATGCCAATAGCTAATTTCCATCTCTCATCAAAGAACACATGCATACTAAAACTTTAATTTCCAAAACTATGGAGATATACTAATTATAGAAAGTATTCAATATTGAACATCTTTCTTTGATGGATAAAATGTGTACTTTTTTTATCCAATTTTAAAAATTGCAAGCATGGGTGATGACCCTTACAAAAAACTTCCATTTACTTCTAAAATGATTAATTAATTGATTGAATAACCTACACAAAAAAAAACAATATACATGTGCATCTATTGCTAATAAATATAAAACTAAATTATTCTTCCTAGAAGAAATAATTATTTTAAATTTAATAATTAATTTAATTTTTTAGTTCCCACTTTTAAACAAAATTAATAATTGATCTCCAAATTTAAAGAAAAAGTTATTCGTGAATACTTGATTCATACATTCCAATTTATCTGTTTCATTCACGATGACCTTTCCATACAAACAAAAAGCTTCCACCCTCCTCGCCATGAAGACAGCCCACCATGGGAGACCCCTATCACTGATTGTTGCATGCATGTGCATGCGACTGCTAGTTTATATTAAAGAACTATTATTCCAAAAGAGCTTCTGCACATAGGGATTCCCACACTCAAACCACTACCTGCATTAAATTCAAAGATAAAAAAACTTAAAAAGGTGAAAACAACTTCCTAGCTCGAAGAAGCTTCCCCATCAAGCAAGGCAAGAAATATGTCGTGTTTTAATTGGTTCATTTGCATGGCAAGCTGTTATAAATAGAACCCCTGTTGTACTTTCTAAATCAAAAATCTTCTCACTTTTTATTCCTTTAGGGTTTTCTTTTAGTTGTCACTAGTTTAGCTATATGGAAGCAAGTAATAATGCAAAGAGTGGATCCGCCAGGGTTATGAATCAACCGAGCCCATTTGTTCAAAGAATTCTATGCAATTGTGTATCCATTTCTTCTCAGTTACATTATTTATTTTTTATTTTTAACTTCTTTTGTTTCTGAAGTGTCATCGAACTCACCCATTAACACACTTCATCTATTTCATTATATATAGAATATTCTATGATTCATTCTGCATGTAAAGATTGGATTCAATGAGTTCTTTGAAAATGTCTCAATGGAACAAAGGAAAATTGGTAGCACTCAATGTGGATATCATTATATGACATGTAGATATTTTCTTTTGATTTATTTTTTATTTTTTATTTTTTTATTTCATAGATCAAATATTTATTTGTTCAGAATTGTTGATATAATAGATGTATAGTAAATTTCATTATTTTTTCTCAAAGTATGTTATTTTTTATACAACGTGAAATAATGCAGAGGTATTAAATGTGCAGAATAGTGTAAATAACCATCAGGGAATGTTCATAACTTTTTTTGACGTAGGAGATGCAAATCAAGATTTAGAAGAGAGTTGGGTTCATGAAATTGAAGATTCAGTTGAGTCATTTCAGTCTTTTGATCTATTGAGAATATTATTTTTTTCCTTTAAATGTTTTCAAAATCCAAGATTTTTTTATGTACTAATCAAATCCAGAAATAGCAAGATTTAATTTTATATAGATTGCGGAAATATATTTGCATTAAGGGATAATACTATTTTAGTAATACTCTTTGATCTATTGAGAATGTTGCTTTTGTATTTTTGTTGTCAAATCTAGTAGTCCCTAAAGACAATATAATACCCAATATTTTTAGTGTTGTTTGATTTGTAAAAAAAAATCAAACAGAATGTAGATCTGTAGAGTGGGTTTCTACTATCAATAATGATAATTTGAACAATATATATATATATGTTTTGAATATCTTTCTAGTCATGGGCGGGGGCCCTAGCTCGGTTGGCTAAGTAATTCCGTTGCAGCTCTGCTAGTCACGAGTTCTAGTCTCCCCCCATCCCGTGGTACCAGAGGGCATGTCGCGCCAGCGCTGCCAGTCACGTTAAAAAGTTTACCAGCACACTGCAGTTTATAGGGGGTCGTGCTACCCGATTCCTGCAGTCTAAAAATATATATATATATCTTTCTAGTCATCACATTCATCTAACAGAACCCAAATGATTCAGGTGGATCTTCAATAACATGAATCCAACTCTCTAGAAGTCCGAGATTGTTGGGCTCTATTTGTATCTCATGCATCTAAAAAGGGTTATTAACCTTATCCAATGGTCATTTGAACTATTCTGTTCTGCATACTTTTATGTTGTAAAAACAAAAAAAATCTTGTTAGAAACAATAATGCAATAATAATACATCTCTCTGATTACTAATTCTAAACAAGTAAATATTTATTTTTTTGATAAAAAAAATAGACCAACTTAAAAAATAAAAATGTTAGGATATTTCTTTTAAAAGATCACTAGACATCGTGACATCTAGATTGAATGCTAATGATTTGTCCCAGTTCCTTTAGGACACTTGTGGAGAACCACCTATTGAATTCCATGCTGTAGGTAACTTCACGACCATGCATAGTTCTATTTTTAGGCAACTAGTTTAAGAAATAGTTTTCATTTAACTTCGTTTTAGATAGTTGTTAACTAACTCTGTTTTCATCGTTTATCTACTAGTTTTAATGTTGGTTGAATAATGCATGATAGATGCATGCTTAGGTTTATTGGATCTTTGTTGTAGATGCTCAGAACTCTATTTGAATTCATTCTTGACATTTTTTTCTTAAGCTTAAATAAAAATATTGTGTAATAGTTGTGCGCTTTAGAAATAATACAAAATTTTCTGTTTAAGATCTCCATTGGAAATCAATGGTTGATTTGATTTTTACATGACTTTTGAGTGGTATTGGTTAGAGTTGTAAATGATTTTACCATTATCTTCTCTGCTGAACTATATTCATTTAATTAGTTGGTTCAGCAAGTAGGCATGTATAGAATCTTCAATGACTATGTAGAAATGAATAAAAAATTATTTCAGATAAATTGAGTAGATGAGCGGATGCTATATGGGTGAGTTCAATTGCAATTTAGAAGAAAGTTAAATAGAAGAATTTGATACACATCTGGAAAGAATTCTTTGGAAAAGGGGTTCAATTGAGCTTAACTCTCATTCACTGGTCCATCGCTATCAAAAACCCAATAGTAGATTCCTGAGAGAATGTAGATATCTCTATATTTTTAATTCTTGTTTCTCTTTTTAGCTATAGACCAAAGTATATTTTTGTAGATTTTTCTTTGTCCATTGTTTTTTAATGTATTTCAAGCTCACTCCCTCAGTTGATCATGAATAATATCTACACCAATTTCTACAACAGATTTAACCGAGTGCGGGACTTACTGATTTGTGTGTAGGATGCTGGCATCATCCATGGAGATTGGATTTACGCCCATCATTGCATTCTATGAGATGAAATTTCCTTGAGAAATTATGTCAAACTATAGTATTTCATCATGGCTAATGACCACAGCGAGTCAGTCTATTTACTCGTATTAATATAGCTTTCATCATGGCTCAGAAGTTAATTTATGCACTTACAGGCAACTTCTCAGTCTGGAGCTTGGCATTCAGACTCCCAATGTTGTTATAGCATGATTTGTCTGTAAAAATAGTCCCAAAAAATAAAAACATAACAGCAGCAGTAAATAGATAAAAAATAGGGCAAAATAGGGCAAAACAGAGTTGAAAAAGATATATATATTCAATTCAAACAATCACACATATATATAGCTATTACATCTTTGAAGCTTGGAAGCTTCTTGCTTTCTAGAAAATTCTAAAATCTCGAAACTTCTTTTTACAATAGCTCTCTTTTTTTAAATGTTTTTGTTTCAAAAAACAACTCCAAGAAGACTCTAGAAATATTCTTTTATTTTCTAGACAATCTTAATTATTCCTAACATCCCCCCTTAAGATTGGCTAGAAGAATACAAAGAAAATTAAAAAGAAAGGGGAACATTATATTACTATCCCCCTTAATGTTCACCTCAATCATGCCTAGCATACCTTGTAATTTCAGAAATTTGGCCTCAAGCATACTCTTAGTAAATATATCAGCTGCTTGGTCTTCACTTGGACAAAATTGGAGATTAACAAAATTGGCTTGAACAAGATCCCAAATATAGTGAACATCAATCTCAATGTGTTTTGTTTTAGAATGAAAAATAGGGTTATTTGCAACTTGTATAACACTTTGATTATCACAATATAAAGGAGTAGCTGAACTATGTGCAAAACCAAGCTCAAATAAAAGGTTGTGAATCCAAATTGCTTCCTTTCCAGCTTCTTTTGCTGCTCGATATTCTGCTTCACATGAGGACAATGATGTAGTTGTTTGTTTTTTTGCTCCTCCATGTAATTGGACTTGACCCAAGCCAATAGATTTCATGTCATCTATATCACCTCCCCAGTCTAAATCTGTAAAGCCAATCAAAGAAACTGAGGACTTGTAACTATAATGTATGCCATAGTAAATGGTTCCATGAATGTATCAAAAAATCCTTTTGGCAGCCAACCAATGACTTTCTTTTGGTTCCTCATAAATCTAGATACCATATTGAGTGCAAAACAAATGTCTGGTCTAGAATGTGTTAAAGAAACCAAGCTACCAATAAGTTGTCTATATAAAGTAGCATCCACCTTCTTACAAGTGCATTCCTTAGTAAGCTTAATTCCAGATTGAAAAAGAGTAGGGGTTGGCTTACATTCAAGCATGTTAAATTTTTCTAAAAGATCCAAAACATATTTTTCTTGAGAGATAAACAACCCATCATGAAGCCTACTAATTTGCAAGCTAAGAAAATAATTTAGTTCACCCAAATCACTCATATGAAATGCCCTTTTAAGATCTGATTTCAAATCATTAATTAACCCAATATTTGGTCCAACTATGAGTAAATCAATCACATAAACTGCAACAAAAATAATTTCATTTTGTACTCTCTTCACATAAAGATTTGGATCTGATTTACATTTTTTAAACCCATGAAGCTGAAAATACCTGTAAATCTTCTCATTCCATGCTCCTGGTGCTTGTTTAAGCCCATAAAGTGACTTCTTTAATATGCAAACAAGATTAGGATGTTGCTGATCTACAAAACCTGGTGGTTGATCCATATATATTCCTTCATATATATCTCCATTTAAGAAAGCATTTTTGACATCCATTTGATTAATATGCCATCCAAGACTTGTAGAAAATGTTTCTTCATAATCAACACCCTCTTTTTGATTGAATCCCTTAGCAACCAATCTAGCTTTAAATTTTTCTATAGCACCATCTGATTTAAATTTCGTTTTATAAACCCATTTGCAACCAATCACATTCTTACCTTTGGGAAATGGCATAAGTTTCCAAGTTTTATTTTTCACCAAAGCATCATATTTTTCTTCCATAGCTTGCTCCCATTCTTTCTTCCCTCTAGCTTGCTCATATGATCTTGGATCATTTACTTGTAATATTTTGGCCATGAGAGCACTACCATTCCTTCCTTGAATAAACCCTTCCTTGTAATATTTTGGCCATGAGAGCATTACCATTCCTTCCTTGAAATGGCATAAGTTCCCAAGTTTTATTTTTCACCAAAGCATCATATTCTTCTTCCATAGCTTGCTCCCATTCTTTCTTCCCTCTAACTTGCTCATATGATCTTGGATCATTTACTTGTAATATTTTGGCCATGAGAGCACTACCATTTCTATAGCACCATATGATTTAAATTTCGTTTTATAAACCCATTTGCAACCAATCACATTCTTACCTTTGGGAAATGGCATAAGTTCCCAAGTTTTATTTTTCACCAAAGCATCATATTCTTCTTCCATAGCTTGCTCCCATTCTTTCTTCCCTCTAGCTTGCTCATATGATCTTGGATCATTTACTTGTAATATTTTGGCCATGAGAGCACTACCATTCCTTCCTTGAATCTTTGAGCCTTGCCTATATATTTCTTCAACACTACTTGTCTTTTGTCTAGCTGAAAAGTCATCTTCTTCATCATCACTACCTACAGAAAATTTCTGATTACAAGCATTAGTTGTTTCATTTTCAATAGTATTGTCATCATTTGTAGAAGAGCACAACTCATCCTCATCAATATAGTCTCCATTTCTCTCTAAAATATCTTAAGAATGAGAAGCAATTGTTGTTGTAGAGTGAGAGGAAGTGGCTATAAGTTGTGAATGTTCATCAAACTTCACATCTCTACTAACAAAGACCTTGTTTGTTGTCAAATCATATAACCTGTAAGCCTTTGACTCTTCACTATAACCCATAAACAAACACTTATGAGTCTTTGGTTCTAACTTTTTTCTCTTTTCATCAAGAATGTGTGCCCAAGCAATACACCCAAAAACTTTAAAATAACCAATGTGAGGTTTCCTACCACTCCATGCTTCTTCAGGGGTGATATGTGTGAGAGATTTAGTGAGGATTCTATTTACAATATTTGTAGCACAAGAAATGGCCAAACCCCAAAATTTATTATGTAAACTTTTAAAATGCAACATACAACAAGCCATCTCTAAAAGAGTTCTATTCATTTGTTAGCCACCCCGTTTTGTTGAAGAGTATAAGGAACTGTTCTTTGCACTTTAATACCATAATTTTTACAAAATGACTCAAATGCATAATTGCAATATTCACCCTCATTATCCATCCTTAAGCATTTAATTCTTTTCCCACTTTGATTTTCAACTAATGTCTCAAACTTTTGAAACACTTCAAATATTTCATTTTTCCTTTCAAGAAAATAAACCCATACTCTCCTGCTGAGAAGGTACCTAGCACCTGAAAGTGAAGGATAGCCTAGTTGACATAAATCACTATGAATGAGTTGCAGTGGATGATTAGCTCTCCATGATTTACCTAAATCAAAAGAATCTCGATGATGTTTCCCTAACACACAGCCTTCACACACACCTTCACAAGCTGAAATTTTTATTAATCCTCTAACCATATCCATTCTAACCATATCTTGTAATTTTCTATAATTTAAATGTCCAAGTCTAGCATGTCAAAGTTTTGACATGTAATCAATCTAAGCAATAAAAGCATGAGAGAGTGTGTATTTATTATCAACAAACCCCACAAATTTAAATAGATTCTCTTCATGGTCAACTCTACCAATAGCAATTATATTGCTTGGGTTTTTTCTATCTCTAACAATAACTTGATCAGCAATGACAACAACTTGAACTATTTTATATACTCAAATAAGATTCACCCCCAATCCTTCGACCAGTAAAATATTTTTCAAAGACTCATTTGGTACATTAACAGTCCCTATTCCTAAAACTGGAAGTTTCATTTTATTGCCAATAGAATTTTCTTGATTTGAATTCTTCCCTTCATAAAAATTAATAAACAAAGATCTATCCCTAGTCATGTGAGATGATGCCCTGAATCTAAAATCCATTCTTTATTAGAATCTAAAGCAAATTATCCCCCCTTAACACTAGATTTACTCTTGGGTGTAGCAATTACCTCCTCATTTGATTTTTTTTTACTTTTTAGGGAGATGACTACAAAACTATGTTTATCCTTCTTTCCATCCTTAAACCTTTCTTTTTTGGGCTTATATTGCTGCCTTTCATTTTCCCTCTTCTTCAAACAAAATTTCTCCATGTGATTCTCACCTCCACAATACCTGCAAATAATGGGTTTTTTCCCAGCTTGTTTTTTTGCACCATCATTTCTAGAAAAATGGTTAGAACCTTCATTATTTCAAAATTTATTATTTCCTTTCAAAATATTTTTTCCATCATTTCTAAAAAAATTACTTTTGGCTGTATATGCATGATTCTTCTTAATATGTCCTTCTTTAATAAGCTGAAATTCTTCATCTAAAATAGACTTGCAAAATTGATCAAAAGTTTGTTGGGGGTATTGGAATTTAGTTGAAGAACCCTTTTCCTTGATTCCTTAAATACCTTATATGGCTAGGGAAGCTTACTTTCAACCATTGCAATCAATTGAAAATCTTTTTTTGCATATTCCACACCTATTTTTTTGAGCTAAGCATTTAAAAAAGTAACTTCATTGAAGTAATCAAACATTTTTTCAAAATCAAATGAATCTAAATTCATCAATTTTTCTTCTATACTAAACATGCTAGCAATGCCTGCATCTTTATTATCCTTTTCTAAATTCTCCCATAGCTCTATTGGATTATCAACATTAACAAATCTTCTATTAATATTGGGGCTGAAAGCTTTACCAATAATACCTCTAGCTTGCTCCAACTTGCATTTCCACAACTCCTTTTCTTTGTCATTTTATTGAGGTTCTCTAATTTCTTTATTCACTATCCGCTATAAAGCCTTCTCTCTTAGAGCATTCTTCACTGTAATCTTCCAATCTACAAAACCACTTCCATCAAAGATAGGAAAAACTTCATTTGAAGAGCCCATGTTAGCAAAAAATCAGCCTTCAAACAAATCTAGCAATACTCCAGAAATATAACAACCTTGCAACCAAATATCACTCCAGTAATATATCAGCACTGCAAAACAACCACTTCTAGCAATATATTTTCCTGCAGCAAATCCCTCTAGCAATATTTTTCTAGGTCTGATACCATGTAAAACAGTCCAAAAAAATAAAAACATAATAGCAGTAGTAAATAGATAAAAAAAATAGGGCAAAACAGGGCAAAACAGAGTTGAAAAAGAGATATATATATATATATATATATATTCAATTAAAAATACTATGTACATTAGTTGTCTTCAATCACACATATATATAGCTATTACATCTTTGAAGCCTGGAAGTTTCTTGCTTTCTAGAAAACTCTAAAATCTTGAAACTTCTTTTTACAACAGCTCTCTCTTTTTAAATGTTTTTATTTCAAAAAACAGCTCCAAGAAGACTCTAGAAATATTCTTTTATTTTCTAAACAATCTTAATTATTCCTCTAGAAATATTCTTTTATTTTGTAAACAATCTTAATTATTCCTAGCATTGTCTATTTGAGCATTGGTCCTTGCAACTACATATTTGAAATGTTTGGTTAAGGCATGTGAATATGTAGGATGCATGCTAAACGTAACAGCAATTTGGTGTTGTATGGTACAATGGAATGCTTTACTATATCAGTACGTTTAGATTTTATCCTATAAATTGTTGAATGGAATGTTGGTGTAGTATCATTGAATTCTTGAAAAGAAGAAAAAAAATACATTATGATTTGAAGTATATGTTGTTATGAGTAGGTGAAAAAGAAAATAAAAATTGTACATTATATCACAGAAACAACATTGCTTCTCTCTTTGTAGCATTGTATTGAGAAGAAAGTCTTAAAATATTGAATCCTTGTGAGAAAATTTGTTTGCATAAATCCTCTATCGTAGAATAATAGAAGAGAGAAGAATTTGTGTTGCTTATACATGTGTGAAAATGTTGTGTAGTTGACTAAGTTTAAAGTTTACCTTCAATAGCTGAGCAGGAACATTTCACCCTATTTTAAATTCATAGAACTAGTGATACAAACCTTAGCTTTAAATATAGACTCGTAAAATTATCATCAAAATTATATCATCTAAAATTAAATATAGCCTCATCTGATAGAACCCTACTAGAGAAGGATGTTTAGAATATAATAGTAAATATATAATCATGTAAAATTATCATCAAAATTATATCAGCGGTACCCTCTACCTCTAAATGTGTAAAAGCAATTATTGTAAATGCATATACAATCTTTGTAAAATTTTAGATGGTTAAGTTAGTTTATAGGGTTGGAAGTCTTCTTCAAAAACAAGAACAACATGATACTCTTTCTTCTTCCATTCTGCCACAATGGTTAAAAAAAAATAGTAGTAAATATATAATCATGTAAAATTATCATCAAAATTATATCAGCGGTACCCTCTACCTCTAAAAGTGTAAAAGCAATTATTGTAAATGCAGATACAATCTTTGTAAAATTTTAGATGGTTAAGTTAGTTTAGAGGGTTGGAAGTATTCTTCACAAACAAGAACAGTATGATGCTCTTTCTTCTTCCATTCTGCTACGATGGTTAAAAAAAAATCTTGTTTGCGATCCTGCACGTTGGGTGAAAAAGACGAAATAGGCATGTGTGAGAACTAAACCAATTTTTTATTTAAAAATAAAATAAAAAGAAAAAATAAAAACCATTTTTTAGTCCCTTCAACTAAGGAAAAGAAACGAAATAAACTAATTCTATCCCCCTTCTTCTTTAAAATTATAAATCTCTGTGCAGGGCTTGGGCTTGGCAGGCTGTTACCTATTCAGCAAGGATATTAGCCCTCTTTCAACTTTGTCATATACAATAGAGATAAAATGAAATGAGTTTATATATATATATATGCAGATCTGTTAGGAAATTAGGGTTTACATTTAATAAATCAATTATTAATTTAATTAGTTGGGTGGAATGTTATGAGGATATGTTGTTTTGGTAGTTTGCATGAAAAATTGTTGGTTTTAGGAGAAGAATTCACTTCCAGTGCAACAAAAGTTAAAGAACAAATAGTTCACAAAAGGAGTGGGTTTTTAATATGCAGAACAGAGACGGGAAAACACATTGCTATAGAAATGAGAAATTATCTATTCATTAAAACCATTAAAACAGATACTGCATTGATCTAAAAATAATTGTGTTTACAAGAGAAATTATTTACTCATTAAAAACCATTAAAACAAATATTACATTGATCTGAAAATAACTGTGTTTACCAGATACATTGCACTGACAACTTAGAAACAATAGTACTACAACTGCATTATATTATCACATTTGTTTATACAAAAACTATAGCTCAAATGTAGTGCTAAAGGAAATGATGACTAGTACAATGACAGTTCAATATAACATACATGTTGATCGCTGCATCTAGACAAAGACAACATCATATCATTGCATCCTACAGGAGCCTGTTCACCTGCACAGAGCAAAACAACCACACACCAAAATGGAATGAATTTCTACAATGTAAATCCCCTATTTACAACTGTTGCGTGGAGCTTTGTTGGGATAGATTATTAACAAATGGCCTAGAAAAACACAAATGTCAATATGTATAACCTAACGTATTTGCATCCCTCTGCAAACACTAGAAATTAAGACAACAAACATAATATCTATCAAGCATGCTTGTGCTATGGAGAATGCGACATGTCTTCCTCAAGTTGCTACACTCTCATTAAGCATTAATACCTTCAATCTCCCCCTTAATTCTTAATGTGCAAACACCCATCATTTGTCTTAATTTTTCAAAACTTTCTTTTGAAATTGACTTGTAAGTATAAGTATATCAAGAATTTGATCACTGGTTTTGTAGAACTTAATAAAATGATATCTAATATCCATGTGTTTTGTTCTACTGTGGAAGATAGGATTTTTTAGTGATGGAAATTGTTGAATTATTGTCACAGAAAATCACCATTGGCATAGTTTGTTTATATTTTAAGTTTGCTAGAAATCTTCTCAATCGTACTGCTTGGCATGAAGCTGATATTGCAGCAATATATTCAGCTTCAGTTGAGGATAAAGAAACTAAAGATTTCTTTTTTGAAGACCAAAAATTGGAACCTAAACCTAAGGTAAATATATAACCTGAAGCACTTTTTTTGTCATCTATAGAACCAGTCCAATCACTATCTATAAAACCAATTAAACCAAAATCACATATAGGTGTATACCATATGCGAAAATTACTTGTACCTCGAACATATCTTAGAACTCTTTTCATAACACAAAAATCCATCTTACTTGGACTTTGAATGAACCTTGAAAGCAAACTAACAACAAACATGATATCTAGTCTAGTAGTTATTAAATGCATAAGGCTACCAACTAGACTTCTATACATTTTTGCATATACCTTTTCAAAACCATAATCCTTAACCAAATTTTTTATTCATGTTCAAAGGTGTATTCATTACTTTGGAAATCTCCATCTTGAATTTATCAAGTAAATCATTGACATATTTACCTTGTGAAATAAAAATATCATCATTTTGTTTTCTTACCTCTATCCTAGGGAAATAATGCATTAACCCCAAATCTGTTATTTTAAATTCATACTTCATTACTTGTCTAAACTCATCCATTAAATCTTCACTATTCCCTATGTATATTAGATCATCTACATATATACATATGATAGGTAAATAAATTTTACTTGATATTTCACATATAATGTGGGCTCACTTTCACTCATTTTGAAACCATTTTTCTCAAAATAATTATCTATTCTACTGTACCAAACTCTAGGTGCACACTTGAGCCCATAGAGCACCTTTTTCAACATGTAGACCTTTTGTTATTGTCCTACAACTTCATAACCAATTGGCTATTTGAACTATAGATTTTTGGCTCCTTGTAATTCTCTAGCTCTTCTAGGGTTTTTCACCTAAAATGAGAGAGGTAGGGAAAAAAATTCTAAGGGTTTTGTTACCAAGCTTTCACTACAGCTCAATTGGTGGAGCTGGATTAAACATTGTTATATCTTAAAGTGAACTTACAGTTATTTTTGTATTGTGCTTAAGTGTTGTTTGCACTTTGTTCTTTGTTCGTCAAGTGACAGTCGTGCATTAAAATGAGGAAACAAAGTTTCAGAAGTGTTATTCAATGATTTGCAATTGAATGAAGTACATAATTGAGCATATAAACAACAAAGCATTTTAAATGCTTTCATTTATTTCATAAAGTGATTCATATTTACATAGCTTCATTTGATTGCAAGAATCCAAATGATAATACAACATTGCATTGAGATGATTTTTTTTTCAAATGAAAAGCATAAGATGAAATCAAATATCCACACAAGCCGTGGATGGGACTGTCACAGTGCATCACTATTAGCACACTACACTATTGTTGTGCATGTTTTACTGCCCAGTAGGCGGGGACCCTCTCTCATGAAAGGCTGCTTTGCTCTATCTTGTTTTGCCCCATTTTCCAAAAATTGGTCATGGCCTTGAAACGATCAAATTCCCCTACCCAAATTCACCTACTTGGGGTATTCAAATTTGTGGAAAAATAAAGTCCCCCATCCCCTTTCTGCCTTTTGTCTTGCTTTGGCTGTTTCGAAAACATTCGTGGACCCCTGTCAGTCCAGTTTCCACATTTTTTATTTTGGGGACAACTTTTTGGTGGATTTATGGTGTGTTTGGGGTGTTTCAATGAACTGCCAAAGTTTTGTCAATGTTTGGTTGAGTTTCAATGGTTTTAGAACTTTCCCTCCGGAATTCCCTTCCTCTTTGGCTGTTTGGAAACATCCGTGGACCCCCGTCGCTCCTGTCTCCTCATTTTTGAATTTGGGGTCACCCTTTTTTAGATCTAGGATGTGTTTGAAGTGCGTAAATGAACTGCCAAGGTTTTGTCAACATTCTGTTAAGTTTCGATGCTTTCGGAACTTTGCCTCCAGAATTCCCTTCCTCCTTGGCTGTTTGGAAACATTCGTGGACCCCCGTCGCTCCCATTTCCGCATTTTTGGCTTTGGGGTCACCCTTTTTTGTATCTGGGATGTGTTTGATGTGTTTAAATGAACTGCCAAGGTTTCATCAAAGTTTGGTTAAGTTTCAGTGATTTTGAAGCTTCGTCCCCCTTTTGTTGTTTGGAACATCCGTTGGCTCAGGGCGAACCGACCTCTGGAGCCCGGCCCCTTCGTGGCCATTTTTGGGACTTTTCCCCTCCATGGCCGTTTTCGGGGTTCCGCCTCTCCATCGCTGTTTTGGAACTTCTGACGGCTGCCTCCTTCCCGGCATCCGGAGCCCAGTCCCTCCGTGGCCGTTTTTGAGACTTTTCCCCTCCGTGGCCATTTTGCGGGGTTCCGCCTCTCCGTCGCCATTTTGGAAGTTCCGGCGGCTGCCTCCCTTCTGGCCTCCGGAGCCCGGCCCCTCCGTGGCCGTTTCTGGGGTTCTGCCTCTCTGTCGCCATTTTGGAACTTCCGACGGTTGCCTCCTTCCCGGCCTCCGGAGACCGGCCCCTCCGTGGCCGTTTCCGAGGTTCTACCTCTCTGTCGCCGTTTTGGAACTTCCAGCGGCTGCCTCCCTTCCTGCCTCCGGAGCCCGGCCCCTTTGTGGCTGTTTCTGGGGTTCCGCCTCTCCATCGCCATTTTGGAACTTCCGACGGCTGCCTTCCTTCCGCCCTCCAGAGCCCGGCCCCTTTGTGGCCATTTATGGGGTTACAACTCTCTGTGGCCATTTTGGAACTTCCAGCGGCCACCTCCTTCCCAGCCTCCGGAGCTCGGCCCCTCCGTGGCCATTTCCAAAGTCCGTCCCTCTTTGGCTGTTTGGAACTTCCAGTGGCCATCTCCTTTGCACCCTTCGGAACCTAGGCCCTCCGTCGCCGTTTCCAGGGCTTCGTCCCTCCTTGGATGTTTTGAACATCCAGGAGCCTGCCTCCTTCCTGGCTATTTTGAACATCCGGGAGACCGCCTCCTTCCCGGCTGTTTTGAACATCCGGGAGACCGCCTCCTTCCCGGCTGTTTTGAACATCCGTCCGATGTCTGCCTTTTGGCTTTCTTTCACCATCTTTCTGCCCTCTGGTGCTCCCACCCTTGAAGCACCCATTAATGTTTATGGTGCAAATGAGCTCCAAATATGAATATCAAGTTATTTTGATGATGCATGGATAAATCTAACAAGGAATTTGTAGGTTTGACTGACATTTTCCTTAACTCATGTATAAATGCACTTATGACACTTCATGTTTGTAAGAGTCAAGAAGCCTTCCATAGGTCTATCGAAGAGGCCCATTGAGGGAGTTGTCTTACCTTTTTCCAGATGATGATGATTTCAAAGGAGCTTTCTGCTCGAATTAGGGGCCACCAATCCATTGATGCCGATCATCGATGGACTCTTTTGATCAAAGGAAGAACACTACAAGCACATCAAGCAAAAGACAACTATCAGGCAGTTTTAGCTATAGTGAAAAGGGAAATCAGCTAAATGAGAAAATTGCTACAGTAACTGGCACTAGATGACAAAATAGGGAAAAGACAAGGAATTTTTTTTAATTATTGAATATTATGGGGTAGGTGAAGCCCTAACTTGTAATGAATCTGAGCCATTCATTGGAAATTGATCCTAGCCATTCATTTGGGCTTTGGAAAACTATAAATAGGGGCTTTCCCCTCATTTGTAAGGGTTGGAGAGAAGTTGTAAAAAGCATTTGCAGCAATAGAATACAACATTGCATGATTTTATGGATATTTTCTTTGATTTTGCTTATCTTGCATGCATGGTTTTTCCTTCTATGTTAGTTTTAGTGTTAGTTTCTTGAATGTGAGTGGTGATGGTGTTTGTTGTTTCAGTATTTGATAGATTTCCAGTTCATGCTTTTTGTGGTTCATTGATGATGAGTCACTTTGCAAAGCTAGTTTGAGCTCATTACTTCATTGCTGCAACTTAGTTCAATTACATGTGCATGATGTGCATGTGCAATTTGAAAATATGTAGTCCTTAGAAGATTGCATTGGTTTTGTGCAACTGTAGGTTTCTCTTGGCCAAGCAAAACCCAGTTTAGGAAATCTGTCTACTTTAGCAACCACCATTGTTACTGTTCATTCGTAGCTTAGGATTAGAATAGCTTTCTTAACCCTTCTCCTTTTGCTATTTTTTTTAATCCTTGGTTAGAGTAAGACCCAAAGCATCACCATGAAGCTAAATCAGACAAACTTGATGAGTTTCAACTTGCTTTTTTGAGTGGACAACCACTATTCATTCACTTTCAGCATTTTGAAACTATATTTGTAAACCCAACTTCCATGCTTTGTAACTCATCCGTAATTCCGCCTTGTGATTCTAGCAAATCACATCAAACTACTGAGGTATCTAAGCACTGTCATGACCTGACATCCGAGAGACCTTGGGATAGTGTTCTACAATATGATTGTGGAAGATTGTCTTTCAAGAGAGGTAGTGCACCTACGCATTGCCTGTGTTGAAAAGTGCACAAAAACACCATCAACAGAAATGTTGCTAAAGGGAGGGCTGACAAGTTGGGAATACAAAGTTGAAGATTGGAAGTGATTGATTTTATGCACTCCTAACACCATCAACAAAACTGGTGCTAGGAGGGCTTGACATGTTGAGGCTATGAAGCTAAAAGTTGGAAGTTGAGAAAGGAACATTCAGGAAGAAATCCGAGATAGGAGATCTCTTTAATTCAAAAATTAGAAAATTTTGAAGGAAAACAAGAGCTGAGTCAAAATGGAGCAGCATTTGCAAATCAACATCACTCAGTTACATGCACATTTGAATAAGAGATTGAAGAAGCCATTGCAGCAATTCGCATTGGCGGATAGATGTCGGATCCATTGCACTTGCAAGCATAGCGAATTGGAGTGTCTAACATTCTTGGACAGAATTGTGAAGGTCTTGCAAGGAGAAATTCCCTTTTGGGAAATATACTAACCCTTGGCTCCTGAAGATCCGGAAGAGGAATTGCAAACCATGGCAACTAACGCTTTCAAGGAGCTGATCCAAAGATGTTTGGGCAGCAAAGATGGACCAAGATTGGAAGAAATATTGATGTCAAGTTAGTGTAGATTTCACAATGCACCCCACTTTGAATTCACTTTCTCATCATGCACAAAAATCATCGCTCAAGCTAGGGGTTGTTCGAACAAGTTGGAGCAGCCAACTCTCAATGAGGAGAAGTTATCCAATGAGGCAGAAGAGTTGTCAACATCTGGAGGACAGCAAAATAAAGATGAACCAAGAAATTTGACACAAGTTGGTGTTGGGACAGTAGACATAGAAAATGAAAACCAAGAGGGAGGAGCTAAAAGTCTTGGGACAGCAAGTTGCATTGATGAAAATCTGATTGTAACCAATTTAGTAGGTTTTCCCTCCATTAAAAAAGAGCAGTCCTCCACTCAAGAAGAAGAACGAATTGCAATTGAAGATGAATTAATAGAATTTGCAGCAGTATATGCTAGGACAGCCAACGCAAATGCTAAAAGTCAAGAAGAGGAGGTTGAAAGCCTTGGGGCAGCAGAAGGAGATGATCAAAGCATGAGCAAAATCAAGTCGGAAGACCTCTCCTTCATAAATGGAAATGATCAAGAATCTGAAAATGCAGATTTGGGGAGTGGGAATAACCACTCACTATGGCTGTCTACCATCATGCTTCTTTTTCAGGTGATGAGGAGGACCCGATCGTGGATAGATATGACCAGCTCATCTCCAGACTAGTGAGGGACTCAACTGAGTTGAAATACCAAGTGGATTTGGAGATATTGCTGCTCCAAAATTGGTGTCGACTCCATGATTCATCACACTCAGAGCTCACATGTAAGTTATGCCAAGAGGCCATTGAGCAAGTCAAGGGACAAGGGGCACAACCAAGCACATCACCTCTCGTAGCCACTTCAAGGGTTGAAGAAGAAGACCAAAATTCCAAATCAACTAATGACTCAGTTGAAGGTAGTCCTCAAGAGGATGTTGGGGCAGCAATAGAAGAAGGACAACAATACAGTCTCGAACTTCTGAGTGATGAAGTAGATCAAGTGAGAATGCTGTCCACCAGTCATCAAAAAGTTCTTCCGCTTGAAGAGCAGTTATGTGCCATGGATGATGGACTTTTTGGCGAGTCTTCAGAGGGAAATTGTGCAGTAGACTTTGGTCCCCTTGATGAGGTTCCATCAATTGATGACTTTTTTCCATTGGGAGCTGCACTATGGAGGTATGCTCATGTTGAGGAAGAGCACATCCCAAAAGACGGTAGTGATGAATACATACTCCTTGAACCCTTGAACAATGATGCACTAGAGTTTCCAAATTGGGAGAGGAGCTCCTTCTCCATTTACAGCGATAGTGACCAAGAGGAAACACGTGGGCACCATGAGGAGATACATGAACAACAAAAGGAAGAAGATAAAGGTGGAGGTGTTTCAATGGCTGCCAACAAATACGACCAACTTGGTCAATCGCGGGCTGCAACTGAGGGTCCTTTCGCCTCAATCCTTGCAGATTTTCCTTCACAACCAGAGCGCTGCAATGAGACAGATTCATGCATGTCATCATCCCATGACATTGAACGTCACAAAAATCAGGTAAACACCTAGGAAAGGAGATGGGACAACATGTTGCCCCTTGGAGACAGCAATCAAGAAGAGGTTCTAGCAACGGAAACCCAGGTAGATGAGGTGTACTTCCTCGAGGAACAACCAATTGGGACTATGGATCTTGCTCACAACTTGGAAGAGCTGTTTGTTGCCCCATCCTCCCAGCCTTATTCAAGCTTAAGGTCCACAGTGCTGCACCCTCCACCACGGCTGTCCAAGGCTGCCAATGCAACGATCAAGGATGTTATGCTTGCTCTCAACTATCCAATGCTGCCACCTCCATGTGATGACATCCAGGTTTTATCCTTCCTTGCCCTTATTATTTCTCATAATTGCACTTATTATTTTGATTATGGGAACGAAGGAAAGCAAACATGTTTATGGATTAACCATGGGTTTAATGAGCCTCTTCAATTGCTGATTTTTCATGATGACGTGTTTGAACTTGATTGCTGCAACATTGAATTTCTTTTTTCAGAATATAAAGATAAATTTGCATAGTTAAGAACAATAATGATTGCCTATTTTCTTGTGCATGCTTTGCAAAATCCAATGAACATTAATGTTAGCTTGCCCTCCCTGAACATACTTCATTGTAAATATCTTTGTACATAGCTAGTTTTTGAGTAGTATAGGCTTTTTGTAAATACTCCGCTTTCTTGCTTTCCTTAGGTTAGTTGGTTTGTGTAGGTTGCTTGCTTCGTTTGTTTTTGTTTTCTTTCACTTTGTTGCTACTTTGCTCGGGGTCCGTCTACTTTTAGCTAGGCACATCTATGCGCACAACAACTATACTTATTACCTGGGGTTGTTCTACGTATTTCTTTGTCAAACTCTAATCAAGTCTTCAGAGTGGATGGTGAAGGTCTTCTGTTAGTGTCAAGTGATCTGGGTGTTTAATTCAAAGAGGATAAGTTGTTGGTTTAGTTTGACTTTGACGTATTCTGAAATCTTATAGCTCTTACACATCTTAAGAATTCGATGGTCACTATAGGGCCTTTTGTGAAGTCTAGTTAAGTGTAAAATCTAAAATTCTGCTCCAGCGCCACTGTGATTCTCAACCCTGAGTGTGAGCTTCAATGCTTGCGGGTTGAAATAAAAGAGCTGAAAAGAGAAAAGAAAGAAATAAAGAAAACATTGCAAATAAAAAGAAAGAGAAAATTTAACTTTTCAGGGGTATTTGAACAACTCTACCGGGGCTATGGACACCCGGCTGGCAGTAGAGCAATGCTCAGGAGAATCACAGTGATAACCTCGTCAGGGCTATGGACGCCTGACTGGCAGCGAGGCAATGTCCCAGACGCTTTTGGAGTTAGAATAAACTACGTAGCTTAACTTAATGGAGCTTGAGTTCCTGTAGCAACTGAAGAATGGGAATTAATGCAATTGCACACACTTGAATTTTTAGCATACTGAAGGTTGGGTTGGCTAATGGTTTTGATCCTTTGGTTGGGCGTCTAATTTGTTTTCCCTAGTGTGAAGGTCGAAACCAAAGAGTCTGGGTTCGTGATTCTAGTTTGTCATCAAAATGCTCTGGAGCATTTCCCCAACGAGTCACCATTTGTTGTGCATGTTTTGCACACACGCCCCGCCATAGGCAGGGACCCCCTTTTTTTTCTCTCCTCAAAGGCTACTTTGCTCCTGTCTTGTTTTGCGTGCCCCATTTCCAAGCCCAAATTGGTCATATGCCATGAAACGATCAAATTCCCCTACCCAAATTCACCTGCTTGGGGTATTCAAATCTGTGGAAAAATAAGGTTCCCCATCCCCTTTCAGCCTTTTGTCTTGCTTTGGCTATTTTGGAAACATTCGTGGACCCCTGTCGGTCTAATTTCCACATTTTTGATTTTGGGGACAACTTTTTGGTGGATTTATGGTGTGTTTGGGGTGTTTCAATGAACTGCCAAGGTTTTGTCAATGTTTGGTTGAGTTTCGATGGTTTTGAAACTTTCCCTCTAGAATTCCCTTCCTCCTTGGCTGTTTGGAAACATCCATGGACCCCCGTCGCTCCCGTCTCCTCATTTTTGACTTTGGGGTCACCCTTTTTTGGATCTAGGATGTGTTTGAAGTGCGTAAATGAACTGCCAAGGTTTCGTCAACATTCTGTTAAGTTTCAATGCTTTCGAAACTTTTCCTCCGGAATTCCCTTCCTCCTTGGTTGTTTGGAAACATCCGTGGACCCCCGTCGCTCCCATTTCTGCATTTTTGGCTTTGGGGTCACCCTTTTTTGTATCTGGGATGTGTTTGATGTGTTTAAATGAACTGCCAAGGTTTCATCAAAGTTTGGTTAAGTTTCAGTGGTTTCGAAGCTTCGTCCCCTTTTCTTTATTTGGAACTCTGTTGGCTCAAAAGCTTCGACCTCACCACACCGTGGCGTTTGAGACTTTCCTTCGAGTTCTGCCTCTCCGTCGCGTTTGGAACTTTGGCCCTTTCCTCTTGACCTGTAGGGGCTTGTAGTGCGTTTGAGGGACTTTTCCCCCTCAGGCACCCCTCATGGCCATTTGGGGGGCCTTCTAAGCTTCGTCTTTCCGCGGCTCCTGCCTCCCCCCTCCCGGCCGTTTTCGGCCTTTCCCGCTCCGTTGGGAATTTTGGATGCCTCAGCCTGCCTCCGGAGCCTTTCGCCCTTCTTACGCCTCCATGTGTTGGGGAACTGCCATTTTTCCCCTACCACGCCGGCCTGGAGCCCGGTCCCTTGTGGCTGGCCCCGGGATTCCGCCTCTCTGTGGCCATTTTGGAACTTCCAGTGGCCACCTCCTTCCCGGCCTCCAGAGCCTGGCCCCTCCGTGGCCGTTTCCAAAGTTCATCCCTCTTTGGCTATTTGGAACTTCCAGTGGCCATCTCCTTCGCACCCTTCGGAACCCAGGCCCTCTGTGGCCGTTTCCGGGGCTTCATCCCTCCTTGGCTATTTTGAACATCCAGGAGCCTGCCTCCTTCCCGGCTGTTTTGAACATCCGGGAGCCCGCCTTCTTCCCGGCTGTTTTGGCTTATGTCCGTTATCTGCCTTCTGGCTTTCTTCCGCCATCTTTCTGCCCTTTGGCGCTTTGACCCTTGAAGCACACATTAATGTTAATGGTGCAAATGAGCTCCAAATATGAATATCAAGTTATTTTGATGATGCATGGATAAATCTAACAGGGAATTTGTAGGTTTGACTGACATTTTCCTTAACTCATGTATAAATGCACTTACGAAACTTCGTGTTTGCAGGAGTCAAGAAGCCTTCCGTAGGTCTATCGAAGAGGCCCATTGAGGGAGTTGTCTTACCTTTTTCCAGATGATTATGATTTCTAAGGAGCTTTCTGCCCGAATCAGGGGCCACCAATCCATTGATGTCGATCGTCGACGGACTAGTTTGATCAAAGGAAGAACACTACAAGCACATCAAGCAAAAGACAACTTTCAGGCACTTTTAGCTACAGTGAAAAGAGAAATCAGCTAAATGACAAAATTGCTATAGTAACTGGCACTAGATGACAAAATAGTGAAAAGACAAGGAATTTATTTTTAATTGTTGAATATTATGGGCTAGGTGAAGCCCTAACTTGTAATGAATCTGAGTCATTCGTTGGAAATTGATCCTAGCAATTCATTTGGGATTTGGAAAACTATAAAAAGGGGATTGCCCCTCATTTGTAAGGGTTGGAGAGATGTTGTAAAAAGCATTTGCAGCAATAGAAGACAACATTGCATGATTTTATGGATGTTTTCTTTGATTTTGCTTATCTTGCATGCATGGTTTTTCCTTCCATGTTAGTTTTAGTGTTAGTTTCTTGAATGGGAGTGGTGATGGTGTTTTCTATTTCAGTATTTGATGGATTTCTAGCTCATACATTTTGTGGTTCATTGATGATGAGTCACTTTGCAAAGCTAGTCTGAGCTCATTACTTCATTGCTGCAACTTAGTTCAATTACATGTGCATGATGTGCATGTACAATTTGAAAATCTGTAGTCCTTAGAACATTGCACTGGTTTTGTGCAACTATAAGTTTCTCTTGGCCAAGCAAAACCCAGTTTAGGAAATCTGTCTACTTTAGCAGCCACCATTGTTACTGTTCATTCGTAGCTTAGGATTAGAATAGCTTTCTTAACCCTTCTCCTTTTGCTATTTTTTTTAATCCTTGGTTAGAGTAAGACCCAAAGCATCACCATGAAGCTAAATCAAATGAACTTGATGAGTTTCAACTTGTTGTTTTGAGTGGATAGCCACTATTCATTCACTTTCAGCATTTTGAAACTACATTTGCAAACCCAACTTCCATGCTTTGTAACTCATCCGTAAGTCCGCCTTGTGATTCCAGCAAATCACATCAAACTACTGAGGTATCTAAACACTGTCATGACCTAACATCCGAGAGACCTTGGGATAGTGTTCTGTAATATGATTGTGGAAGATTGTCTTTCAAGAGAGGTAGTGCACCTACGCATTGCCTGTGTTGAAAAGTGCATAAAAACACCATCAACAATTATGGAAGATGCAAAAGAAGAAATCACATAAGTAACAACATAATCATCATTGACTGATTGGCTGATGGTCAACACTGAAATGGTGCACCTTTTGTCTTCTCCAAGCTCTGTTGACCTACAGGAAGGAAGAGAGGGATGTCAGAGGCTCCGATTATGAAGATTCCAATATGAACCATCAACAATAATGTAGTTTTCTATTAATCATGCACTGAAACAATCAAGAAAAGTATAGAAGCATGAGCTGAAGGAGAAACATCAACATAATCATGATATATTGTTTTTATGATAACTTTGTTTGTTCTTTGTGCAGGTATAGGGATAGTCATGAAGCTGATTATTGTTTGAAGACCAAGCATGTGGAGAAAAATAGGCTCCCACAAGGGTAGAGCTCGACATGCTACCCTTATTCATTGCAAGTAGGCCAAGATAGAGATCGTATCATAATATTCATCAAGAAAAGAAATGTTATACAACTGAAAGAGTTAAGCAGAGTTATCTATCAAGCTATCAAACCAACTCTGCATTCATAACAATTAGGTAAATGCTTTCTAAAAGCTATAGGTGAACAGTGAGTTTAATCTGTTTGGTCATCTAACTGAGTAAATTCATCCAAACATTGTTGTATGGTTCATGTTCTTTTACTACAGTGTTATTTTTTCATCATGATCATATGTCATGCAAGGTTTAGTTCAACAGTGTTCTTTTCACAATCAAGTATAGTGAACAGGCATGCATAATGCCTCAATGAAGAGAATTGTTTCAATTTTCATTTCAGAAGAGAGAAAATTCATGGAACAGTTTATCAAATAGAGCATAAAAATGCATGAAGAGTGCCAGATATAAGCAGTTCAGTCATTTATTGAGTGGAAGCAATCAACTTACTTGTAGTAATAGAGTACAGTGTTCAAGTGAATTTGATGTCATCTTTTGACTAGCAGTGAAATGGAATAGTCCAAGGTATACTATTTTTTTTAGAAGTTTTGTTTCTTCATTTGTCATGTATTTCAAATGAAGATACAACAGGTGAAAAGTCATTTCAAAATAATCAAAGAGATGAAAAAGCATAAGAGGAAATGCAGTCCATAGATCAAATTTTTGCATAAATTCAAAAGAGAATCAAGATGCCCACTCATCTATAGACTTAGTCAAAATAATTTTGTGTGCAAGGGAAACAACATGGGGTGATAATTGAAAATATGAACAAAAGATACAATTCTAGAATTTAATGAACCTGTGGAGGGTGTTCAACAGTAGTATATTTAGAGGCACTTTTCTTTACAAAGAGACAAATACAGAAATATGGAAATGACTCAATGAGATGCAATCAAAGTGCAGATATAAGAAGGTTTTTAACAAACTTTCAGTTTTGTCATATTGTGGTATACCTATGTAGTGGAATGGCACAAATTTCTCTAAGTTTCTAAATTCCCATATGTTGAAAATTGAAGAATTCAAATGCTAAAAGAAGCCCAGATTTTACACAATTATCAAAATGTACAAACTTTTTATATCACAAGTGAACTCATATGCTGGAGTTTAAACAGATATAGAAATACAAAGAAGTAAATCTTCATGGATCAAGCTAGTTTTCACATGAATATCAAGACAAGCATATTTAATCCAATTTCTAGCTTACCCATGCAAGGGTTTTCAACAGTAAGGAGAAGGAATATGTGTTTCTTATAATGCACAGTATTTCTTTGGACAAGCTGTAACACAACAAAAGATGCACCAGGAAATAAATATGCTTTAGAATTCCAAAAGCTCATATAAAGAAGACTGAGAAAGTAGAATGCCATGGTGAGTTCAGCCCAACTTAAAATAACAATATAATTTTTTGTTTATTCTTTCGAGTATACCCACATTGGGGTTTCAAATTAAGTATATAGATTTAATACAATTTCCAGCTTACCCATATGGGTATTTTATCATAACAACAAGATAATTGTTTTATCATATATACAAGATACCCATATGAGGATTTTATATGAAATAACAAGAATACAGATGGAAATCATAATGGTTGAGCTCTGTAAGAGAAAGTATCAAAATAATATTGATTTCTTCAGAATAACAAATACCCATATCTAGTTTTGTTTTGGAGTATAAAAATGTGAATTTCCTTTGGTGGGTCGAGCTTCAGAATTGAGAATATTAGTTTTCATTTGATTCTCATGATGCCCATGAAATGGTTTGTTCGAAATGTGAAGGAAGAAAGAAATTCTTGATTTGGGTCAAGCCCAAAAGCTTTAAGTACATTTTTTTAGAGATACATATGTTGCGGCCTGTGCTTGGCCATAAAATCATAAGTGAAAGAGAAGTTTTTTGAGCTTTCTGAGCAAATGAAATATATGCTTAGAGCACAATTTACCAGTTCAAGCCTGTAGGAGATCATACATAGTCGCGGCCAAAGCTTTATAAAGTTTCAAAACCCTAAGCAAAACATCCAATGTGAGCTCGTGTAGGATGGCCAATGGAGACAAAGAACATAGAAATAACAAAATAATAAGCATAGGAAGTAAAGAGCCATCACATAAACTGAGTTATAGCTGCAGCCACAAGACCAGAAAGCCCAAGAGGTCAAGCCATAAAGGCTATAAACAAGAAGCTTACCTTATGTGCAGAGAAGAAGAGAGACCTTCGAGCAAGATTTCTCATGGAGTTCCAGACAAAGCTCGAGTTCATACAAGAAGCCAAGAAGAAGAGAAGTCACAAGAATGTAAAAGAAATTAGAGACCAAGCATGAACAGGCCATGGCCTTAATGGCCTTTCTTGTTCTTTAAATGAAGTGAAAATCCACGGTAGTATACAAATCAAGCTTACCCAGTCAAAGATTTGACTATCTAAAGACAAGAGTGAAGGTTCTTGAGCATGTGAGCTAAGGACTGAGCTCAATCATGGTGACGCTATCCTTTCAGGGAGAGCTCAATCTCTTGAAAATGATGATTGCAAAATGAAATCATTTTTAGGGTTTGACTTATTTTTGTCTCATGCCCTTATTTGAGCTAAGTCGAACATTATAATTACCTTGAATATTCACCTTTGACAATAGCATGTGGAGAAATTTGAAATTAGGGTTATTTTGCATTATGAAATCAAAATTTGAAGCTTAATGTTTTGAAGGGCCAAAATTTCATATGCCTAGGTCAGCTGTGTTTAAAGTCTTTAGGGTTTCAGATTTTATTTTTGACACTCACCCTTGTGCCTTAGAAAAAATTGGAGACTTGAATATCCTGATTTTATTAATTTTGTGAGAAATGAATGAGAGCTGCAAGGTAATATCACTTATGACTTAGGGATTTTTATTTTAAATTGATTTTAGAGAAATTAATTAAGGATATTGATGAGAGAACAATTTTCCAGGATATTTTTATGATTTTTTAAAGAGAAATCAAGCATTGTATTGGTGAAATAAAGATGTATTTGTTTTTGCAAAAGATTTAACAATCTTTAAATTGCAAAAAATAGACAAATTGTAAAATCTGCAATGATGTAAAGTAAAATCATAAAGCAATCCTTTAAATTGTTTTATGATTTCTTGCTATTTTTAGCAAATTGATATTGACTTTTTCCTCTTGGTCAAGTTTGCGTTTCATCTTGAGAGATAAGGTCTTTTTCTAGCTTTTAAAGCAGTTTTAGCCTATTTTTAGAGGCTTTTCAGTATGATCATAAAAGCAGTGTGCTTTTTTTGCTTTTATGCAATCTTTTAGGATAGTTTTGAGACTTTTTTCCTTGAGCTTCTTTGTGAGCTCAGATTAGGGTTTCTTGAGAGATATATTTTGAAGAAGCTTAGTCTTTTTTCTTCTTCCCAGTTCAGAATACAATTTCTTGCTCTTAGCATTTGGAGCTTGTAAACTCAGTTATACTTAGTTCAAACAAACACTCTTTCAGTTTTAATAAAGCAGCAAAATTCTCCTTATTTCTATATCATTTTTGTAATGGCAATCTGATGTCTTTGTGTTTCAAACTTGAATCCTTATATGTCTTGCTATTGTAAACCTTTATTCAAAATTACATGTTTTAGGTTGCATGTTGTGTTTAATTTTTCCAAATCTTCATGCAAATCACTAATAAAGTATGTGCTAATGATATTGTGAGGATTACTGTGATAGAGAAATTGTTATGAGTGGTTAAGTATGAATTTTCATAAGTTTGGTGAATCATCTGTTAGTCATAGGCTTTATTTTCAAGTTATCCTTTTATCCCTTTTCCCAGAAAATACTTAGAATAATATTCATCATTTGGAGAACTAGCTCACTCTGAAGATTCCTTCTTCGTTTAGATCACCCACATCTGAAGAAGGTTTCCATGTTTCAGTAGATTGTTGAATCTTGTATTCAGTAGGGTGCAAATCTAATTGACAACAGGTTCATTCAAATTATGTTAGGTATGATGTTGTTTGAGCTTAATGGGATGATCTAAATGCAGTTATATGAACTAATTGATTGATTATGAATGCAAAATCTAAGAATTATGCTATTTTTGAAAACACATTATGTAATACAAAATCACCTACAAATGAATGGAAAATGCAACAAAAATGAATCAGACTAAAAGTGTGCACCTGGAACCTTGATGTAGACTAGAAATTTCTTTTGAAACACTGTTGATACTAACTTTTAGGCCTAGAGGGACTGATTCACCATTCGGGGTGAACCAGTCCTAGTTCTACCAAACTGAATCAAAACCTGTTTTTGTCAAAAGGGTACTAAAAAATGTAGAAAACTCAAAATTGAACCCGGAGTGGGACTCATTTTCCACCCATGGAAAATGAGTCCACTTTTTATTTTATGGATTTTCAAAAGCTTTCGATCTGCACTTTAACTTCCTACAGGTGTCTACTTCTGAAACTCTGATTTATGAGCTTGGAAATGAGTTTTTGTTGATATTTTGACTTGTTGAATGAGGAGAAGACTTCAAAAACCTTGTAACTTGATCTCCAATGATTTCCAAGCTTGCAAAATACCTAAATATGCAAACACACAAGAAGAGAAGAAGAAATGTTGAATGTTAGGTCATGGAAGTTTGCCTTGGTCAAACCCCTTTTAGGTAATTAAACCAAAATGATGAAAGAGTAGAATGAAACTTGAAATAAAGGAATGGATTACCTTTCCATGATGTTGATATTATATTTTTGTAGCAATGGAGGAAGACTCGGCCCTTGAATGTCTTTAGAAGCTTTCTTGATGTCTTGCAATGATAAAACCCTAAGACACTTGAGATAGAAGAATGATGGATGAATGAATGATAAGAGATAAGAGATGTGAAAATGAGTTAAAATACTTATATTTATAGGAAATTCACCCTATTCACTCATTAATACCTCATCACAGGTTGACATGAAGCAAAATTAAACTCAAATTTCACTTTTTTCCCGCTCAATGGTAAAATTTGAGCAAAATGGGATTCATTCACCACACATGGATGAATGAATCCCACCTAGATGGGACTAATTCACCATGCATGGTGAATGGGTCCCACTGGGGCCATTTTGATAACTCAGATGCCAAGATATAAGGAAATAAGGTCTAAAATGTGACCTTGTCAGGATTTGTTCAATTTAGGCCTTGAGATGTGGAATATGGGTTAATAGGGGACTATTAGTGATGATGTAAAAGTCAAATAGGGGTTGGCACACAAAAATCAATGTGAAAGTGTGATTAAATACGCTTTACAACACTAAAATGAGGTCCACAGCGTAGGAAGGCACAAGAACCAATGTGAATGTGCAAGACACATTACAACATTAGTTTAACATTAAGTCCAAGCTATAAGCATTCTAGATTGATGTGAAGATGAAGTTAAATATGTTCAATAATGTTGAATTAAGGAGAAATAGGTTTGTTAAGTCTAGAAAAGTGTGACCACCCTAACCACAATAAAATGATAATATTTTTTTATAATATTTTATAAATAAGTAGAGGACTCATGTCCAAATGTGATGCATATTTTTTTTAATTTTTTCCAAGTAAATAATTAATTATGATTTTTTTATTATAACTATTAAAAAATATAGAAACCTGTATGTCTGACCACCTTAACTTGCTCAAAACTTCATGAAATTCAATTTTTATTTTTTTAATCCTATAGTATGCGAAGCATAGAATGTGACACATGTTTTGGATTCAAAAATTGTGATACCATTTGAAAGCTATAGATGTTTTTCAATCGGCCTATCAATCAGCACTTTATTTGTAATTCAAATAGAAAATGAATAATAATTATTTATTAAATTCAAAGTAAAGCACAATTTATATTGGTGGAAAGCTGATAATCTCCTTTAAAAACCCTTTTCATTTCATCAAATTTGGGTAAAAAAAGATCATCAACCACATACCCTACAAATACCCATCATATTGCCACTTTTTGGACCATCCTAATCCTACACATACCCATTTCCAAGAGAGGAAATCACAAGAAAATAAAATCGCACAATGAAATGTGAGTGGTGATGTAAGCCCCCACTTTAAATGGGTTGTGAGCACCCGCACTATGAGTAGTTGCTTTAAAGTAGAAGAAGAGAACATGAGAGCTTACTCGGAAAGCCCTATGCCAAGTCATATGTTTCTGATAAGTTGTGCCATGATGAAAGGTAGTATGTCACATGTGAGTCAATCTTAAGAAATTTCATCCACATCCCAAGCTTGCTCTTATATGTTCATGAAAGGTTAGTCAAAAGAGACAATGACAAGTGACATACGAGAACAAGGCTATCAAACCCCTTTCTCCCACTGAGTTCAGGACAAAGGTGAGCCAAAAGGATTGATGAAATACATACTAGAGTGAAAATCAAGAGCAATTAGAGGAATGAGGTGCCCCCACGTAGGGAAGCATACTAAACTCCTAAAAATGTTGGATTTTACAACTCAAGGAATTACATTCATCAGTGGAGTGTCCATGAACTCTATGACATGCACAAAATGAAGCCTTGGAATAGCATTTGTTAAAAGTTTTGGGAGGGATGGTGATCAAGTGATCTTGGAGGAGTCTCGAAAAGATACCCTCTTGATTAATGGTAGAAGGCGGTCTTGTGATTGGTGTCAAAGAGACAACTTGCTTAGTAGTAGATGTCATACTTACGCAAGACTCTTGAGATTGTGATATTTTTTTTCTCCATAGGAGGATATAAAATCTAACAAATTCAAATCATGATAATTTTGCGAGATGACATTGACATTAAGAGAAGAAGTAGCTATGTGTTGCATTGTTGGTAAAGGATGATGTTCAAGACCAGTAGTTGTTGAAGATTATTTAGGAGTGTGTTGTGTGATATTTGATGAGCTTAAAATGTGCTCATAGTTTGGATATTATGATGGACTCTTAATATATTTACTTTTGTTATTTTGTGGCTGTTTAAACTCTGTTGAAACCTTTTATGTGGATATCCTATAGCAAAATATTTGCATATTCCCGCAGCTTATTATGTTGACTTGATTACATTTATTGCCTCGTTGACTCCCTAAATGACTGGTATATCACATATAGTTTTTGAATGATGAAATAGATTTAAATGTGTGATTAATAAATGGATATCATGTATGTGCCATACACCTTTTCTTTTGCATTTTTTACATTTTGTTTCGCAGGTTGTTGAAGAATGATCAAGTCAAGCACAGCTGATCTCAGCCTTGCAGTAAAGTCCATTTCCTGCATGACTTCGAGGAAGCTCTGGCGAAGACTCTTTGACTGAAACCATTGTGAAGATTTTTAATGACAGTCAATCTAGAAAGAATGGAGCACTAGATTCTCTCCGGATCAGGTTGAATGCATGAATTCATTTATGAAGTTTATTCCTTAATTCTAGGATAAACTTTACTTCCACGTCTTTCTTTGATAGGGTTAGTTAATTAGTTGCTCTCTTGATTTTAAATAAAGTACTCCTCCTACACGAGTGAAAAAGGGAGATGATAGTTAGAGTAAGATAGAAGCATAGTGATAGCAGATATCATGTAAGAGTCAGTATGATAATGAAAAGTAGAATCTGTTTGACAAGAGACAGAGTTTGTTGTTAATTTCTATATCAACAAAGCAATGTATACCATTCTATTTTCATGAATAAAGTTTGATGAAGTTCTAAGTTTAACACCTACGTAATCAGTAGATGCTTGCTAAGGGGGCCCACTTAGTAAGTATCTATAGCTAGTTAGTTAGTTCTTTTCTGTTGATCTTTAGTTAGCTTTCATCTTTGAAGTTTTCATACAAACTCAGTCTTGTATTGCTTCTGCAGCATAGGGAATCCATCCCTGTGCCTATTCCTGCAGCATAAGGCAAGTTCACAGTTTGTGTTTCAGTCATAGCTATTATGGTTTCTGTTTTAATCAAGTCATAGTTGAGTTAAAGAACTTTGCATTACCTTCCTGTAGTGTAAATAAAATTCCTTTCCAGTATTTATTTCTGCTAATTTTTGACTAAAACTAGTTCTTAGTGCATATATTTTTTCACGCCATTTAAAGTATATGTCCCCTAGTTTGACAAGTAAATGGACGTCCATGGAGAGATATTAGTCACTTGTTGGAATGTCCAATTCCCAGGAAAGGTTTTTACTGTGATTTTCGTATCCTTTTGTGGGCACGACCATTTTTGGTGCCGTTGCTGAGGATGGCATCGAACTAGGAATTTGTCAGAAGTCATTTTTAGCATTAGTTTAGTTTGTTAGTCAAAAATTTTCAAAATATTTCAAACCACCATTCATCATATTGCATGCATAGAAGAAGAGATGCACTGGGAAGGTTCCTCCCTGAAAACCTGTTTGTTGAACTACCATTTGACCCAGCTGACAACAAACCTAAGGAAAATCTATTTGCTCTATTATTCCAGTAACCAAACATGGCAAATAATCCACCTAATAATCCACCTCCTACTTTTGAGTTTCCCATTGTTCCCCAAAGAGATACTGACAACCTTAAAAACATTCCCTCTTCCTTGCTTCCCAAGTTTTATGGCCTGGTTACGAAGGACCCAAAAACTTTTCTGTTTGAATTTGATGTCCTCTGTCGCAGTTATGACTACAATACAGATGACCATAAACTAAAGTTATTTCCTTCCACCTTGAAGGAAGGAGCTCTTAGGTGGTTCATGAGTCTGGGAAGAGGTGTTGTAGATAGTTGGGCAGCCATGTAGATGAAATTCCTTGAGAAGTATAAGGAATATTGTAAGAGTGCCAGCAAAGGTGATGACATATTCTGAATTCAGCAGGAGGATGAAAGTCTGGAAGATTATATTTCTAGATTTTTGTTTTCACGAAAAAGGAACTCAAACCATACTCCCAACAAGGACTCTCAGAAACTACTCTAAGGGGAATTAGTGATGCCTGTATAGACGCCCTAGACCTGATGGGAGGAGGTGATATAACTCAACTACCTTGGGATGATATAAAGAAAATATGTCTTAACTACTCTCGAGCAATAGTTAAGAAAGGTCGAGGTCATCATGCTACAGTGGGGAAGTCTTCTTCTGGTGGAGTTTCTCGGATGGAGATAACAAATTTTCTATTTGACTTCAAGTAGGACATCATTAATAATATGGCTACACAACTGGACACTATGCAAGCTCGGAAGAAACATGAGGAAGCTGAGGCAATTTTGGCCGAGTTCTGTCCCTACTTTAGATAGAAGAAACATGACTACAAATGCAAGATGGTGGCTAATTTGGAAGCTAGGAAACTACGTATTGACTTCAAGCTAGTAGAAGGTGATGATGATCAAGTGTTTTTTGTTGCACAAAGAAGACTATGGGCCCAAAAATAAGGTATGCCTCAAGATCCTTTAACTTTTGGTAATCCTTATTCTGGCTATAATAACCAATAGCAACATGCATATGGACCACCACCACCCTAGAATCCACCTCAACTAAGTTGGCCTAATTATCAATGGCAATCTCCTCAAGGAGGTTGGCAGTAGCCACAAGGATAATGGACCCCACTTTTAGAAAATTGGCAGAAAAATCCTCAATGGAGAGGCCCTCAGCAATGGCAAAACTAGTCCCTTGGATTTCTACAGCTTCCACAACCACAACCACAGGCCCTCATGCCACCTCCTGCAGCAACTGCCACAAATACTAGACCTCCAAAACAAACACCTATGCCTGCCCAGTCGTTGCCAAATCCCAATAATAAGCAACAGCAGCAGACATATCAGCCTGCATATCTTGCCGAAGCAAACCAATATCAAGCTTATGCCTTAAACGTTAATGATATCCATTTGAGGTTTGGAACCACTTTACCTACTCCAAAACTACCTCTAATTACTGAAATACTAGATTCTTCCCTTGAAGAATCTACTGCACCTATTGTTCCTACTGAGCATATGTCCATAACTGATAAGGTTTCTAGGGAGCCTATTTCGCAAAGTCAAGACAACCCACCTTTTCCTCAGAGGTTGCAAAGTACTGCATCGAAATCCATGGAAGAACCCACTTTTGACATTCTGGATCAGCTCAAGAATGTACATATTCAAATCCCCTTATTTCAGGCTATTAAAGATGTTCCCATTTTTGGAAAAACTATTAAAGAGGCATGTTTGAAAAAGCTTGGATGAAAGAAAAAGGATCCTCAAAAAAATCATTTTTTAGGGAAATTGGCTGATATAATATTGGAAAATGCAGTCATTCCAAAGTATATTGACCCTGGAAGTCCTGTAGTGCAGATACATATAAATGGCCAAGTTCTAAAAAATATTTTGATTGATTTAGGTATTGCCATTAATGTCATGAAAAAGCATACTATGAACTCCTTGAACATTTCAAACATTAGGTCTACACCCACAGTTCTGCAGCTTGTAGATAGCTCCACAGTTAAACCTGATGGGATGGTGGAAGATGTAATTATCACTCTTGAATCTTGGGAGTATCCTGCTGACTTCACAATATTATCAGTTAAGGCAACTTTAGGAGGGTATCCAGTTATTCTTGGTAGACCATGGTTAGCAACTTCTAATGCTTATATAGGATGTCGTTATGGAGATATGACTATTTCTGATGGACAGTCCACAAAGAAATTGGCTCTATATCCGCCTGTTAGACCTCAACTAGATTTGTCCCAACCTGTTTGGCCAGATGTAGGGGAAGACACTGAAGAAGCCAATTTCTTGGCTCAATTAATGATGCTTCAAAATGATCCATTCTCACAACTTCAGAGTGAGGATGCTTTGCTTTTTCAAATTCTACAGTTTAACTCTAATACGGGTAGTTCATCTGATCCAAATGGTAGTCATCTACAATGTTTCCTGCAATAACCAAATTCTGAGAGTTCACTGCCTAAACTTCTTGTAATTTTTCATAACTTGCTTCCAAAAGAGGTACAAACATCACCTGTAGATTCTATGAGTAATATCACTAAGTAGATAGAATTGTCTCCAGGTCATTGTTTAAATGTCAATAGCAAGTTGTCACAATCTCAAGAAGATGACTTATTAAAAATGCTACAAGAACAACATAAAGCTTTTGCATGGAAATATGGGGACATGCAAGGAATAGATCCTCGAGTTTGTACTCATAGGATATATATCAAAGAAGATTGTTTACTAGTTAGGCAACCTCAAAGAAGAGTAAATCCAACACTTAGAGAAATAGTTAAAAGTGAACTTCAAAAGTTGCTTGATGCTGGTTTTATTTATCCAATCTCTAACAGTCAATGGGTTTCTCCATTAGTCATTGTCCCCAACAAATGAGGAAAATGGAGAGTGTGTGTAGATTACAGAGAGTTGAACAATGCCACTAAAAAAGATCACTTTCCACTACCTTTTGTAGACCAAGTACTAAACTCACTGTCTAGCAAAAGATATTTTTCCTTTTTGGATGATTATAGTGGGTACAATCAGATAAAAATTGCCCCTGAAGATCAAGATAAGACCACTTTTACCTATCCATGAGGAACATTTTCTTATTCGGTCTTGCCTTTTGGTCTATGCAATGCGCCAGCAACATTTCAGAGAGCAGTAATTAGTATATTTCCTGATATATCTCATGACTGTATGGAGATTTATATGGATGATTTCACTACCCATGGAGTCACATTCGAAGAAGCACTGGTGAATTTTGAAAAGGTATTGAAAAGGTGCAGAGACCAAAATTTGTGTCTAAACAGTGAAAAGTGTTTTCTAATGATGGAAGAAGGTATTGTTCGAGGTCATCATATTTGAAAGAATGGAGTTCAGGTCGACCCTGCCAAAATTGAAGTTATTCTGTATTTACAAACTCCTGTAAAACAAAAAGATGTCAGAAGTTTCCTTGGCCATGCAGGATATTATAGAAGGTTTATAAAAGATTTCAGTAAAGTTGTCAGTCCACTTTATGCCTTGTTAACTAAGGATTCTCAATTCAAGTGGACAAAAGCCTGTGAAAAATATTTCCTGCAACTAAAGGACTTCCTTACTAAAGCCCCTGTTCTTCAAGGTCCAAAATAGAACTTACCTTTTCATCTACATGCTGATGCCTCTAATTTTGGTATAGGAGCAATTTTAAGTCAAAAAGAAAATTCAATTGAGCATGCTATCTACTTTATCAGCAAAAACCTTCAAGGTCCTAAACTCAACTATACTGTTACAGAAAAGGAATTGCTTGCAGTAGTGTATGTTTTGAATAAATTTAGGAATTATGTCACAGATTATTAGATATTCATCCATACTGACCATGCAGCAATCAAGTATCTGATGAACAAACCTGCCATCTCTAGTAGATTAGCAAGATGGCTCCTGTTGTTACAAGAATTTGATATTACAATAATTGACAAACCAGGAAGAGCTAATGTTGTAGCTGACTTTTTATCAAGACTTCAATCAGCTACACCTATTGAACATGAGGTCATTGATGATAGGTTCCCAGATGAACACTTTTTCTCCATTGACACACATACTCCATGGTATGCAGACATTGCCAATTATTTAGCAGCAAACAGAATACCTACCTACTTTTCTCCAAAAGAAAAGAAATTGTTAATAGAGAAAAGTTTTAATTTTTTATGGATTGCAAATTGTACTTTTTATACTGGACCTGATCAAGTGATGCGAAGATGTGTAAGAGAAGATGAGACTTATGATATCTTGCATGCTTGCCATGATGAACCATGTGGGGGACATTTTGCAGCAAAAAGAACATCAATGAAGATTCTTACAACAGGGTACTACTGGCCAACATTACACAAGGATTTTGTGGCCTATACAAGGAAATGTGACAGATGCCAGTGTATGGGAAGACCAACTAAGTCAGATGAAATGTCACTATATCCGCAGGTAATAGTCACCCCTTTTGATAAATGGGGAATATATTTTGTGGGACCAATTGATCCACCATCAAATGGCAAGTCATACATTCTAGTTTGCACAGACTATGTAAAAAAATGGGTTGAGGTAAAAGTTATGACTCATGCTCGGGATAACAAAGTTGCTGAATTTATGTATGAACAAATTTTCACAAGATTTAGAGTTCCTAGAGAGCTTGTAACTAATCAGGGAGCTCAGTTCACATTGAATCTGATCATTGCACTAATGAATGACTATAACATCAAACATTGGAAGTCCATCCCCTATCATCCTTAAGCCAATGATCAGGCGGAGGTAACAAATAGGGAAATTGAGGCAATCTTAACAAAGATAGTGCAGATCCATAAAAAAGATTGGAGCAATAGACTTCCTGAAGTAGTTTGGGCCTACAGAATTACATGGAAGACAACAACTGGGTTTACACATTTTGAACTACTTTATGGGAAAACAACCATGTTGCCCATAGAATTCGAACACAAAACTTTAAGGATAGCTCTTGAGCTCAATATGGAAATATCTGAAGCACACAAGGACAATCTCCTACAGCTAAATGCTTTGGACAAAATGAGGAAAGCAGCCCTGCAACACACAGAAGAAATCCAATAGCAAAGGAAGAAATGGCATGATCAACACATCAAAACCAAGAAATTTTTTGCTGGTGATTGGGCTCTGTTATATGATTTCATATATCAAAAAAATTAGGGTAAGCTCACAACACACTGGCTTGGTCCCTATGAAGTTGAAAATGTGTTCAACAATGGAGCTATACAGCTGGTGATAATTGATCTAGTCCACTTCAAATTGCTAGCTAATGGCCACCGACTCCAGTTGTACCATAAACTAGTCTCAAAGGAAGAATTCATGTAGCATTTCATACAGGTTCCTCTCGCTACTCTTCTTGCAGCCGAATGCTTTACCCTTTCTCTTGTAGCTTCACCGTAAATATAAAAAAGCATGTTCATAATAAAAGTTTTCTTTTTAAGGAAACCCCTTTTTTCTCCATTCTCGTTTATCGCCCCATCTCATTTCTTTATCTTCCATCCATCCATCCCATCCATCCATTCCATTCATTCATCTCGTCTACCCATGTCACCCATCCACCTCATCCATCTACATGACCCTTAATTAAGATGTCATTCCCAACTGTCAACTCATACAGACGTCATCATCTTTCTTCACACGTACGTGCAAAAGTACGCAATATCTTTTGTTATCGCATATTTGATTTATTTTATTCTATTCATTTACTGCTATGACAGTACCAGTCATTATTACCTGATCTCTGCCTATTCTTTAGTACATGTGAGGACACATGTCATACTCTAAGTAGGGGGCGGGATAATCCACCTTTTTCAAACCTATCTTTTCGCTGCTGCCATAACTGCGCGTATAACATTTCTTTAATATTTTTTTGGTACTTTCCAAATGTGATCGCATGTCTTTCTTTATTGCATGTTTTTCTTATAAATTATGATTAAGACTGCTTGTTCAAAAATTTCATTTTTGGAAAAGAAGGAAATGTGACGACATGAGAGAAGAAAAACCAGAGCAGAAGGGAAAGCAAAGAATTTTGAATTTTCAGTAGGGAATTGAGTTCAGCTAAGGGAAAATTGTGAACATGGGTGGTCAGCTGGTGCGACATAAGCCTGTAGCTCATGAACTATTATTGCAAAATCCTCAAACAGTCGACGCATTCAGCCTCTGTGGATGGTTAAATTATTTCTTGAGTTTAAATGCTTTTGATGAGGAGGCTGCTGGAGAATTTTTTAGAACCCTTTATGAAGGGGAAGCTATTGTATGGGGTCTAACGATTGTTGCAACTGAAGACATAATTGCTGATGGAACCGGGCTTCTAGCTGTTGGAGAAAATTTTTCTTCAGATGCTGCCACTGCAAGGGCTGAGTTTTGAATGCCCACTGATGGACCTTTGGAAGTCTCCAAGCAGGGATGCAAGCGGGTATCATTGCTTCCTCCTTATTCAGAATATGTTGCTTATATAATTAGGTATTTAACTTGTGAAGGCCATTTCTCCTACTTGCATTCTTATCATTTCAAATTATTGAGTCATATGAGGCATGGGTTAGTTGTAAATGTTCCAAATTTCCTATTAAAATTTTTAGAACAAAGTGCCCATGGAACTCAACAAGGGAAAGATAATTTTGTTGCTCACCATGGCCTTATCAAATTACTAATTGAGCTTTCTTTGAGAGATGTCTCACCTCTTTCCTAGCAACAATTCGTTGCCCAAAAGAGCTTGCAAATTCCACAACTTCCTAGGGTACTTACCCCACAGCCTCAGAAAAAGAAGAAAAAAATTACATCTACCAGTAGAACAGGGCAAGGGTCATCTGCTCCTGTAGCACCTAGTCCTACACCTGGTCCTGCAGCTCCCCCACCAGAATCCTCTGTTCGGATACAAACTAGGTCTGCCACTAGGAGAGAGAAGGGAAAAATAAAGGCAGGTGAGTCATTTGGGGCAGAAGAAACCCCAGAGTCTGACCCTTGTTCTTGGAAAAGGCAATGCTCTTCTCCTACAGCACCTTCCCCTACAGCCATCTCTCCTACAACAACACTTGTTGCTAACACCAGTTCACCATCATCCTCTAGCAAGGCAAAACCCTCTAAGTAGACCAGAAAAAGGAAGGCTACTAGAACACCTCATGCAGCCGCATCAGTGCCAAGAAGAGTTTCCACAAGGAAACAATCTAAGACCTCCCCTGCTTCACCTCAACCAGAGGTTATTGTAATTTCAGAAGGGTCTGTTGAGTCTGAATTTGGTGTTTCTCAGAATGTGTCCGAAAATGCCGCTCAAAGTTCATTCGTTCCTAAAGAGGAACAAATTGAAACAAAGGAAATGGAGCATAATGAGCAAGGGTTACCAAATCTTGATGACTTGGCTACCACTGCTATGCAGTTTTTGCAGGAAGCACAGACTTCTCCACTACACCAACAAGAATTCATTTTACAGCAAGAGCAGGAACTGACTGAACAATTGAATGTGCCTAGTGAAGCTACATTTCACCCTGTAACTTGTAAAGCTATTGTTGTTTATAAGAAAACATTTTTGATTGAGTTTATGGAATATGTCAAAGCTAACTGGGAAATAGTTACATTGCAAACCCTGAATTTCTGACACATAGCCCAGACTGACATGAAACAAAGTCTATGGGAGGTAGAAAGGAAGAAACTAAAAAATGAAATTGAAAGTCAAAAACAGGAAATTGTTGTGTTGAAAGAAAAAATGGATGAAATGTTAAAAGTAACTGGTCAGATTATGGAATGCAGACCACTACCCAGAGTTTATGCTCTGCGCCTTAAGGAATAGTTCTTATGGTTTCAATTAACAAGAATTTCTAGAAATCAAGATCCTATACTTCACACTGCCAAAGAATTTTACGAAGCATACCAGGCAGCCCCTAATTGGTTAAGAAATTCTCTGTGTAAATTTTATTTACATGGATTTTTAATTCCATTTGAAACAAATGGAATCCTCTTCTATATATTGGAGATATCCATTTGAGATCATTTATGTCATGGGTAGAAAATGAGGCGAATTATGGTAGGAAATGGGAAACATATGAAGAAGTTGAGAAAACTGAGCCTGTTCCATTACGCTCTCAAAGTTCAAACCCCCATGCAATGCTGAAAGACTGGTTTGCTCTAACATATGGCATTAATAATGTTATAGCCAAAAAGAAAATATTTGATATCAGGAAATAGGTATATGATGAATTTCGGGCATAGCCATATTCGTTTTGGAGACTGGCATACACCAGAAGTGAGAAAAGATGGGAAAGATTAACTGTTGGACTAAGAAAATTAGAACTACATAGTCCCCTAAATTTCACAGCAGTTCTCAAACAATCAAGCAGATATATATAATTGGCACTTCAAAAGAGATTTGAACTGTGGTTGCCATTAACATTCAAACCTCCTATGCTAATGTGGCCCCTCTATCCTCACCAGGCTATAAATCTTAATGATGATTTAGAAGACCGAAGGTATGAAAGGTGCCAGGCTTTCAGAGGATTTTATTACAGGTTTGGAAGTCTATTTTAGAGTCATGCAACAACCATTGACTTTAGAGAAACCACCAGGAAAGTTAATGCTGGAGGACCAGCATTAGGCTAAGTAGGGGGTAGAATGATGAGCTTAAAATGTGCTCATAGTTTGGATATTATGATGGACTCTTAATATCTTTACTTTTGTTATTTTATGGTTGTTTAAACTCTGTTGAAACCTTTTATGGGGATATCCTCTAGCAAAACATTTGCATATTCCTGTAGCTTATTGTGTTGACTTGATTACATTTATTTCCTCATTGACTCCCTAAATGACTAGTATATCACATATAGTTTTTGAATGATGAAATAGATTTAAATGTGTGATTAATAAATGGATATCGTGTATGTGCCATACGCCTTTTCTTTCACATATGTTACATTTTGTTTCGCAGGTTGTTGAAGAATGATCAAGTCAAGCGCAGTCGATCTCGACCTTCCAGTAATGTCCATTTCCTGCACGACTTCGAGGAAGCTCCGGCAAAGACTCTTTGACTGAAACCATTGGGAAGATTTTTAATGACAGTCAATCTAGAAAGAGTGGAGCACTAGATTCTCTTCGGATCAGGTTGAACGCATGAATTCATTTATGAATTTTGTTCCTTGATTCTGGGATACACTTTACTTCCATGTCTTTCTTTGATAGGGTTAGTTAGTTAGTTTCTCTCCTAATTTTAAATAAAGTACTCCTCCTGCGCGAGTGAAAAAGGGAGATGATAGTTAGAGTAAGATAGAAGCATAGTGATAGCATATATCATGTAAGAGTCAGTATGATAATGAAAAGTAGAATCTGTTTGACAAGAGATAGAGTTTGTTGTTAGTTTCTATATCAACAAAGTAATGTATACCATTCTATTTTCATGAATAAAGTTTGATGAAGTTCTAAGTTTAGCACCTGCGTAATCAGTAGATGCTTGCTAAGGGGGCCCACTTAGTAAGTATCTATAGCTAGTTAGTTAGTTATTCTTTTCTGTTGATCTTTAGTTAGCTTTCATCTTTAAAGTTTTCATACAAACTCAGTCTTGTATTGCTCCTGCAGCATAGGGAATCCATCCTTGTGCATGTTCCTACAGCATAAGGCCAGTTCACAGTTTGTGTTTCAATCGTAGCTGTTATGGTTTCTATTTTAATCAAGTCATAGTTGAGTTAAAAGAACTTTGCATTACCTTCCTGTAGCGTAAATAGAATTCCTTTCCAGTATTTATTTCTACTAAGTTTTGACTAAAACTAGTTCTTAGTGAATATATTTTTCCACGCCATTTAAAGTATACGTCCCCTGGTTTGACAAGTAAATGAACGTCCATAGAGAGATATTACTCACCTGTTGGAATGTCCAATTCCCAGGAAAGGTTTTACTGTGATTTTCATATCCTTTTGTGGGCGTGACCAATATTGTTGATGTTGAGTGAAGGTTTGGTGATCTTGGTCAAAGGAGAATAACCAAGACCATGAGTTGTTTGTTGTGTGTTAGGCTCTATAGGATTGTAAATGCCTTGTTCTTGAACACCACATCCTTTTCAACTATATCCCTATTGTTTCATGAGGTCATATGCTTTTCCATAAAGCTAATTCATTTCTTTGGAATCAGTTGGTTGTTCATTATTGTGTTCTTCAAAGGTTGTTGCGTTGTTTGTAGGTTTGTCTAAAGTGATTGAGGTGGATGCTTTCAAAAGGTATTTGGAATTTTGCATTGACATGATGGTTGGTTGTGCTCGTTTCTCATCTTTCTTTTGTGTGAATATGTATTCACCATTAATTAATGGTGTGAATTCTAAGGATCCCCAGTCATCACCAAATAATTTAGATGGAAATTCCTCATCATTCTATTCAATTTCAAGAGGATCTATGTTGGATGTTCGAATTAATGTTTTAAAGGATTTGTAAGGTGCAAACAAATTTTAGGCTTAGGGTCTATTTCAACCTGATAAATGTGATTGTTAGGGACATATTTCATGATATGATATAGGGTCGAAGGCACTACATTCATCTCATGAATCCGTGGTCGGCCTAAAAGAAGATTATATGAATGATCATAAGGAATGACATGGATAGAAGTTTGCAAAGTAGCCACCCCAACCATAATAGGAAAAGTAATTATCCCAAGCAGTTGCTTTGTTATATTGTCAAATCCTTGAATGGAGATAGAATTAGGTATTATTTGTGACCTGTCAACATCTAATCAATCAAGGAGACTCACGCTACACACATTAAGGGCTAAACCATTATCTATGAGAGTGCATTTGATACCTATGCGATTGAATAGAGCAGTTATCATAAAGGAATCATGTTGTTTACGCAACTCCAAAGGAGGGAGCTCATGTTGATGGAAAGTAATATCTAGATTTAGTTTTTGGATGAGAGTTGCCACATTAATCGGGGTGGTACTAGGAGGAACTATGATTTTTTTTTAGGTTATTTGAAGAATGTTGTGATAATTTGGTGAGTTTTCGAGCAAATCCCAAAGGGAAATCTTGGCAGGAGTATTCTTTAATTGTTCAACACGATCATACTCCTTTGTGTGTGGGTTACAGCGAAGCGCACTAGGTGGATTAGGTAAAGGTAAGGAGGGTAGGATTGGTTGCAGCGGTTGTGGATTATTTTGAATGTTATATTTATGAGAAGTGGTATTATGACTCAGCTGTTGTGATACATTATTACAAAACATATAAAAAGAGGGCCATTAAGTGGCTAAAGCAGTGTCAGTAGAGCTAGGAGGGTCTTTGTCATCCATGTTCTTCCCCCATACATCAACAAGTTCTGGAGTGACGTCAGGAGGAGGATCCCAACCATCATCAACATCTTTTTCCTTCTCTTTATCTTTATCCTTACGTCGAGGAAAGATTGCAAGTGCCAGACGCACAAAATTTTAATGAGTATTTGGCCAACAAGAGCCAAAAGCAGGAAGGTAATTAAAGTGCCACCCAAAACTGCCACTTTCACTCGTTGAAGCACCATCTAAAGGCCACCCTTGGCTAGCTAGTGGCGGAGGAGAGAGGATTCACTGAGGATTGCAAGAATCCCTCTGAAGCGGAGGCTAAGAGTGGGGACATCGAGAACCACTCCATTGTCAGCCCCGAGAAGGAATTTGACAGCGGGAAGAGGTGGGTGAAGCCGACACCTAAGCAATAGTACATGAGCCATTGCCCCAATGATCCAGTAGCCCTTGCAGGTGAGAAACCTCAAGTGCAACTTTGTTAGCTTGTACCTAAATCTGTAAAATCATGTTAGAACAAATAATAGCTTTAGCATATAAAGATACATTAATATCCATTTGAGAATGAGAAAATATGCAAGAATTTCTATCTTTCCAGATATTGAAGAGAATTTCCACCTTGAAAGTGTGCCAAGGCTAGGTAAATTTAGCATGAATTCTAGGCAAATCTCCTAGGAGAACTATATGCTAGGAGAAAGGATATGGCCTAAAGGGCTAAAAAAAGTCATGAATCCAAGTCCAAAGCTACTAAGTTCTGGGAAAAAACCATAAAAAATGCTTAAAAGTCTTAGTTTTCCCACAATGGGCAATGAGGGTCCTGGACCCCCACATGCACAAGTCGAGAACCCACAGGCAAGACTTCAAAAAGAATACACCAAAAAAAGTGGGAAAGTTTCTGCTCAACACTTGTAGACCATGTGGAAAAAAATATTTTATGGAAGACATGAGCAGGAGATTGAAGAAGCTTTCTCTGGTTCAAACACTGAATCATAGGAAAGTGTGGTGAAAGCCACATGTCACCAAGCTGAGGTTTGTAATTCCTGAAAGGGGTGTCTGGATACCACTTCCAGTCTTTCCACTAGGGTTTGGTCTCATGAATTCCAACCTTATGAAGCACCTTTGCAGGAATAGTATTCACCAGACCATCATAAGTAGCACGGTCCTAGTTATGAAGCCTGTATAGGGCACAAAAATCTTCCCATGACATGATATGCATTATGGGACTATCAAATAAGTGTTGAAGGGTCTAGATACCCTTCTTGTGGAATCTGAGTGCCTTAAGCCAAGGTGACTTAGCCAACGAATGGCCATTGCAAGAGAAAAGAGGCAATGAACAAATATTTTGCTAGTTGAGTGAGATTCCATGACGAAAACCAGAGCCAACCCAATGGAGCCAAGGCTTGATAGCCTCCCAGGCTCGCTAGATACTTTTGGCCACAAACGTTCCAACAATTTGAACTAGTTCCTCCATTACTAGAAGGGTTTGAAATCTAATCCCCTTCTAGGTGGGTCTATGGACATGAAAGACTGACTGAATACAATGGTTGAGAAGAATTTTCCATGCCTCATCCCTAGTAAGGGCAAAAATAATCCATTTAACACATAGAGCAGTCCCTTACCATTGAGTGGAGAGCAACCCAAGTCCTCTAGAATATCTGGGAAGGAAAAAAATTTGCAAAGCAACATGGTGAAACCCTCTATGGGATATAGAGGAGGCCCAAAGAAAATCACAAAGCAATTTTTCAAGCTTTCCATAGGAAGTTGTGGAAGGGGGCCCAACAGGAAGAATAGTAGACAAGGGTAGCTACGAGAACTTTGGAGCACACCTAAAATTTTCTCACCAGAGAAAGGGGCTTGGTAATCCAATAAGCAAGATTTTTCTTAACATTTGGAAAGCATGAATTTCCAAAGATGAGTTGGGGATGCTTAGAAAGTAAAGGGAAAGTCCAGTAACCAAAAAATCTCTCCTAGCCCAATCCACTTCCAACCATACTTTTACAACCAAGGAGGAGAAGACAAGATAGACTATTTGTAGCACAAAGTTTTGTGACACTGAATGGTAGAACCAAAAGCAAGACAAAAGATGTTAAGACAATCCAGGCTGCTTTCATATTTTCTTCTTCCTCCAGGAGAGTGAGCAAAGAGTCATCAGCAAAATGGCCATTAACCAACTGAGCTTAAGAGTTAGGTAGAGAGATGCCCTTGACATGCTGCTGGGAAACCGTGTTGGCTAGAAGATAGCCAAATCCCTCAACAACAAAGCACATATAGAGAGGGGGCAAGTAGGAACCCTTTCCAAATGGAACGAAAGAGTCCAAAGGTAGAGGATTGATGACCATTAATGGTGATGCAAGCAGAGGAATTCGTAAAGAGCATTCAAACTATCTCAATGAAGTTATGCCCAAAACCCAAAGCTTAAAACATAGTAAGAATAAAAGGCCTGTTGATGGTGTTTTTATGCACTTCTCAACACAGGCAGTGCGTAGGTGCACTACCTCTCTTGAAAGACAATCTTCCACAATCAGATTGCAGAACACTATCCCAAGGTCTCTCAGATGTCAGGTCATGACAATGCATAGATACCTCAGTAGTTTGATATGATTTGGTGGAATCACAAGGCGGTCTTATGCAGGAAATGCAAAGCAAGCATACAAAGCATAGAAGTCGGATCTTGAAATGGAGTTCTTAGGATGGAAAGCTGTTATGCATTTTCTGTAGTTTCAAATAGTAGTATTAGACTCCATTTTGTGGTTAGATTTGGCTTTACAATGTGCAATGAACCTTAGCATAGGTTAGTCATTAAAAAAAAAAAAAAAAGAAGGCGAGGAAGGGGGAAAGTTCCTAAGTCTGCAACTAGCTATGAATAGTGACAATGGAGTTCCTGCAATGGATAATTCCTTAAAATAATATCCCACTTAACCAGAGATTTCATAGTATCATGGAAATTGTGCTATCTTCTAAGGTCTGCAGATATTTTGTCCTTCATCCACCACATACATGCATGAATCAAAGATAAATGTTTTGGAGCAGCTTCGAATTCAAGTCCAAGCTAACTTTGCACAACTATCTACCATCAGCAAACAACAAAAAGTATGGACAAAGAAATCATCAACATGGTAGGAATTTTCATAATCACCCAACAAAATTCCTAAGATCTATCCAAATAAAGAAGAAAACTAACTAAAACAGTAGTAAAATCTAAGTCAAACATCTAACATTGGAGATTGAATCAAGTAACATGAGAGAAACCAATAAAATACACCAAGTCAATGCCTTTCCTTATAAATTTCTACAGCATGTCTTTACAACAACTCAACTCTCTCTTTGCAAATGAGAGGAGGGCCCTATTTATAGTTTTCTAAAAGTCTAATGAATGGCCAAGATTAATTCTTATTGTGTGGCCAAGATTCATTACAAAATAGGGTTTCACATACCCCCAAATATCTAGCAATTTAAAATTACATCTTTGTCTCTTCCTTATTTCGTGTTCTTGCTGATAGCACTGTAGCTCTTTTGTCATTTAGCAGATTGATGTTCCTACTGTAGCTACTGTTCAAAAATCTCTTCATCTTTAGCAGGGTTGTCCTCCCATCCCTCAGAAGCTGTGTATTCTATGAATTTGAGGACGACTTCCTGGAGCTTGTCTATCTTGATGATTTCGCATCGCAGCACTTGGTAGCTCCATTTCTTTGCATTTTCTTCTAGATTTTTTCAATCCTCATCATACATTGAGCCTTGGTCTTTGAAAAACTCCGATTGATCAAAGGCGTGGGCAGCAAAACTCAAGAATTATGTCGTGATCTCTCTAGCCATCCCGTCCTTCATCTTCTCCTGGAAGTAGGGTTTTATCTTCTCTGGATCTATTTGCAAAGTGGGCATATCATAGTCTGTCATTAGCTTAAGATATCAAGCACATTCCACCCAGATTTTCTTGATCCACTCAATGTCCGAATCCACCCTGCTCAAGATTTGCTCCAACCTCTCCCTCCGGTTGTCGAAGTCTCGGCGCCATATATGCATCAGCTAGTGATCTTCCTTAAATGCGAGCTTCTTCTCCCACATGGCTTCAGGCAATTGAAGGATAGCTTTGATCCTTGGGAAGGTGGAGTCATAGGTCATGGGGAAGCTGGTGCAGAGTTTCTTTGTGCTCTCTAGAGACTGCATCAAGTCCAAGAACTTGTTGGTTGTTCATACAACCCAGCTAATTCTCATGTTCCCGACGTATGAGACTTGTCGGAACCAGTCCTCGGTGGTCTTCTCCAAGTTCTTCCTTCTCTCCATTTTGTTGATCTGCTCTTTGGAAAGCAACTGAGGTGCAGCCATGGATGTAGTAGGTAGGTTGTCCACCGAAGACCATTGCTGTATATAATCTGTTAGGGCTGCAACCTGTGCCTTGAGCTCATCTTTTGAGATTTTATCCCGCTTTATCAGGAACACCACTATGGCCACTGACTCCTCAAGGTGCTTGACCTTCTGCTTTCTGGTTGCATTCCCCAAGTCAATGGTAGAGATGTTATAGCTTACCCTAGCTTGGCCAATCGTGAGTGTTGCAATTTATGCTGCTCGAGAGTCGGAAGCATCCATTATTACTTTGGATCAGACCTTGGGCTTCTTCTCCTTCTTTGTTGTGATCTGGACTCAAGCCAAGATGGCCTCTAGCCTCGCCCTTGGGTCCTTCAGCACAGGGGTCTTTCTTTAGATCTACTTCTCTAACCATTCTGGTTGGGTGAATCATGATCACCCTCATCGTTCTTGGTTAATGCCAAGATTTCTGCTTCCTTTTTTCTTGGGGATTCTACTTTCCTTTTGGCAGCATCTTCCTCCTCTTCATCAAATTCATGGACAAATACGAGGCATTTGATAGGCAACCCGGTGGATGGTTGTGGAAAGGGACTTTCTTCTTTTGTTGTTTCTTCTTCTTTCTTCTCCTTAGTACCCTCAGCCTCAGGGCTTTTGACAACATGGGTTTCAGCTTCAGTCAAATCCTTTATTTGCTATTCTTCTGGTGGCTACCCTTCTTCACCATGTGGTGACCCTTCTGCCTTTGCCCCAGTATCCTTCAGCTATTGTGCCATTTCTTCTTCAAGGTCATCATCTAAGGTCTGAATGATTACCTTAGCGTCAGAGCCGTCCTACTCATCCCCACTCTCAGAGGAACCCGTCTCCTCCTCCTCATAAACCACCTTGTCGATGGTTTGGTGCTCGTACTTTGGGTGCTCATGATAGTCATTAGCCTCCTCCTCGATAGACTTCGAGGGTTCCTGTTCTCGTTCCTCCAAGTCCTTTGAGATTAGCATTGTGGCCTCCATAGCTGGCGGCCCTATCGGTGGTTGTGAAGGTTGAGCAATTGCAAGGACCTAGGAAAGGGCTGCTTGGAGAGTTGGATCCATCAAGATTTGGGAGAGCTCAGGGGGAAGGTTCTGCATGTGTTGTGAAAGAGCCTCGGACATAGTGGAAATGGGAAGAGGCATTGTTATTGTTGCCAGAGGGAGTGATGTGATTGGTGACATAGCAGCAGAGGAGGGGGGAGAAGTCATAGTGGAAGATGAGTCAATAACTATTACTGACTTGGCTGAATGCGAAGGGGCAAGATGGATAGAAATGTCAATGGCCGGTGGAGATGCAACGACCATAGCCAGGGAGGTGGGCGGTGCAACAGGAGGGGTAGGAAGAGCCAAGGGAGGCTACAATTGACCCGTTCCTTCTGCTTCTTTCTCTTTGGTTGAAGTTTGTTCTGCAACACTCCCTACTAGTTTGAGTCTTTTGGGAGGTGAGCCCCCTGCTTCTTTCTTCGCATGGGCCTTGGGGTCTATGGACTGCTCGGTCTCTTTGGTAGGTTGGCAACCACAGGGTACCTCAGATGCATGATTGTGGACTCATCCTCCTCGACTTGGTTTGGTACCAAAAATGGTTGCACCCTTCTTAGGAACTGCACAGTCATGCGCATGTAGTGCCTTGCGTGCACTTCCTTGTCATCTTGGCAGTCGGCCCAGAAACCCTCAATGTGATGAACATGGGCATATGTTGACCCCAGCACCTTCCTAACATGGCCATGCGGGTCTATCCGTGGGTGAGTAATGTGTAGGTCGAAATGGTACTCCTTTAGCTCCTTCTCAGAGTTGCTAGCACATTGTGACGTCTGCAGTCAGTACATGCCCTGGCCATGGGTCATGGGATAGGAGATCCCCGCTATATGTTTGTTGCTGAAGATTGCCTGTAGGTGTTGGAGCTGCTGAGAAATCTCCAGGAGGATGATTCTATCATTGGGGTATCGGAGCAGCCTATTTGGCCTTTCGGTGAAGCCCTAGGCCCAAATATACATGAACTTTAGACATTAGATATAGAGGAAGGTGTATTGCTTCAAAAGTGCTCTCGCACTGTGGGAGACCCTCCTCTCGAAGTCTCTAGCAATCAACCTGATTATGTGGCCAATGAAGGTGTTGTTGACTCTACAGTAGTCTCTTTTGAAGTTGCAGTACTGGAGCTGTGGATATTTATCAAAGGGTTTGAGTCCTCACTTCTGCCCCTAATCAGGTGCCACAAACAACTTGTTGTACTATCTTTGATCCACCAAGAAGTATACAAGGTAGGAGGTCATATAGAATTTGGAACTCTTTTTCACGTTGACAAACTGCTCATAGAAGCAGTTGCTTAAGATTCCTCCCCAATAGAATGAAACCTTTATTGTGACGTCCTCGTTTCCATGCAGGATCCACTCAATGAAATAGGCCATCCATTCCTGAAAGTAGGCGGCCATAGGAAGGCCCATAACCCTACTCAACATGGTTACTAGGTCATGGTAATCCTCACAGAAATCGCTACAAAAGAGCTCCTAACGAACCTTTGTAGCGCTACCTCGTCTTTCCTTAAGCCAATGCAGGTTTATTGACTTCTTGCATCCCGTCGGATTATCATCCCACACCGCCTGACATTCTTCTAAGATAGGGATCACCATCTGTTGGAATGTGGGAATGTGGAAGGTCTTGGTGATCCCCTCTGGTGACATGTTTGCGAGAATGTTTCCCTCCTTATCAACAATTGTTCTGGTATCGATTTGGTATGCTTCTCGGCAAGCCATGACCAATTCAGGCGCCACGAGAGATGGAGGGAAACTAGCAGCCTTAGCTATCCCACTCTGCCTTATCAAACTGGCATTCTTTGTTGTCAGGTTGACCCTGACACTCTGCGTGAATTCATCAATATCCACCTGGCCAATGTTGGTTTATCTTATTTCCTTCTAGTCTATAGTGACCTTTGAGTGGAGCGGCTCGCCTTGGAATTGGTACTTCATCTGATGCTTATCTTCTTTCCCTCGAGGGGTCCTTCCTAACTTCTTCCCCTTGTCCCCTTCGATGGATGCCCCTGAAGTTCCTGCACCTGATTCCATATATTCTGCAAGCAAGGGCAAAGTTAGCACAATAAATCCCCAAAAGCATTCATTGTTAGTCAACATCTTGAAAATAACATCTATTTCAAATAATCAATCAAGCATATCATGAACTTTTATCTTAAGATGTTATTCATCTTTGATTTAGGGCATTTAGACAATTCGAGCCTAGAGGGCTGGACTTCCCTGGAAGGAATGTTGTTTGGAAGGGAAAACATGGCGGAAGGCCCCCGAAGACTTTCCTTGGTCGTATTTTAATATTTCAAGAGGTTCACAATGAAGAGGACCAAAAATCAGCATGTGGGTCAAAATTAGATCCCAGATTCGGGTTTGTTTGGATCGATTTAAGGGGGCTCAGAAGTTTCAGGCCAGAAAGCTGTTGGGAGATAGTAGTTTGGAGTGGCAAACAACAGACGGAAATCTGGAGCCGGAACCCCGATGTCTGGGGCCCGGAGGGCCAAAGGGCGGCCGGTATGTGTTATTTCATTTTCAAGGGTTCGGGCCGGTGACACTGGGATGGCGCCCGAACTTCACCGTGGAGGATGGAAAATGTCAGACGGAAGTCAGGGAGGGGAAGTCCAGTGACAAGGGCCTAGCATTATGAGTTTTTTCTTTGAGTTCAATGGCGGTTGGTAGCACGGAGTCTGAAGGTCGGGACGATGGGAGGGGTTTCCTGTTAGCAACGGCAGGCGAGGATGGGAGTCCTGGGTCACGGAGCCTAGAGAAAATGAAGGCATTCAAAGTTTGAACAAGATCCTACAGTGAATGGCGATTCAGGGTCTGGTGGTCAGATGGACGTCCAGACAGTGAGGAACAAGACCGGGCCCAAGAGAGGGGTCCGCCATTGATATTTTATTTACGCCTCAGCAGCGGATGGAAGGGCAGAACCCGAAGGCCAGACGGACGGAGAGGCATCACCATGAGGACGGTAGAAAAGGGAGCAAGGATACTCGACACCTGGAGCCTAGAGGTGATAACGATGTAATGATTTTAAACCACCCGGTCAGCAGCAAATAGGAGGGCAGAGCCCGCAGATTAGGAAGCTGGACAAGTTCCGCTGTGGATGTCGGCAAAACAATCGGGGAACCCCAAAGGCAGAACCCCAGGTTCTTGGGCCCGAGAGATCCAGAGGATGCATTCTCAGTTTTAAAGTTTTCACGGTGAGGTGAAGATCAGGATTTGGCATCCGAGAGGTAGGGGTCAGACTGGAGTTTTGAGTAGAGGCATTTGAGCAAAATTCTAAGATAGGAAGCCCGACGGGTCGGGTCCGAAGGGAAGAAGCGCCGCTGGTGGGTGCTCAAGGTTTGAATTAGGATGGCTAGGACAAGGCCCAAGCCCGAAGGAGACAATCTCCTTGTGAGAAGAACAGCCACGGTGAGGACAAGTCTCGGATTTGTTGGGAGGGCAATATAGAAGGTTTCTCGATTTTCTAATAGGTGGGTTTTGTGCCCAATCTCATGTGTTATCATTTCACACCCTCTTAATGATTGTTCATTCATTTAAATATCTTGAAATCATGAAACAAAGCTCAGGAAGGGAAAATGGATGGCCTACCTCAAACACGCTATGTGGGGAGATGTGGGATCCACTTACGGTCGACGAAATGATGCTGAGGGCAATGATTGTGACGATGTCAAAGACGGTGGGCTCCAAATAGTAGCTTGTTCAATCGCTCTACAATCCTGTGATGAAAATGACGGGCCAGGTTGGGCATTTTATACCCCTAACCACCATGAATGTTTGCATTTATTGTAGGTATGACAACGAAAAAGTTGGTGGATTGAAATGTCGGTGAAGGCGGCAGGAAAGCTAGGGCCCGATGGCCATAGAGGTGAGAGACGACGGCCGCTTTAAATATTTCATGTCGGTTGAACGGCGACGACAGGAAGTGAGTCAGGGGCCGGAGGGTGGGGTGCCGCCAGGGATCCGCTGTAAGGGAAGGTGGAACCATCACGGAATTCTGGATACAGAATTCTGGACGGTCGGGCCCGGAACACCCCACGGCAGACAGGTATCCCTGCAGTCCCCAGTCAATGATAACGTTGGCAAGGCTCAGGGGCGGGATGCCGCAGGAGGTTCGCTGTCGCGGATAGCCGAACATAGACAGAACCCCAGAAGAGGAACTCAGGGGTCCAGGGCCCGGAAGGCAGGACGCTACTCAAAAAATTTCAACGAGTTTTGACCAAACAACAAGAGGGGGTTCGAACCACGAGGTATAGAAGGACATGGAGCAGATGCTGTCAGGAATGGCAATCCCAGTGGGGAAACCCAGAGAGAGAATTCTGAATGCCTGGGCTCGGCAAGGCCCAGGGCCTTTGGCAGGGTCAAGTTGCCAAAGGGACCCCGCGAGGCGCTGGAACACAGCAAAATTAAAAGGGGGAGGCATGGTCAATTTATGATGGGACTTTGAAGCAACATTCACCATCTGAGATATGAAAAAGGGAGGCACACAAAATGAGGTGAAAACAAAAGCGACCTGACAAGGCGAAAGAAAAGAGGGTCCCCAATCTGACCGGGGCATGTGTGCTAAGGGCACAACAAATGGTGAGTCCACTGGAGAACGTTCCCGAGCGTTCTAAGGATAAATACTCCTTTAGGACCCAAAATCTCTGGTTTCGTAGACCACGAGTAACTTCCAAAGATGAATCTGGGAGGACGAGATCTTTAATTGGGTCAGCTTACAGGACATCTCAGAAGTGTGTGTAGTGAGTTCATTCCCTTCCTTGGGATAGTGACTAGGGTTACTAAGTCAACCGAGCGAGCTACATAAATTGTCTAACACCAAAAGTAACCTAGACATTGCTCCGCTGCTAGTCAGGCGTCTATAGCCCCAACAGAGTTGTCGCTGCAATCTCATGGATATTGTTCTACTACCGGTCGGGCGTCCATAGCCCCGATAGAGTCATCTGAACACCCATATGGTTGTTTATTTCTATTTTTCAAAATTCCTTTCTTCTCTTTTTCTTTGATATTTCACTTCTCTTTTATCATTTAGTTTGACTGGGTAAGCATTGAAGCCTACAATGGGTTTGAGATTGCAGTGGTCACTGGAGCAGACTTGAATTTTTTCACTCACTAGGGTGTCATAACAACTGTGGCACAATCCTTTAGAAATAATGATTATGTGTTTTGTGCGAGATCCGAGATGTGTGTAAGAGGATCCAGCCAAGGGTCAAGTTCTAAGCAGAGTTCAAACAAGGAAATCATTCACGGGCAACTTTCAAAGACTAATGATCGAGAGTGAATGTTTAGCCGAAGAACACAAAGAATGGATAGCAAAGTGAACCGCTTGTCGAGCAAGCACGGCCACCACAAAGGAGCGGGAAACTACTTTTGAAACAAAATTTTCTGGAGGGAGAAAACAAAAGAGCGATGCAAACAAAACGCAAGCAAGCCAGAAAGCAAACTACCTTAACCTATGTACAAATATTTACAATGAAGAGCTCGAAGGAGCTCAAGCCTGGAAGTAATGCTTCAGGTGCTGCCCGTTGACCGGCAATGGTACGTTCTCACCAGTTAAGGTCTTTAAGTGGAAGGCATTATCTCTGAAAATCTCAGCTATTTGAAAGGGGCCAAGCCAAAGCTTATCGAATTTGTTGTGTCCCCCTTTCTTTTCATGGGCCTTGTCCCAATATAGGACCAAATCTGCAATTCTAAAGGCCTTGATCTTGGCTCGGTGGTCGAACCATCTCTTAACTACACCTTAATGTTTGGAAAAATTTTCTATTGCATGGTCTCAGACTTCCTCTAAATGCAAGAGCTTAGCTAACCGTGCTTCCCTACTATCTCCCCTCTCATAAAAATCGTTGATGAACTGAAGAGTAGGAATCTTCAAATCGATGGGGAATATAGGGTCTAGGCCATAAATAAGGTGGAACAGGGAATCGCCAAGGGTAGCCTTGTGGCGAGTGCGATCAGCCCAGAGGGCAAAATAGAGCTGGGTATGCCAGTCCTTGGGATTCCTATCTAGCAGCTTTTTGATCACAGTAATCAGGTTTTTATTCATGGACTCGGCAAGGCCATTTTCCTGAGGGTAGTAATTAGATGAGAATTTAAGGGCAATCCCATATTTAAACGCCCAACTAGCAAATTTCAATGAAGCAAATGCAAGTCTATTATCACATACCAAAGCATAAGGACAACCAAAGTAATTTAAAATAAAGCTTTCTAGGAAATTAGTAGCTACTTAAGTTGTGCATTGCTTACATACTATTGCTTCCATCCATCTAGTACAGTAATCAGTAGCGGTAAGAATGTACATGTGTCCTGCAGACGATGGAGGGCTTACCAGACTAATGAAATCGAGACCCCATTGCGCAAACAGTTTTACCTCCAGCATAGGCTGTAGTGGGATAGCAGCATTCTTCTCCCTGGTGGCAGTGGTCTGGCATGTGTGACATGAAGGAACGTGGCAATGGGCATCCTTGAAGACAGTTGGCCAATAATACCCTGCCCTCAATATCTGATGTGCTGTGGAAGAACCAGAACCATGGCCCATGCCAAATTTTTTGTGAAACTCTTTCAAGACTCGATCTACTTCTTCCTTACCAAGGCATCTTAAATAAATGCCTTCATGATTCTTCTTGTAGAGAACAGAACCCTACAACATGTAGCCATTACTTTTCAATCTCAGGGCCCGCTTTTAGACTCCTTGCAGGTGCGGTGGACATTTATGGTTCAACAAATAGTAGATGACATTTTGGTACCATTCTTCGGGGGAAACATCCTCAAGCTGGTACTACTACATAGTGAGTTTAGGTCCAGCTTCTGCTGTTGTTTTAGCAATTGTGTGGGTGAGTGCCTATCCTCTCACCAGCTTCATCGGTTGGATCTCCATGTCATACTCTTGGAGTAGGGTGACCCATTTAGCTCTTCATTCACCTAATTTATTTTGCATGAGCAGCGTTTTTACTACTGGGTCAGGGATAATAGCAAACACCTTATTGCGTAGAATGTAGTGTCTAAATTTTTTCATCCCTTTGATGAGGGCATACGCCTGCTTTTCAATGTTGTGATATAGCAATTCAGCATCTTTGAGGGGGGCACTCATAAAGGTGATCGGATACTCATTTTCTTCATCATCCTTCTGGGTTAACATGATAGCATAGGAATGCTCTGAAGCAAATGAGTAAATGTAGAAAGGCTTCAGATAATCTGGGCTAACTAACACAAGGGCCTCAGCGATGGCCCGTTTGATTTCTTCAAAAGATTGTTTGGCATCAGGTGTCCATTCAACTTTGGCGTCTTGTTTGAGCATGGCATTGAGAGGTTTAACAATCTCTGCAAAACCTGTGATGAATTTCTGGATGAAGTTGATCTTTCCAAAGAAAGATTTTAATTCTTTCTTGCTTCTTGGGGGCAGGATTTTGAATAGGGACTTGATACGTTCAGGGTCTATGGAGATCCCCTTTTTCTGAGATGATATGCCCAAGTAATCTGCCTTCAGTCACTCTGAAAATGCACTTCTTGGGGTTAAGGGAAACCCTAAACTCCTTGCACCTCTGAAATACCTTACATAAGTCAGAGACGTGATCGCCCCGCCTTTTAGAAAATACGGTCAAATCATCCATGTTGATGATTATGCACTTGCCAATTAGGTCCTTGAAGGTGATATCCATGGCACATTGGAATGTGGTGCTGGCATTGATGATCCCAAAAAGCATTCTCCTATATGTGAACGTTCCCTATTTAGTGGTGAACGCCGTCTTATGATGATCCTCGTATTGTACAACTACTTGGTTATACCCGGAGTATCTGTCGAGGAAAAACATTATCTGGGAGCCATTGATGATCTTGTTGATGGTGTTTTTATGCACTTCTCAACACAAGTAGGGCATAGGCGCACTACCTCTCTTGAAAGACAATCTCCCACAATCAGATTGCAAAACACTATCCCAAGGTCTCTTGGATGTCAGGTCATGACAGTGCTTAGATACCTCAGTAATTGATGTGATTTGCTGGAATCACAAAGTGCTCTTACAGAAAATACTAAGTGTGGACATAAAGCATGAAGTTGGATTTTAGAATGGAGTTCTTAGGAATAAAAGTAGTTATGCATCAGCTGTAGGTTCAAACAACACTCTTGAACTCCATCTAATTGTTAGATTTGGCTTTATAATGTGCAATGAACCTTGGTATTGTTCAGTTTCTAAAAAAAGGGAAAAGAGCAAAGGGAAAGAAAAGTTCCCAAGTCTGAAGCTTGTAATGAATAGTGACAATAGAGTTCTTGCAATGGAAAATTCCTCAAAACAATATCCCACTTAACTAGGTATTTCACAGTATCATGGAAATTATGCTATCTTCTAAGGGTTGTAGATATTTCATCCTTCATCCACCACATACATGCATGAATTAAAGATAAATGTTTGGGGCAGCTTCAAATCAAGTCCAGGCTAACTTTGCACAGCTATCTACCTTCAGCAAACAGCAAAAAGTATGGACTAAGGGATCATTAACAAAGCAGAAATTTTTACAATCACCCAACAACATTCCTAAGATTTAACTAAATAAGGTAAACAGCTAACTAAACATCAATAAGATCTAAGCTAAACATGTGAAATTGGAGAAATGAATCAAATGACATGAGAGAAATCAAGGAAATACACCAAGTCAATGATATTTCTTATAAATTTCTGCAGCATGCCTTTACAACAACTCAACTCTCACTTTTGCAAATGAGGGAGTGCTCTATTTATAGTTTTGAAAAAACCAAATGAATGGCCAAGATTCATTACAATTGTGTGGCCAAGATTCATTACAAAATAGGGTTTCACCTACCCCCAAATAGATTTACAATTTAAAAACATTTTTTGTTCTTTCCCTCTTTCGTCATCTAGTGGATGGCACTATTGCTCTTTCATCTCGTAGCTAATTGTTGTTTTCTCTTTGCTGTAGCTACTCTTCAGGGAGGTCTTCTTCTTTGGCTGGGCTGTCCCCTTGCTCCTCGGAGGCTGCGTGATCTATATACTTGAGGATGACCACTTGGAGCTTATCGATCTCGAGGATCTCGCATCTTAACGCCTGGTAGCTCCATTCTTTAGCGTTTTCTTCCAACTGCTTCCAATCTTCATCATACTTTGAGCCTTGGTCTCTGAATAGCTCTGATCGGTCGAAGGCGTGGGCAGCAAAACTCAGAAATTCCGTTGTGACTTCTCAGGCTGTCCCGTCCTTCATCTTCTCCTGGAAGTATGGCTTGATCTTTTCGGCATCCATTTGTACTGTGGGCATATCATAGCCCGTCATCAGCTTGAGATACTCGGCGCATTCCGCCCAGATTTCTTTGATCCACTCAATATCTAGATCCACCTTGTTCATGATTTGCTCCAACCTCTCATTCAGATTGATGAGGTCCCTGAAGTTCTTGTAGCCGATTCCATATATTCTGCAAGCAAGGGAAAAGTTAGTGCAACAAACATTAAAAGCATTCATGTTAGTCCATATTTCAATGATAACACCTAAATAACCATTCAAGCATATCATAAATTTTATCCTTAGATGGTATCGATCTTCGCTTTAGGGCATTTGGACAATTCGGGCCTGGAGGGCCGGACTTCCCTGGCAGGAATGCTGTCTGGAAGGGAAAACGCAACCGAAAGCTCCTAGAGGCCCTCCTTGGTCAAATTTTCATGTTTTAGGAGGCTCATGATGGAGAACGGCGAATTTTAGGACCTGGGTCGAAGTCAGATTCTAGATTTAGGCTTGCTTGGGTCGATCTAAAGGGCATCAAAGATCTCAGGCCGGGAAGCAGTCAAGAGACGGCCGCTAGCAACAGCGGACAACCGACGGAAATCTGGCGGCAGAAGTCTAAGGACCGGGGTCTGGGGATCCGAAGGACGGACGGGGAACACTTATCATTTAGGCTTGGCGGCGGCGGAGGTAACGCCGAGGCTCGGCGGCTGGGGCGATGTGAGGTGTCAGCCGCCGCAAGGTTTTCGCAAATGACTTTGGATGGCGGCGGCGAGGAGACACCCGGGGCCCGGAGGGCAGGATGCTGGAAGGGGTCCACCGTCGAAGGCGGGGGAACCGTCACAGAGTTCCAGAAATGGAACTCCAGACAGCCAGGCCTGGAAGGTCACACGGCAAGGGGAGTTTGACAATATTTAGACGGCCAAGGGAAGCCTGGGATCCAGAGAAGCGGGCGGTAGATGCGACCTCGCCGTAAGGCTTCACCATTGGAAACGACGGTAATTTAGACAAAGAGGTCCAACACCCGGGGTCCGATGAGCATGACGGAAGAATTCTACATTGCCATAGACTACCGACGAAAGCTAGGGCAGAGCCTGGGGGGCGGAAAGCAGGGGCACAAATTCTGTCAGGGACGGCGAAAAAAGGGCAGAAACCCAGGGACCGGAGCCCGACGCATAAATAGCACCCACGCACAAGTTTAAGTTAAGATGGCGAAAGACACTCCAGGGCCCGGAAGCCGAAAGGTAGTGGCATGCTTGTAGATGAGGCACGACGAAATGCCAAGGGAAACCTAGGGAGGCAAACCTGACGGACCAGGCCCGTCAATGCGGATTACCATCAGGAGGTTTTGGAGTTTGGATTCTAACGAGGAAGGAGGGTTTCGGGCCTGACAAGGACTTTTTCCCTACATGAAGAACAGCTGCGACGTGGACAAGTCCCGAGTCGGTAGTGAGGGAAATTCTGATGGGTTCCAGAGATTTTCAAAAGATGGGTGATGGGTGGAATTTAGTGCTCTTCAATTTTATCCCACTCTAATTAATTATTCAATTACTTAAATCCCTCAAAATGATGAAAAAGGATGCGAGGGCAAACGGGGATGGCCTACCTCGAATACGCTAAGCGGGGAGTCATGGGATTCACTGGGGGTCGACAGAGTGAGCTTGATGGTGACGATCAAGACGCTGCAGTTGAAGGCGGTGGGTCCTGATGCTGTCTTGTGCAATTCGCTAGAATCTAGATTGTGGAAATGACTGGCGAGTTGGGCATTATATACCCTAACTGCCATTATTACCTGCATTAATTGCTTGTACGATTGTGCCAAAAGTTGGTGAAATTTGAATTAAGTCGGCGGCGGCGCCAGAGACTCTGGGACCTGATAGCCAGAAAGATGCGAAGCGATGGCCGCCATTTGATTTTTGACAACTTTGAACGGCCACGGCGGAGATAGGCCCGGGGCCCAGATGGCGGGAGGCCGGAAGGAATTTGTTGTCGAAGGAACCTCGCGTCACCTAGCAGTGACGGCGAGGAGCATCCCGGGGCCGGAAGGGCCGACGGCTGCCGCAGGGTAGCCGTCGCAGGCGGCGAGCCCGGGACGGAAGTCCAGAAGCAGACTTCTGGGGCCTGGGGCCCGAAGGGGCAGGCGCCGCCCCGAACACCCGTGACGAGTTTGAACAGAGGACAGCAGGGCAGGCCCTGGGGAGCGGATGGACACCCAGAGAACGCCACTAAGGACGGTAAATGGAAAGGGGAAGCTCGATAGGGGAACCCCGGACTCCCGAGTCCAAGGGGGCCCAAGGCCGTTCCAGAGCCCAAAAGCCAGAGGGAACCCGCAAGGCCCCGGAGGGCAGCAAAAAACCAAAAGTGGAGGCATGGTTGATTTATGATGAAACCTTGGAGCAACATCGACCATGCGGAACATCAAAAAAGAGGGGCATGCAAAATGAGGCGGCCTTGAAAGTCCTGACGAGGTGAAAGAAAAGAGGGTCCCCATTCTGAACGGGGCGTGTGTGCTAAGGGCACAACAGATCCTCAACACCTCATCCAATGAAGGTATTGGATAGTTTTCTTTCTCTGAGGCACGGTTCAGATTGTGAAAATCTACTCACAATCTAATCTCCCCATTCTTTTTTCTAACTGGGACCAAGTTGGCCACCCATGTGGAATGCCTGACTGGAAAAATAATTCTTGCTGAGAGCAACTTTTGTACCTCTTTATAAATGACAGGTTCCGGCAAGGCATTGATAGGGCGCTATCGCTGGCGGAATGGCCTCACTTCTGTCTTAAGAGGGATGGTATGTGTAATGAGAGAAGTGTCGTATATTTTTAAATCTTCATAGCTCCATGCCACCACATCATAGTACCTCTGCAACGCATCCGTGATTCCCTTCCTTTCCTTTGGCATGCACACCTTGCTGATAAAAATATTCTTGATCTCCTCAGCTGTTTCAAGGTTGTGAGTATCGCACTGGTTGCTTATAGCCTCCTTTTTTGTTTGTTGATTTTGATCTCTAATCTGATCCAAGTCAAATATGCATTCCAGCTAAACCATGCCTTTGGGGATTGTTTTGGTTTTGAGGTTAACAACCCCCTCTATGTCTAGTTCGACTTCCTGTGGATCAGCTTCATCAATTATTTGAGCTACAAAGACATCAGAACTTATAATGAATTGAAGGATATGCTTGTGATCATTGAAGACTTGCAAGTGGGTAACATTATCTGGGACCGGCGGCGTGGATGTTAGCTCAACAGTGAATTTCTTGAGCCTAGACAGAGAGAGGGGTTGTAGAGTGCTGGCTGCTTGAGCCAAGACATCAGCTGTATGATTCTGAGCACGAGGGATCAATTGTATATTGAATGCATCTAATCCCTCCAAGAGATCTCATACCCTATGCCTATAGTTTGTGAGTCTTCGGTCATGGCAGGAATACAACTTCCTAACCTGTTTAACTACGAGCTTGGAATCCCTGAAAACTTGCAACACTTTTACATTTTTTTCAAGGCTATGAGAAGGCCAAGGACTAAGGCCTCATATTTCGCTACGTTGTTGGTGCAATAGAACTGCAATCTATGGGTAGTGAGAAATGTCTTACCCATTGGACTGATGAGTTCGAACCTAGCCTTGGCTCCCTACCTTGACTTAGATCCATCAAATCAGAGCATCCAACACGTGGAGGGTTCCTTATCTTTGGGTCTGATTGAGCTTTTGTTCCCTTTCAACTGGACAGCTGGCCCTGTGACCTTAGGAGAATTTTTTGGTTCAATGTATTGATCAATAGGTGGCTCTAGTGGTGCCTCCTTTGGCGTTTCTATCTAAGAAGCAGCTAATTTTTTAACATGTGCAACTGCTACTTGACACAAGCAACAATCAAACTCAGAGTGTGCGACATTGTGAACCCTGCACCAGTTTGGTAACAAAAGATCCTATAAATTCATTCAAGCCCCTAGGCTGAGTTGATCCCTTGTGCATTTTCCCATGAATTATTGGAAGCCACTGAGTAGTCCCCGGTTGTCATCCCTGTCAAGCTCATCATCAGCTTCTATCAACACTTCTGTGTCTGAGGACATTTAGCTAGAACCAATCGAAGGACTACACAGCACCAGTAACACTTCATCTACACATTCTCCTTGAAGCTTGACCTCATTTTTGTGGAAAAAAGGTGCTAATTCCCCAAGTCGGTCTTGGCAAACAACACCTCATTGATATTATAATACTCTGTGATCATGTACTTCTTACGAGGTTCACGGTCAATGCAGATTTGATTTGGCAGCCCCTTCCATCGTAGCCACATGTGAGAAAGGTCTGTGGTAGTGTATCCATTCAGTGCCTTGGTGAATTCACTTCCCAAAATGATTTCATATGCATTAGGAATGCCAGCCACTTGAATATCAATGACCTATTGTATCCGCTGGTCTATAGCAATCTGCATCGGGATATGATTTATTTCACCCATGATGTTGATCTATGTTTTGTCCAGCTGGGTCACCTTCCTCCTTGAAGGCATGGGGGTGATGCCAAGGGCATGACATTGGCAGACGCTCCTGAATTGAGTAGGCAGTTATGTAGGTTCTTCCCAAAGATCCTAATGGTGGTCAAGAAAGGGGGAGTTTCTGGTCTCCCCTGGAAGATGCCCTTAGGCGTGTCCATGTGAGCTATCTCGCCTTTGTTCTTATCATTGCCCATATCCCTGGTTTTCCTAAATAGTTGGTCCTTGGAAAGCTGCCTATTAGCCATTTCTAGCTCCTTTTCAATTTGTTTACTTGTTGACTGATTCATGAGAACATCCTTCCTTTTCCTGGTATTCTCCTATACCTCTAGTTCTTTCCCAGGTTCTTCAAAGGTAACCCTGTTAGCTAGCGTTTCTTGTGTTGTATTAGAGGATGGGGTCCCATTAAGAACCCTAAAGAAGGTATGCCTTAGAGTAGGGACTTTGAGCAATTCAAAAGCTGATAAGCTGATTTTTACCTTCTTGAACTCTTCTGCTACATATTCACCCATTTGCTCAATTTCTGAACTAAAAGCTTGGCCTATATCAGAGCTAGGGAGTTCGGCCTTTGTTTGTCCAAACGGATTTTGAGGTTGGGCTTGAGGCTGATTTTGTGAATAGTTTTGAGATTCATTCTTGTTGAGGTATTGGGCAGGTATGTGAGAAATCTCAGGGTTATTGCTGGCATTAGGATCAGGCGGAGTGGCGAAATTGTTTGGTGGGGTAAAAGTTGTAAAGGGTCCACTCACCTGTCTATTCCTAAGGAAGTAGGGAGTCGACCTTTGATGGAACATGTGGACCTCATCTACAAATGGTTCTTCCTCATCTACCAGACCATTATCTACTGAATCAAAGAGCTAAGCCAAGGTTTGTTCATTACTTACCTCTTGTGCTTCTTCATTCTCAATAGGGGTAGGTTCGACCTCGGGTTCATTGTGGTCACATCGTAGAAATGACAGTTGATTGACCATGAGACAAGAGGAATCATATGGCTCAGATGGGACGATGTCCCTATAGCCAGCATTGTCTACTATATTCTGCACTTCCACCTGGAATATTTCAACTGCTGTCTGGAACTCGAGACAATCCAACTCAGAATGTCTGCTAGTTTTGTGGATTCGACACCATCTGGACAAAGCTGCCTCGGCCAGGTATACACCGCTGGACATTTTTTCATTGCTTGCTGGTTGATCGAAAGGCGTAGGGACACCACCATTGTTAGGCCTAGTGTTCCACATGCAATTCTGCCTCTGACAATATCTCCTTTCTGCATTCTGATTGACATTTTTCCCCTATCATAATTCTACTCGGAGGAAGTATGTACTTCTCGATTATCCCTACTGTCTCTATTGTCTCGGTTGTCCCAGTTAAGGTTGGCCTAGAAATTACGTTGGGAGGCTTGCAACTGATTATTCTGATTCTTTAGGTGCGTCATTTCTATGGACATTTTCTTTATCATCTTAGTTAGTTCCTCTAACTTATCTTTCTCAGTCCCGTTCCCAGGTGATGGTGCCAGATTTTGGAGAAAAGCAGGAGGGGCGGCCAGCTGGTTTTGATAAGCTGGAGGAAATTCTAGTCTTGATAGGTACAATGGTGCCTAGCGCTACTGGAGATACGCCTGATATTGTGGAGTAGCTTGAGAATAGTTATACTACTACTGGGGCTGCAAATAGGAAGGCGCGGGAGGCACATAATTCAATGGTTGTTCTGGATGTGGTACCATAGGCAATTGAGGTACTTGGTTCATAAAAAGGGTTTGGTGAACAAACACCTAATTAAGCCCCTGAATCTACATTGGGTGAGCTACTGGCCCCAAAGAAGGCAGCAGGCTAGAGATATTCTACCCCAAGTCCGCACTGGCGACAACGGCTTCTGCATAGGCAATCACCAGGGTAGTGAGCGATGGGCGCATCCTTTTCACCAAGGCCGATGTGAGGTTGTCCAGTGCTGCATAATAGACCAAGAGAGCAGCTACATCATTATGGAGGTACAGGTCTTGAAGCCTTGTGTAGGCCTGATGGAAGCAGTCGTTGAAGGAGCTGATAGGTTCGTTGACTTCCCTCATGACAGACATGAACTATTGGTAAAGCTTTGAAGGGCTGATGGGGATCTTGTATTTCTATAGGAATGTATTCTTCATTAGGTTCTATGAGGTAATGGATCCCCTCGGTAGATTGATGTACCAATAGAAGGCTTCTTCCCCCAATGAATGCAAAAAAAAAGTAGCATGCAACGTCCTCATGGTCAACTTGTATTTAGTGATCAATGTCTCAAATATTTTGATATGCTCCTAAGTTTTTCTTTGTAGGTTGTGCAGATGAAACTTCGAACAAAAGCCCTCTGGATTCTTGGGCATATCATGATAGGCAACGAAGTGTATCAGTGAAGGGTTATGTGCTAACCAAGCCATGGAGGGTGGAAGAGGTGGTGTTTGCTATTGGAAAATGGGAATTTGGGGCTATATCTACAATACAATAGCAATCTGGGACTATACTTGAACTACGGCTGACTAGACTGTGCCTTAGGCTGGAAGGACAGGGAGAGGAGCAATCCCCTGGCTGCCAGAGATAGGAGGTGCAAATGCAGTTTGAGATCTAGTTGGGTTGAAGATGAAGGCCAGCCAAATGAAGGTGAGGGTGGAATGGAGGAAGAGGAAGAGGCAACGCTACTTCCTTGAGCTCACTTTGCCCTCGTAGGAGGCTACAATTCTTCAAATTCTCCATTGTTTGGTGTTGACCGTAGAACTTTTTGAAAATTTTCTAGGGAGAATGATCTGATTCGATCTAGCTTCACTTTTAACTCTTAACTTGGTATTTCCACTATTGCCCTCCTTCTAGCGCTAGTTCTGTTGATGGTGTTTTTATGCACTTCTCAACACAGGCAGTGCGTAGGTGCACTACTTCTCTTAAAAGACAATCTTCCATAATCAGATTGCATAACACTATCCCAAGGTCTCTCGGATGTCAAGTCATGACAATGCATAGATACCTTAGTAGTTTGATGTGATTTGCTGGAATCACAAGGTGGTCTTACGCAGGAAATGCAAAGCAAGGATACAAAGCAGGGAAGTCAGATCTTGAAATGGAGTTCTTAGGATGGAAAGCTATTATGCTTTGGCTGTAGGTTCAAACAATAGTCTTAGACTCTATTTTGTGGTTGGATTTGGCTATACAATGTGCAATGAACCTTAGCATAGGCCAGTCATTAAAAAAAGAAAAGAAAAAAGAGTAAGGGGGAAAGTTCCCAAGTCTACAACTAGATATGAATAGTGACAATGGAGTTCCTGCAATGGATAATTCCTTAAAACAATATCCCACTTAACCAAGGATTTCACAGTATCATAGAAATTGTGCTACCTTCTAAGGTCTACAGATCTTTTTTCCTTCATCCACCACATACATGCATGAATCAAAGATAAATGTGTTGGAGTAGCTTCGAATTCAAGTCCAAGCTAACATTGCACAGCTATCTACCATCAACAAACAACAAAAAGTACGGACAAAGAAATCATCAACATGGCAGGAATTTTCATAATCACCCAACAACATTCCTAAGATCTATCCAAAGAAAGAAGACAGCTAACTAAAACAACAGTAAAATCTATGTCAAACATCTAACATTGGAGACTGAATTAAGTAACATGAGAGAAACTAAGAAAAAATACCAAGTCAATGCCTTTCCTTATAAATTTCTGTAGCATGTCTTTAAAACAACTCAACTCTCTCTTTGCAAATGAGAGGAGGGCCCTATTTATAGTTTTCCAAAAGTCTAATGAATGGCCAAGATTAATTCTTATTGTGTGGTTAAGATTCATTACAAAATAGGGTTTCACCTACCTCAAAATATCTAGTAATTTAAAATTACATCTTTGTCTCTTCCCTATTTCGTCTTCTTACTGATGGCACTGTAGCTCTTTTGTCATTTAGCGATTGCTATTCCTAATGTAGCTACTCTTCAGAAAGCTCTTCATCTTTAGTAGGGATGTCCTCCCATCCCTCGGAAGCTATTTATTCTATGAAGTTGAGGATGACTGCCTAGAGCTTGTCTATCTCGATGATTTTGCATTGTAGCACCTGGTAGCTCCATTCCTTTGCATTTTCTTCCAGCCCTTTCCAATCCACATCATACTTTGAGCCTTGGTCTCTGAACAACTCTGATTGATCGAAGGTGTGGGCAGCAAAACTCAGGAATTCCGTCGTGATCTCTCCAGCCATCCCGTCCTTCATCTTCTCCTGGAAGTAGGGTTTTATCTTCTCTGGATCTATTTGCACAGTGGGGATATCATAGTCTGTCATTAGCTTGAGATATCGGGCACATTCCACCTAGATTTCCTTGATCCACTCAATGTCTGGATCCACCCTACTCAATATTTGCTCCAACCTCTCCCTTTGGTTGTCAAAGTCTCGGCACCATATATCCATCAGCTAGTGATCTTCTTTCTTAAATATGAGATTCTTCTCCCACATGGCTTCAGGCAATTGAAGGATAGCTTCAATCCTTGGGAAGGTGGAGTCATAGGTCGCGGGGAAGTTGGTGTAGAGTTTCTTTGTGCTCTCTAGAGACTGTATCAAGTCCAAGAACTTGTTGGCTGTTCATACAACCTGACTAATTCCCATGTTCCCAACGTATGAGACTTGTTAGAACCAGTCCTTGGTGGTTTTCTCCAAGTTCTTCCTTCTCTCCATTTTGTTGATCTACTCTTTGGAAAGCAACTGAGGTGCAGTCATGGATGTAGTAGGTAGGTCGTCCACCGAAGAACATTTATGTATGTAATCCGTTAGGGCTACAACTTGTGCCTTGAACTCATCCTTTTAGATTTTATCCTGCTTTATCAGGTGTACCACTGTGGCCACCGACTCCTCAAGGTGCTTGACCTTCTGCTCTCTAGTTTCAGTCCCCAAGTCAATGGTAGAGATGTTATAGCTTACCCCAGCCTATTGCAATTTGTGCTGCTCGAAAGCTGGAAGCATCCATCGTTACTTTGGATCAGACCTTGGGCTTCTTCTCCTTCTTCATTGTGATTTGGACTCAAGCCAAGATGGCCTCTAGCCTCGCCAGTGGGTCCTTCAGCACAGGGGTCTTTCTTTCGATCTACTTCTCTAACCATTCGGGCACAACAAATTTCCCCTTGGGTGAATCATGGTCACCTTCGTCTTTCTTGGTTAATGCCAAGATTTTTGCTTCCTTTTCTCTTGGGGATTCTACTTTCCTTTTGGTAGCATCTTCCTCGTCTTCATTGAAGTCATGGACAAATATGAGGCATTTGACAGGCAGCCCCGTGGATGGTTGTGGAAAGGGACTTTCTTCTTTTGTTGTTTCTTCTTCTTTCTTCCCCTCAGTAACCTCAGCCTTGGGGCTTTTGACAACATGGGTTTCAGCTTCAGTCAAATCCTTTATCTGCTGTTATTTTGGTGGCTGCCCTTCTTCACCATGTGGTTACCCTTTTTCCTCTGCCCCAATATCCTTCAGTTGTTGTGCCATTTCTCCCTCAAGGTCATCATCAAAGGTCTGAATGATTACCTTAGCGTCAGAGCCATCCTCCTCATCCCCACTCTTAGAGGAGCCCATCTCCTCCTCCTCATAAACCACCTTATCGATGGTTTGGTGCTCATACTCTGGGTGCTTATAATACTCATCAGCCTCCTCTTTGACAGACTTCGAGGCTTCCTTTTCTCATTCATCCAACTCCTTTGAGATTAGCATTGTGGCTTCCATAGCTGGTGGCCCTGTCGGTGGTTTGAAGGTTGAGCAGTTGCAAGGACCTGGGCAAGGGCTGCTTGGAGAGTTGGATCCATCAAGATTCGGGAGAGCTTAGGGGGAAGGCTCTACATATGCCGTGAAAGAGCCTCGGGCATAGTGGTAGTGGGAAGAGGCATTTTTATTGTTGCCAGAGGAAGTGATGTGATTGGTGACATAGCAACAGAGGAGGGGGGAGAAGTCATAGAGGAAGATGAATCAATAACTATTATCGACTTGGCTGGAGGTGAAGGGGAAAGATGGACAGAAATGTTAACAGTCGGCAGAGATGTAGCGACCATAGCCAGGGAGGTGGGCGGTGCAACAGGAGGGGCAGTAAGAGCCAAGGGAGGCTACAATTGACCCGCTCCTTCTGCTTCTTTCTCTTTGGTTGAAGGTTGTTCTGCAGTACTCCCTGCTAGTTTGAGTCTTTTGGGAGGTGAGCCCCCTGCTTCTTTCTTCACATGGGCCTTGGGGTCTGGGGACTACTCGGTCTCTATTTCTTTTCTTTTTCTGTACCTGGTGATCGAAGGAGACTTGGAAGTTACGCTAGTTGAGGTGGTGGCAGCAACATCCTCTATGGCACTTGGCTCACTTTTGAGCCCCTCATAAGTTAGGACTACTCCTTGCCACTTCAAATGAGCCACTTGCCCATCGATCCACTCCTTGGTATGAGTTAAGATTGGCTGGTTTATGGTGTCCAGGTCATCGACTTCCTATTCATCTCAGTTAATTTAGGGTATTGGCAGGTTGGCAACCGTAGGGTACCTCGGATGCATGACTGTGGACTCGTCCTCCTCGACTTGGTCTGGTACCGGAAATGGTTGCACCATTCTCAGGAACTATATAGTCATGCGCATGTAGTGCCTTGCATGCACTTCCTTATCATCTTGGCAGTTGGCCCATAAATTCTCAATGTGATGGAGATGGGCATATGTTGACCCCAGCGCCTTCCTAACATGGCCATGCGGGTCCATCCATGGGCGAGCAGTGTGTAGGTCAAAATGGTACTCCTTTAGCTCCTTCTCGGAGTTACCAGCACATTGTGACATCTGCAGTCGATACATGCCCTAGCCAAGGGTCATGGGATAGGAGATCCCCGCTATATGTTTGTTGCTGAAGATTTCGTGCAGGTGTTGGAGCTGTCGAGAAAGCTCCAGGAGGATGATTCTGTCGTTGGGGTATTGGGGTAGCCTATTTGGCCTTTTGGTGAAGCCCTGAGCCCGGATATCCGTGAACTTCGGATATTGGATATAGAGGAAGGTGTATTGCTTCAAAAGTGCTCTGGCACTATGGGAGACCCTCCTCTCGAAGTCTCTGGAAATCAACTTGATGATGTGGCTGATTAAGGTGTCGTTCACTCTGCAGTAGTCTCTTTTGAATTTGCAGTACTGGAGCTGTGGATATTTATCAAAGGGTTTGATTCCTTGCTTCTACCCATGATCAGGTGCCACAAACAACCCGTTGTACTGTCTTTGATCCACCAAGGAGTATACAAGGTAGGAGGTCATATAGAATTTGGAACTCTTTTTCACGTTGACAAACTACTCATGGAAGCAATTGCTTATGATTCCTCCCCAATAGAATGAAACCTTTGTTGTGATGTCCTTGTTTCCATGTAGGATCTACTCAATGAAATAGGCCATCCATTCCTGAAAGTAGGTGGCTATAGGAAGACCCATAACCCTACTCAACATGGTTACTAGGTCATGGTAATCCTCATGGAAATCACTACGGAAGAGCTCCTGAGGAACCTTCGCAGCACTGCCCCATCTTTCCTTAAGCCAATGCAGGTTTATTGACTTCTTGCATCCTGTCGGATTATCATCCCACACCACCTGGCATTCTTCTAAGGTAGGGACCTCTATCTGTTGGAATGTGGGAATGTGGAAAGTCTTGGTGATCCCCTCTGGTGACATGTCTGCAAGAATGTTTCCCTCCTTATCAACAATTGTTCTGGTATCGGTTTGGTATGATTCTCTGCAAGCCATGACTAATTCAAGCACCACGAGAGATGGAGGGAAACTGGCAGCCTTAGCTATCCCACTCTGCCTTATCAATTTGGCATTCTTTGTTGTCGGGTTAACCCTGACTCTCTGCGTGAATTCATCAATATCCACCTAGCCAATGCTGGTATCTGTGATTTCCTTCCAGTCTGTAGTGACCTTTGAGTGGAGCGGCTCACCCTAGAATTGGTACTTCATCTGATGCTTGTCTTCTTTCCCTTGAGGGGTCCTTCCTGACTTCTTCCCCTTGTCCCCTTCGGCGAATGCCCCTGAAGTTCCTGCACCTGATTCCATATATTCTGCAAGTAAGGGTGAAGTTAGCACAATAAATCCCCAAAAGCATTCATTGCTAGTCAACATCTTGAAAATAACATCTATTTCAAATAATCAATCAAGTGTATCATGAACTTTTATCTTAAGATGTTATTGATCTTTGATTTAGGGCATTTAGACAATTCGAGCCTAGAGGGCCAGACTTCCCTGGTAGGAATGCTGTTTGGAAGGGAAAACACGGTGGAAGGCCCCTAGAGACTTTCTTTGGTCACATTTTAATATTTCAAGAGGTTCACAATGAAGAGGACCAAAAATCAGCATGTGGGTCAAAATTAGATCCCAGATTCGGGTTTGTTTGGATCGATTTAAGGGGGCTCAGAAGTCTCAGGATGGAAAGCTGTCAGGAGATAGCAGTTTGGATCAGTAGATAGCAAACAAAAATCCAGAGTTGGAACCTCGGGGTCCAAGGCCCAGAGGGCCAAAGGGCGGCTGGTATGTGTTATTTAGTTTTCAAGGGTTCGGGCCAGTGACACCAGGATGGTGCCCGAACTTCACCATAGAGGATGGTAAACGTCAGATAGAAGTCCAGGAGGCGAAGTTTGGCAACAAGGGCCCGGCATTATGAGTTTTTTCTTTGAGTTCAACGGCGGTCGACAGCACGAAGTCCAGAGGTCGGGACGACAGGAGGGGTTTCATGTTAGCAATGGCAGGCGAGGACAGGAGTCCCGGGTCATGGATCCTAGAGCGAATGAAGGCATTTAAAGTTTGAGCGAGATCCTATGGCGAACGGTGGTCCGAGGTATGGTGGTCAGACAGATGTCCAGACACCGAGGAACAAGACTGGGCCTGGGAGAGGGGTTCGCCGTTGATCTTTTATTTATGCCTCGACAGCAAATGGAAGGGCGGAACCTAGAGGCCGGAGGGACGGAGAGGCATTGCCATGAGGACGGCGGAAAAGGGAGCAAGGATACCCGATGCTTGGAGCCCGGAGGTGATAACAATGTAATGATTTTAAACCACCCGGTCAGCAGCAAAGAGGAGGGCAGAGCCCGCAGACCAGGACGCCAGATGAGTTCCACTATGGATGTTGGCAAAATAGTTGAGGAACCCCGGAGGTGAAACCTCAGGTTCTCGGGCCCGAGAGATCCGAAGGATGCATTCTCAGTTTTGAAGTTTTCACGGTGAGGCAAAGATCAGGATCCGGCAGTCGGGAGGCAGGGGTCAGACTGGAGTTTCAAGTGGTGGCATTCGAGAGGAATTCTGAGACAGGAAGCCCGATGGGCTCGGTCTGAAGGGAAGAAGCGCCACCGACAGGTGCTCAAGGTTTGAATTAGGATGGCGGGGACAAGCCCTGGGACCGAAGGAGACAATCTCCCTATGCGAAGAATGGCCACAGTGAGGACAAGTCCCAGATTGGTTGGGAGGGCAATATAGAAGGTTTCTCAATTTTATAACAGGTGGGTTTTGTGTGCAATCTCATGTGTTATCATTTCACACCCTCTTAATGATTGTTCATTCATTTAAATATCTTGAAATCATGAAATGAAGCTCAGGAAGCGCAAACGGATGGCCTACCTCAAACACACTATGTGGGGAGACATGGGATCCACCTACGGTCGACAGAATGATGCTGAGGGCAATGATCGTGATGATGTCGAAGACGGTGGGCTCTAAATAGTAGCTTGTTCAATCGCTTTGCAATCCTGTGATGAAAATGACGAGCCGGGTTGAGCATTTTATACCCCTAATTGCCATGAATGTTCTCATTTATTGTAGGTACAGCAGTGAAAATGTTGGTGGATTCAAATGTCGGCGACGGTGGTAGGAAAGCCAGGGCCCGAGGGCCGCGGAGGCGCTAGATGGCGACTGCTTTAAATATTTCATGTCGGTTGAACGACAGTGGCGGGAAGAGAGTCGGGGCCCAGAGGATGGGCTGTCGCCAGGGATCTGTCGTCAGGGACGGCAGAACCATCACGAAATTCTGGATACAAAATTTTGGACAGTCGGGCCTAGAACGCCCCATGGCAGATAGGTATCCCTGTAGTCCCCAGTCAGTGATAACATCAATGGGGCCTGGGGGCGGGACACCACAGGAGGTTCGCTGTCACAGACAACCGAACACAGACGGAACTCCGGGGTCCGGGGCCCGGAAGACGGGACACCGCTCAAAAAATTTCAACGAGTTTCTACCAAACGGCAAGAGGGGGTTCGGACCCTGAGGTCTGGAAGGACTCGGAGTGGATGCCGCGGAGAACGACAATCCCAGTGGGGAAACCTGGAGAGAGAATTCTAAACGCCCGGGCTCGATAGGGGCCGAGGCCTTTGGTAGGGTCAAATTGCCAAAGGGACCCCGCGACGCGCTGGAACGCAACAAAATTAAAAGGGGGTGGCATGGTCGATTTATGATGGGACTTTGAAGCAACATTGACTATCCGAGACATCAAAAAGGGAGGCACGCAAAATGAGGCAGCAACAAAAATGACCTGACAATGCGAAAGAAAAGAGGGTCCCTGTTCTGAACGGGGCGTGTGTGCTAAGGGCACAACAAGGCCATTCAACATGGTCTAGCCAACGCAGTTTCCCATCAACATGTCAAGGGAATCTCTTTACCTAACTCTCAAGCTCAGCTGGTTAATGGCCATTTTCCTGAAGACTCTTTCCTCACTCTCCTGGAGGAAGAACAGAATATTAAGGTGGCCCTATATTGTCTTAACATATTTTGTTTTGCTCCCGGTTCTACCATTCAATGGCACAAAACTTTTTGCTATAGACAGTCTATCTTTCCTTATCCTCCTTGGTTGCAATAGTATGGTTGGAAGTGATAGCATAATCGAGGAGAAGGAAAGATAGACTGTCTATAGCACAAATTTTTGTGCCATTGAATGGAAGAACCGAAAGCAAGACAAAAGATGTTAAGATAATCTAGGGCCACTTTAATAGTTTCTTATTCCTCTAGGAGAGTCAGGAAAGAGTCATTAGCAAATTGGCCACTTACCAACTGAGCCTAAGAGTTAAGCAAAGACATTCCCATGACACATTGTTGGGAAACCGTGTTGGCTAGAACATAGCCAAATCCCTCACCAACAAGCACATACAGAGAGGGGGCAAGTGGACACCCTTTCCGAATGGAACGAAAGAGTCCAAAGGCAGAGGATTGATGACCATTAATGGTGATGCAAGCAAAGGTATTTGCAAAGACCATTCAAACAGTTTGAATGAATTTAGGCCAAAAACCCAAAGCTTGTAGCATAGCAATGAAATATGAGGCCTCTAAAATGTCTCGTGCTCTACACATCTTTTTATGAAGATAGATATGCAAGCTTGGAAACTTCTCATAAGTAAAAGAAATAATATTAACATACCATAAGTGGTAGATCTATTATATTATAAAAACTAGTATGTTTCATCTTTAATAGATCTTTTATTATTTTAAATTTGATTTCAAATTATGACCATAGAGAAATATAAGTATAAGTAGAAAAATGTAAATTTTTAGACAATTTTTAGATATTATTTATTTTTGAAGATCAATTATAATAATTAATATGACTATTAAAAAATAAATCTTAATATTAAAAATTCTATAATTTTATATTTCAATTATTAAATTGTTAAAAAATGTTGTAAATATATATAGGTAATGATGTGTATCCAACATAAGAGTAATTTATACATTTTCAAAATTTTAACGATACAACTTTTTCTCAAAGACATGTCTACATAAAAAAGTAATAATTTAAACACTTCTTTAGGAATTTTTTTTATTCATGAGTAGATATATATATATATATATATAATTGATCTAATCTAAATGGTGATTTTTGTTTGCTATTTCTTATTAAAATACTCATTTAATGAGAAACAGAGTTTGAAAAGACCCTAAAACCATTTTATAGCAAAAACATCTACATAAATCATAGATATCAACATATAAAAACAAATTACTATAATTTAAACACTTCCTTAAGGAATACACATTTAATGAGAAACAAATTTTGAAAAGACACCAAAACCATTTTATAGCAAGAACATCTACATAAATCATAAATCAACATATTAAAAAAAATTGCTATAATTTAAGCACTTCCTTTGGAATCTTCTTAATTGATGAGTAGATATATACATATAAATAATGTAATATAAACATGTTTTTTTATTTTTTATGAAGATATGCATTTAATTAGAAATAGATTTTGAAAAGACCCTAATAGTAAGAACATCTACATAAATCATAGATCAACATATAAAAACAAATTACTATAATTTAAATACTTACTTCTCAAATCTTCTTTATTGATGAGTGAACTAGCATATATATATTTTTAATAATATATTAAAAAAACCTAGAGATATCCTTCTTGAGGTGCCTATGCACTTTTATTTAAAATATATATTAAAAAATCGGCACCTCAAAAGGATATCTCTCAAGTGTTTTTTAAATATATTATTAAAAATATATATGCTAGTAGTATTCATAGCGCAACATGTAAAACATTAAATGAATTAGGGATAGGGTTAGGAATAGTGTTAGGGTTAGGGTTAGGAATAGGGTTAGGGTCAGGAATAGGTTTAGTGTTAAGGTTAGGGTTAGTGTTAGGGATATGATTAGGATTAGGGTTAGAGATAGGGTTGGGGATAAATTTAGGGTTAGGAAAAGGGTAAGAATTAGAGATGGGGTTCAAGTTAGAGTTAGGGTTAAGTCTAGGGTTAGGATTAAGTCCAATATTAGGTTTAGGGTTAGGTTAGGGTTAGGGTTAGGGCTAGAGTTACAATCAATGTTAGAGGTATATATAGGTTTAGGTATAGGATTAAAATTAGGTTTAGGGTTGGGGTTACATTTAGAATTAGTGTTAGTTTTAGAATTAGGGTTAATGTTAAGATTAGATATAGAATTATAACCATAATTTTATTCATATTGTTAACTTTAATGTAAATTTTAATTCTAAACAAAAATTATAAGGGTAATTGAGTCATAACCCTAAGACTAATAGTAACCATAATTGAACCCTATATATAACCCTAAATGAATCATAACCCTAACCTAATAGTAACCATAATTGAACCCTACATATATCCCTAGTTCAATATTAACTCTATTTAAACTATAACCCTAATCGTAACCATAATTGTACCTTATCTATAATAGAACACTATTTATAATTGAGTCATAATCCTAATAGTACCTAACCCTAACCCTAAACTTGAACTCTAGTTCAATCCTAAGCATGACAATTAATACTATCCCTAATCTATACTTTAAGTTTTATTGTAGAACTCTAATTATAACCCTAACCCTAATTATACTCTAAACTTAATCATAACCGGAACTAAATTCTAACCCTATCCTTAAATCCTAATTCAATGTAAAGCATAATTGAACCATAACCCTAATCCTGACACTAAAAGTAACAATACATAACCCTAAGCGCTTCCATCTACCGTAGCATTTAATTAGAAATAGATTTTGAAAAGACCCTAACATCTTTTATAGTAAGAACATCTACATAAATGATAGATCAACATATAGAAACAAATTACTATAATTTAAACACTTAGTTCTCGAAACTTCTTGAAACTTCTTTATTGATGAGTATATATATATATATAATCTAAACGGTGTTTTTTGTTTTTGAAAAGACCCTAACATCTTTTATAGTAAGAACATCTACATAAATGATAGATCAACATATGGAAACAAATTACTATAATTTAAACACTTAGTTCTCGAAACTTCTTGAAACTTCTTTATTGATGAGTATATATATATATATATATATATATATATATATATATATATATATATATATATATATATATATATATAATCTAAACGGTGTTTTTTGTCCTTTACTTTTTTATTAAGATACGCGCATTTAATTACAAACAGATTTTGAAGAGATCCGAAAACCTTTTACTACTATAACATAAATCATTGATCATCCACCAACCAAAAAAATCAAAAACCTAGAAAGTCAAACTTGTGGATTTCCAATGGATTTGAGAGCACGTGATAGGATTTGCCTCTCTTCTATAAATTCCTTATCTACCGGAGCTTCATTCATCTAAGTTGCTATATAGTATCAGTACGTCAGTCATTACCGTTTGCAATATAGTATAACGCGGACTGTGATAATGGGATGAGAGTTCAAGGAGTACTGGTTGAGGGTTCCACATGACTGGCACCCCTGCTTCTCCACCTGTTAAGTTAGGTCTGTTGTCCCAGGTCCCTTTGCATCATACTTCCTCTTCTTTGGGGTCTCTGCCATGGGTGCAAATTTCATTAGGCAAACAGATTTCTGTCTAATGGCCAGATTAATTTGATGGTTTGATGTTATGTATTTTTGCATTATCTTATTGTAAGACTTTCTATAGCTGCAGACGGAAATTCGCAAATGTGCAGCCCAAATAGCCTCGACCTCAATAAATCACTTTGCTACCTTAACAGACAGGACGATTTGAATGAGGATTATACTGGCGAGAACGGACTGTTGAGGACCAGCAGTGAGCAAAATTCAGCGGGTAAATAGATTTCTATCCAATTGCCAGATTAATTTGATTTATTGTTTTTTTATTTATGTCATTCTAAGATTTTCTGTACCTGCAGACAAAAAGTCGGAAATGGGCAGCCCAGAAAGTCTCGACCTCAATAAACCACCTTCTGCATGTTGCCACCCTAACGGACAGGACCATTTGCAGGAGGATTTTACTGGTGGGAATGGACTGTTAAGGACCACCAGGGAGCAAACTTCAGCTGGTAAATAGATATCTGTCCAATGGCCAGATTAATTTGATTTATTGTTTTTTCATTTGTCATTCTAAGATTTTCTCTACCTGCAGACGAAAAATCGAAAATGTGTATCCCAGAAAATCTCGACCTCAATAAACCACCACCTGCATGTTGCTGCCCTCACGGACAGGACGATTTGCAGGAGGATTTAAAGTCGGAAATGTGCAGCCCAGAAAGTCTCGACCTCAATAAACCACCTTCTGCATGTTGCTACCCTAACGGACAGGACGATTTGCAGGAAGATTTTACTGGCGGAAATGGACTATTGAGGATCAGCGATGAGCAAAGGGGGGATAGTATTAAAAGAAGGCTCATATTGTCAGCAGAAGAATATGCTTATTTGGAAGAAATCTTCAAAGATAACCCTAAAATTAATGATGTAAGTGTACTTTTCTTCAGTTCATAACTGTTTTTTTTACTGCATGTGACTTATCGCTTTTCTTCATACTATGCCCATGAAAGGTTTTATACATATTCCTTTATATTGTTGGGTCTATAAAAACCGAAGATTCAATACATGATAGACAATAATTTATTTTTATTGGTATAGTTATCAGTCAGATTTTTAGTAGAGATTTTTAATGGCCGACTGTTATAAATTGTTTGTTCTGTCGTTCCCCATCAAAGATCTACAAGCTGTTAATCAAATTTACGCCAAAGAAGTTTGTCTTGTTTATGTTGTCTCTGGTTTAGTTTAATTTTGTTTGTTTCAATTTCTCTTTAATGAACTGTGCAATGAAAAAACACATGTATTATTTATACAATTTGTTATCAGTATTAATTACAATATCCATACAAATGCTGTGTGTAATTTCTTTTTATTTTGTGTTTACAGATCCGAGCGGAAGGTCTGGCGAAGCAGCTAAATACCAGCTCTAAAAAAGTTAAAGATTGGTTTAAAAATAAGAGACAAAGGCAATAATCTTCCCTATTTAATAATTCATTTCATCATATGCAATATGACTTAGTAAGAAAATCAATTTATCTCAATAGAATTTGCAGGATCAAGCAAAACGAAATGGACGATAAACTGTGGGATTTTGAAGGCAAGAGTGGATTGTTGAGGATCAGCAATGAACAAGAAGACGATGGTATTAAAACAAGGCTCATGTTGTCAGAAAAACGACATGATTATTTGGTAGAATTCTTCAAGGATAACCCTCAAATGGATCATGTATGAATACTTTTCACCATTTACTATCCACTCTTTCTTTTTTATTTTACGTAGCTATCAATTTTCTTCTTAGTATACCCATCAAAGTTATATATATAAACTCGTTTAATATGTTTTTATATTGTTGGCTCTTAAAAGCAGAAGATTCGATACAATAACTTATCTATATTGGTATTCTTTCCAGCCAGATTTTAATCGAGATTTTTATTTGCTATAATAAGTTGTCTTATCTGTTGGTCCACCTCACCGAAATTTGTCTTCTTTATGTTCGCTATGGTTTACTCTCTTAATTTTTTCATTTTATCCTTAATGAATGGCTTAATCATGAAACAAATTACTTTGTTATCAGTATTAATTATATCTTATGGTTGAATGAAAAATTATTTCGCTTAATTATTCTTTTTTCTTTTGTATTTACAGACCCAAAAGAAAGATTTGGCCCAGCAGCTAAATGACAGCTCTGAACAAATTAGAGTTTGGTTTAAAAATAGGAGGGCAAGGCAATAATCAATCCCATATAGTAATTCATTTCATCAAATATAATATAATTATATGAGTAAGAAAATCAACTTATTTCACTGTAATTTGCAGGACCAAGCCGGAGGAAAACGAAATGGTCCGTAAATTGTGGGAAAGACGCTACAAGGCACTATCAGAGGAGAAAAAAAGATTGGAGGAAGAGTTAGCAGAACTTAATGCTCTGAAAGCGGCACCAGAAACAGTGTCTCCATCGAACTTGTGATTTCCTGCAGCACCTCTACCAATGTGTCCTTCCTGTCAAAATGCTTTCAGCACTCAGAACACTATCCATTTTACTACTTCTAAGGATTCTTGGACAACCTCTTGAAGAGAATATTGTCTATGTCACAGTGATTGTTTTATTTTGTGAAATCTCTTGCTCGCTACTCTTGGGATTCATTCAGAATTTATACTTAACTAAATCTTATTCTCCGTGGATTAAAAATGACCCTTGTTTTTGACCTGGATTTTAGTAGACTTTATGTTGAGCTCTCTAAGACTAATCTTCTATATTGTAGAAAAAATTCTAATAAACCATGCGACATGAAGAGCATTTTATGTCATGCTTAATTTATTTTGTTTAGGGTTTTTTCAGTTAGGGTCAATAAGAGTTAATGTTTCAATCTTTTTAGTTTCATTGGACTTATTTGAAATATTTGTTTTTTATTGTTTTCATAACTTTTTTTCAAGTATCATAAACTAATATCTATTTGTCTTTATTTGTAATAGAAGGCAAATGTAAAAAATATGGAAAGAAATGTGTACAATTATATAGTATATTTTTCATTACCTAATGGATGTATAATTTCAAGATTTATAATTTATCTCCATACCTAAACTATAATTGTTTCATCATCATTTCATATTATTATAATTTTTACAAGTTTGTATAGAATGCACTATACCATGCAATATGTGGCTATGGAAGTAGTCACTCAAAATAGAAGGGCTTCCATAATTTTTTTTATAGAAATATCAAGTAAAAATAATTTTATTCTATCAAAAGATGCAAATGCACAATATGGTACATGAATATGAATATGTGCCCATATTTAGTGTAGTCCGGCAATAAGTTTTATTTTTGCTAGGGGTTGTGTGGTGATGCATATTTTTTACGCATTTTTCTGGAAAATGTTTTGTCAAGCAATTAATGCTTTAAGTACAATATTTAATAGGGTCTTAAATGTTTTTGGGATTAAGAATTTTTCACTTGACGTGAAATGGGAATTACAGCTAATGTAATTAATGGTATTTATTTTTGCTTGCTGGTGAAGTTGTTTCACTATAGTTTTTTTTATATGTAAGTGTAAACACCTTAAATCTGCACACAACCTACTCTTCAACACTCATGAGAAAAGGGTTAGTTTTTAACTATGCAAATCTATAAATGTTCCTATGAAATAACATGTCATGCTCCAAAATGCAAACAAATAACAAAAATGGTCAAAAGACATATAGAAACATGATATGTACCTATTCCATAGTGGATTGGTGTCACTTGTGAAAAGTGACCCTTTCCTAACCCTTGACAAGCAAATGATGAGGTTCATTAAGATGAAGTGGACAAAATCAGCTCTCAATGTGAAGGGAGTAACTTTGCATAAATTGTAGATGCTAAGAATGAATGATAGCCTCTCCATTTATAGAAAATTTTGATGAGAGAAGAAGCAAAATGGGTGAATGTGCGGCAAAGATTCAACCAATAGGAAGGAGCCACTTATCCAAATGTAAGTGGATGGAGGATGTGCACGTTTTGGTCAATGTGCCAATAAATGAGATTAGTTGGCCTTTTCAAATTTTAAATTCAGCTTGTTGGAGGGAGAAAAAGGGACTTAAATGCAAAGTGGGAGACATGTAAGAGGGGAATTAATGCCATGTTAGAAGGGACAAGTCAACTTGCTTTGAAATTCAAACTTGAGGGAATATTCTCCAAAGATTCCTTGTTGAGGGCAAATGAGGTTTTAATAAATGAATTAATTGATTTATTTGTTCAAGTGGGAAAAGCTAGAGGATGTGATGGGTGATTAGGATTAGATTAATCATGGTTTGATTAATTTAAGATGATGATTAGGTGTTTTGACACTTTTGACTTAGATACTTGGATTTACTTAAATAAAAAAGGAGGAATATGAATTTTGAGAATTTAATTAATTAAAAGGATGATGTAAGATAAAGGTTAATTTATTCAATTTAAAGGAGATGAACTTAGGAGATGATTTATTTAATCAAATGAGGTCATGATTTAATTAAATAAAGTGAATTTATTTAATTAGAGGATGAAATGTTAGATTTAATTAAATAAAGGTTATTCAATTAAAATGGTGAACTGGAATGCATGCATATTTTGTGTGTCTATAGTAAGGATGTATTAAGTTTTTTTAAAAATAATTAGAGAAGAAGAACAAAAAAAATGTGGTTTGCTCTGCAGAAGAAAATTTGAGGTAAAGAGCAACAACTCTATCTTTTGTGAAATGAAGTTATTTTGAATGAATTAATATAATTTCATTTTTCTAGGTTTGTTTGTTTGAGTCCTCTTCATCTAGGCTTCACATAGTATAAGAGCAGGTTTATGGGAGATGGTTTATTTTAGTAAAAGGATTTTTTCTAAGAGTTCAGTAATAGTTTTTCACAATAGAGATGGTTGCAAGCACAAGCTTGACTAATCCACAAATCTCACAGTTTAATGAGAAAATTTATAATTATTGGGCAATTATCATAAGGGCATTATTTTTCTCACAAGATTTATGGGAGTCAGTAGAGAATGGATTTCTAGAGCTAGCTGATGCAATAGCTTACAATGCTTTGACTCAAGCAGAGAAGGACTTATTGAAAGATAATAGAAAGAAGGACTCAAAAGCTCTTTTCTTTATTCTCCAAGGAGTGGATGAGAACATTTTCCCAAGGATTGCAGCAGCAACAAGATCCAAACGAGCATGGGACATACTTCAAATAGCTTATCAAGGTATGGAAAAACTCAAAACAACAAAGGTACAAATATTAAGAAGAGATTTTGAAGCTATATATATGAAGGAAAATGAATCAGTAGATTCATTCTTCACCCAGATCATTGGATTGGTAAATCAAATTAGATCACATGCTGAGACACTTCAAGATAGAAGAGAGGTTGAAAAGATTCTTAGTCTACCAACAAAAATTGAGACAATTGTTGTAACCATAGAAGAAACAAACGACCTCACATAGTTTTCAGTTCATGAGCATCTCTTATTTATCACAAACAAATGTTGTGAAGGTCTGTAAATACACCACTAGAGAATGCTTTCAAGTCACAAGCTTCAATCAACCAAGGGAGAGGTAGAGGAAGATCAAATTTTAGAGGAAGAGGAATAAGTTTTTACAAAGGTGGAAGAAGCATCCCATCAAACTCAAGTGGAAGAGGTAGTAGTCAAAATTCAAGTTAAAGCTCCACTCAAAATCAGTCACAAGGTCAAAGGTATGATAAGTCTCAAATCTAGTGTCACTACTGTAAAATTTTTGGCCACTATATGAATGAGTGTAGAAAGAAATAGTATGATTATGGTAAACAAAATGCAAATTTTACAAAAGAAAATAAAAATCAAAAGTCAAAATAGAGCACAATTTTTTTGGCATGTAATCTTGCACAAGCAAGTGAAAAAGATGTTTGGTTTTTAGACTCAGGCTGTAGACACCATATGATAGGAAATTCAGAAATGTTTTCAAGTTTAGATGAAAATGTTAAATTTGGTGTTACATTGGGTAATAACAACAAAGTGTCAGTCAAAGGAAAGGGAAATGTCAACATTCTAACTAAATAGGGGGAGAAAAAATATATCTCAAATGTGTATTTTGTGCTTGGTTTAAAACACAATTTGATGAGTATAGGACAACTAGTTCAAAAAGGATACAGAGTAGCTTTCAAAAATAGACTGTGCACAATTGTAGATAAATATCAAAGTAATCAGCTCATTGCTAAGGTCAAAATGACGAGTAATAGAATGTTTCCTATGAAGATTCAACCAAATTTGAATATAGATTATCAACAAGCATGAGAAATCACTCCAGTTACGCAAACTATTTTTCAAGTAGAAATAAAAGATGAAAAATGGTTATGGCACTTAAGATTTGGATATCTTAACTTTGGAGGTCTAAATTTGCTTCATAGGAAAAGCATGGTCAAGGGACTACCTTTAATAGAAAAAATTGAAAGAGTATGTGAAGGACGTATCTTAGGAAAGCAACCTAGAGATTCATTTCCATTAGGAAAGTCAACCAGAGAAAAAGCCCCTTTGGAGATTGTACATTCAAATTTGTGTGGACCTATGCAAACACCGTCAATTGGTGGAAATTTTTTATTTTTTTACTTTTATTGATGATTATTCAAGGAAAACATGGGTTTATTTTCTAAAGAACAAGAATGAAGTGTTTGATTTTTTTCATCAATTCAAGTCTCTTGTTGAAAAGAAAAGTGGGTATTACATTAAAACTTTGAGGACAAATAGAGGTGGAAAATACAGTTCAAAAGAATTTTTAAATTTATGCAAAGATTATGGGATTTATAAACAATTTACTACTTGTGAATCATAAATCAGCCTTATTTTAAATAATGACCACTGTTAACTATTAGTCCATTCAAAATAATCTTATCTAAGATTCCTATGAAATAATAAATCATGTTTTGAAATGCAAACAAATTACAAGATAAACCAGAGCATATAAAACATGAAATAAATCCTATTTCATAGTGGATTTGTGCTATTGTGTAAAATAGCCCTTTCCCAATCCTTGATAGATAAGCTAAATGATAAAATTCTTTGAAGATGGAGTAAAATGGACAAAATCAGTTCTCCATTGAAGAGAGGGAATTTGCATAGGAATTGTGGATCAAATTGTGTAGATGAAATGCTAAGATTGTGGAGTTGTGAAGATGAAATGCTAAGATTGTGGAGTTGTGGAGGAATTGAACAATAGAGGAGACCTTTATTTATGGACAGAAGTGATAAAAGACTACCAAACATGGAGGATGTGGGACTAAGGATAATACAATGAAAAGATGCCACTTGTCAACTTGTGATAGGCTTGAGGATGAGCACATTTTGGTTAATGTGCCAAAGAGAGGGAGATTTCAAATTTGAATTTGAGAGCAAATGTTGAGTTTGACTTGTGCAAGGGACATGTAAAAGCCATGTAAGAGCTCATAAATGCTTTGTTGGATGTACATGTCCACTTGTTTTTGAATTCAAACTTGAGGGAATATTCTTCAAAGATGCCATGTTGATGGAAAATGATGAATTTATAAATGAATTAAAATGATTTATTGGTGCAAGTGGGAAAAGCTAGAGGATGTGATGGGTGGTTAGGTTAGGTTAATTAGGATTAGATTAAATTAATGATGATTAGATGCTTTGAACCCTTTGACTTGAATATTTTGATTTATTTAAATAAAAAAGGGATGGAAGGTGATTTCAGATTTAATTAAATAAAAGGCTTGATTTATTTAATTAAAAGGAGAGTGATGTTAGGATCAAGTTGATTTATTTAATTTAAACTAATGACTTTAGGAGATTGATAAATAAAATTGATTTATTTGCTAAATGGATGAATATGCCCTAATTGAATGCATTATGCCAATTTTGTGTGTCTACATTTTTCCCCTCTTTGACACAATGTTGTTGTTGCGTTGGTAAAAAGAATAAACTTTTCGTGATCAAAATTCAAAAATTTCTGATTTTTCAGATGCCCCAGCAAAAAGAAGTACACTGGTACATTGCCCCCTCGAGAGATTGAGTGAAAAGATTCTATTTGAGGGTTGATCTCGCGATAAAGAGGTTCAAAATGGATGGTTATGGATGATGATGCAAATGAGATGGTTTTAAGATGCTTAGAATAACAAATCTATATTATCCTAAATAACTTAAATGATGATATGATGTGATGATGGATGAGATGGATGACGTGATATGTTGTGATTATGTAGATGTAATATTTATGCAAATATATGAGAGATGCTTAGACTAACAAATCTATATTATGATGATGATTATGCATGTGAAATGATCAGTGTTTCCTATTATGTATGATATGAATGATATGTGGTATGCTGATGGTTTGTGGATGCAGGATAGATGCACGATGGATGCATTGGTGATGATGATTAATTATTCATGATGTGATGTTAGTGCGGAAAAGAAGAAATCAGGTGATGACAAGAGGATCCAACAAGCCCATGATCTAACGAGACTTTATTAGAGATGATGATGATGATAGATGGTGATGATTTGCTGATCAAGGATTGGGATTTTAAAAGGGATGCTTACCTTATGTTTGATAACACATGTAGATACGATGCATCAAGGTATAAAGAACCAGGATGGTGTTGTACCTAGTGTGATGGAATTTGACTTGACAAACAGATAGGAGTATTCTTGTTCACACTTGACATCTGGAAACCTTGCTAGGACGTACCTAACAAAGCAAGTATTCGCCAAGTTATTTTACAAGAGCATCCAACAAGCATAGCAGACAAAAGGATAATGATCGTTACGCCATTCCTATCTCTCTAAATCCTTCGTTCAGATATCATTGAGAGGTCCTTGGAATGAGCGCAATAAGATAAATCAAATGAAAAGATCAAGTACGCAAACAAGCCAATGTTATTCATATCTCTAGCCAAAGGGATTTGTTTTGATAGGATAAAAACCCAAGGTGATATCCAAAATGATGCCCATTTTTTAAACGATATATCTTAGGACATGCATTGTATAGGATGATGATGGGTTGAGAAGTTGATTGATGGGCTATTGATGTAAGGTTGATTGACATGTTTGTGAGTGATCAAGAGTTTTATTTTGTTTTAATAGTTTGTTGTTTGCTTTTGATTTTACGATTGAAGCTTTGCTTTTTCCAATTATTGTGATTGTTTTTGTTTGTTTTGCCAAAGGATGAAGGTGATGATTAGTTTATTATGGATGATTGATTATTGCAGGTAAAAGTGGAATGGCACGAATGAATTTTTTCAAATATTTGGATGTTTATGACATTTTTGGAATGTTTTGAGGCTGTTTTTTGGTGTTTTTGAGATTTTTACAAATGTTTTGATTTTTGAATTTTGTGATGTTTTGGGATTTTGTGTTTTTTGAATATTTTTAGATTTTGATGTTTTTATGAATGTTTTTGGATTGTGTTTTTTGAATGTTTTTGGATTTTGTGTCTCGGGAGTTGATCAAAGATTAGCCTTTCCAACCAGCTTGTTATTTTCATTTATGATTTTGGACTGGGTAACTAATTCATGGCATGACTCACTTATCTTTGGGTCTGCACATAAGCTCCTACGCCTCTCTTGTCAAAGCTATGGCACTAATGCAACCCTCATATTCTTCCATATACTGATGAGGGTGTTATAAGCAAGGTAGGTGCTTATAAATGATTTTAGCCACTTTTTGCACCAGCCTCATCATGTAATGTCTTGGGCACAAATTTTTGTCTACATTCACTCACAATGCCTGGCCAACACATGAACATACTTACTCAAGCGTTGCCTTTTTTTTTACCTACTGTGTTGGTGCGGTCAAAAGTTTGTCATTGTAGATTATTACATTCAGAGTTTTTCATAAATGCCAATACGCATTGGTCCTTATTATTTCACCAAAGCTTTACAATTTAAGATTTCTAACTTTATTGTGAATGCTCATTCATCTTGAGAACTAAAGATGCAGATTTCCAAATATGAAAAGTGTAGATTACAATTAGGGATATTGGCTTATATTCTTTAGAACTAAAACTACAGGGATTTTGATCCAAGCTGGCTTATTCCTCAAAAGATCATGTAATCGACCTCTTTTTACACAAGGATATGCCATCAATCCCAAAGCAAACACATTAAATTGAAAGTTTCTAATAATTGCAGCTTCGGCCTTACATCTACCAATAGACCCGCGCCTTCACTTTTGCGCCCTCACACCTGATAGAAAGAGAGGCAGTTGTAAAGTACTATCTTGCCTTAAATTTTGCAAAACTATAGGGTAGTTGGATGTGTTCCACACTGAAGGGCTTAATTTTAGAAATCCGCATGGCTTATTTTTATTTGTATTTTGTGCATTATGCTGAATTTAATGTTGATGTAGGTACAAAGATATTTGTTTGTTTCTTTTGACACAATCCATTGTGGACATTTTTAAATAATAAAAGGAGCCTAAAATGGTCCATTGTTTTTTTTTTTTCATTGAGATCTTGTTGCCTTTAAAATATTGATTCTTTATTCCTATCACCTCACTATCTAAGAATATTAGATTTTCTTTATATTTCATTGTAATTTTGGCGAGAGTGGATTATTGGTAAGGGAGACTTTTTCTTTTCTTTTTATTTTTTGGTTGTCTTGGTTGACTAATAATTGCTTTAAATTTTATTTTATTGAAAATCAAGATCTTTATTAATGCTTTATCACTTGAAATTGTTTATACTTAAAATGCTTGAGAAGAAAATTTAATTAAACTAAATTTTCATATAATTGTATTTGGTTTAAATAGGACAAAAGCAAACAAAGACTAACGAAGGTGAAAATGAAGGAGGTACAACAAAAGCAAAGAAGGAAGGAATAGTGAAAAAAAGGTACGAGGATAATGAAAGGAAAGTGAAGAAAATGAGGATAACCAAGAACAAGGAGGTACAAAGGAAAATGAAGGTGAAGGTTGAAATCAAGCATTGGAGTTGGACAAAAATGAAGGAAAAATTGGAATTAAAGATTCAAGCATCAAAATTGAAACCTAAAAGCATTCTTAAATTCTTTGAGCTTTTGTCATCTAGTTTAATTTTTTGTTTCATGCTAACTCACCTTTGGTTTTTAAAACGAACATTTCAAAATGCTTGGAGGGTTTGTCTTATGCTTTAATTTTCTATTTAAGAATAACTCATATTTTTTTAAGTGCTTTAAAATGCATTCATCCTTGCTTTGAGGCTTAAAATGAACATGTGTTTTTGTGTTTTGTAATCTCTTATTCAAAGTAATCTTATCTAAAAAGGTGTATGCAGTTCTCTCACACTTTGCAGCGATCTTGAGAACCAAAAGTATTTTTGATGACATTAAGTTGCATAAAAGATTGCCTCCACACTTAGATTTGGGTTTAAAATTGAAAAAAACACTTTGCGAGTGTGAGTTAGGTATATCGTGTGTGTTCTCCCTTTGTTTCTAAATGAAGGTTAATAGAACTACGGATGTGCTTGCTCACTATTGTTTACCTTTAGAGGGGCCTGCCTAAGAGACACATCCGAAAGGAGAACTCAAAGGTGACTCCAACTGGTTTTTCATTTGGGCCGGTATACAAATGGATAAGACTAAACTGTCAAGTCCTCATGGTATGTAGGCCTTAGTCGTATAATGTCTTTTAGAATGGGGTACTACCATAAAATGTATAAGAGCCCCTAGTAGGATTGATTAAAGCCTTTAGTGGCTTGCCAGATGCTCACAAGGTGCCATGTCCCCGATGTTTAGTCATTAAGAACCTTGTTTGTAGAAGCTAACCAGTCCATCCAATGAGTTTATCAAAGTGGTGCATTGGAACTTAGATTCCAAGAAGTTACTTGCCATGTATGATCTTGGTTGAATATAGAGGTTAAGACTTCATTCTTAACATACCTTTATATTTTATCCTTGGTTGCATGTAAAATCATCTCTTCTACTGTGAAGGGCATGAGGCAAGCCCACTAAGAAAAACATACCAATTGAGCTAGTATGTTACATTGCTTGTAAACATAGTGCTTGTTCAAAAAAAATTGCAAACAAACATTCAACATGATCCTCAAACTTTCAAACCCTTTAGGAGGAAAATACCATTGACCAAATTCTTGTGTTATTCCTTTCCCTTGGGATTACATCCTTAGAGGTTTCTAAGCACTTGAATTTACATCTCAATTTTCCCACTAAAGTTAAACAATAGGTAACCCTTGTCTTAATTTCATCAAAGTTTCGCATAATATACCTTGTGAAATGAGACGAAGTTGAGACATTGGACATTCAGTTTGAAAGCTAATCAAGAGTGTGTTTGTCATAAAAATAATCCATTAAGCAAAGAATAAGGACAATTGGACCCCATACATGTGTCTCCAATTTCACGCAAAATCAAGATCAAGAAACCAAAGGTGAAAGCCCTTAGTCTAATACCTTTTCAAGAACGTCTCTCTACATTATACGAAGTTAGAAAATGACTGCTTTTCAACTTTTACAAGAAGTCTTGAAAGAACAATCCTAGTTTGTATTCATTCTATTACTGCCAAAACCCAAATCTTTTCAGAGAGTTTGAACATCTTGTTTAGAGAAAAACTTGTTCTTCAATACCTAGATCTAGGCAAACAAACTATCTTTTTTAGGCTCATCTTAGGATCAAAGAAAATCAAAATATTTTTCATCCATCCTTTAAAAAATCAAAATGAACATCATCTCACCAATCACCTTTTGGAAAATCTTGAAATCATCCTTAATATTAGGCTCTTTTGGAAAAATAAAAAATTATCAAAATCATTGAGACTAAATCCTTGAAAAAATTATCAAAATCACCTTTGGCTAGGTATGTGTAGATGCATCCTTTTGCATATGCTTAGTCAAAGTCATCTTTTTTAGCTTAGTATATGTAGATGAATCCTTCATCATATGCTTAGTGAAACTATCATCTTGTTTGGATAGGTGTGGGTAGATGCATCCTTCTCCTCACACATATACAAAATATCATCCTTTGGTCAAATCTATCCCTTAGATAATCATCCAAACATCTTAGGGTCTATTTGTTAAAAATCTAAATCAAAATCAACCAAGGACAAATCTCAACATCAAAATCTGAAACATATCTGAAAGTCTCGAAAGCCTAGTATCTCCTACAAGATTTACCAAAGGATCATAACATCCACATCATTCATCTTTTACAGCATCATCATATCATCTTTCAATCCGCAAGATATCCTAAAATCTTTCACTTTGGGGCATAAAATAAAGATCAATCCAAAGAAATCAAGAGATTCATCTCTCGTTCTTAAAAATTGATCCTTGTTTTATGGTTCAAACCCGATCTCAATACAAGAAGAGCATGGAAGCCAACAAAGAAACACCCTCTTCAAGTGATTTAAGCCAAACTACTCTTGAAATGAATCCTGTTGGGTCTAGAACTCTCACAGTTAACCTTCTGAAATCATCACAAAACCCACAAGAGGAAAACCAAGGAGAGGATCTTACCTTTGGAATGATGAAATGACCAAATGACTGAAATGCTTCAAAATCTAGAAAACCATAAAATCATTAACATCATGATTAGGCTTAACCCTTCGTTATACATTCTTGAAGTAGCAAAACAAGGAGCCAAGTTACCTTTGGATTTTGATGTGAGTACCATAGTGTAAACATCATTTCCTCCAATCTCATCCACACCACCATCTGAAAACATCACACAAAACATTCTGCAAATCATGACATCTTTTGCTCCAACCAAACCCAATGTTAACAAGGGAAATACATTTCTCAATGCTCTTCAAGCACACCCCCTTGTTAATAATTAAAACTTGGATGCAAACACCACCTTAGAAAAAAACATACTCGACAACCCATTACAAAAAAATGTTCCTCTCACTTTACGTCATGATCCATCATCAACATTTCTCCATGGAACACCTCAAACTCTCCTCCTCACAAACTCACAAGAGGAGGGAAACATGTTCAGACCAGGGGGCATATTCGACATCACAAAATTCTTGCAAGGATTCACCCCCCTCACATTTCCACCACTTCCACCATTTCCATCATCATCCACACCACTCCTTGGCTTAGGGATTCCCCCTTTACCAAGGATCAATCAAAACAACATCCTAAATACCAATCAAAGCATTATGCCAAATGCTCAAAACATGTTGTCAACATTGCAACAGCAAATGAAAAACACACAAACAATCCCAACATCATCAAACACCCCCATAACATCAGAAACATGATTTCTCAAGGGCCAATCACATCAACATCGCCACTTACCACTCAAACCACCACATCAACAACATCGTCCACCACACAAAATACCAACACGACATTATCGCTCACCATGAACACCATTCTAAATCCACCACCACCCCCACCACCACCAACTTCCACCACATCAAGCCTATACGACACAACATTGCAAGCTACTTTCCAAAGAGGATACCAACAAGTGGAAAAACAAAAAGTTGTAGACCTAGCCACTCAAGTTGTGCAAACTATCCAAGTAGCCCAAGCTGCACTACAAATGCAACAAGCCACACAAGCCCAAGCTTTATTGCAACAACAACAAGCCACTCAAGCACAAGCTCTATTACAACAACAAGCAGCACAAGCGTAAGCTTAATATTAGGCACAACAAGCCCAATATAAAGCACAACTCCTAGCACATAGACAAGCAGCGCAATTGCAAGCATATCAATAAGCCATAAAGCAATATCAAGAGCAACAAGAAGCAACAAAATTGATAGCCCAAAAAAAAGTGTTGTTGGAACAACAACAAGTGCAACAACAAGCACAAATCTTATCATAGTAACAACAAGAACAACAACAAGCATTGTTCATACAAAAGTAGGTGGAAGCCTACCTCACTCGGTAGAACATATAGATACCATCGAACAACACACTGATCAATCCACCCATCCAACCTATAATTGAAACACCCAAAAACACTTTCATCCCACCCCCTGATCCACAAAACGATGTGATGACACAAATCAGGTTGCTCTCGCAACAAGTGCTCAATCTTCAATTAGGGAGAACAACCAAAACACCAAGGAACTTGTGTTCGTATCCATTCAATAGGAGCCTAGTGATGAAACCATTCCCCAAGGGATTTGAAATCCCCAAATTTGAAAAATATCGAGGGACCGGAAACCCTGAAGATCGCATCAGGGAATTCCAAGTTCATTGCATGGAAGTCACATACAACAATACTTATCTAATGTGACTATTTCCTAGGAGCTTGGTAGGCCACGCTATAGAATGGTTATCTTGCTTACCTTCAGGCCATAGAACATTCCAAGAAATTAGGGACGCATTCATTAAAAATTATGCATGCAACTTTGCAATGGATGTTAGTCTAGAAGAACTCTCAACTCTAAAACAAGGAAAGGGTGAATCATTTGCTTCATTCCTACAATGATGGTGATCCAAGGCCAATTAGAGCAAGTGGACCATGCTAGAAGAAGAAGAAGTTTGCACCATCATAGCCAACCTTGAAGGTCACTTGGCATTTCATCTCAAGGTTCAGGGCATCACCACATATGATCAATTGATCTCCAAGGCACTTAGTATCGAAAGAGCCCTCATAACTCAACTTGCAGAATCAACATCATACCACGAACAAAAAAACAACTATCCACCATCCCATTACAATGATAAACCTTGTACATGGGAAAGAAAAAAAACATTACTAAAGATGGTGTCGTCGATGCCAAGGTGGTCATTAGTTGTCCTCGCCAAAACATAGCCACATCGCAAATCCAATCACAACACTAAAATTCTCATCACACAACATACCACCCAAACAACAATCCAACCATCAATAATCTCAATGACCAAAGAGGACCACCCCAACGCAAAAGCAATCCCAAACAAAAATACACTACTTTGGGGGAACCACTTGAAGATATAATGAAGAAGTTGATAGACAAAAAACTCATCTAGGCTCCCACATTTGAGAATTACCAAGAACCAGATGTCAAACCTCCTTGGTATAATGAGAATCAACTTTGCAAATTCCACAAAATCAAAGGCCATACCACAAACAGTTGCATGAGATTGAAAAAACATCGTTCAAGATCTCATCAATAAAAAGAATTATAAACATGGAACAACCTAAAGGAATCAAGATCTTAAGATATATACAAATTCGATGTCGAATCATGGTAAGAAAGGGAATAAAAATGATAAAGGGAAAGGCACCCACTCAAACATAAATCATGTGTATGAAATAGTCGTTGTCTCCCTAGATTAAAACTCCATGGTCATTATTATCAAGGGTGCCTATGCCGAAGATTGTGGAGTCACCACAAGAGGTGGTAAAGTAACCATCGTAGGATCATCCCAACCAAGTAGAGCCCCTACATCTAGATCTATTCCTAATGGATATAATTTCATAGATCAACTAAAGAGAATGCCAACACACATCTCCATCATGGAGTTGTTAAAAATATCATTAGCTCATAAGAAGATCCTTGAGGAAGCATTAGCCTCATCCACTGTTCCCACAGATCTTGATGTGGAGAAATTCCAAGATATGGTTGGAAATATCATTACGCCTAATCTTCTTACATTCTCTAACCAAGATTTCCCTGCCCAACCATCTCACAACCATGCACTTCACTTGGAAGCCATTGTACATAAGAGAAAAATCAAAAGGGTCTTGGTGGATGGAGGTGCGGGCTTGAACATATGTTCCCTAAGCCTCATCAAGCAGTTGAAAATATCAAAATATTCCATCGACAAAGGAAAGGGCATCACGATAAGAGCATATGGTGACCAACAAAGAGTGTCTCAAGGCATGATTAAACTTCCTACTCAAGTAGGGTCGACTCTCATGGAAACTACTTGTTAGGTCTTGGACCTTGACTTGCCATATAATATCCTCCTAGGATGCCCATGGATCCATGTGATGAAAGCTGTAGCATCAACCTTCCACCAATGTGTGAAATTTACACATAATGGACAAGAAGTTACCATCCATGGAGACCGTGAACCTTTCTCGTACTGGAAAATATTGAAACAAAATATTACAAAATCCCCCAAGTGCCAAAAAATGATGAGGGCCCATCCACACCATACATCGATCCTGCCACCCTCGCATCCACTTCTATGAAAAAGACACCTGCCACTCCTGCCATTCCCACCATCTCTGACATCAAGCTCATCATCCAAGATAATTGTTGTGGAAACTACAAAATCCCTAGCAATGCTTTTGTGGTAGGAAAGTTACCACAATACCCTAGATCACGGGGACATCCATAAGAAAATCAAGCTTCCATATCACAAACATCTCCTAAAGACTCTCCCGAATTCACAAGCTAGGGAGACCTTGGCCGGGAGGCTATTGAGGAAGATCCATCACACATGCTCTATCAAGATGGAAGACCAGTACTAGATTTACCAATGGATAACACAAGCAAAGGCTTGCCAATGATGCTTGCAATGAGTTACGATATAAATCAAAGATTGGGACAAAATGACAATGGGCTCATAATACCTATCATGCTAGAGACGCGACCAATAACAAATCTTGTCCTTGGATGTACCCCTCCAAGTATAACCATATGAGGCCAAAGTCCTCCAGTTAGAATGGTTAATAATCCTCCTCAACCAACCACAATAAAATTATGCCTACCCGTATCTATAGGTCGTGTCATAGATAAATTTACATTTGATATAACCAATGTCTATAGTAGTAGTGATGATGAGGATCACTTGACCAATCTACCTAGGTTATTTGAGGATACTACCCTTTGCGTGATTAACACTCTCTCCTTTGAAACAGACCATCAAAATCATTAGATTTGCTTAGTTTAACCCCAACTGATCGACTATGACCAATGAGGACCATCGATTCTCAATACATTCTAAAATGATTGAATCCTTCAGTCGCAAAATTGAGAAATTAAGAATAATATCCAAGTCCTTGAGTGAAAACCACACTGTGGCACTCTCTGACAAGAAAAAAGTAAAAAGAAAGGACATATCCAATGGTGAAAACCTCTCTGAGGCACCCGAGGATGAAGGATTCGATCTTCCTTTAGGATCTATTCATCATGAAAAGTCAGCAGTCTTAGCCGAAAAATGCAATCCTGTCAACCTAGGAATAGAGGAGACCTCGCATATCACATTCTATGCAGAATCACTATTATTCGAAGACCAAGAACTCCTAGCAGTATTCCTAAAGGAAAGGAAAATAAACTTCGCATGGAGTTATGCTGACATGCCAGGGCTTGATCCAGAGACTACGGTTCATCACTTGGCAATGTATCCAGATGCAAAACTTGTCAAACAAAAGCTTTGAAAAATGCATCCTCAGATCACCTTATTGGTTGAAATGGAGCTAAAAAAACTACCAACTATCCATAATGGGTATCAAACTTGGTACCTATTTCAAAACCTGATGGAAACATTAAAATCTGCACAAACTTTAGGGATTTGAACAAAGCATGTCTGAAAGATGACATTTCGCTTCCCAACATCGACATCATAGTATATATGACTACTGGAGGTGAGATGCTATCACTAATGGATGAATTTTTAGGATACAATCAAATCATGATAGCAAAAGAAGATCAACATAAAACAACCTTAACTTTTCCATGGGGGACTTACTGCTAGAACATGATGCCATTTGGCCTAAAGAATGCAGGAGCAACATATCAAAGGGCCATGACATTGATATTCCATGACATGATTCATAAAATAGTCAAAGACTATGTTGACAACATCCTAGTTAAGTCAAGAAATAGAAAAGATCACATAGCAACCCTAAGTTCTATCTTTGAAAGAATAGAGGAATACAAATTCAGACTAAATCCCAAGAAGTGAGTTTTCGGTGTACAATCAGGTAAATTACTAGGATATATAGTGTCCATGAGGGGTATTGAGGTGGATCCAACAAAAGTGAAAGAAATCCTCAAAATTGAAGCAAAAAAGACATTAAAATAATTGAGAGGCCTCCAAGGAAGACTTCAATCCATTAGAAGATTCATAGCACAAATGGTAGAAAAATAGAACCCATACTCTTGATGTTGGGTGCTGCCACAATAGTGGTTTACAATTTCTAGGAGGAACTGATTTTTGTTGAAATCGCATATTTTTAGAAAATATAATGATTTAAGCCTTGAAAAGTTCCATTTAAATAATTCCAATTGAAGAGGGTTTGATCAAACTACCTTAAATCAAACTCCCTTGGATAGAACCATGCTAGTTTTAAACCATACCTATAACAGAGTCTCCTTTACACCTATCAAAATGCTGATAAAAAACTACTTTTGATTTACCTTTTAAGGGATCAAATGAACTCATTTAAAATTTATTTTTTACAAGTATGTAGTCCTTATTATAAGCTTCCCAAAAAGTATAATTAAAAAATAAATTTAATTTTATTATTTTATTTATTTTTTATTTCTTGTGAATGTAGGTTTTTCACTGAAAATCAACTCTTTGTTCTGCACATGTGGAAAAATAGTAGATTATTAAAAAAAATTAAAAAAATATTAGTGCACTAGATATTGAAGTCGTTGATCCAAAAGAGAAAAAAAAAAAGAATTTTGATACATACAAAAAGGTTACGCGATTATACGGCCGCCATGTCCTAATTATAATTGGTTTGAATTCAAAACTTGATTAAAGAAAAATATTCAATAAAAACTATCTAACCAAGTGGAAGCACTAGATATCAGAGTTACAAATCTAAATTCGAAAGAATTAGAATTTTATCCTTCATGGAAAAAAATTTATGCGTTATACGGTGAGCGTCACTTTTTAAAAATGTTGTTTTATGAAAAAAACTAGCTTTCAAGGGAGATGGAAAAAGAAGTGCAATCTAATTCCAAAATTTTTGAAAAAAATATATTTAGAATCTATAGAAAAAATGTCATGAACTCTAGTTTGCATAATCTTCAAATTCCTCATGGTTTAGCTGCTATAGGTGCCCGAAAGTGAAGATTTAGTTAAAAAAAAATATTTCAGTGTCTAGTTTGGCCAAAAATTGTAAACCTTTATTGTGGGATTACCTCTCACCTACTCCACAAGGAAGGAGCGTACAAATGGGATACCAAGTGCGAAGAGGCATTCAACAAGATCAAGGAATACTTACTAACACTGCCAGTCTTAATGCCACCCATCCCAAAGAAGCCATTGATCTTATATGTGTCAGCAATAAAAACAACCCTCAGAACATTCCTAGCTTAGCATGATGAAAATAGAACATAAAGGACTATCTAGTATATCAGCAGGACAATGGTTGGTCATGAGTTAAACTACTCATTCATCGAGAAATCATACCTCGCAGTAGTGTTTGCATCCCAAAAATTCAAACATTACATGTTGGCACACAAGATAAAGCTCATCACAAAAATTGATCCCCTCAAGTATCTACTATCAAAGGCAATGCTCATAGGAAGAATGGAAAAATGGGTGATGATATTGTTAGAGTATGACATTGAGTATGTTGAGCAGAAAGCAATAAAGGGTCAAGTTATTGCAGATCAACTGGTAGAGGCACCAATCTATTCAGAGAACCCTCTTGTCTCAAAATTTCTAGATGAATCTATTTTCAACCTCAATGTAGCCGACCACTAGAAACTATACTTCGATGGCTCATACACGCAGCATGGATTAGGAGCTAGTATTTTCTTTATCAACATACAAAGGGGAACCTCTGTAGGATCCCATGAATAGCTCCCATCTCAAAAAAAAATTTGCCTAATTCTTTCAAGGTATAGAACCAAAAATCCAAAAAATTAGAAAATGTCCTAAAAAAATGGTCACTTCGGTGAAAGCCTGGTAAACAGGCATCTTGGTGACAACAAAAAAAACTAAAAAAAAACCAAAAATCCAAAAAATTAGAAAAAATGATAAAAAATTGTAAAGAGAAAAAATTGTCCTATGGTGAAAAGTACTTCGGTGGCACTTTGGACAAGTACCTTGGTGAAAACCTGGAAAATAGGCGCCTTGTGTAAATAAGCACTTTCCATCCACCAGGCTCTTTTCGGCTTGTTCTACATCATCCATTTCACTTCCACATCCATCGCATCTGGGTTTCCATCCATCACCCATCCACTCACATCCGCACCATAGCTTGGTCCTATTTTCGTATGATGGTCCCTCCTAGTACTACTTGCTCCATCCTCAACATTAGTTTGTATTGAATTTATCAGAGTAATCTATTGCATCATGCTAGGGGCATGTTCTTATCAGATTGGATTTGTATATATTCTTGAAGTCCCAAATAACAGAAAATCCAAAAACATTAGAAAATTAGAAAATCCAAAAACATTCAAAACATATCAAAATCCGAAAACAAGTCAAAAAGTCATCCAAAAAGTGAAAAAAAGAGTCGTCATGTTGAACTACATCATCTTTGAGCTTGAACGTAGGTAAGGTTGATCTTTGATCATCCCCCGAGACATTTAGGTCAGTCCTTTAGGAGTCTGTCATAATAAACTAACAGTTCATCATGTATATCTTCATCTATAAATCAGTCAAGTCATCAGTAAAACTATGTGGTCTCTACATATATAACGTAGGCAAGGCTAATGTGGTGATCAACCCCTGAGGCCCCTAGCATAGGTCTTTAATTTAGTCTCTTGGTCAAAATCTCAAAAAACCAAAAACATTGGAAAATCAAAAATCAAAACATTTGAAAATCTAAAAAAAATACCAAAAACAGCCTCAAAACATTGCAAAAACTTCAAAAGCATCCAAATATTTGAAAAAATCCATCCACCTCATCTAGCTTGCACCTGTAATAAACACCATCCATAATAAACTAATTGTCACCCTCAACCTTTGGTGAAACAGTTAGAAACAAGTCTAGCAGCTTAAAAGTAAAACTCAAAAACCTTAAGTCTCAGGTTTAAGTCAGTACGTAAGCAAGTTGGTCAATTCTTGGTGTCGATAGTCCATCATCCACATAGTCCCATATCAATCATCTAATAACATCATGTCCTAGGATGTATCCTTCCTACAAGGGGCATTATTTATGAAAAAGAACACTTTAGATAAATGAAATGACATGCCGCCATCCACTAACATGTCCTAGGATGCATCCTTCCTACAATGGGCATTATCTTTTGGAAATAGTTTCGGTTCCTATCCTTGAAAACACATTCCCTTTGGTTAGTGGTATTGAAGAAGACTAGCTTGTTTGTGTGCTTTATCTTTGTCTTTTGACTTATCTTATTGTGAATAGTCCAAGGACTTCTCGATGATATCTGAATGAAAGATTTAGAGAGATAGGAATGGGGCAACAATCATTATCCTTTTGTCTGCTATGCTTTTCAGACGTTCTTGTAAAATAACCTTGGTGAATACTTTCTTTGTCGGTGAAGCCACAATAGTGGTTTAAAATTTGATGGAGGAAGGAAAATTGAGAAAAAATGACCCCATGGCAAAAAAATTGGTTTTAGGGGTTCGCATGAACCTACAAGTTCGACCAAACCATAAAGGGGTTCAACCAAACTACGGTTCGAGCGAACCCATTAATTATTGGGCCCACATTTCTCGCCCAAAAAATAAAGGAAATATGCATATTAATAAGGGTTCAAATGAACCAAGGTTCGAATGAACCCTGGTTCTAGCGAACCCCCTTTTCCCTAATTTTTAATTTGTTCACACAAAAAACCTAAATTTTTATGCTTTCAAGCTCCGGTTGAGGGTGAAAATGGGGGAATATTTAGAAACCAAACTTGGAATCAAGTAGCCTTTAGAACGAGCTATCCAATGAATATAATTTTGATATGTTTTGGTTTTATTATGTATTCTTTTATTTAGTTTTATTAAACATATGTTTTTCATCAAAAATGAAGGTCTTTGTTCTGTACATGTGGAAAAATAGTAGATTATCAAAAAAAAAATTGAAAAATATGAGTGCACCAGATACTGAAGTCCTTGATCCAACAAAAAAATAAATTGAATTTTGATATATACAAAAAAACTTATGCGTTATACGATTGCGCTGTCTAAATTGTCATTTGATTGACTTCCAAACTTGATTAAAGAAAAAATATTCAATAAAAAACTATCTAACCAAGTGGAAGCACTAGATATCAGAGTCACAAATGTAAATTTGAAAGAATTGGAATTTTATCCTTCATGGAAAAAAAATTATGTGTTATACGGTGTGCGTTACTTTTTAAAAATGTTGTTTTTTGAAAAATACCAGTTTTTGTGGGAGATGGAAAAAGAAGTGTAATCTAATTCTAAAAAAATTGAAAATAATATTTTTAGAATCTATAGACAAAATGTGACGAGACTCTAGTTTGCATCATCTTCAAATTCCTCACGGTTTAGCCGCTATAGGTGCCTGAATGTGAAGATTTAGTTAAAAATTAAAAATTCAATGTCCACTTTGGCCAAAAATTGTAAACCACTATTGTGGGATCACCCTTGTTAGATATGTATAAAGGATGTTTTGGACGGCTTGTTGACTATTATATTGATTGGTTATACCTTTCCATGTTTTGGTCCAAGATGTTTGAAACTTCTAAAGTGCATCCTAATAGGGTTTTTGTATGTTAGGTGTGAACAGGAATACTCCTATCTATTTATCGAGTCAAATTCCATCACACTAAATACAATGCCATCCCAGTCCTCTATACCTTGATGCATCATGCTTAGGTGTGTTATCAAACATAAAGTAAGTAACCCTTTTAAAATCCCAATCCTTGATAAGCAAATCATCCATCTATCATCATCATCTCTCACAAAGTTGGCTTGTTTGATCCTCTTTTCATCATCTAATGTTTTCTCTTCCACACTTACATCACAATAGGAATAATTAATCATCTAGCATCCATAAATCATTAGTATTCTACATATCATCTCACATACATGTTCATCATCATAATATAGATCTGTTAGTCTAAGCATCTCATAAATCATCCATTGCATAATCATAGCATATCACATCATCCATGTCATCCATCATCACATCATATCATCATTTAAGTTGTTTAGGATAATATAGATTTGTTATTCTAAGCATCTTAAAATTGTCTCATTTGCATCATCATCCATAACCATCCATTTTGATCCTCTATTGCGAGATCGACCCTCAAATTGAATTTTTTTTGCTCAATCTCTCAAGGGGGCAATGTACTAGTGTACTTCTTTCCGTTGGGGCATCCAAAAAATAGGAATTTTTTAATCTTCACTGTGGAAAGTTTATTCTTTGAACCAACGCAACAAGTACATTGCTTCTGTAGATGTCTAAATTTGGATAATTAATTTATCCAAATTCATCCTCTTTCATCTTATTTTCATTAATTAAGTAATACTGTTATTATTTAATTAATAGCTTTAATTCTGCCAAATGCCTAAGGTATTTAATCAATATACCTTATCTCTTTAATCCTCCTTCCATCAATTGAATTAAATAAATATTCCATTTATTTAATTCCCCTTCATGTCACATCCTCCATCATTTTTATCTTATCTTAATCCTTCTTCTCTCATCATTAGGATGTGCACATGCCTAATCCTTGATTAGGATGTGTCACATCCTCCAACTTTTTGCAAGTTGGCCTCTAATCTCTCTTAGCCACCTAACCATCCTCTAACCCCTCATCAACTAGCCTAATCAACCTCTCAAGGAATTTTTAATTCCTTTTATCCTTCCAAGGAATATTAAATTCCTTTTCTCTTCCCCATGTCCTTTATGACATGTGTCCTTAGTCAACCCTCTTAAATGCCTTTCTTTTTGACAAGGCATCTCCCTTCCCTATGTGAATTTTTAATTCACCTTTTAATCCCCCAATGCATTTAAGGAATTTTAAATTCCTTCTCTCTTCCCCATGGGAGAAATTTTTAATTCCCCACATGTCCTCTCACCCACATGGGGACAAGGGACCTCCTTTATGAGGAGATCTTGTCCAATCCCAAGGTACTTTGTACCCCTCTCCATGTCATGTCCTTCTCCTTCCACCTCATGTCCACTTCACCTTTTAGGGCTTCATCACATGCCACATGTCAAGATGTGAGGGCTTGTGAGTTCTCAACTCACCTTAGCCCTACATCTTGATATTTGGTGGATCAATCTCAACCGTCCATTTCCCCTAGGATTTCCCAAAAATCCTATAAATACCCCCTCTTTTCTCTCATTTTGGAGAGATCATTTTGTGTAGCCAAACTCTTGCAGTTTTACTTCTCAATCCAGACTTAGCTATTTTCATGTTTCCAAGCATCATTTGCATCTCACATCACACATCTTGTGCCATCTAAGGAGCATACACATCCAAGATCGAAGGGCCAACCAAAGGATCGACTCAACGCAAGGTATAAAGTTCCATTTCGTGGCTTTGTCTTGTTTTGTTTCTAACTTAGGCTAATCTCGAAGTGTAGGTTGTTTTAGTTGTTTATTTGTGCTCTTTAACTTGTTGCTTGTTTTCTAACACCTATTTCGACCTATCACAGCTTCAAAGAGGGGAAAAATGTAGACATGCAAACTTAACATTATGTATTCAATTAGGTTCATTCATCAAGTAAACTACGTTTCACATTAGGTCCATTCATCCATTAATCAAGCTCACCTTCATCCATTGATCAGGTAATCCCATTAATTTCCATCTCCTGAGGTCATTAATTTAAAATTAAACAAACTTTAACATCAACCTTTAATTAAATAAATAAAACTTTATTAAATCTCCAAATACATATTCCATCCTTTTTTGATTTAAATAAATCAAATATTTAAGTCCTAAAATTCAAAATCATCCTAATCATCATTAAGCTAACCTAATCCTAATTAGCCTAACCTAACCACCCATCACATCCTCTAGATAATCCCACTTGCACAAATAAATCAATTTATTGATTTATTAAATTCCTTATTTTCTTTCAACATGGCATTTATGGGGAATATTCCCTCAAGTTTGAAAAATATGACAAGTTGACTTGTCCCCTCCAACATTGCAATAAATTATCCATTTCATGTCCCCCTCTCAAAATTTATTGCACAATTTTGAATTTGAAACTCCCTCTCATGGGTACATTTCCCAAATCTTGCACAACCCTTAGCCTATCACAACTTGACAAGTGGCCTCCTGTCATTGGTTTACATTTACTCCCACATTCACCCATTTTCCCAATCTCTCATCAAGAAAATCTATAAATAAGGACCTCATTCTTCATCAAAGGAATCTACATCTACATGCAAAATTACTCTCTTAACTTGAGAACTAATTTTTCTCTTAATCTCCATTGCATCTCATCATTTCAGTTTTTAAGCAATGATTGGGAAAGGGTCATTGACACATTTGACACCAATCCACTATGTAATAGGTACTTGTTATTCTTTTCATAATGCTTTTAGTTTTCTCTTATTATTTGTTGCATTTTGAAGCATTCACAAGGTATTTCATAGGAGTATTTTTGAGGAATTTGTAGGTACTAACCCATACTTGAAGTTTAGTGTTTGCAGATTTTAATGGATGCTCACATATTTGTTTTTGGATTTTAACATGTTTTGAATGTTTTTGGATTTTCTTGACTTCTTGAATGTTTTGTATTTTCGCATGATTTTGTTGATTTCGATATGGATATGTGTGATGATATCAGTGCTCTATTTTGGGGTTTTGTTGAAAACCAAGCTAAGGTTGATTGATCAAATCAATGGATTGATGATGATGATAACATTGTTGACAATAGACAACAATGCAAGTATTTTATTGATTAGGATTGATGACGATAACATTGTTGAGGGTACACAACAATGCAAGGATAGTGTTAAGCAACACAAGGATTGGGAAAGATATCCCCAAGAGGATGATGGATTGATGATGATTTGATCGAGACTAATGATGATAACATTGTTGAGGATGCACAAAAATGAAAGGATAGTGTTAAGCAACACAAGGATATCTTGATGATTTCTTGATTGGATTTGATTGATCATGATTGATGAAGCTTGATTTGGAATAAAAAAAAAATTAAATGATTTGATGTGACATTTGAAGTGCAACTTGGATGCAACTGATAGTTATTACTTGGATTGATGTTAGATGAAAGATCAAGAATGATAAAGAATGTCTTCTTGTCAAAATATTCCATGGGCTAGTGATTTCAATTTTGGATCACAAGTGCTTGAGAAATTTGACTTCACATTTGCCAATGTTCTGAGCACCACATAAGTTGGAGGACATAGACCAATATTTATTCTTGAAGCAAGATGTACATATCTTCCCCTAATGTCTAGCAATTTATGGAATGTGATGGATGGATTCTCAGATAGGTGTATGCATGGATGGATATGGTAAGCATGCACAAGATGCCAAGGGTTATCTTGTGATAAGATATAGTGTTCAGATAAAGGAATGCTTCATTGGATGATACTTCATGGCTTAGATAATGTTGGATAGGATAGGATCAATGAAAATGGCCCATGTCAAGATGTCTACCATAAACAAGTGTAAAATGTGCACCGAAGCTTTCAACAAGATCAAGATGATTTGGATGATGGACGAAAATGGATGAAAATGGAATGGATAAATGGTTCATGGATGAATGGATTTATTATGGATGAGATGGATGGGATGATAGATTTATTACATATGGGATCAGATGCTTTCATGTGAAATGGTGCATGAAGATGCTCGATTCTACACATGATGCCTGTTTACAAGGTTTTCATCATGGTCTTGCCCAAAGTGCCACCATAGTGGTTTTTACTGGAGGACAATTTTTTTTCTTTACTATTTTCAATCCTTTTCTGATTTTTTTTTGGTTTTTCTAAAATAGTTTAAACTCATGCTAAATCACAAGGTGTTGCTGATGTAGATGCCCCTATCATAATGTGCCATCGATATCCTGCCTAAAGAAGTTACTTTGTTAAGATACATGCACTTGAATGAAACTTTTGGGATTCTTGACCTGCTTTATTGATATTGGGGTTAACTTTGTCTCTGTGCATACATTGTGATAAAGTGCCTTCTGAATCCTTATGATGAAGGGTCATTGCCAATACATGGTCCATGTGAGAATTGGATATCATGTGTGGAGGCATGGATGGAGTGTGCTTAGGGATAAAAGATGGATTGGTTGACAACTTGGAATCTTTGACTCTCCAAACTTGGGAAGATGAGCAATGATGGGTGGCTACGAAAGTGTGCATGAAATTAGGACCAACTGCTTGATACACTTTGTACGTCACTTGAAAAGATTTTTTTTCTTTTGCGGACATCTTTGATGGATACTTTTCCCTTTTTTATTTTGCCCCATAGTTTCTTTGACTGATGGAGTTTGATAGGGATGATCTTTCTTTGTATTCTTTGGTATCCACTTGCATTTGATTTGTCCATTATGCTTTCCAACTTCTTTTTCTTTGATAACATTCTTCGTACTTGGATTCAATTATTTCTTTTGACGTTGGTCCCAATTCATGGATGGGGTGATGGGTGGATGAAGATTCATGACGTGGTTGGTTGTAGTATTGACACTAGTTTCATCATAAGGACTCTTCGTGCTCCCTATGTTGACATTTTCTTGAGACGAAGTTGCCCCTAGTATGGTGGAAGTAGTACCTTCATGCTTTGATTCCACCTATTCCAAGAGCTCTTGCATTCTCTGATAAATGATCACTGCAGATGATGTTATTTCAATTTGCTACTCTGTTAACTCTAAAATATTTTGTTCTATCTGACTCGCTTCCTTGAGTGGATAATGTTAGATATTTGCATCCCTGATGTCCTTATTCTAAATTTTGGATATATCCGATCTTGATGTTGATAAGTCAATTTGACTATAGGAATCAATAACTTGATCTTTTTGTGTAATAATGTTAGTGGTAAAGAAATCTTGTTTTGAATGAAGATCATCTACATGTCCATCCACATAAATCATCTCATGGGTAGATGGAGGAGTATGTGCTACATGGATATGATCATCTTGCATAGATAGGAGAGTTTCCACTAGATTATTGTAGTATCTTGAAGATACAAATTCTTGATCTTGAATGATTTCAGAGTTGTTTTCATCATGCTTTGGATCAAGTTCTTGACATGGGTCATTTTCAAAGGATGGATTGCTTACAAATGGTTCTTGGATGTTTTCATTAGGCATGGGAATTAGCTCAATATCCTCTTGATCTTTGAGCGGGCTTAGATCAAGTGTTGAGTTGAGGATTCTTTCAACATTTGGAACCATCAGGTCCAAGGGGGTGAACATGTCTTGGAAAGGACCATTGCTAAACCTTGGTGAAAGATTTTGATCATGCTTTGGATTAAATTCTTGAGATATGTCCTCTAACTCATAAGTCAATGTAGAGACATTTTCAACATGATCATAGGTAAAATAATCATGCATTATGTCAATAGGATCAAATAATCCTAACACTCCTTGAAATAGATCACTAAAAAGTGGCTCTTGATGTATGGTGAGTTGATCATCAGATGGGCTAGAAGCATCTTCAAGGTGCTCATCAATGGAGGGATCTTTATCACTGTTTTCAACAATTGTGGGTGAGGGATTTTCGATGTCCTCAACCATAGGGTCAAATGATGTTGAAATTTCTTGAATTGGATCATTTTTGGATATTGTTTGTGGATTTTGATCATGATTGAGAAGTGACTCTTGACATATGTTGATCTGATCTTCAGACAAGGTAAAAACATCTTCAATGTTCTCTTTGATGAATAGATCTTGATCATTACTTTCAGCAATTGTGGTGGGGAGATTGTCAATGCTATCACCGGTTGTTGAATGTTCATCGTTATCCCCAATAGTTATCATTTTTCATGCTTGTGTTTGTGTTTGTTGGGTAGCTTGAGAGGTTGTTTCACTTGTTGAGCTTGTCTTTCTTGCTGCATAGGTAGATATTGTTGGATGTCCTTTTGGTAGGCCTGGTGAGATTTTAGCGCAATGTTATATTGTCTTGCTACGTTTGGTTTTGGTGGCAGTGGTGGTAGATTCAAAATTGTTTTGGATGTAGTAATGAGTGGTTGAGATGTGATGGGTTTGATCGAGGTGATAGGAATGGTCAGAATGATTGAGGTGATAGGTCTTTGGGAGACCATACTTTGATTTCTCTAGATTGATGTTGTCATTTGATTAGATACCATATGTTGGTGCGATGTTGATGGTATTTTCAAGGGATTTGATGTGATGGATTGATTGGTGTTAGGTGGATTGATTTGGATGGATTGATTAGTGCTAGGTAAAGGGGGAATCCCTAAACCAAGGAATGATGTTGATATGGGTAATGGTGGTGGAGATGTCTCTTGGCATAATGACTCAACTATTTTGGTAAGTGTAGCAATTTTATCTCGCCAAATTTGATCTTGATTTCGATCTTGATTCCCTTGATACAGTTGATTTTGTTTTTGTTCAAGTAGATTTCAGATGCATATTTGTGGTTTTTGAATGGGATCATGGACAAATTGATTTTGGAAATTGTTCTAATTTGGGATGATGTTCAAATTCGACATGATAGGTTGAAATTTACCATTGTTGATGTTTGGAATATTCGTATGATTTTCAAATGTATCCATCCCAAATTTTTTTGGATTCATGTTTAGAAAACTTGTACTTGGTACATTCTCTTTTGGCATGTATAGATTTGGTGGGATGGCATTGTTCATTTAAAGGCTCATGCATTGATTGCTCGGTTGGTGGATTTGTAGGTTTAGAATTAGATCTAACATTGGGAAATGTGTTCTAATTTTTTATTTGGGCATACTCACACTTGTTGTGCCATTGAAATTTGTAGAAGGTAATGATCCCATGTATGGATTGTATAAGTGCGAGTTTTGATAATCAATCGACATTGTAAGGTTTTGAAATTTCAATTGATTTGGATTACTCATGATGTATGGATCAAGTTTGTATTCCATATTCTCCTTGTGTTTTGACCTTGTTGTAAAAGTGACCTCTAAGGTTCTTAGGACCAATGACGATATGAAGGATGAAAAGGGTAAATGATATGAGTGTTTTAGGGACTTTGGGTCAATGCTAGACTTAGGGTTTGAGTTTTCATTGGTTTGATATGGATAATGAACTTTTAAACGCTAAGATGTTAGATGTGATCTTAGGATGAATTTTTTCAAAGGATTGATGATTTAATTAAATGTATGAGAAAGGATGCATTCCCACACACCTAACTAAACAAATGATTTTGATTTTGATGATTTACCCAAGTCTAGAATGATGTTTCCAAAGCTCTAAAATTAATTGGTAGGATGGTTTTTTGGGATGGGTGAAATGTTTGATTTGATCCTAAATGAACCTAGTAAGGACTTGTTAAGACCAAGATAGTGAAGAACATTCCTTTCTCTAAGAGTAATTCAAATCAAAAGATCAATGTTTGCATGAAAACCATATGACTAAAAGATGCCAAGCACATATGTGGGGTGCAATTGATTCAATCTTTTCTTAATGGATTATTTTTACAAACATGCTCTTGATTAGGTTTTGAATCTAGATGTCTAATGTCTCAACTTTCCCCTTATCCCACAAAGTGTATTATGCGGAAACCAAGGAAATATGAGGCAAGAGTTACCTATTGTTGACCTTAGTAGGAGAAAATTGAGATGAAATCCAAATGTTTAGAAGCCTCTAAGGATATGAATCCTAAGGGCAAGCAATAAAATGTGAATTTTTTCAAGGATATTTGCTTCTCCTAAAGGGTTTGAGATTTTATGCTCATGTTGAATGTTGGTTTTCAATGTTTTCAATCAAAGCACTGTGTTTTAAAACCAAGAACAAGTACAACCATATGGATATGGAAGACAATATTTGTTGGACTCCCACTTGGAAAAGTCTAGCTACGCTTATCTTTAGTGAATGGTTAGATGCTTGACCCCACTGGCTCCCCTCAATGGCTCATTAACGTCAATCGGGGCAGCCAAGCGTCAACACCCATGAAACTCCCATGGCATGTTTTCCATTTCTACTAAAGAATGTAAAAGTGTGGGGTGGCTTCAGAATGACCATTCTTCCACCAACAAATAGATTAAAGGATTTTGGAAAATTCTAGCACATGGGTTTTAATAAGAACTTTTCGTTTGTGGAGATTGACCCATATGGTAAGAGTCCCCTTTTAGATTCATCTTGTCAGAATCAACTGTGTGATATTGTCGTTTACTCCAATACCCAAATTTATATCCTGATTGGAAATACTCTTGGCTTTAGAGTGTTACCGATTGAGTCATTCCCTTGGGTGAGTACTTTTTCCCCAAGGCAGGCCCTCTAGGATAAACAAAAGTGAGTAAAGACAAAATCCATAACTCGATCAATCTTTGATGGAAATAAAGAGAGAGAATATACATGATAATGCCCCCACTCACACTCACACAAGATCTTGTTCAATTTTAAACCCAAATCAAAGTGTGGAGGTGATTGATTTGTCTCAACTTAAAGTCATGAAAAAGGCCTTTTGATTCTCAAGATCGCTATAAAGTACGAGAGAAGCGCATATGTCCTTTTTCAATGCCTTTAGTTTAAGTAAGCCTTCACGAAGAAAAAAAATTCACTTGTTCTTTTTAAATCCACAAAGAAAAATATGATTTATTTTTAAGCACCAAAAGATGAGTGAGAGATTGTCATGTTCAATTTTTTTTTTAAATCTGAAAAACCAACTTTAGTAAGTTTGTTTCCTAAAGTTTGCTTTAATCCATTTGTCAATGGAAGTGTTCTTTTTAGAATCCAAAAAGGTTTTAAGTTGATCTAAAATAGAAAACTAAAGCATAAAATGGAAGCCCTTTAAAGTGTTTCAAAACACTTTGTGAATTTCAATTTTGATGCTTTATTATCTTTAACTCCAAGATTCGTTCAAAGATTACTTTCGATGCTTCAACGCTCAATTCCAATGTCAATTTCACCTTTACCTTTTTCTTTTCCTTCTTTTTTTTTTCTCTTTTACGTCCTCATTTTCCTCCTTTTCCCTATAACATCGGAAAAGAAAAAAAAATCATGTGAAGACCAAGTTATTTTCAAACAATAGACTGATTTCAAATGAAAAAGAATTAATTATTTTGGTTGTTTAGAATAATATGTGAAGCATCAATAAGTGGAACTGCAATTATTAATCATAATTGTGTAATTAAAAGTGCAAATACGAGTATTGAATTTCAACAAGATCCGTAATTCTCCCACTAGCACATATTCAATGAATGCATTTATGGATCTAGTATCCTTAGCCACCCTATCAAAACACATTCTTTTAAGAAAATAAATGTTAGATATGACTGAACACTCCTTTTCAAAAAGAAAATCCATAAAAAATTAGTTTTGTTTCAAATGCAATTTTAATAACAAACAAAGACTTTATGGAACACCTTCATTTATGACTGACTTTGAACAATAAACAAGGAATTTATAGTACACATTGTTTGAAAATCACAAGTGGAACTGCCATGCAAGAAAATCTTAAATAAAATTCTCTAGCATTGTAATAATCATGACAACGACACCAATAGAGATGAACAACAAGATGTATTAATAGCAAACAAAGACGTTCATTGCTAATTCTTTTTTTTTTAGAAATATAACAATGATGGCTAGAAAAAGAGGCAAAAAGGCTTGATAGTGTGGTGACAAGAGAAGAAGATGTTGAGGCTAACGTGGTTCCAAAAGTTTAGGCTATTGTGTTTTCAACATCATTTTTTATTTATTTATTTTTCTTTTGGTAGAGAAGTAAATGTAGCTGCGAATAAAGAAATGCAACTAGCAGGTGTAAACCCATATTCAGGGACCCTATTGATAGGCGTATAGCTGATTTTTATCACAGTTAATAGGAAATGTAATGAAGTGAACAATGAATAGCACATCTAATAATGAATGTAACAGTGAAAGGAAATGACTAGAATGTCTTTAAAAAAAAAAGACGTACTCTGCAACCTTCTCCAGCGGGCTTTCTATCTGCACAAACAAAGACAAGTTTAGAAATGAAAAATTTAAAGTTAGAATAACGATGCAACCTCATTCAAATCATGCACAACATTATAATCCGAGTTCAACATTCAACACATCTGTCAAAGGAGCAATTATTCTTTTTTGCTACATTGTCTTCAATGATTCTCTTATGGCACACCACTCCATCAACAAATTCCATCAAAAAGCATCCAAAAACTCATAGACAAGGCATGTGAACATAGATGAACCATGCCATTCACTGGTGCATGAAGTACTCAAGTTATATAGATTAGAAAGATATAACTGGTTCGGTATCAAAACAACTTTAGTTGCTTCTCATTCAAGCAGCACATTTGATCTTCAAAATTTGTGTACTTCCACTAGTGAAAAGCTTCTATTTACTTTAGCTAAAAAGAAAATTAAGTTTGCTCATGGATAAATTATTGGTTAATATTGTAAGTAAAATCCCCATCTATAAAAATAAATTCAGCTCTAGTGTCAAATGATCTCTCAAAGAAAAATTTACAAATTGCAACTTCAAGGATCAGTGTCTTATTGGAGAGATTGAAAGTTAACTAACATCAAAGTCTTTTACAAGTATGTGACAGAACACATACCTAGCCAAGATACACTCATAATATTGCTTCACAGTTGAATATGCAGAGATAGCAAGTGACCATACACTCCTAATATTGCTTCACAGTTGAATACACAAAGATAGCAAGTGACCATACGCTCCTAATATTGCTTCACAATTGAGTACGCAATGATAGCAAGTGACAATACACTCCTAATATTGCTTCATAGTTTAATACGTAGAGATAGCAAGTGTCCATACACTCCTAAAATTTCTTCACAGTTGAGTACGCAGTGATAGCAAGTGACCATACACTCCTAATATTGCTTCATAGTTGAATACACAGTGAGGGAAAGTGACCATACAATCCTAATATTGCTTCATAGTTGAATACATAGTGAGGGAAAGCAATAATGAAGCACAACGGTAAAAATTTCTATCACTCCATGCTTGGAAGAAATGTTATCTCATTTACAAGATACGCGCCTAAACACTTTTAAGCAGATGCTATTAGCAGGTGTAAAAGTAAAACAACAAATAAATTTCATTCAAGACGTTTAAAAAATAATGTAACTATAGATGTAAAACTAGTGCCATGGAGGTAGACAAAGAGAGCACTCAAACTGTTTGACCAAATGCCTTAAAGAAAAATCTATCCCATGGAACACATTAAATCAGGGAGGTGTGTAAAGCTCAAAAAAGTAGTGAATAGTGTAGATTCACTTTATTGCGTTGGAGAGCTACTTGGTAGGTTATATTAGGAGTCTTGTCAAATCACATTCATCATCACAACTCAAAAAATAAGAAATTATGAAATAATTTCAACAAAATGACAGAGGATGGAATCAACGACCCAACCCTGATCTGCCCCACAAGATACCATGCATTTTTCTATCTAAAAGCCTTGCAAGTATAGTCAGATGCAAATAGACAAACAATGTAAAAATAATGATGTAAATAGACGGTGGGTGCCAAAATGTGAATCTTAAATCAAATTTATTTTAAATAATGACCACTATTAACTGTTAGTCCATTCAAAATAATCTAATCTAAGATTCCTATGAAATAATAAATCATGTTTTGAAATTCAAATAAATTACATGATAAACCAAAGCATATAAAACATGAAATAAATCCTATTTCATAGTGGATTGGTGCTATTGTGGAAAATAGCCCTTTCCCAATCCTTGATAGATAGGCTAAATGATAAAATTCTTTGAAGATGGAGTAAGATGGGAAAAATCAGTTCTCCAATGAAGAGAGTGACTTTGCATAGGATTTGTGGATCAAATTGTGTAGATGAAATGCTAAGATTGTGGAGTTGTGGAGGATTTTAACAATAGAGGAGACCTCTAAAGAATGCCAAACATGGAGGATGTGGGACAAAAGATAAGCCAATGAAAAGAGGCCACTTGTCAACTTGGGATAGGCTTAAGGATGAGCACATTTTGGTTAATGTGCCAAAGAGGGAGATTTCAAATTTGAATTTGAGACTAAATGTTGAGTTTGGCTTGTGCAAGGGAAATGTAAGAGCCATGTAAGAGCTCATAAATGCTTTGTTGGATGTACATGTCCACTTTTTTTTTAATTCAAACTTGAGAGAATATTCCTCAAAGATGCCATGTTGATGGAAAATGATGAATTTATAAATGAATTAAAATGATTTATTGGTGCAAGTGGGAAAAGCTAGAGGATGTGATGGGTGGTTAGGTTAGGTTAATCAGGATTAGATTAGCTTAATGATGATTAGATGCTTTGAACCATTTCACTTGAATATTTTGATTTATTTAAATTAAAAAGTGATGGAAGGTGATTTCAGATTTAATTAAATAAAAGGCTTGATTTATTTAATTAAAAGGAGAGTGATGTTAGGATCAAGTTGATTTATTTAATTAAACCAATGACTTAGGAGATTGATAAATAAATTGATTTATTTTCAAATGGATGAATAAGGGACTTAATTCAGCCATTATGCCAATTCTTAGTGTTTATAATAGCCAGGATAAGACACCCTACAAAATGGGGTAGCTAAAAGGAAAAAAAATTTTGAAATGGCTAGAAGTATGTGCAGACATACAAATTAGCATTATGTATCTAATTAGCCCATCTATCAACAAAACCAGGTTCAAACTGACTACCCATTAAATTAACTGTCTCACCATCCATCCATCATCTCAAGTAGTAAACGAAACTCCATTAGTTCATTCCAAGTTATTGTTCATTTGGAATTAAATAAATCAAACATCAAACTTCTTTTAATTAAATAAACCAAACATTATTAAACTGAACTAAAGATATTCTATCCTTTTGATTTAATAAATCAAATATTTGTCACAAAGGTAAAACTCAATTTTAATAAATCGTACCAAGCAATCTAATCCTAATTAGCCTAACCTAACCACCCATCACATCCTCTAGATAATCCCACTTGCACAAATAAATCAATTTATTGATTTATTAAAATCCTTATTTTCTTTCAACTTGGCATAAAAAATAGTATATTCCCTCAAGTTTGAAAATGGTGACAAGTTGACTTTTCCCTTCCAACATTGCATTAACTTATCATTTTCATGTCCCCCTCTCAACATTTATTGCACAAATTTGAATTTGAAACTCCCTCTCTTGGGTACATTGGCCAAAACTTGCACATTCCTCAACCTATGGAAAGTTGACAAGTGGCCTCTTTTCATTGGTTTACATTTAGTCCCACATTCATCCATTTGGTCAATCTCTCATCAAGAAAATATATAAATAAAGGCCTCTTTATTCATCAAAGGCATCTACATCTTCATGCAAAGTTACTCTCTTGGTTTTGAGAACTAATTTTTCTCTTCTTCATAGTGCATTGAATCATTTCAATTTATTACAAGGATTGGGAAAGGGTCATTGGCACATTTGA
>VDFB02193867.1:551487769-551563542 GCA_007258455.2 Sequoia sempervirens
CCTTATACTTTTCAAGGAATTTGGTCTGCATGGCTGCCCAACTATCTACAACACCTCTTCCTAGACTCATGAACCATCTGAGAGCTCCTTCTTTCAATGTGGAAAGGAACAACTTCACTTTGTGAGTGTCTGTGTTGTAGTTATAACTGTGGCAGAGGACATCAAATTCAAACATAAAGGTTTATGGGTCTCTTGTGACTAGGCCATAAAATTTTGGAAGCAAAGAAGAGGGAATTTTTTTAAGATTATCAGTATCTCGTTGAGGAACAATGGGAAACTCAAAAGCGGGAGGTGGATTATTAGGTGGATTATTTTCCATGTCTGGTTGCTGAAATAACAGTGCGAATGGATTTTCCTCAGGTTCATTGTCAGCTGGGTCAAATGGTAGTTCAATAAACAGGTTTTCAGGGAGGAACCTTCCCAGTGCATCTCTTCTTTTTCTATGCATGCAATATGGTGAATAGTGGCTTAAAGGATCTAGAAAATTTACTAACAAGCTAAACTAGTGCTAAAAATGACTTTTGACAAACTCCTAGCTGGACGCCATCCCCGGCAACAGTGCCAAAAATGGTCGTGCCCACAAAAAGATATGAAAATCTCAGTAAAACCTTTCCTAGAAATTGGACATTCTGACAGGTGACTAATATCTCTCTATATGGACATTCATTTACTTGTCAAACCAGGGGACGTAGACTTTAAATGGCGCAGCGAAATATATGCACTAGGAATTAGTTTCAATCAAATCTTAGCAGAAATACATATTGGAAAGAAATTCTATCTACGCTACAAAATAATAATGCAAAATTCTTTAACTCGACTATGATAGAAACCATAACATCTACAACTGAAACGCAAACTATGAACTAGCCTTATGCTGCAAGAACAGTCACAGGGATGGACTCTCTATGCTGCAGGAGCACTATAAGACTGAGTTTGAATGAAAACTTCAAAGATGAAAGCTAACTGAAGATCAACAGAAAAGAACAACTAACTAACTAGCCACATATACTTACTAAGTGGGCCCCCTTAGCAAGCATCTACTGATTACGCAGATGTTAAACTCAGAACTTCATTGAACTTTTATTCATAAGAACAGAATGATATACATTATTTTGTTGATATGGAAACTAAAAACAAACTCTGTCTCTGGTCAAACAGATTCTGTCTTTCATTATCATATTGATTCTTACATGATATCTGCTACTTTGTTTCTATTTTACTCTAACTATCATCTATCTTTCTCTATCCATCTTCTACTCTCTCGCACAGGAGGAGTATCTTATTTTTAAATCAGAAGAACAACTAACTAACTAACTCTATCAAAGAAAGACGTGGAAGTAACATGTATCCCATAATCAAGGAAAAAACTTCATAAATGAATTTATGTGCTCAACCCGATCCAAAGAGAATCTAGTGCTCCACTCTTTCCAGATTGACTTGTCATTAAAAATCTTTCCCAACAGTTTCGGTCAAAGAGTCTTCACCAGAGCTTCCTCGTAGTCATGCAGGAAATGGACTTTACTGCAAGGCCGAGATCGGCTGTGCTTGACTCGATCATTCTTCAACAACCTGCAAAACAAAAGGTAACAGGCGAAAGAAAAGGCGCATGGCACATACACGATATCTATTCATTAATCACACATTTAAATTTACTTCATCATTCAAAAACTGTATACGATATACCATTTATTTTTGGGAGTCAACAGGGCAATAAATGCAATCAAGTCAACACAATAAGTTGTAGGAATATAAAAGTATCTTGCTACAGGATATCCCGATAAAAGGTTTCAACAAAGTTTAAATAGCCATGAAATATCAAAAGTAAAGACATTAAAAGTTTATCATATCATCAAATTATGAGCATATTTTAAGCTCATCACCATGTGCGATTCTGCCTCTGAGAAGGTCTCCTTTCTGCATTCTAATTGGCATTTTTCCCCTATCATAGTTCTATCTAGAGGAAATGCTTACTTTTCGATTATCCCTACTATCCCTATTGTCTTGGTTGTCCTGGTTAAGATTGGGCTGGAAATTATGTTGAGAGGCCTATAAGTAATTATTATGATTTTTTAGGTGCATCATTTCCATGGATATTTTCTTTATCATCTTAGTCAACTCCTCTAACTTGTCTTTCTCAGTCTCGTTCCCAGGCGACGGTGCCAGATTTTGGAGAAAAGTGGGTGGGGCTGTCGGCTGATTCTGATAAGCTAGAAGAAATTCTGGTCCTGATAGGTACAATGGTGCATGGGGCTACTAAGAAAATGCCTACTATTGTGGAGCAGCCTGAGAATAGTTATACTATTGCTAGGGCTGCAAATAGGAAGGTGCAGGAGGCACATAATTCAATGGCTACTCTGGATGTGGTACCATAGGCAATTGAGGCACTTGGTTTATAAGAGGGGTTTGATGAGAAAATACATGATCAAGCCCTTGAATCTGCATTGGGTGAGCTACTAGCCCCAAAGAAGTCAGTGGGCCAGAGATATTCTGCCCCAAGTCTGCACTGGCGATAACAGTCTCTTTGTAGGCCACCACCAATGAGGCGGGTGGCAGTTGCATCTTTTTCAACAAAGCTGAAGTGAGGTTATCCAATGCTACATAGTAGACTAAGAGAGCCGTGACATCATTATGAAGGTATAGGTCCTGAAGCCTTGTGTAGGCTCGATGAAAGCAATCATTGAAGGAGCCAATAGGTTTGTTGACTTCCCTTCTGATAGACATGAACTGTTAGTAAATTTCTAAAGGGCTGATGGGAATATTTTATTTCTACAAGAAGCTATTCTTCATTACAGTCCATGAGGTAATGGATCCCCTTGGCAGATTGATGTACCAATAGAAGGCTTCTTCCCACAACGAATGCAGAAAGAGGTAGCATGCAACGTCCTTGTGGTCAACTTGCATTTCGGTAATTGCTGTCTCAAATATTTTCATATGCTTCTTAGCTATCCTTTGTAGGTCACACAGATGGAACTTTGAACAAAAGCCCTCTAAATTCTTGGGCATATCATTGTAGGAAGCAAAGTGTATCGGCAAAGGGTTATGTGCTAACCAAGCCATGGAGGGTGGAAAAGGTGGTATTTGTTGTTGGATAATGGCAATTTGGGGCTGTATCTGCAATACAACAGTGATCTGGGACTACACTTGAGCTGTGGCTGACTGGACTGTGCCCTGGTCTGGAAGGGCTAGGACAGGAGCAATCCCCTAGCTACCGGAGATAGGAGGTGCAAAGGTAGTTTGAGATGGCTGGGTGGAAGACGAAGGCCAACCAAATGGAGGTGAGGGTGGAATGGAGGGGTATGGAATGGAGGAGGAGGAAGAGGCAATGCTACTTCCTTTACCTTGCTTTGCCCTTGTAGGAGGCTACAATTCTTCAAATTCTCCCTTGTTTGGTGTTGACTGTAGAACTCTTAAAAATATTTCTAGGGAGAATTATCTAATTCGATCTAGCTTCACTTTTAACCCTTAACTTGGTATTTCCACCATCAAGCCCTCCTTCTAGCTCCAGTTCTGTTGATGGTGTTTTTATGCACTTCTCAACATAGGTAATGTGTAGGTGCACTACCTCTATTGAAAGACAATCTTCCACAATCAGATTGCAGAACACTATCCCAAGGTCTCTAATGTCAGGTCTTGATAGTTCTTGGAATATCTCAGTTGTTTGATGTGATTTTCTAGAATCACAAGGCAGTCTTACATAGGAAATGCAAAGTATGAATACAAAGCATGGAAGTTGGATCTTGAAATGGAGTTCCTAGGATGGAAAGATGTTATGCATTGGCTGTAGGTTCATACAACAGTCTTGGACTCCATTTAGTTGTTGGATTTGGCTTTACAATGTGCAATAAACCTTAGCATAGGTTAGTTATTAAAAGAAAATAAAAGAAGGCAAGGAAGAGGGAAAGTTCCTAAGTTTGCAGCTAACTGTGAATAGTGACAATGGAGTTCCTGCAATGGACAACTTCTCAAAACAATATCCCACTTAACCAGGGATTTCACAGTATCATGGAAATTGTGCTATCTTCTAAGGTCTGCAGATACTTTATCCTTCATTCACCATGTACATGCATGAATTGAAGATAAATGTTTTGGAGCAGCTTTGAATTCAAGTCCAAGCTAACTTTGTACAGCTATCTACCATCAGCAAACAACAAAAAGTATGGACAAAGAAGTTATCAACATGGTATGGATTTCCATAATCACATAACAACATTCCTAAAATCTATCTAAAGAGAGAAGACAACTAACTAAAATAGTAGTAAAACCTAAGTCAAACATTTAACATTGGATATTGAATCAAGTAACATGAGAGAAACTAAGAAAATACACCAAGTCAATGCCTTTTCCTTATAAATTTCTACAGCATGTCTTTACAACAACTCAACTCTCTCTTTTGCAAATGAGAGGATATCCCTATTTATAGTGTCCAAAAGATTCAATGAATGGCCAAGATTAATTCTTATTGTGTGGCCAAGATTTATTACAAAATAGGGTTTCACCTACCCCCCAATATATCACAATTTAAAATTATATTTTGTCTCTTCTCTATTTCATCCTCTTACTGATGGAACTATAGCTCTTTTATCCTTTAGTCAATTTCTATTTTCACTATAGCTACATTTTTGGAAGTTCTTCATCCTTGGTTGGGCTGTCCTCCTGCCCCTTGGAAGCCGTGTATTCTATGAACTTGAGGATGACTGCCTGGAGCTTGTCTATTTAAATGATTTCATATCACAATGCCTAGTAGCTCCATTCCTTTGCATTATCCTCTAGCCTTTTCCAATCCTTATCATACTTTGAACCTTGGTCTCTGAATAGCTCTGATTGATTAAAGGCACGAGTAGCAAAACTTAGAAACTCCACCATGGTTTCACCAGCCATCCCATCCTTCATCTTCTCCTAGAAGTAGGGTTTTATCATTTCTAGATCCATTTGTACTGTGGTCATATCATAGTCCATCATCAGCTTAAGGTATCAAGCACATTCTACCCTGATCTCTTTGATCCATTCAATATCCGGATCCACCTTGCTCATGATTTGTTCTAACCTCTCTTTCTAGTTGTCAAAGTCCCGTCTCCACACATCCATCAACCAGTGATCATCTTTCTTAAATTCAAGCTTCTTCTCCCACATGGCTTCTAGTAACTGAAGGATAGCCTCAATCCTCAGAAAGGTAGAGTTGTAGGTCACGGGGAAATCGGTGCAGAGTTTCCTTGTGCTCTCTAGAGACTATATTAGGTCCAAGAACTTGTTGGCTATTTGCATAGCCCAGCTAATTCCCATGTTTCTAACGTATGAGAATCATTAGAACGAGTCCTCTGTGGTCTTCTCCAAGTTCTTTCTTCTTTCCATCTTATCAATCTACTCCTTCGAAAGTAGCTGAGGTGCGGCCATGGATATGGTAGGCAGGTTGTCTACTGAAGAAAATTGTTGTATGTAATCTGTTAAGGCCACAACCTGTGCCTTAAGCTCATCATTCAAGATTTTATCTTGCTTTATCAGATGCACCTCTATAGCCACTGACTCATCAAGGTACTTGAATTTCTGATCTCTGGTGGCAGTTCCCATGTCTATGGTGGAGATGTTATAACTTACCCCAGTTTGGCCAATCGTAGGTGTTGCAATTTGTGATGCTCAAGACCCAGAAGCATCCATTGTTACCCTGGATCTAACCTTGGGCTTCATCTCCTTCTTCGTCATGATTTGGGCTAGAGCCAAGATGGCCTCTAACCTCACCCTTGGGTCCTTCAGCATAGGGTTTTTTCTTTCAAGTTGCCTCTCCAACCACTCGGGCACAACATATTTTCCTTTGGGTGAATCATGGTCACCTTTACCCTTCTCGATCAAGGCTAAGATCTCTGCTCCTTTTCCCTCTGGGGATTTTCCTTTCTTTCTGGCAGCATCTCCCTCTTCCTCATCGGAGTCATAGACAAACACGAGACATTTGATAGGTAGCCCAGTAGATGGCTGCTGAATGGGACTTTCTTTTCTTGCTTTTTCTTCTTCTTTCTTTTCCTTAATACACTCAGCCTCTAGGCTTCTAACAACATGGGTTTCACCCTAAGTTAAATCCTTTTCCTACTATTCTTTTGGTGGCTACCCTTCATCATGGGGTGACCCTTCTGCCTCTGCCCCAATGTCTTTCAGTTGTTGTGCCATTTCCTCCTCAAGGTCATCATCAAAGGTTTGTATGATTACCCTAGCATCAAAGCTGTCCTTCTCATCCCCACTCTCAAAAGAGCCCGTTTCCTCCTCATAAGCCACCTTGTCAATGGTTCGGTGTTCATACTCCAGGTGCTCATAGTACTCATCGGCCTCCTCCTAAATAGACTTCAAGGCCTCCCACTCTCATTCCTCCCACTCCTTAGAGATTAGCATGGTGGTCTCCATAGTCGGTGTCCCTGTTGGTGGTTGTGAAGGTTGAGCAGTAGTACGGACTTGCGCAAGGGCTGCTTGGAAAGTCAGATCCATTAAGATTTGGGAGAGCTTAGGGGGAAGGTTTTTCATGTTCCTTGAAAGAGCCTCAGGCATAGTGGTAGTGGGAATAGGCACTATTATTGTTGCCAGATGGAGTGATGTGTTTGGTGACATGGTAGCAGAGGAAGGGGGAATATTCATTATGGAAGAGGAGTCAATAACTATGACAGACTCAGCCGAAGGTGAAGGGGAAAGATGGATAGAAATTTCCATTGCCAGCAGAGATGCAGCGACCATAGTAGAGGTGGGTGGTCCAACAAGAGGGGCAGGGAGAGCCAAGGGAGGCTCCAATTGATCTGTACCCTCTGCTTCCTTCTCTTGGATTGAAGGTTGTTCCCCAGTACTCCCTGCCTATTTGAGCCTTTTGGGAGGTGAGCCTCCTGTTTCTTTTCTTGTATAGACCTTGGGGTCTAGAGATTGCTCAGTTTCTATTCCTTTTCTCTTCTTGGACCTGGCAACCGAAGGAGACTTGGTGATCCCACTAGTTGAAGTGGTGGCAGCAACATTCTCTATGGCACTTGGCTCACTTTTGAGCCCCTCATAAGTCAAAATTGTTCCTTGTCTCTTTAATTGAGTCACCTACCCATTGATCCACTCCTTGGTACAAACCAAGATTGGTTGGGTTATAGTATCCATGTCATTGACCTCCTGTTCGTCCCAGTCTATTGTTGGTATTGGAAAATTGGCGACCATAGGGTACCTAGGATGCATGATAATGGCCTCGTCTTCCTCGCCTTGATCCAGTATGGGAAATGGCTGGACCCTTCTTATGAATTGTACAGTCATTCGCATATAGTGCCTTGTGTGCACTTCCTTATCATCCTGGTAGTTGGCACAGAAATCCTCAATGTGGTGAAGATGGGCATATGCTAGCCCCTGTGCTTTCTTGACATGGCCATGCGGGTCCATCCATGGGCGAGCAATGTGTAGGTAGAAGTGGTAATCCTTCAGTTCCTTCTTAGAGTTACCAGCACACTAGGAGGTTTGCAGTCAGTACATGCCCTAGCCAAGGGTCATGGGATAGGAGATCCTTGCTATATGTTTGTTGCTATAGATTTCCTGTAGATGTTGGAGTTGCCTAGAAAGATCTAGGAGGATGATTTGGCCGTTGCGGTATCAGGGTAGCCTATTCATCCTTTCAGTAAAGCCCTGGGCACAGATGTATGTGAACTTTGGATATTGGATGTAGAGAAAAGCATATTATTTTAATAATGCCATGGCACTATGGGAGACCCTCCTCTCAAAGTCTCCGGCAATCATTCTGATGATATGGCCAATGAAGGGATCGTTTACCCTCTAGTAATCCCATTTGAAGTTCTAGTATTGGAGCTGTGGATACCTATCATAGACTTTGATTTTTGCCCTTGTTCCTAATTGGGTGCCATAAAAAACCCATTATACTGCCTCCAATCTGCCAAGGAATAGACGAGATAGGAAGTCATATAGAATTTGGAGCTATTCTTTATGTTGACAAACTGCTCATGGAAGCAGTTGCTTATGATTCCTCCCTAGTAGAACGAAGCCTTTGTTGTGACATCCTCATTTCCATGCAAGATCTACTCAATGAAGTATACTATCCATTCTCGAAAGTAGGTGGCTATAGGAAGACCCATAACCCTACTCAACATGGTCACCAAGTCGTGGTAGTCTTCATGGAAATCACTACGGAAGAGTTCCCGAGGAACCTTCACAGCGCTGCCCCACCTTTCCTTAAGCCAATGCAAATTTATTGACTTCTTACATATTGTCGGATTATCATCCCATGCCCCCTAGCATTCTTCTATGGTGGGGACCTCCATCTCTTGAAATGTGGGAATATGGAAGGTCTTGGTGATCCCCTAAGGTGACATGTCGGCGAGGACATTGTCATCTCTATCAATGATCATTCTTGTGTCCAGCTGATATGCCTCCTAACAAGCCATGACCAACTCAGGAGCGATGAGGGATGGAGGGAATCTGCTAGCCTTCTGTATTCCACTCTATCTTATCAATCTTGCATTCTTTCTCGTTGGATTCACTTTGACCCTTTGCGTGAATTCATCAATATCCACCTGGCCAATGTTGGTTTCTGTGATCTCCTTCCAATTTATGGTGACTTTTGAGTGGAGAGGCTCCCCCTAGAATTGGTATTTTATCTAGTCCTTGTCTTCCTTCCCTCAAGGGGTCCTTCTTGACTACTTCCCCTTGTCCTTCTCGGTGGATCCCCCTGAAGGTCCTACACCTGATTCCATATATTCTGCAAGTAAGGGCATAGTCAGCACAAAGGATCACAAAAGCATTCATATTAGCCAACACCTTGAAAACAAAATTTATTTCAAATAGTCAATTAAGCATAACATGACCTTTATCCCCAGATGTTATTGATCTTTTGATTAAGGGCATTTGGACAATTCAGGCCCAGAGGGCTGGACTTCCCTAGCAAGAATGCTATTTGGAAGGGAAAAAACTATGGAAGGATTCCAAAGACTTTTTTTGGTCAAATTTTAGTAACTTAAGAGGTTCACAATGAAGAGGGTCGAAATTAAGCATGTGGGTCGAAGTTGGATTTCAGATTTGGCCTCGTTTGGATCAATTTAAGAGAACTCAAAAGTCTTAGGTTGGAGAGCTCTCGGGAGATAGCAGTTTGGAATAGCAGACAGAAAATGGAAATCCAGAGATGGAATTCTGGGGTCCTGGGTCCAATAGGCTAAAGGGAGGATGACGGTATGTCATTTTACTTCTGAGGGTTTGGGCTGGGGGCACCGGGAAGGCATTCGCCCTTTTCCATGTAGGATGGTGAACATCGGATAGAAATCAAGAAGGAGCAGCCCAGTAGCAAGGACCTGATGGTGCAAGATTTGGCTTCAAGTTCAGTGGCAATCAGTTGGGTAGAGCTTGGAGGTCAAAGGGGTGAGTGAGATTTTCTCATTCGCAATGGCGAGTGAGGACAGGAGTCTCGGGCTATGGGGCTTGATGTGGATGAAGGCATTTAGAGTTCAAGTGAGATCCCATGGCGAATGGTGGTCCAAATTTTGGCGATCAGAAGGACACCCATAAAGGGGGTCGGTAAAAGGTTACAACAAAGTGTGAAGTCACCCTAATAGCAGACGGAAGGGTGGAACCTGAAACCTGGAGGGGCGGAGAGAGTTCACCATGAGGACGGCAGACAAAGAGGCATAGAGACTCGACGCTTGGAGCTCGGAGCCAATATAGATGCTATTAGTTTAAATCACCTGGCAGTAGCAAACAAGAAGGTAGAGTCTGCAGGGTGGGACGCTGGGCGAGATTCACCGTGGAGGATGGCAACAGACCCGCGGAACCCCAAAAGTGGAACTCTGAGGTATCGGGCCCAATAGACCCAAAAGGCATTCATTTAGTTTGAAGTTCCCATAGTGAGGAGAAGGGCGAGCTCCGGCAGCTAGGAGGCAGGGGTCAAATTGTAGTTTTACATGACGACATCCATGGTGACTTCCAAATGGGGAAGTCTGATGGGACAGGCCCGAAAGGTGATATTGTTGTCGGAAGCTTTGTTCATAGTTTTATCACGAATGGTGAAGGCAGGTCCCAGGGCCAAAGAGGACGTTTTCCCTACACAAAGAATAGCTGTGGCAAGGAGAAACTCTGGATTGGTGAGGAGGGCATCCTAGAAGGTTTCTCAATTTTTCAACAGGTGGGTTTTGTCATGATCTCATGTTTTCCTACTTTATTCCCTCTTAATGATTGTTATTTCATTTAAATCCTTAGAAATCACTAAAATAATACTCGGGAGGGAAAACAGAAAACCAACCTCAAAGATGCAATGCAGGGAGATGTGGGATCCACCTAAGGTCGATGAAGTAATGTTGAGGGTGATGAACATAAAGGTGTTGAAGACGAAGGGCTCCTCAAGCAGGTTCTGCAATCACTCTACTACTTTTTCAAATGATAATGATGGGTTGGAGTGGGTATTTTATACCCCTAATTGCCATTAATGATCATATTAAATGTAGGTACGGCAGTGCAAAAGTTTGGTGAGTTTGAAAATTAGCGACGGTGGCAGGAGACTCGAGGTCGGAAGGTCAGGGAGATGCAGGATGGCGGTCACTATGAATATTTCAAGTCAGTCAGGACAGTGGCGGCAAAGAGTGACCTAGGGCCCAGAGGGTGGAGTTCCGCCATAGATCCACCTTCACGGATGGCGGAACCATCACGAAATTCCAGACTCAAAATTCTGGATGGTCAGGCCCGGATCACCCAATGGTAGTCAGGGTCTCCCGCATACTTCGGTTAGCAAATACGGTGGAGGGACCCGGGAGGTGGGACGCTGCCAAAGGTTCACCGTCAAGTGACGATGAAGCATGGTCGGAACCTCGGAAGCAGAACTTTAGGGTTCGGGGTCCGGAGGGCAAGACGCTGTCAGAGATTTTCCACAAATTTTTAGATAAATAGTGATTTAGACCCTGAGGTCTGAGAGGATGTGGAGTGGATGCCACCGAGAATGGCAGGTTCGGCTAGAAACCTGGCGAGGGAATCCCGAACAGCCGGGCCGTTGGTAGGGTCAAATTGCGAAAGGGACTCAGTGAGGTGCCAGAACACATGAAAATTAAAAGGGGAAGGCATGGTCAACTTATGTTGGGTCCCTAAAGCAACATTGACCATCCGAGACATCAAAAAGGGAGGCATGCAAAATGAGGCAGCGACAAAAATAACCCGACAAGGTAAAAGAAAAGAGGGTCCCCATTCTGAACGGGGCATGTGTGCTAAGGGCACAACAGGGTTCAAATGCACCAATGCTAGTAAGATGAGATGAAAATGATAAATATTTGTGATCAAGCCCCTGGGATCAAGATCCCATGACAAACCAACATAGGCACAAAGGAACACACATGAGAATAATAAAAAGCATAAAAAAGAACAAGCATACACTATCAAAGATGAAAAAGAGAAAAAGGATAAAAGAGATTTGAATCAAGATTCAATCATTTTTCCATCATGATTTGGATTAGATCTAGGTCTTTTTTTCCAAAAAATGCATACTCACTCTGAGGTGATAGAACTTTAGGCTGTCCACTAGGTGAGAAGTCCAAAAAGGTGAGAAACATACACTCATGGTTGGTATGTACTCGGACAGACACAAGTGGCTATGAGGAAAGTCATTCCTTGGTCTGGCTTCCTAATCAAACCATACCAAATTTATACCTCCTGATAACTTTAATAAGGCATCACACAAAAATGATTTTTGAGCTTCGTGAGATAAGCAAGCAATTGTATGCTTAGAGCTCATGAACAAAAAAGATGGCTCCATAGGCATACAAATTGTGTTATACAAGGTGGCTATATATATGCAAAATTCAAAAATGAGGGAATGTTCAAAGGATTCATGCTTAGTTCATGCAAGATATTTAACTTATGGAAAATTTTGCCTAATGTCTCCAAGAGAGGACCAATCAAAGAATAGAAGATTCACAACTTAGGGGATACAGTGTGTCACATCAAGCCAATAAGAGGAAAGTAATATGCTAAGAGAGATCATGATCATGAGAGACATCACAACCAATGTCATTCACAAAGTGAAAAACACATCATATGAAGTAACAAAACTACACCACAAACCATGAAAAAGAATAATGCAAAAGAATAATGTCAATGTATTCCCCCACTTTAAATAAATTTCTAAACACCATGCTATGAGAAATTACTTTAAAATAGCAAATGATAAATGAAAATAAAGAAGAAGACATGAGAGCTAATTTGGAAAGCCCTATGCCAAGTCATATGTTTCCAAGTAGAGCTACATCATGCAAAAGAAAAGGACAAGAGAGGGGTTGCCCCCAAAATGAAAACATCAAATACATAAGGGATTAATGGATTTGGGGTTAGTATGTTTCTTGCTGAAAATGTTTTTAAAGAGTTTAGAACTGTCATCACTGCCGAAATACACATTGAACTAGAAGAATAACACAAAGAGAGTGAAAAAAAAGAAAAAAAACCTTTTGAGTCAACATGGAAGAGACATGAATTTCTCAAAACCTTGCTTCATCCTCAAAAGGAAAACACAAGACAAATGAAAACTGAAAATGTAAAGAAAAAGATTCATGACATAGAGAAGAATGAAGGTACCAAAAGAGAAATGTCACAAAGAAAGAATATGAAACAAAACATCACAGGGGATCACATTACACCCATGAAAGAAAAGAAAATGAAAATGAAGTAATTCAAAAGACTAGTAAAGAGAATGTGAGTCAACCTATGAGTAGTTCATTCACCTTCCAATCCAAGTCTATATAAGTGGAAGGTAGACAAAAAACCTAAGGGACAATGACAAATGCATTACTAGGAATTTAAGGATATCTACCTCTTTCCCCCACTAAGTGTAAGACAACAATGAGCTGAGGAAGGTGATGGGAAAGTTCATGTAATAGTGAGAATGGAATGTTCTACAAGTATTACATGATAATAGGATCCACCTGAAGAGGATGTTATGCAATCACTCAATCGCAATCATTGCCATCGAAGTGAAAATTGTCCAATACTAATTTAAATGCATAACACTCATCATTACTATGTCCAAGAGTTCTACATATCATGTGGTATTGACAATGTGGAACTTATGCATCTTTAGGATATAGTATGTTCCTATCTTTCATTGGTGGTAATGTTATTTGTTCTTTGTTTAACAATATTTGTAATTTCATTTCACTTTTAGATGGTGGATAAGGGAACTTTAATTTCTATATCTTGTAGGGCCTCTTGCATTTTTTAGATTCACCAACTTCTTAAATTGAACATGGAGGAAGAGAGACCTAAGGTGATCCTATTATCCTTGTCATTGTTATCAGTCATTTTTTGTTATTTAGGAAGAAGGACATTCATATCAAGAGGAGAATATAAGATTTCCATACCATTACTATGAAGCCTTAGGTATTATTTAAGAGGTCTTATGTTCTGAGGGGGATCTTGATATCCTAACCCTTTTGTGTTTTCATTAGTTTGTATTTGATCTAGGACTTGATGAATGTTATTTTCACTTGGTGTATCACATCCTTTCTTAGTCAAGATTGTGAATACCTTTCCATTTGTCTCTTCTAGGTTGATGGGAGTGTTTGTTACTTTTTTACCATAAAATGGTTGAGTATTTTCTTTCTTAGAGGAACTAGGTTCACCTATTGTAGGGAACTTAGGTTCAATGTTGTTTTAGGATGTAAGTAACCAAACATCTCAAGAGGTGTTATCATGGGGAATTTGGTTGTTTTGTGGATAGGTAAAAGGATAGGTAAAAGGATGCATTAGATTCAAGTTTGTTAAGTCTTAGTGAATGAAATGGACACTTAAAAAAATAAAAATAAAATTATTATAATTTACCCTAAAGCACCAGAAACCATCACTAACAAATCTAGAAATGTCACAATTGCATTTGTGACTTTCCTCTAAATTTTATACGTACAACTCCCTCTTATGATCTTTAATGAATTAGAAAAAATTAAAAATAAACTATGGTGTGTCTTTAACCAGAAAGCAGTAAGGTTCAAATGTTAGTTCATAAATATGATACTAATGCAAACATGAAAGAAAAAGGTCATAATTAATCAATGCAAAGATTCAAAAACCTATGGTTGATATAACATCATAGATGAGCTCATATTGTAATAAATGGATGCCATCAAGTGCATCTCACAAACAAGATATAACTTGATTTCACACATGATACAAAGATTAGTACACAAAACATCTCATTCAATCCACAATTCAATGATTATGAATATTCATAGTATGAATTAAAATTAAATACTCCTTGAAAGTACAACGAAGTGCCCTTTTTTGAAGATGGAGAAAAAATTGCTTCTCCTTTAGCTTAATCATATATATATAGCCAAACATTCCCTTAGAATAATGCTAAAACCATTACTAAATCTAGCATTTCCTTGTCTTCCATTGTCTTTTAGATTCTACTAAAGATTAATCTAGGAACTAAAAGGGCATCGAGCAAGAAAACTGATCTTATTTACAACAATGTTCAATGAATAAAATTTCACATAATCGAATGATTAATGAGACTTTTGGGAACATCATTTGATAGCATGTGTAAGCTTCCAGCTAAAGAAATGGTTTAATTTTTGTTTGAAATCATCCAATAATATGAACCATGTTATCATCCCACCAAATCTAAGAGAAAAAAGCACCAATGTTCAACTAGCCATCTATAAATTTGACCAACATTACAACTCTTCATCATTTAGAAGCATCCAACATGGTGAGCACTTAGAGTGATGGTGATTCTGCAAATGATTTCATTGTTCTGGAAGAGATTGAATGCAGTCTATTATTCAAGAATCTATCAGATCAACTAAAATAAGTCTTTGTGATATAGAGTGAGGTGGAAGAAGAGGTGATTTGTGGTATCCTGGGTGAAGGGTTTCTTAGATAGGCACATGTACACAATACTACCATGTTACAGAATTTTGTGTACACAATCCTTAGGACCTCTGGTCACCATGACTGGGGTGTCAAAGTATTAGAATTTCTATTTAGACATGAATTTCATCATCGTTTCAAAGTAGCTATCACTAGGCTCAGTCACTATCTGCATAGTGGACTGGTAGGTGATGCCATTTGCATAGTGTCAACTCTTCAAAATGAGGCCATGAAGGAATTAGTTTCTCTTCTTTGAGCAAGAATTATGAGCAATGATATGGTGCTCTTTTCCCAATTCCTATAATCACATGATAACCTGCTATCCCCTACTCAACTTGAAGGCCTCTAGATTGTGGTTGAGGGCATTTGAGTTTTGATGTTTGCACTATGTTTGAAAAATAATATATCTTTTTTTCTTTTGTTATGGATATGTACTGGGTAATCGAATCACCTAATTTTGTAATATTGATATTATGTATACATATATATATATATATAATATATTTTGCTATCCTTTTGTTACTTTATGCATGGCTTGTTCATTTTCTTGTTCATATTAAATTTTATTTTCTTCAATTAATGCAATGATTTTATAAATTAATACTCACTGCTTTTCATTAATTAACAAAAAACACTCCTAGGCAGGAAAACACGTAATTCATTGAACTTGATAAAACACCACTCAAGTTTTAAAGAGTTTAAGGAATTTCACCAATAGACATAACTTGTAACATAATCAATGAACAACTTCTTAAAAATGGTAATTAGCCACATGGGTCACCAACATGTAAATTTTTTCTTTAATAAAGCAATATGTTAAGGTAAAGTCATAAACACTACCTAGACCTAGGGAATTTCAACGTAAGTGACAAGGTGCACAATTAGCAAAACTAGCAAAAATTCCACCTAGATTTGAAATGAGTAATAAACCCCCACCTAATGCAAGGTTTTGACATAAGGCATAGTAAAGTAAAGAAAAGAATAAAATTTGAGGTGTTGGTGATTTTTCTAGCAAAACCTTAGAGTTCTCTAAAGAGTATCCAACTCCTATAATGAAGAATCTACAAGGTTAGTGGCCAACACAATGTGTAAAGGATTTTAAGGTCTTTTACTCCTACACTTTAGGCTCTATAGGACCTAGGAGGGTGTTCTAGATTGTGTTCATGTGAGTTGTATCTAGTTAATAACACATTTATACATAGATTTATTCCTACATATTGTAAATAGTGTACTTCACTAAAGTTTTGGTAGACCTTTAAGAAAACTACCTATTTTCTGGGAAACATGGGTAGTTCAAACCCACAACATACTAGAAAAAAATTAAATGAATTTTGTTCTTATTTTAAGTCTACAGCCAGGTATGCTAATTACTCATTTTCATGCAATATTTTCTAACAAAAAGACTAGTGTTTCATCAATTGGAGCAACAGAGTCAAATATATAAGAACCAGTAATATATAAAGTACTTAATTTAGTGACTGGTGGACTATTTTCATAATGCTTTGCATTTATGAAAAATTGCAATGCCTAAAACCACTCAATACTTTCAAATCCTATGTAATTATTCATAAAATCTATAACCCTCCTTAAGCATTTTAATAAAATCTTTGAGTTAAAGCTAAACCATAATCATAAATTCAATGGAACAATTGAAGATGAATGATAACACTATTAGTATTTTCATTCATGACTTCTGAGAAAGATACATTAGAGAGTGTTTGTTTCTAGATTGATATTTGTTTCGATATCAATAATTTCTATACAACTAATTTAAGACTATTACATACAAGAGTCATATCCAAGACAATCTACTATTCTATTTTTCCATATTCTTCATAAAGTGCCTTTCTTGAACTTAGCTTTCACCTAAAACTCTATTGAAACTTAAAAATTTGACCCTCTGTAATGAGCCTTGAAATCCCTTTTATAGAGCAAGGGATCAACAAGTATCAGGCTCAATTACATTTACATTTTTCTTCATTCTATTTCATTTGCACTAGAATCTGAGACACTCCTATTTAGATACATGCACTTATCACAAAAAATGGAAGAGTAGAAGACCAAATTCCACATCCCTTGCATGAAGACATGCCAACTCCTCAAAAGGAAGATTTTGTTGTAACACTGAATCCTCATCCTTGTTGACCAAAGAAGATTCTCCCCTACCATCTCTAGCAAAAAAAATCATACTACCTAAAAGAAACCTACATGCCACTGATGTTAGGAAGTATGGCACTTCTCCAACACACGAGCCTAAAAAAATTCCACATTAGCACTAGAAACAAGAAATCACATGAATTTTGAATAGAACAATCCTAAAAAAAGGGCCATGGTGTCATCAAAAACAAAAATGGGGTAGAGTCATCACTCTAAGTCATCAACCTCTTAGTATACTAGCCCACATCTTGCTAATGGTGGAACTAGAGGAACCATCACCACTTCCTTGTTAGAGTCTTCATAAGATACTAGGGAGAGTGGATAATGGTCACACTTTGGATCAATGTCACCCTCATTGTCTAAAGAGCTATTAGAAACCTTAATGGGAGAATTATGTCCTCCAAGATAAGCCTTATGATACTTGCACTTTTTCTTTTCCTTCATTTCATATTCCACCAACTTTTTTCCTTTGAATTTGACCATCTCTTCTAAAATAGTTTAGCTTCTCAAGCAGTAATTACTCCTAAAACCATTCTCCTTAAGTTTCTTGTGTCCCCTTCTACTCTTTGGTGTATTAGGAGCTCCCTGTGTCTCAATTTCAACCTTAAGAGCATTATCCTTAGACTAAAGAAAACTCCATCTCCTAGACCTTCGAACTAGCCTTACAGACTCTCTAGACTTACGCATCTTATCAGTGATAAGAACCAGAAAACCTTCACCAAATTTTACTCTTGGATAAAATTTTAGAATGAAAAATATGGCCATTGGTCCACCTTATATTGATCCATGCAAGTGACCCAACCATTAATACTAAAAGAAATCTTGAGTGCACGAGCTGAAAGTAGTCGAATTTGATCCTTTTTAACCTTAACCATTGATCATGCTTTAAAAATAAGTCAACAGATAGATTACTAGTGTAACTAATTATTAACATGATTTAATTATGCATTTAATTCCTTTTCTTGATTAGAAAATCCCTAAGTAGATATACATCCACTCTATACACATATTTTAACCACATACTTAGCATCATTTAAAACTTTTTGTGCTATAATCACCTGCTTACCTGTGGAAATTAATTCACTTGTATTTCTTCATAGTAGAATAGTGGGGATTGATCCTAATTTAATCTCAAAATATCTATTCATACATTTTCATACTTTATTTTCACCTTCCCACACATACCAATAATTTTCAGTATTGACAGTCAAACTCCCAAACATATGCCTCAAAGAATAAATTTGAAAAATGGTGTCATTTGGAAATAGTACCCTCTCAACCAAATTTAGCAACCTTCCAACTCCATTAGATTCCATTGGAGACCTTTTAAAATATCTACATGTCACTTTCCCCCTTTCCTGTTGAAGAATACAAGACATAAGCAGGGCCTAAACAGGATGGGAGGGAGTGGTCAAGATCAACCAACATCACATGACATCAACTATCGATTTCATTCTTTACTCAAAAATCATCATCATTAGAGCTTGGTGGGATTCTCAACACGTGACAAGTGGAAAACCACCCACTAACCCATGTAGCTATCTTTCCTTACTGCTTTAGATGGACGGGCGCACATGGAACGACCCTGATGAGAACACATGTTTTAGTGTTCACTGTTTATCTTTCTCTGAACTATGTTTGCCACTGTCTTCTAGAGATACAGGTCCCACCATCTATTAGTAACATGGGGCCATCACCCACTAGCCTGTGTACTTAAAATAACATGAAATTAAACAACACAAGTGCATGGGGAAAGGTCAAGTTGTGGCCATGTCTTTAAACCTATGACCATTGATCTTTTTTGAATCATGCTAGCTACCTTCACCAAAAATATTAGGCAAACTAATATGCTAGAAACATGGGTGAAGCGTGTTAGCCCATGTGAATAAAATAAGAAGTAAATCAACAAAGGTTCATGGGGAATTATTGGGATCAACTTCTAATGATTGAATGACCAATATGAAATCCTAATTTTGCACATGCCACAAAACTTAATCTTAAAAAGGGGCCACCCCTAGGAAGATGCTAACTTAACCCATAAATGATGAAGGCTAAGGATTTCAGTCTTTATAAAATTAAGCCTCAACGATATAAAAAATTAATATTGAGAAGGACCAAGGTGACCGACAAACCTAAAATCAAGGGGCTAGTGAATAGAATGCCATCAATGGCTTAAGAGGTAACTTAGAAAACTAGAGAAAAAGAATATCAGGTCAATGAAAATTTTAAAATGACGAAGGGGTTTTCAAAGCTTGTAGGCCAATTTTGAATGGTTTTAACAAAATAAAAACCCTAACACAGTTATGAGAAGCACAACCTTAAGCCATAAATGAGTGTCTGAGCTAAATTTTGCATAATTGTAGAATGGAACCAAGAATTTTTGGAGGGGTTCCATCAGTGGCTCTTGTTAGGGACACATGCCTCATAGGCATGATGAGATCCTAGAATCATGGGTGAAACAAACTAGGCACAAAAGAAAAGAACCAAAACAAACCAAAATATGTAGAATTTTACACAGGCCCCAAAAGCCTAAAAAGGGAGATCCAATCTCCACTTCATTTGAAGCCTTCTCCTAAGGTGAAAATTGTGAGTATGCACTACACAATGCAACTAGGCTTCAATTCCACTTTGGTGGCACCATGCGAGTGAAACTTAGGGATAATTCCTACCCCTATCAAAAACCAATATATTGAAAGAATTGATTTCCTTCAAACCACATAGATATCTTTTTCATACTATTGCAATATGTATATCCTTCTGCTTATGAGAAGGAAAATATGGATATTCTTCAAATTTCCCTGATTACAAACATTGTCACTAGCACTTTTTTTCAATTTCTCTAAATATATCATTGCCAATGTATCTTGGTCATTTTGTATTATATTATCAAGCACAAAAAAACAAAAAATATCATCACATGGTAGATATATTTAATGAAAATAACATTCTTTGCTTTGCATTTTATCATCATGCTCCGCTAAAACATCTCCTAATTGAATTGGGAATTGAAAGTATTCATATTCTTCCAAGTAATCAACATCATGATACTCAACTTCATTTGCTACATTTGTGTCAAATGTGAAATATTCATATGTAACATCCTCCAAAATATTATCAATAGGTTGCTTTGCTTGTTCAAGGCCACATTCTAATAATGTAATAAGTGATTTATCAAAATTTTCAATAAAAATTAGATTTTCTCTACACTAATAATGATCATTATTTCTCATCCCTAGTGAAAATGGAGGCTCATCAAATAAAGGGTTTTCCCTTACATTTATTTTTGACATAAAATCTTTAGCCTCTTCATTATGAATATCAAAATCCTTCAATTCATCATTATCTTCAGAATCGTGAAAGTTTCCATAGGAGCATACAAATAGATTTTCAACTTCCTCTACATCTTCTACAAGTAACATCTCTAACTCATACTCTGAAAATTCTTCATAGGAAGAGAGTTGTTCCTTCTTAGGAAAACCTATGTTTCCACTATCATATTTCTCATTTGTAGCAAATAATTAAATCTTTTTATTATAAGGAAAACCCTGACTATCAGAGGGGTGATAATGCTCAATTTCATCATCATTATTATTGTAGCAAGGGAACTCATCAACACTGAAATTATGTTTAGAATCTTCAAATTGATTACAAAATGTTATGTCTTCAATCGGACCACAAGTGATGCAATCTTCAAAAGAATTAAAACCACACATTTCTTTTACTTTACTAAGGCATACTTTTTCAATCTCTTCTCTACTCTTTTCTTCTTTATGTGATATCTCATTACTTAACTCATATGGAGTAGCAAAAGCATTACCATTGCAGTTTGAAAACATAGTAGACCTTTTATGATCATCTCTATTTTTTTCAAAATAAGAAATGTATTCACACACTATGTCAAGCCTAACTACCTTCAACTCCTTTGGTAGAGCACTCAAACCTAGTTCATAAGATTCATTAAATAAATCAATGCACATTGAATTTTCAGGTCTATAACATTCTAGAATTGAAGATAGAATATCCATAAATCTTGCATAAAGATCATATGATGATTCTCCTTCATGACTTCTCATGCAGGAAAGATCTTGAATAGGGGTTATGGGATTATAAATGTACATGCAACTTCCTAAAGATTTGTTTGGGATTCTATGCGATTAATATTATGGAATGATGTGTAAGCTAAAATAATATGGTTGTAGGTGCTTTCACACTTATCTTTACCTTTTGACTTACACCTCTTATCAACATTTAGTGTCTTAGGGAAATAAACACATGTAGAAAAATACTTCCTTTGCATTGCATGTTTCAAATTGTTTTCAATGTTCATGGCCATCCTATATTCTTGATACAAAGTTTTTAGATCATTTTCTCTTTGCAAATAGCTCATCTCATTATCAAATTCTCCTTAATAAACAACCAAACATACCACATAACTTAGTACCATACCTTCAAGAATATCCCTCAATGTTTTGGTGAATCTTTAGTTAAGTGTTGGGATTAGCTCATCCTCTTCTTTCTCAATATTCATAAATTTATTAGGCATGGAACTAGCATTGCTTCTTTCACCAAATTGCTTTGTGAATCCTACTTTAAACTCGCTCCAAGAAAAAATTAATAAATTTGGTTAGTCAGAGAACCATTCTCTTACATATCCTTTCAAAGATTGAAGAAATAATCTCATAACCATATCCTCATGATCTATCTCATAGTCATCCATTAAATTGTTAAATTATTGAAAATCTTTATTTGTTGCTTCATTCTTTGTACCACTGAATTTTGGTAAATATTTCATGATGTTAGATGGAATAACATTTGGGTAACCATTAATTCCAACAAAATTAATATATCTATATATTTTAGAGTTAAAAAATTCTCTTACAACTTGACTGGAGTTGATTACAAACCATGGTTGCACTAGGCACCATACAAAAGTTTATATATTGATGATATAATTTCTTATACCCTTACAATATTTTCCTATCAATATTGTAATTACAAAGGGTACATCCATGTTCTTTTACATCATAATATTAAGCTTTTCTAATGCTGATTTCTATCTTGATTTACTTCAGATATTTTGAATGAATTCTTTAGAAATAATTTATTTTTCACCTCATAATAAATTTTGAAATCAAGTAATATAGAAGTATACATAATAAGTCACTATCATTCCCTCTCCTAGCACTTATTCACTTAATAGGGAACCAAATTTTTCATGACTTTCAAATGTGATCTTCATATACAAAATGTAAGCTTCTTGAAAACCCAAAATATGAAGAATACCTAGATATATTGTAGCTACTATAGATTTTTCTTCCTCATTGGAATTATTTTAGATATGAAATTCTCTTCAAATATTCAATAGGTTCTATAGACAGAGTCGCCACCTCTCTTTTCGGAGTAATGAACTTCAAGAAAGATGAAGCTCCTTTTAAGAATGAATTTCATTCTAGGTATTTTCCCATACCAAAGGCACACATATATTCTTTCAAATCACTATAATAGAATCACTTCCAAGTCTAAATAATTCTTAAAATTTGAACTAGATGTACAAACTCACCAAAATATTGACTCTTAAGGCTAGATGATATTCTAATATAAGTCTCCGTAGCAGAGTCACTATTTTTGTTGTTGATTTTTCTAGCAGAACCTTAGAGTTCTCTAATGAGTAGCCAACTCCTATAATGAAGAAAATACAAGGTTAGTGGACAACACAATGAGTAAATGATTTTAAGGTCTTTTACTCCTACACTTTAGGTTTTGTAGGACTTAGGAGGGTGTTCCAAATTGTGTTCATGTCAGGTGTATCTAGTTGATAACACGTTTATACAGAATTTTATTCCTACATATTACAAATAGTGAACTTCACTAAAGGTTAGGCAAACCTTTAAGCAAATAACTACCTATTTTCTAGTAAACAAGGGTAGTTCAAACCCACACCATAATAGAAAACATTTTAAATGAATTTTTTTTCTTATTTTAAGTCTATGTCTTGGTATGCTAATTACTCATTTTAATGGAAGATTTTCTAACAAAAAGACCAACGTTTCATCAATTGGAGCAATAGATTCATATATGTAAGGACCAATAATATATAAAGTACTTAATTCAGTGATTGGTGGACTATTTTCGTAGTGCTTTGAATTATGAAAACTCACAATGATTTAAAACACTCACTATTTACAAATCCTATGCAATTCCTTATGAAATCTATAACCATCCTTAAGAATTTTAATCAATTCTTTGAGTTAAAGCTAAAACCAAATCATACATTCAATGGAACAATTAAGGATGAATGATAACACCATTAGTATTTTCATTCACAACTTGGGAGAAAGATACATTGTAGAGTGTTTGTTTCCAAACTAATATTTGTTTCGATATCAGTAATTTCTATAAAACTATTTTAAGATTATTACATACAGGACTCATATCAAAGACAATATACTATTCTATTTGTCTAAAACCCTTTTAAGACTGAAAACTATGCTCCTTTGTAATGAGCCCTAAAATCCTCATAATAGAACAAGGGAGCAACAAGCATCAAACTCAATTACATTTACATTTCACTTCATTCTATTTCATTTTCACTAGAATTTGAGATGTTCCTACTTAGTTACATGCACTCATTGTGGAAAATGGAAGAGTAAAAGACTAAATTACACATCCTTTGCATGAAGACATGCTAGCTCCTCAAAAGGAAGAGTTTCTTGCAAAAACATTGAATCCTCATCCTTGTTGAAAAAAGAATATTCTCCACTAGTATCCCTAGAAAAAACTTTCATTCTACCCAAAAGAAACCTACATTCCACCAACACAAGGAATTCTGGCACTTCTCCAATGCACCAGCCCAAAAAATTTCCACATCAACACTAGAAACAAGAAATCACATGAATATTGAATAGGAAAATCCTAAGAAAAGGGCCATGGTGTCATCAAAAACAAAAATGGAGAAGATTCATCACTCTAATTCTTCAGCCTCAGAAAATACTGGGGCGCATCTTGATCATGGTGGAACTCAAGGAACCATCACCATTTCCTCATCAAAGTCTTCAAAAGGTACCAAGGAGAGTGGATAATGGTCACAATCCAGATCAGTGTCAGCCTCACTATCTAAAGGGATATCATAAAGCTCACTGGGAGAATTACATCCTCTAGGATAATCCTTATGATACTTGCACCTTTTCTTTGTGTTCTTTTCAAATTCCACCAGCTTTTTTCCTTTGAATTTGACCAACTCTTCTGAAACAGTTTGGCTTCTCAAGTGATAATTAATCCTGACACCATACTCCTTGAATTTCTTACATCTCCTTCTACTCTTTTGTGTATTAGGAGCTCCTTCTATCTCAATTTGATCCTCAAGAGCATTATCCTCAAACTTAAGCAAACTCAATATCTTAGACCTTCGAACAGGCTTAACAGACTCTCTAGACTCACTCATCTTATCAATGATAGGAACTAGAAAACCTTCACCAATTTTAATCTTGGATGCAAATTCAGAATGAAAAATATGGCCATTGGTTCTCCTTATATTGAGCCATGCAAGGGTGCCAAACATTAATACTCAAAGAAAGCTCGAGTGTGCAAGCTAATAATAGTCTACTTTGATCCTTTTTAACCTCAACTATTGATCATGTTTTAAAAATAAATTAATGGATAGATTACTAGTGCAACTAATTATTAACAAGTTTTAATTATGTGTTTAATGCAGGTATGTGTAGGATCACCATGGAAAAAATAGGCCCTTAAGTGGCAAAAAATTTAGAAAAATCAGAGTTAGGTAACTTGACATAAAAATTTGAATAAGTTATCTATATAATTTCAAAAACATGTAAGAAAGAAATTTGTATCAAATTGAATGTAGTTTCTAAACTACTAGGTTTATTTTTATTTTCTAAAATCTATTGGGTGAAAAATTGAAATTTCAATGCAGTAGTACTTAAATTTAAGGTGAAAAATAGGAAGGTGTCTATCTGACCATCCTAACCACAATAAAATGATAATATTTTTTTTATAAGATTTTAGATATAATTAGACTCATGTCTTGAAGTGATGCATATTTTTTTGTAATTTATTTCGAAGTATATAACTAATTATGAATTTTTTATTACAACTTTTCAAGAATTTAAAAACTCGTATGTCTAACCACCTTAACTTGGTGAAAACTTCATGAAATTCAAATTTATATATTTTTAATCCTATAGTATGTGAAGCATAGAATGTGATGTATGTTTCAGACTCAAAAAATGTGATACCATTTGAAAGCTATAGTTGTTTTTTAATTAGCCTATCAATTAGGACTTTAGTCATAATTCAAATAGAAATTGGATAATAATTATTTATTAAATTCAAAGTAAAACATAATTCATATTGGTGGAAAGCTGAAAATCTCCTTTAAAAACCCTTTTCATTTTATCAATTTTGGGTAAGAAAAAAGTCGTCAACCACATACCCTACAAATACCCATCAAATCGCCACTTTTTGGCCCATCATGATCTTGCACATACCCATGCATTTTATTCATAAAAAAATCCTTGAGTAGATATACATCCACTTTGTACACATATTTCAAGCAAATAACTAGTATCATTTAAACCTATTCATGCTATAATCACCAACTTACCTATGGGAATTAATTCACTTCTATTTCTTTGTAGTAGAACAATGGGGATTGAACCTAATGGGTGATCCCACAATAGTGGTCTACAATTTTTGTCCAAACTAGACATTGAAATAATTATTTAAAACTAAATCTTCACTTTTTGGTACCTATAGTGGCTAAACCGTGAGGAATTTGAAGATGATGCAAACTAGAGTTTCTTGAAATTTTGTTTGTAGATTCTAAATATATTTTTTTCAAATTTTTTGGAATTAGATTGCACTTCTTTTTCCATCTCCCTCGAAAACTAACTTTTATAGAAAACAACATTTTTTAAAAGTAAAGGTCACCATATAACACAACTTTTTTTCTATGAAGGATAAAATTATAATTATTTCCAATTTAGATTTGTAACTCTAATATCTAGTGCTTCCACTTTTTTAGATAGCTTTTTATTAAATATTTTTTCTTTAATTACGTTTCAAAATCAAACCAATTACAATTTAAACATAGCACGACTGTATAACTCGTAACTTTTTTTGTATGTATCAAAATTCAATTTTTTAATTTATTTTTGGATCAAGGACTTCAATATCTGATGCACTCATATTTTTCAAATTTGATAATTTGCTATTTTTCCACATGTGCAAAAACAAAGAGCTTGATTTTTGGTGAAAACCCACATTCATAAGAAATAAAAAATAAATATAATAATCAAATTAAATTTTATTAAAATTATAATTTTTTGGAAGCTTATAATAAGGACTAAAAAAAATTTTAAAAAATTAAAATGAATTCATTTGATCCCCCAAAAGGTAAATCAAAAGTGGTTTTTTATCAACATTTTGATAGGTGCAAAGGAGACTCTATTATAGGTATGGTACTAGCAAGGTTCTGTCTAAGGGGGATTGGTCTAAGGTGGTTTGATCAAACCCTCTTTAATTGGAATCCTTTGAATGGAACATTTCAAGGCTCAAATCATTATATTTTCTAAAATTATGTGATTTCAGCAAAAATCAAGATCTCCCAGAAATTGTAAACCACTATTGTGACAACACCCTAATTTGATTTCAAAATATTTGTTCATATATTGCCTTGCATTATTTTTTCCTTCCCACACATATGCATAACTATTAGTACTCATGGATGAACTCCCAAAACATGTGCCTCAATGAATAAATTTGAAAAATGGCACCATTTGGAAATAGTACCCTTTCAACCAAATTTTGCAACTTTCCAACTCAATTAGAGTTCACAGGAGTGTTGGTTCTCAGTTGTGATCTTATGGTTTGTCCTTGATGAAAAAATATCTTTTAGTTAGTTCTCTTTGATGATCAGTCTTAGGATGGTTCTCCTTGCATACCACAGGTGTATTTCATTTGATTACATTCTTTGAACTCACATTTTTGAAGGCTTACTCATATCGGCATGAGAATGGTAGGGTCTCCCTGATCCTTTTTGAAATGTTTGTGTTTCCTATCAGCAAGACATTTTTTATGTCATGTTGATTGGAATTTTTTCATTCATACAGCCTTTAGCATGACATTCTCTATTGTTTCGGTGATAGTGAGTGATCTCTTTTGGTAGGAGTAATACCATTGGTATGTGGTCATAGTGAATTTGGTATGTCACACCGATCAGAGATTAAATGGAAACACATAGGCAAGAGTTTAAGACTTCGGAAAAGGGTCATAGCGAAAAGGGTTTGGTCTCATTGACATCACTTTTGGGGTTTCACTTCGACTAGAATTTTTGCCTTCAGCGTGAGGTTATAGCGTTTGTGCAATGTCACATAGACCGCTGTTGGAGAATTGCATATCAGCAGGACTTTCTGGAAGTCTAGGAAAATAGGTGTGTTTTTCGGTGTGTTTTGATATGACTGAAATGATCTACAAGATGTCTTCCTGATAGTTTGAAGTTACAATGACTTTTCAAATGACTTCTTTCAAATTGTTCGTCAGTCAGAAATGTTCTCTTCAGAATAGGTCTTCCCAAGAACGATATGGTATGGCAACTAGTCGCGCCCATAAAAGGATATAAAAGTCACAGAAAATCCTAACCTGGGAATTGGACATTCCAGCAGATGACTAACATCTTCTTATGGTCATTCATTTACATTGTCAAACCAGGGAACATATACTTGAAATGGAGCGGAACTATATGTCCACTAAAAACTATTTTTATCACGATTTACCAGAAATAAGTGTGTGAAAGGAATTCTATTCATGCTATAGGAATGCAATGCGAAGCCTTCTAAACTTAATCAAAGTAGAAACCATAACAACTATAACTGAGAAACAAACTATGAACTGGCCTTATGCTGTAGGAACAAACACAGGGATGGAATCCTAATGCTACAGGAACAATATAAGACTAGCTTTGCACTAAAACTTCAAGAACAAAATATAACTTATGATCAATATAAAATAAACAACTAACTAACTAACTACAGATACTTACTAAGTGGGCCCCCTTAGCAAGCATCAACTAATTATGCAAAGATTGAACTTAGAACTTCATCAGCTTTTATTCATAACTCAGAATGATATACATTGTTTTCTCATATGAGAACTAACACAAAACTCTGACTCTTATCATAATACTAAATCTTACATATTCTGCCTCTTATTATCATACTATCTCTTACATGCTATGCTTGCTATTTCATTATGCTTGCTCACACACGTAGGAGGAACACTTATTTAAACCAGAAAAACAACTAACTACCTAACTTAACAAAGAAAGACATGGAGATAAATGAATCCTGAAACCGAGGAACAAACTTATCATAAATGAAAACATATCCATTCAACATGATCTAGAGAATTTATCATTCCACTCTTTCCAGATTAATGATCATTAAATTTCTTCCCAACAACCCAGATAGAGAGTCTTCGCCGAAACAACTTCCTCAACACCGTGCTGCAAATGGACTTTACTGCAAAGCTGAAGTCTACAACACTTGACTTGTTCATGCTCCCTTCAACAACCTATGATGCACAATGTGACAGAGGCAAAAGAAAGCATTCATGGCAAACAACATGATCCATTCATTAATCACATATTAAATCTATCCCATTATTCAAAAACCATATGCATTATACCAGTCGCTCGGGAAGTCAAAACAAGGTAATTAATAAGACACATGGAGATGTTTAGGCTGTAGGAATGTAGGAATATATTGCTACAGGATACTACCCATTTTAGATAAAGAGTCTTTAATAAAAGAGTTAAAACATCCATTAGCAGCAAAGTTAGAGATATTAAAAGTACATCATGATACTCAAATTATGAGCATATCCTGAGCTCATCATATGCCCCCTACTTAACCTGATGATGGTCCACCAGCATTAAGCTTCCTAGTTGTTTCCCTAAAATCCATAGGAGCAGTATGGATTTTTGGAATAGTCCCAAATTTATAATAGAAACCTCTAAAATTTTGCCATCATCTGAGTTTCTCTGTATCTTTATTAACATTTGTAGCTCGATAGGGATATAGTGGCCACATTAAAACTAAATGTCAAAATGTTATTAGAAACCATAATTCAAACCTCTTCTGAAGACCAACCTATATGTACCTCTCTGTCATGCCAAGGGTTGCTTCAAAATTCAGGGGACTATGTGGCTCAGATTTCCTTAACCCAACAATCAATTTCTCCCATCTCTTTTCAATTCTAGAAGAGGCAAGATTCCAAAACCGATACGATTGGATTTTGAATTCCTTATACACTTGCTTTATGACATCAAATATTTTTACTCTTTTTGCTTGATTGTTGAACCCGTATGCATCAGTGAGCCAAGTTTTTAGCATTGTGTAAGGATCTGTGCTTTTTTATCACAGCGATATGGGCTCATCCCTTTCAACTTCTTCATAGGCTTCTTGTTGTTTGCCATAATTGGTTTCATTGGCTACCCATGACATAAGTGACCTCAAATGAATACCACCAATGTAAAGAAGTGGATTCCACTCTATTTCAGAGGGAATTATCAATCCATGCAAATAAAATTCACATAAAGAATTATTTAACCAATTAGGTGCCACTTGGTATGCATCATAAAATTCTCTGGATGTATGAATAACACGATCTAGATTCTTTGAAATTCTCATTAACTGAAACCAAAGAATTTTTTCCTTTAGGAACATGTCATAGACTCTAGGAAGTGGTCTACACTCCACAATCTTACTAGTTATTTTCATCATTTCATCCATTTTCTTTTTCATCTCCTGGATTTCCTGTTTTTGCCTTTCAATTTCTCTTTTTAGTTTCTTCTTCTCTTAGTCCCAAAGACTTTATTGAATTTCATTCTTGGCTAAGTGGCAGAAACTCAGGGTTTGAAATGTGATTGGCCTCCATGTGGTCCTAAGGTATTCCAAAAATTTCATCAAAAATGTCTTTTTGTAGACAACCATGGCTTGACAAGTTGCATGGGGTAATGAAGCTTCATTGGCCACTTCCATTTGTTCAAGATTTTCTTCCTCTTGCTGCAAGAAGAATTCCTGTTGCCATGCAGGAGGAGATTGTACTTCTTCTAAAATTTTCCTAGCTTCCTTATCCAAGTCATCAAGACTTGGCATTCCCCTTCCATTACTATCATATTGTTCTTCATCAACTTCCATTGGTTTAATAGGTGGGCTATCTAAAACATTCTTAGGTACATTTTGAGAATCATCATGACTGTGTTCCTCAGATTCCTTAGAAATTATTATAATTTTAGGATGAGGAGAGGTTGAGGTGACTTTCTATCATTTCCTTATTGAGTCTCTTTTTGGTAATGTGGCAACTGCAGGAGGCATTCTCATGGCTTTCCTCTTTCTGACTTTCCTAGAGGGTTTAGACTCAACATAAGAGAATGATAGAGAAACTGTAGTGTCAACAGGTGTTGCTGCAGGAGGAACTACTACAGGAGAAGATGTTCCTATAGGAGAGATACACTGTTGTCTTTGAGCATGAGGGTCAAACTCTGGGGTTTGTTCTTCCCTAGATGACTCTCCTACCTTCATTTTTCCTTTTTATCTTATACTAATAGATCTTGTTTGTACTCTGGTAGAGGGTTCTAGTGTGGAGACTACAGGAATAGATGCTGCAAGGGTAGGTGTTGTAGGGATTGCTCTAGGTGGCTTTGGAAGTTGCAAACCCTTTTGGGCAAAAAGTCTTGCCAAGAGAGGGGAGAGACATCCCTTAGGGAATGCTCAATCAACAGTTTTATGAGGGCATGATGGGCAATAGAGTTGTGCCTTCCTCTCTAGATTTCATGGGCACTTTTCTTTAAAAGATTTAACAAAAAGTTCAAGACATTAATAGCTAACCCATGCCTCATATGGCTCGAAAACTTAAAATGGTAAGAATGTAAATAGGAGAAGCATCCCTCATAGGTTAAATACCTAATTGTGAATGCAGCATACTCTAAATATGGGAAGGGTAGTGACACTCATTTGTAGCCTTGTTTAGAGACCTCCAAAGGTCCATCAGTTGGTACTATAAACTCTGCCCTTGCAGAAACAACATCTGAAGAAAAAATTTCCCCTGTTATAGGAAGCCCTGTTACTTCCGCAATTCATTCTTCTGTTATATTCATCGTCAGACCCCATACTGAAGCTTCCCCTTCTGAGAGAGTTCTTAAAAATTCACCAGCAACTTCCTCATTGAAAGAATCTAACCTTAGAAAATAGTTTAGCCAACCACAATTACTGAATGCCTGCACTGTTTGAGTATTTTGTGTTAAGAGCTCATGATCTATAGGCTCATGTCCTACCAATTGACCACCCATACTCACAAATTACCTCTATTGAGATTCCAAAAACTCAAACCTTTTCAAAAACTTTTTTTCTTTGTTCTGCTTCTATTTTCTTCTTTCAGTTATGCCATCACTTTCTCTTCTTTTTCAAGAATGACTCAAAAGATAATTGCATGTAATGATTATTAGGAACTACTCATATCAAGTAGTTAATGTTGTTTAGATAAAACATGTAGCCATATTTGGAAAGTACAAGAAGAATAAAAATATTTTATTAGTTGTGATAGCGACATAAGAAAAGGTTTGCAATGGATTATCCCACACCCTACTTAAAGGTTGACATTTGTCCACACATGGGTGCAAGGATGGGTGAAGCATGTGTGATAAGGACTGATATACACATAGTAGAACTTTGCTGAATAAATGAAATAAATAAACAATGTGATTTAAGAGAAGATATCACATACCTTTGAATTAATGCTTGTGTGTGTTGGGAAAATCACAACGCACCATGAAATGACGGTTGGAATAGAAATGATGAATGAGATGGTATGACAGGATGGATGATGTGGAAGAAAAGATGATGAATGGAAGTGATGGATGGAAAATGGAGAACGTGGTGTCTTTACAAAGGAAACCTTTATTATGTGAATGCAATGTGGAATTTAAAGAGATACTACAGGAGAAAGAATGAAGCCTTTCGCTATAGGAAGATCAGTGGTCATATTTGAAACAAACTACTGTAGAAACTCGTCTTTAGATGTTGGCTTATGATACAACCGAAGATGGTGTCCATTGACCAATAGCTTAAATTGAACTGGGTCTATTGTAGCCAACTACACTAAGCCATTATCAAACACATTTTCTATTTCATAAGGACCAACCTAGCATGTGTTTAGTTTACGTTGATTTTCTTTGTATCTAGAATCATAGAGCAGCACCCAGTCACTGGCAGAGAATTGCTTAGTTCGAATATGACTATCATGCCATTTCTTTCTTTGTTGTTGGATAGTTTCAGTAGGCTGCAGGGCAGCTTTCCTCATCTCATCCAATGCATTCATCTATAAGAGGCATTCCTTTTGATCCTCAGAAATATCAATGTAAGCTGGAGAGCAGTTCTTAAGGTCTTATGTCAAAATTCAATTGGTAAAATGATAGTCTTACCATAGAGTAACTCAAAGGAGTAAATCATGTAGTTGTTTTCCATGTTGTCCTATAAGCCCAGACTGCTTCATGAAGATAGTTTCTCCAATCCTTCTTGTGTAATTGGACTATCTTCGTAAGGATTACCTCAATTTCTCTATTGGTAACCTCTGTCTGACCATTGGCTTGAGGGTGATAGGGGCTAGACTTTTTGTGCTTGATCATGTAATCATTCATCAATGCAGTGATTAAGTTGGATGTAAACTAAGCTCCTTGATTAGTAACAAGTTCCCTTGAGACTCCAAACCTTGTAAAAACTAGCTCATACAGGAAATCAGCAACATTATTATCATGGGCATGTGTCATTGCTTTCACTTCCACCCACTTGGTTACATAATCAGTACACACCAAAATGCATGATTTCCTATTGGATGGAGGATCAATAGGCCCAACAAAATCAATGCCCCATTTGTTAAAGGGACTAACTACCACTTGTGGATGTAGGAGTATTTCATTAGACCTTGTTGGTCTCCCCATGTGTTGACGTCTATCACATTTCCTGGTGTAGGCTATTGCATCTTTGTGTAGTGTAGGCCAATAGTATCTTGTATTAAGCACTTTTATAGCTGTTCTCTTAGCTGCAAAGTTCCCTCCACATGGCTCATCATGACAAGCATGCAAAATGTCATAGGTCTCATCTTCCCTCACACATCTTCTCATGACTTGGTCAGGTCCTGTATAAAATAAATAGTCTACAGTCCATGAAAAGTTAAAATCAATTACCTCAGGAATGTCAGGTGTAGGTGTTTGAAGTCTTAATAATAAATCAACCACCACATTAGCTCATCCTAGCTTATCAATAACTGTGATATCAAATTCCTGCAACAATAGGAGTCATCTTGCTAATCTACCAGATATGGTAGGCTTATTCATGAGGTACCTTATTTTTGCATGATCTGTATGAACAAATATTTGGTAACCAATGACATAATGTCAAAATTTTTTCAGGGTATACACGACTGCTAGCAATTCTTTCTCTGTGATAGTATAGTTTAATTCAGGGCCTTGAAGATTTTTGCTAATGAAATATATGGCATGCTCAATGGAATTCTCTTTCTATTCTAAAACTGCCCCTATACCATAATCAAAAGCATCTGTGTGTATATGAAAGGGCAGACTATGCTTCGATCCTTGAAGAACAGGTTCCTGAGTGAGTAGGTTCTTAAGCTACAGGAAAGACTTGTCACAGGCCTTAGTCCAAGTAAATTCAGAATCCTTAGTCAATAAGGCATATAGTAGACTACCTATCTTGATGAAATCTTTGATGAATCTTCTATAATATCCTACATTCCCTAGGAAGCTTCTAACATCTTTTTGTTTCATAGGTGTTGGAAAAGTTAGAATAACTTCTATTTTTGCAAGTTCAACCTGAATTCCTATTTGAGAGACATGATGGCCTAAAACAATTCCCTCTTGCATCATCATAAAGCATTTCTCACTATTCAAAGAAAAATTTTGCTCCTGGCATCTTTTCAACACTTTTTCCAAATTGGCTAATGCGTCGTCATAAGTAACTCCATAAGTAGTGAAGTCATCCATGTAGATCTCCATAGAATCATGAGAAATTTCAGCAAAAATACTAATCACTACCCTTTGAAATGTTGCAGGTGCATTACACAGTCCAAAAGGTAAAACAGAGTAGGAAAAAGTACCCCATGGATTGGTAAAAGTTGGTTTGTCCTGATCTTTAGGGGTGATTATAATTTGATTATAGTCACTATATCCATCCAAAAAGGAGAAATACTTCTTCCCAGACAGTAAGTCTAATACTTGGTCAACAAATGGTAGTGGAAAATGATCATTTTTAGTTGTTGTGTTCAGCTCCCTATAATCTACACAAACTCTCCATTTTCCACCTTTTTTAGGGACAATCACCAGTGGGGATACCCCTTGACTATCTGAAATTGGGTAGATGAAACCAACATCAAGCAATTTTTGAAGATCTATTTTAACTATTTCCCTAAGTGCTAGATTTATCCTTCTTTGAGGCTACCTAACAAGTGAACAATCTTCCTTAATATAGATCCTATGAGTACAAAGCTGAGGATCTATTCCCTTCATATCCCCATAGTCCCATGCAAAAGTTTTGTGTTGATCTTGCAGCATGGTGACTAGGATAGCTTGTTCAGATTGAGGCAACTTATTATTGATGTTCAGACAGCGGCCTGAAGATACTTCTACTTTCTTGGTAAGATCATTCATAGAGACTGCTGATAAAGGTAGTGTCTGTATTTCATATGGAAGAAAATTATGATAAGGGGTGAAGCCACATAAGTGGTTTACACTTTTGAAGAGGAAGGAAATTTTGAATTTTTCCCATTCCTCATATCAAATGGGTTCGACCAAACCCTAAGGTTCGACCAAACCATTTGGACGGTTCGATCGAACCTTAGGGTTTAGCCGAACCAATGAAATCCCCTATTATTTAGCCATACTAAAGTGGGTTCGGCCGAACCCCTTTAGTATGGCTAAAACAAAAAAAAGCTTTCATTTAATTTCTTTTTTTAATTGAATGGATTGGTGGTTCGGCCGAACATGGGTTCGATCGAACCCTAGTTCGACTGAACCTTTCCAAGATGTTCGACCGAACACTTGTTCGGCCGAACCCCTCTTTTTTCACCCTTGCTTCCTAAGGCACCAGAATTGTTGAATTTTTTGCGTTTCGAAGCTCAATTTCAGAATGAAAATGGAGAAGATCCCAAAAACCCAACTAGTATTGGGTTCCCCTCAAAACAAGCTATCCAACGAATATAATTTTAGTATGTTTTGATTATATTATCTATCTGTTTTTTAAGTTTTATTAAATATAGGTTTTTCACTGAAAACAAAACTCTCTGTTATGGACAAGTGGAAAAATAGAAGATTATAAAAAAAAAAATTAAAAATATGAGTGGACCAGATATTGGAGTCCTTGATCCAACAAAAAAAATAAATTCGATGCATACAGTAAAAGTTATGCATTATACGGTCGTGTTATGTCTAAATTGTAATTGATTTGACTTTAAAACTTGATTAAAGAAAAAAAATTCAATAAAAAACTATCTAACCAAGTGGAAGCACTAGATATCAGAGTTACAAATCTAAATTTGAAAGAATTGGTATTTTATCTTTCAAGGAAAAAAAGTTATTCATTATACGGTGTGCGTCACTTTTAAAAATGTTGCTTTTGAAAAACCAATTTTCGTGGGAGATGGAAAAAGAAGTGCAATCTGATTCCAAAAAAATTGAAAAAAATATTTTTAGAATCTACAGACAAAATATGACAAGACTCTAGTTCGCATCATCTTCAAATTCTTTACGGTTTAATCGCTATATGTGCCTGAATGTGGAGATTGTGTTTAAAAAATATATATCAGTGTCCAGTTTGGCCAAAAATTATAAACCACTATTGTGGGATCACCCTAAGTAGATGGGCTACTTGGATCAAGGTTGGACTGTAAAATGTGTAAAAGAAAGTCATCCTCACTTTGAAGTTGGGAGAATGAATTAGTTTGCAGCATCATTAGGTGAGCCAATGAATTGACTTCTTTAGTTTCCTCTCCCAAATCTAGCCAAATTGGCTAAGACAAGTCTGGCTGAGGCTAGGCAGGTGGATATAAAGCCAATTTATTTCTTGACTGATCATCAAAAGTTGTCATGTCTCCTGAATGACATCCTATAAAAGCATCAGCTATAGCTAACCATGGTCTACCTAGGATAATAGGATATCCTCCCAAAGTTTCCTTAGTGGACAATATGGTGAAGTCTGCTAGGTATTCCCAAGACTCCAGGATGACAATAACATCTTCTACCATTCCATCAAGCTTTATTGGGGAACTATCAACAAGCTATAGGATGGTAGGTGTAGACTAAATATTTAGGATATTCAATTACTACATTGTATTCTTAGTCATTACATTACTGGCTGCACCAAGGTCAATTAAGACAGTCTTTACTATTTGGCCATTAATATTTATTTGCACCACATGAGTCCTAGGGTCAGTATATTTTGGAATGACTATCTTCCCCAACATAATCTTTGCTAATTGTCCTAGAGCATGGATAGTTTGGAGATCCTTTTTATTTCTTCCTGGTTTCTTTAAACATGCCTCTTTAATGGCTTTTCCATAAATTGAAACATCTTTAATTGCTTGAAAGAGGGTGATTTGAATGTGTACATTTTTTAATTGATCCAAAATATTAAAGGTAGGCTCCTCCATAGAATTTGATGTAGTGATTTGCAAATCTCTGAGGAAAAGGCAGCTTAGCCTGATGCTGCAGGATAGGCTCCTTAGAGACAGTATCTGACACAAGCATATGTTCTATAGGATTAGTCTATTGTTCAGAGGTACAGTCTAGTATCTCTGTAATGACAAGCAGATGTGGAGCGGGGAGAGTGGTTCCAGATTTGAGATGGATATCATGAACATTCAGGGCATAAGCGGGATACTGATTGGCCTCTACAAAATACATAGGCTATTGTTGTTGTTGCTACTTATTGTTAGGATTTGGAAATGGTTGAGTAGGCATAGGCATTTGTTTTGGAGGGCCAGTATTTGTTGCAGGTGCTGCAAGAGGTGGCATGAGAGCTAGAGATTGTGGCTGCTGAGGCTACAGGAAGGCAAGGGATTGGTTATGCCATTGTTGTGGACTTCTCCATTAAGGGTTCTCCTACCAGTTACCTAGGGGTGGAGTCCATTGTCCTTGTGGCTACTGCCAACCTCCTTGAGGGATTGCCACTAAGGACTCTAATAGTTAGACTAATGTGATTGAGGGGTATTCCAAGGTGGTGATGGGACATACATAGGTTTCCACTGGTTTTTATAATTAGAATAAGGATTACCAAAAGTCAAAGGATCTTGAGGCATACCTTGTCTTTGAGCCCATGGTTGCCTTTGTACGATGAAGAATACTTGGTCATCATCACTTTCTACCACCTTAAAGTCAATAGGTAACTGATTAGCCTCTAGGTTAGCCACCATCTTGCATCTGCAGTCATGTTTCTTCTATCTACAATGTGGATAGAACTCAGCCAAGATTGCTTCAGCTTCCACATATTTCTTTCAAGTTGCATAGTATCCAACTATGTAGCCATATTGTTTATGATATCCTGCTTGAAATCAGACAACAAATTTGTGATCTCCATCCATGAAACTCCACTAGTAGAGGACTTTTCCACTGTGGTTTGATGACCTCTACCATTCTTAACAATTGCACAAGAGTAGTTGAGACATATCTTCTTGATATCATCCCAAGGAAGTTGAGTTATATCATCTCCTCCCATCAGGTCCAGGGCATCTATACATGTATCACTAATTCCCCTTAGAAAAAGTAGTTTCTGAGATTCTTCATTGAGAGTATGATCTAAATTATTTTTCAGGGAAAACAAAAATCTTGAGATATAGTCTTCTAAACTTTCATCCTCCTTTTGTTGAATTATGAATATATAATCTCCCTTACTACCACTCTTACAATTTTCCTTGTATTTCTCAAGAAATTTTGTTTGCATGACTGCCCAACTATCAACAACACCTCTTCCCAAACTCATAAACCATCTTAGAGCTCCTTCCTTCAAAGTAGAAGGAAAAAAATTCAACCTGTGAGCATTTGAAGTGTAATTATAGCTACGACAGAGGATATCAAACTCAAACAAGAAAGTGTCTAGATCCTCTGTAACTAGTCCATAGAACTTGGGAAGCAGTGAAGAAGGAATTTTTTTAAGGTTATCATTATCTTGCTGAGCAATGATGGGAAACTCAAAAGCAGGAGGTTGATTCGGTGGATTTCATCCCATATTTGTTTGATGGAGTATTAGAGCAAATGGATTTTCTTCTCATTCTTCATTAGCTAGGTTAAATGGAAGTTCAATAAACAGGTTTTCAGCAAATGGATTGATATCTTGGTCTCCTTCCTCAAATAGATTGTAAGCTAGTTCAGGATTGTTATCAATGAATGGAAGGTCATAGAGGAATCTTTCTAGCACATCTCTTCTTGTATGCATGCAATAAAATGAATGGTGAATTGAAGGAATTTCAAAAATGCTTGAATAACAGGCTAAACTACTACTAACAATGAGTTATGATAGGTTCTTAGTTTGACACCATCCCTGACAATGGCACCAAAAGTGGTCACACCCACAAAAGGATATAAAAGTCATAGAAAATCCTAACTTGGGAATTGGACATTCTAGTAGGTGACTAACATCTTCTTATGGTTGTTCATTTACTTTTTCAAACTAGGGAACATATACTTGAAATGGAGAGGCACTGTATGTGCACTAAGAACAAGTTTCAGTCATTATTTATAAGAAATAAATGTGTGAAAGGAATTCTATTCATGCTTCAAGAATGTAATGTGAAGCCTTCTAAACTTAATCAAAGCAAAAACCATACCAACTATAACTAAGAAACAAACTATGAACTGGCCTTATGTTGCAGGAATAAACATAGCAATGGATTCCCAATACTGCAGGAACAATACAAGACTAGGTTTGCACTAAAACTTCAAGAACAAAATCTAACTTATGATCAACAAAAAATAAACGACTAACTAACTAACTATAGATACTTACTAAGTGGGCGCCCTTAGCAAGCATCAACTAATCATGCAAAGATCGAACTCAAAACTTCATTAGCTTTTATTCATAACTCAAAATGATATACATTTTTTGCTCATATGAGAACTAATAGAAAACTCTATCTCTTATCATAATACTAACTCTTACATATTCTGCCTCTTATTATCATACTAACTCTTACATGCTATGCTTGCTATTTCATAATGCTTGCTCACTCACGCAGGAGGAACACTTATTTAAACCAAAAAAACAACTAACTACCTAGCTTAACAAAGAAATACATGGACATAAATTAATCCTGAAACCAAGGAATAGAATTCTCATTAATGAAAACATATCTGTTCAACATGATCCAGAGAATTTAGCATTCCACTCTTTCTAGATTAATGATCATTAAATTTCTTCCCAATGACCCGGATAGAGAGTCTTCACTGAAACAACGTCCTCGACACCATGCTGCAAATGGACTTTACTGTAAAGTTGAAGTCAACTGTGCTTGACTCGTTCATGCTCCCTTCAATAGCTTGTGATGCACAAGGTGATAGAGGAAAAAGAAAGTATTCATGGCAAACAACACGATCCATTCATTAATCACATATTAAATCTATCCCATTATTCAAGAACCATATGCATTATACCAATCACTCAGGAAGTCAAAATAGGGTAATTAATAAGACACATGGAGATGTTTATACTGCAGGAATGTAGTAATATATTGCTATAGGATACTACCCATTTTAGATAAAGAGTCTTTATTAAAAGAGTTAAAACATCCATTAGCATCAAAGTTAGAGATATTAAAAGTACATCATGATACTCAAGATATGAGCATATCCTAAGCTCATCACATGGCACCTTGTGAGCGTCCAGCAAGCCACTAAAGGCTTTAATCAATCCTATTATCGTCTCTTATACGTTTTATGGTAGTACCCCATTCTGAAAGACACTGTACGACTAAGGCATATGTACCATGAGGACTTGATAGTCTAGTCTTATCCATTTATATACCGGCCTGAATGAAAAACCAGTTGGAGTCAGCTTTGAGTTCTTTCAAATGTGTCTCTTAGGCAAGCCCCTCTAAAGGTGAATCAAAGTAATAACATGCATTTTGAGTGTTTCTCTTGCACCCTAGATTGCATGAAGTGCAAGGGAAGAGGATACATACTCAAAATACACCGAAAACAAAATCACACAAATCATACACTTGTTTGTTTTATCCTCAAAGAATGATGAGTTCATTTTAAAGCACCAAGATGATGTGTGAAATTTGTATTGCTCCATTTTAGCCCAAAAAGCAATGTCTAGTCAGTTTCTAAGGTTCAATTTTAGCCTCAACTTTGAAAAATCAATCACTGATTAATTTTAACACTAAATTGATCTAGTTGGTCTAAAACAACAAACAAATGTAGTAATTGGATGCTCTAAGCAATTATAACAAGCATTGAAAAATGCTCTTTCAAGTCTCAAATCGAAAGTCCTCTTTTCCAATTCAAAATTGTTCGTGATTTTTTGGATTTGTTCGCCTTGCTACTCCATCATCTTCTAAAAATTATAAGAAAATAAGTTTCTTATCATTGTGAGTCTTTTTCATGAACAAAATATGTCCTCCTTCATTTTCCTTCCTTTTCCTATGAATAAATCTTAAAACTAGGTCTAGAATCTACTGTAACAAAGTTTGATTTGTTGCTCTAATCCAACGATCATGGTTAAGAGTTTGTGATTTCGACGCTACTTCCAAGTTAGAAAATGTAGCCTATCTGGGTATGGCATACATTACAAAGTTTGTTTTCTCTATGTTAAACTATTACAAACACCCCTTTGAATGGGCAGAGATCCAGCCAAATTATAATCTGTATGAAAATTATTTTCACTTTCATGTGGACTATTCACAGCAGTAAACATTATTAAGAGGCCCAATGGTCATTGATACACTCTCAAAGATCACTTCTACCATCCATAACATACCAGTGGTTTTCCAAAGCATATTTCTAAGCAAAATGAAATATTTGTGGCCAATATCTTGAGAATTTTAATGTGTGGGGCATAAATAATATTAGCCTACTCAAGATATTTATGTTGACAAAACAATTAAGGCCGAGGCTATCACCACACAAGCACCCATCACCACTTGTAAACCTGATGAGTCGGCTATGTTAACATGGAAAAGTCTGGCCTATCTCGTGCTGACATCAAAATTCACAAGGTGACATGCAACTACCTAGAGAATGCCATGTGGGCAGTAGCGTGGGTGCCAAGGATCCTGGTCACTCATACTAACTGATAAATAGTTGTGTAGATCCTCACTAGTAGCACCTTCAAACTAGCTTGTTATACCAAAGCATAACAACAACTCTAAAAGAATATCAAAATATCTGCAACCCAAACTAAATAAACATTTTCCACACTCTCTAGTACTAATTTGCATGGAGCATGACATACCATGTGGTACAAGCCACATGGATAATAATAAAAAATAAGACACTTCAACTGAATTCATATAGAGGGTCTCCAATAAGACTGTTACTGGACTATAGTTTGCATTACCAAGATCTAAGACAAAATACAAAACCTTGGAACAAATTACTCCTATAAGAAGACAGTGAAAATACATATTCGTACAATGCATATGATCCCCATAAGCCAATATAACCCAGAGCTAGTTTGCAATTCACAAGTATAAAGCTTGAAAGAACGCGATCACTTAGCCCATAGATATGCGTAGTATTAGATTATTTGTTTCTTTTCCATTGACACCTACTGGAAAACCCTGCAAACTCTTCTGAAAACAAAACCTTGACAGAATTGTATCTACCTGGAAGTAGAAGTCGTTATTTGAATATGACTTATTTTTTACTAATCCCCCCTCTCTAAACATTTTAAACATATTTGACATACTAAGTATATAATTCTCAGGAATTGGATCCATGATTCAAAAATTTTCCACCACTGTATTCAACTTTGAAATTACTTACAATGATCAAAGATGAGAAAAAAAATCTTTAGAACAACGTAAATTTTGATATAATGCTCATTGATATTGATTCAAAGAAAAAATACAGAAAACTCACTTACTACAATTAATGCATGACCCTGAAGAAGAGAATGAGCCGAACCAAAGGCCAGTACATTTTAACAAATAAAGATGACAAGACGCAGTAACCTAGCATTGGTTTGACTGACATTTCACCAATTTACAGAGTTTGAGATACTGACATTTAAGTTTTATACGCAACAAGGACATCATTTCTTCTACAGTCTGAGAAAGATCACTATCAGATCAATAATAATGGTAGTGTGACATCACAATCTTTTTCAATCAACATACTTTGCATATTTTTGATAGTACTCAAATAAATATTGAAAGCACGCAAAGTAATTCCATAAATTCCATATGATAAATTTTCATACTAATGCAGATGGTAGGTGGAAGGACGTGTTAAAAGTCAGTTGAAAATATTTCCAAGTAAATGCAAATGGTAGGTGTAAAGCCAAATTCTCAATCTTTGCTAACATGTCTCCTAAACCACAATGACCATACAACATTGATTGATGCTAAAACAAGATTTTTAATACTGATGGAACAAAAAAAGTTAAGACATCATAGGTTGTGACTAAATCTCTTTAATACGAGTTGTAAACAGTGATGAAAATAAAATAAATACAACAACAATCTTCTAGTTAAATCGAAATGAAAGTCTAAGATTCATATACAAATTATGCATTAAAAATATTTGAGCACGGTGGGCACCAAATGTGAGGACCAAAATCAGCATTGAACAAAGATTGATGGATATGGGTTAAATCTATCAACTTTAAACGAATGAGATGAAAGCCCTCCCTATGAAATTGTTGAGCAAAAATAAAGGAAATAATGACATTATCAAACTAACGTAAAATCATAAGCAATATAAGCATAAAATCTATTCCTAAACTACTCAAGCATCATCCCATATGGGGATTGGTGCTACTTTGATATGAAAAGAAGCCCTTTCCCAATCCCTTTAGATAGATAAGATAAATGATAAAAAATTTTGAAGATGGAGTGGATGGACAAAATCAATTCTCAATTTAAGAGAATGACTTTGCATAGGATTTGTGGATGAAATTGTGGAGGATTCGATCAAGGATGAAGCTTTTCAATTATAGATTTTCTTGATGAGAGATTGGCCAAACGGATGAATGTGGGATAAAGAATCAAGCCAACGAGATGGAGAGACTTGCCATCTTGTGAGTGGTTGATGCATGAGAAAGATTTGGGAAATGTGCCCAAGAGGGGGAAATTTCAAATTTGAAATGAAAGTTAATGCCGAGTTTGACCTTTGTAAGGGGACATGTAAGAGCTTATTGATTGCTTTGTTGTATGTACATTTCCACTTGTTTTTGAATTCAAACTTGATGGAATATTCCTCAAAGATGCCATGTTGATGGAAAATGTTGATTTTAATAAATCAATAAATTGATTTATTGGTGCAAGTGGGAAAAGTTAGAGGATGTGACATGCATTACATTATATTTAATCAAGATTAAAATAGCTTAGATAATGATAAGATGATTTTTTCCTTTTTGACTTAAATATTTGATTTATTTAAATTAGTAAAGGATGGAATATTCATTTGGATTTCAATTAAATGAATGTTTGATTTATTTGATTTAAACGTTGATGATAAAGTTTATTTAATTTTAAATTAATGACCTTAGGAGATGGAAATTAATGAGTTTACCTAATGAATGGACCTAATTGAATGCATAATGTTAATTTTGCATGTCTACAACTTCAATCAAACATTAAAGTACATGTGCATGAACCTTATATCATATATCCAAGGCAACATCAACCATCAGGAAAAAGAATCATAATATCATAAGCCTCTTGGTTACAAGTATTATGCTATCATCTTTTTCTTATCCATGATCATACAAAAGCAAGGACAATGTGTTGATGGTGTTTTTATGCACTTCTCAACACAGGAAGTGCATAGGCGCACTACCTCTCTTGAAAGACAATTTCCCACAATCGAATTACAGAACACTATCCCAAGGTCTCTCGGATGTCAGGTCATGACAGTGCTTAGATACCTCAGTAGTTTGATGTGATTTGTTGGAATCACAAGGCGGCCTTATAGAAATACAAAGTGTGGATGCGAAGCATGAAGTTAGATCTTCGAAAAGGAGTTTTAGTATGAAAGCAGTTATGTGTTGGTTGTAGGTTCAAACAACAGTCTCAAAATCCATCTGGTTATTAGATTTGGCTTTATAATGTGCAATGAACCTTGGTATTGTTCAGTTTCTAAAAAAAGTGGAAAAAGAGCAAAGGGGAGGAAAAGTTCCTAAGCCTAAAGCTTGCTGCAAATAGTGACAATGGAGTTCCTGCAATGGACAATTCCTTAAAAAAATATCCCACTTAACCAGGGATTTCACAGTATCATAGAAATTGTGCTATCTTCTAAGAGCTGCAGATTTTTATCCTTCATCCACCACATACATGCATGAACTAAAGATAAATGTTTGGGGCAGCTTTAATCAAGTCTAGGCTAACTTTGCACAGCTATCTACCTTCAGCAAACAGCAAAAAAGTATGGACTAAGGGATCATCAATAGTGCAGGAATTTTCATAAACACCAAACAGCATTCCTAAGATTTACCGAAATGCAATAAACAGCTAACTAAACAGCAAAGAGATCTAAGCTAAACATCTAATATTGGAGAAGTGAATCAAATGACATGAGGGAAAACAAGAAAATGCACCAAGTCAATGCTATTTCTTATAAATTTTTGTAGCATGTCTTTACAACAACTCAACTCTCCCTTTTGCAAATGAGGGGAGTGCTCTATTTATAGTTTTCCAAAAGTCAAATGAATGGCCAAGATTCATTACAATTGTGTGGCCAAGATTCATTACAAAATAGGGTTTCACCTACCCCCAAATAGATTTACAATTAAAAAACATTGTTTGTCCTTTCCCTATTTCGTCATCTAGTGGATGACACTATTGCTTTTCGTCCTATAGCTAATTGTTGTTTCCTTGGCTGTAGCTACTCTTCTGGGAGGTCCTCTTCCTTGGCTGGGCTATCTTCTTGCTCCTCGGAGGCTGCATGCTCTATGTATTTGAGGATTACGGCCTGGAGTTTGTCGATCTCGAGGACTTCGCATCTCAACGCCTGATAGCTCCATTCTTTGGCGTTCTCCTCTAGCCGCTTCCAATCTTCATCATACTTCGAGCCTTGGTCCCTGAATAGCTCTGATCGATCAAAGGCACAGGCAGCAAAACTTAGAAAGTTCGTTGTGATATCTTCGGCTGTCCCGTCCTTCATCTTTTCCTCAAAGTATGGCTTGATCTTTTCGGCGTCCAATTGTACCATGGGCATATCATGGCCCATCATCAGCTCAAGATACTAGGCTCACTCCACCCGGATTTCTTTAATCCATTCGATATCTGGATCCACTCTGCCCTGGATTTGCTCCATCCTCTCCTTCTGGTTGATGAGGTCTCTGCACCACACGTCCACCAACCACTGATCCTCCTTTTTCAACTCTAGCTTTTCTTCCCACGTGCTTTCTGGCATTTGAAGGATGGCTTCAACCTTCGGGAAGGCGGAGTCGTAGATTGCAGGGAAGTTGGTGCAGAGTTTCTTTGTACCCTCCAGGGATTGGACCAGGTCCAGGAACTTGTTGGCTATCTACACAGCCAAGATAATCCCCTTGTTTCTGATGCTTATGACCTATTGGAACCAATCCTCAGTGGTCCTCTCCAAGTTCTTCCTCCTTTCTAGCTTATCTATCTGCTCCTTGGAGAGTAGCTACAGTGCAGCTGTAGAGGTAGTGGGCAAGTCATCTACTGAGAACCACTGTTGAATATAATCAGTCAAGGTAGCAACCTGCGCCTTGAGCTCATCCTTGGTGACCTTGTCTTGTTTGATCAAGTGCACTACTGTGGCCACTGACTCCTCTAGATGTTCGACCTTCTGTTCCTGGGTTGTTGTCCCTGGGTCAATTATAGAGATATTGTAGCTAACTCCGACCTGGCCAACAGTTGGCATTGCTATTTGTGCTGCCCGGGAGCTGGAAGCATCCATGGTTATCTTGGAACGGACCTTAGGCTTCTTCTCCTTCTTAATAATGGTCAGGGATCGAGCTAAGATGGCCTCCAATCTTCACCTCGGGTCTGTCAAAACTGTGGTTGCCCTTTCAAGCTGCTTTTCCAACCAGTCGGGCATGGCAGACTTGTCCTTGGGTGCATTATGGCTGCCCTCACCTATTTCAGTCAGAGGCAAGACCTCTGCCTCCTTTTCCTTTTGAAGCTCTTCCTCCTCTTCGTCAGAGTCACGATAAAACACGAGGCGTTTAGCAGGTGCCTTGGTAGACAACATTTGGGTGGGATCTTCGTCTCCCGCCACCTCTTCTTCTTTCTTTTCTTCAACAGCCTCGGCCTCGGGGCTCTTCACAATATGGGTCTCGGCCTCAGTGATATCCTTTTTAGGTTGCTCTTCTTGCGGCTGTCCCTCTTCACCATGCGGCGACTTTTATGCCTCTTCTCCAACATCCTTTGGCTTCTGAGCCAACTCTTCTTCAACGTCTTCATCAAAAACCCAAATAATTTCCTTGGCACCCGAGCCATCCTCTCCATCCCCACTCTCGGAAGAGCCTGTCTCTTCTTCCTCGTAGGCCACCTTGTCGATGGTTCTATGCTCATATTCGGGTTGCTCGTAGTAATCATCGGCCTCTTCCTCGATAGGCTTCGAAGCCTCTTGTTCCAGCTCCTCCAACTCTTTGGAAATATGCAATGTGGCCTCCATGGCCGGCGGACCTATTGGTGGTTGCGAAGGCTGAGCTATTGCGAGGGCTTGGGCGAGGGCCACTTGGAGTGCGGGGTCTATTAGGATCTGCGAGAGCTCAGGAGGGAGACTCTGCAGGTGTCGTGTAATAGCCTCGGGCATAGTGGAAAGGGGAACAGGAGATGCTATTGTTGCCAGAGGCAGCGAGGTAATGGGTGACATGGCAGCAGCAGAAGAAGGGGAAGTGGTCATGCTAGAGGAGGAGTCGATATTGATTATTGACCCCGCCGGGGGTGAAGAGGCAAGGTGAACAGAAATGTCCACCGTCTGTGGAGATGAGGCGATTGCGGCCTGAGAGGCAAGAAGCACACCAGTCAGGGGAGGAAGGAGCAAGGGTGGTTGGGCCTCTGTTGTGATCACTGTCTTCTTGAGCTTCTTGGGAGATGAGCCTCCCGTGTCCTTCGTTGCTTATTCTTTGGGGTCCGCAGACTATGCTATTTCTGCTTCTTTTCTCTTCTGGGACCTGGTGACAGGGGGAGACTTGGAAGTCTCACCAGCTGATGTAGAGGCAGCCACATCCTCTATGCCACTTGGCTCACTCTTGAACGCTTCATATGTTAGAGCCACCCCTTGTTGCTTCAGTTGTGCTACCTACCCATCAACCCACTCCCTAGTGCGAGCTATAATTGGCTGCGTGATAGTATCCAGGTCCTCGACCTCTTGCTCTTCCTAGTCGATGGAGGGGATTTCCAGGTCAGCAACCGCAGGGTACCTCGAGTGCACAAGGGTCGACTCATCCTCCTCAAGTTGGTCTAGCACTGAAAACAACTGCACCCTCCTCAAAAATTGCACGGTCATGCGCATGTAGTGTCTCATGCGGACCTCCTTGTCATCTTTACAATTTTCCCACAAATCTTTGACATGGTATTTGTGGGTGTACGCCGGCCCCAGTGCCTTCCTAACATGGCCATGTGGGTCCATTCACGGGCAAGCCATGTACCATTCAAAATTATATTCTTTAAGTTCCTTCTCTAAGTTGTCGGTGCATTGAGATGTTTGCAGTCGATAGAGGCCCTGGCCGAGGGTCATGGGATAGGGGATCCCTACCACATGCTTGTTGCCGAAGACCATCTGGATGTGTTGGCGCTGCCGGGAGAGCTCTAGGAGAATGATCCGGTCATTAGGGTATCTTGGCAACTTGTTCGGAAGTTCCATGAATCCCTGGGCACGGATGTAAGTGAACTTGGGGAATTGGATGAACAGGAAGGCATACTCCTTCAAGAGTGCCCTAGCGTTGTGGAATACCCTTCTCTCGAAGTCCCTGACTATCAATCTAATAATATGGCCAATCAAGGCATCATTGACCCGGCAGTACTCCTTCTTGAAGTGATGGTATTGTAGTTGAGGGTACCGGTCAAAAGGCTTGAGCCCTCACTTTTGATCCTGATCTGGCACCATAAATAGCCCACTATATTGTCTCTGACCTGCCAAGGAGTATACCAGGTACGAGGTCATGTAGAACTTGGAGCTTTTCTTGACATTTACAAACTGCTCGTGGAACAGTTGCTGATGATACTCCCCCAGTCGAATGAGATCTTAGTTTTCACGTCCTCATTTCCTCGTATGATCTGTTCAATGTAGTAAGCCATCCACTCTTGGAAGTAGGCGGCTGCTGGGAGGCCCATGACCCTGCTTAGCATAGTCACCAAGTCATGATAATCTTCCTGAAAGTCGCTACGGAACAGCTCCTGGGGAACCTTTGCAGCGCTGCACCATTTCTCCTCAAGCCAGTAAATGTTAATTGACTTCTTGCAGCCCAATGGATTGGCATCCCATGCCGCCTGACACTGCTCCAAAGTGGGGACCTGCATATGCGAGAACATGGGAATGTGAAATGTTTTAGTGATTCCTTATGGAGACACATCAGCGAGGATATTCCCCTCCTTGTCGATGATTGTTCTGGTATCCGTTTGATAGGCTTCTCGGCAAGCCATTACTAATTCAGGTGCTATCAGAGACGGAGGGAAGCTGGCAGCTTTGCCAATTCCACTTTGGCATATCAACTAGCATTCTTTGTTTTAGGGTCGACCTTGACCCTCTAGGTGAACTCATCTATGTCCACCTGGCCGATGTTGGTATCTGAGATCTCTTTCCAGTCGGTCGAGACCTTTGACTGGAGTGGTTCACCCTGAAATTAGAACTTCATCTGATCTTTATCGTCTTTTCCATGAGCGGCTCTTCCAGATTTCTTGCCCTTATCTTTTTTGGCGGAGGCCCCTGAAGTTCCTGCAGCCGATTCCATATATCCTGCAAGCAAAGGGCGAAGTCAGCACAACAAAATATCAACAACATTAATGTTAGTCCATATTATGAGCATATCATCTAAATAACCATTCAAATACATCATAAATTTTATCCTCAGATGATATCGATTTCATTTTAGAGCATTTGGACAATCCCGGCCCGAAGGGCCGGACTTCCCTGGCAAGAATGTTGTCAGGAGGGGAAAACACGACCGAAAGTTGCCGGAGACCACCTTTAGCCAAATTTTGGTATTCTAAGAGGCCCATGATGGAGAACAGCATGATTTAGAACGTGGGTCAAAGTCAGATTCTGGATTTGAGTTGGTTTGGATTGATTTAAGGAACTTCAGAGGTTTCAGGCCAGAAGGCAGCTAAGGGGCGGCCGTTGGGGGCGGCGAACAGCGGACGGAAGTCCGGACGAGGAAGTCTGAGGTCCGGAGCCCGCAAGGCCAAAGGATGGCCGATATAAGGTATGACATTTAGGCCAGGCGGCACTCGAAAACCTGGGGCCCAGTGGTCAGGAGGACGCGAGCTAACGACCGCCGCATAATCTTTGACTATTTTGAACGGCGGTGGCGAGGAGTAGACCGGAGCCCGGAGGGTGGGGAGCCAATGGAGGTTCGCCGTTGAGGAATTTTGCAATGTGGTTCAGCGGCGACAGCGAGGAGAACCCCAGAGTCTGACCCAGGGGAGGACGTACGGCGACGACCGCCACAAGGTTATGGCAACTCTCGGGCGACGGCAGCGAAAGGCATCCCGGGACCCAGGAGGTGGAACGACGCGAGGTGCAGGCTGCCGCATGTATTTTGTGATGATTTGAACGGCGGTGGCGAAAGATGGACCGGGACTTGGTGACTGGAGAGATGGGAGACGACGGCCGCCGTGAGGTATAAGCAGTGATCAGGCGACGGCGGCGGCGAAGGGACGCTCGGGGCCCGGGGACCGGGAAGCAGATGGGGCCTCGCCGGAAGACTTCGCCATTAAAAATGGTGGCAAATTTGATGCGGAGGTCCGGAAGGGGAAACCCGGAGGTCCGGGCCCGGAAGGGTGGACTTCCGTCAGGAGCTTTTGTAGTTCCAGATTCCGACGGCGATGGAGGGTTTTGGGCCCGGTAAGGACCTTTGCACTGCACGAAAAATGCCCACAACGCGGACAAGTCCCGAGCCGGCAGCGAGGGAAATTCTGATGGGTTCCAAAAATTTTGAAGATATGGGTTATGGGCGCGATGGGGTGTTGTTTAATTTTATGCAATTTAATTTATTGTTGAATTTAACGAAATCCCCAAAAATGATCAAAAATAATGGGAGGGCAAACGAGGATGGCCTACCTTGGATACGCCAAGCGGAGAGGTGCGGAAACCACTAGGAATCGATGGAATGCGGCAGACTTGGACGATCGAGACGCGGGGTGAAAGCGGTGGGCTCCAATTTGATCGTTGTTCCAATTTGCTTCAATTCACAATATGAAAATGATGGGTCAATTTGGTCATTATATAGTCTAGGCGCCATTAATTCGATTATTTAATGTAGGTATGGATGCACCAAAAGGTTGGTGAAATTCAAATTAGGTCGGCGGTGGCGGATGAGACCCCGGGGCCCGAAGGCCGGAGGGACGCGAGACGACGGCTGCCGCGAGAATTTGCAATGACTAGGCGATGGCGGCGACAGGATGCTCGGGATCCGGAGGGCAGGGAGCCACAGGGAGTTCGCCACCGTAGACCTCTTCACGCCGCATGGTGACAGCGGCGACGATCGACACCCCGGGGCCTAAGGGGCGGGCGGCCGTAGGAGGATCACCATCGCAGACGACGATCCCGAGATGGAAGTCCGGATGCGGACTTCCGGAGCCTGGGGCCCAAAGGAGCAGGGGCCGCCCGGGAAATCCCTGAAGACCTCCGAACGGAAGGTGGCAAGGTGGGCTACGGAGGGCGGAAAGACACCCGAGGAACGCCGCAAAGGGCGGCAAACGCGAAGGGGAAGCCCAGTAAGGGAACCCCAGAGGCCTGGGCCCGAGCGGGGCCAGGGCCGTCCAGAGCCAAATGAAGTGAAAGGAATCCACGAGGCCCCGGAGGGCAGCAAAAACCAAAAGGGAAAGTGCGGTCGATTTTAGGATGAAACCTTGGAGCAACAACGACCATGCGAAACATCAAAAAAAAAGGGGCACGCAAAATGAGGCAGCCCTAAAAGACCCGGCAAGGCGAAAGAAAAGAGGGTCCCCATTCTGAACGGGGCATGTGTGCTGAGGGCACAACAAATGGCGACTCCGTTGGGGAACGCTCCGAAGCGTTCTAGGGATAAATATTCATTAAGGACCCAAAATCTCTGGTTTCGCAGACCGGAAACGGCTTCCAAGGATGAATCTGAGAGAACGAGATCCTTAATTAGGTCAGCTTACATGGCATCTCAGAAGCGTGTGTGAAGTGAGTTCATTCCTTTCCTAGGGATAGTAACCAGAGTTATCACTTCAACCGAGTGAGCTACATAAGTTGTCTAACACCAAAAGTAACCTGGACATTGCCCCGCTACCGGTCAGGCGTCCATAGCCCCAGCGGGGTTGTCGCTGCAATCTCATGGATATTGCTCTACTATCGGTCGGGTGTCCATAGCCCTGGTAGAGTTATCCGAACGCCCATATGGTCATTTATTTTCTTTTTCAGAGTTTCTTTCCTCTCTTTTGCTTTGATATTTCATTTCTCTTTCACCATTTAGCTCGACCGGGTAAGCATTGAAGCCTACAATGGGTTTGAGACTGCAGTGGTCACTGGAGTAGGCTTAAGATTTTTCACTCACCAGAGTGTCATAACAACCATAGTACGGTCCTTCAGAATTTATTATTATGTAATTTGTGCATGATTTGAGATGCAAGTAAGAAGATCTGGCGAAGGGTCAAGTTCTGAGCAGAGTTCAGACAAGGAAATCATTCACGGACAACTCTACAAAGACCGATAGTCTAGAGTGAATGTTTAGCCAGAGAACACAAAGAACGGACAGCAAAGTGAACTGCTTGTTAGGCAAGCACGGCCACCGCGAAGGAGTGGGAAACCTCTTTCGAAACAAAACTGTTAGGAGGGAGAAAGCAAAAAGTGACATGAACAAAATGCAAACAAGCAAGAAAGCAGCTACTCTAACCTATGTACAGGTATTTACAACAAAGAGCTCAAAGGAGCTCAAGCTTGGAAGTAATACTTGAGGTGCTGCCCATTGACTGGAAACGAGACATTCTCACCAGTTAAGTTCTTTAGGTGGAAGGCATTATCTCCCAAAATCTTAGCTATCTGAAAGGGGCCAAGCCAGAGCTTGTCGAATTTATTGTGTCCTCCTTTCTTTTCATGGGCCTTGTCCCAATATAGGACCAAATCTGCAATCCTAAAGGCCTTGATTTTGGCTCAGCGGTCAAACCATCTCTTGACTACGCCTTGATGTTTGGCAAAATTTTCTATCGCGCGATTTCAGACTTCCTCTAAATGTAAAAGTTCAGCTAAACGAGCTTCCCTACGATCTCCTCCTTCATAAAAATCATTGATGAACTGAAGAGTAGGAATCTTCAGGTGGATGGGGAATATAGGCTCAAGGCCATAGACAAGGTGGAACGGAGAATCACCAAGGGTAGTCTTGTGGCGGGTGCAATCAGCCCAAAGGGGAAAATGGAGCTGGGTATGCCAGTCCTTGGGATTCCTATCTAGCAGCTTCTTGATCACGGTAATCAAATTCTTGTTCGTGGACTTGGAAAGGCCATTGCCCTGAGGGTAATAATTGGATGAGAATTTGAGAGCAATCCCATAGTCAAATGCCTAGCTAGCAAATTTTAATGAAGCAAAGGCAGGCCCATTATCACATACCAAAGCATACGGACAACCAAATCGATGTAAAATGAAACTTTCTAAGAAATTGGTAACTACTTTAGTTGTACAATACTTACAAACTATTACTTCCGTCCATCTAGTACAATAATCAGTAGTGGTCAGAATACACCTATGTCCCGCAGATGATGGAGGGCTTACCGGACCGATGAAGTTGAGACCCCATTGCGTAAAAGGTCTTACCTCCAGCACGGGCTGCAGTGGGACAGCAACATTCCTCTCCCTAGTGGCAGCGGTCTAGCACATATGACATGAACGAACATGGCAATGGGCATCTTTGAAGACAGTTGGCCAATAGTACCCTGCCCTTAATATCTGATGTGCCGTAGAAGAACCCGAGCCATGGCCTGTACCAAACTTATTGTGAAATTCTCTCAAAACGCGTTCTGCTTCCTCCTTGCCGAGGCATCTTAAATAAACTACCTCATTATTCTTTTTATAAAGAATGGAACCTTGTAGCATATAACCATTACTTTTCAATCTTAGGGCCCTCTTTTGGACTCCTTGCAAATGCGGCGGACACTTATGATTAAGCAGATAATAAACAACATCTTGGTACCATTCTCCTAGGGAGACATCTTCAAGCTGATACTGCTGTACCGTGAGTTCAGGTCTAGCCTCTACTGCTGTTTCAGCCATTGTACGGGTGAGTGCCTACCCTCTTACCAATTTCATCGGTTGGATCTCCATATCATACTCTTGGAGCAGGGTGACTCACTTAGCCCTTCATTCGCCCAACTCGTTTTGCATGAGTAGCGTTTTGACTGCTGGGTCGGGGACGATTGCAAACACCTTGTTGTGTAGAATATAGTGTCTAAATTTCTTTACTCCCCTAATGAGAGCGTACGCCTGCTTTTCTATGTTGTGGTAACGCAATTCAGCATCTTTGAGGGGAGCACTCATGAAGGTGATCGGTTGCTCGTTTCCTTCATCATCGTTTTGGGTCAACATGCTAGAACAAGAATGCTCCGAAGCAAATGAGTAGATGTAGAATGGCTTCAGATAATCTAGACTGACTAACATAGGTGCTTCAGCAATGGCCCATTTGATTTCTTCAAAGGATTGCTTGGCATCTGGCGTCCATTCAACTTTAGCATCCTGTTTGAGCATGGCATTGAGAGGTTTGACAATTTCTGTGAAACCTGTGATGAATTTCTGGACAAAATTGATCTTTCTGAAGAAAGACTTTAATTCCTTTTTGCTGCCCGGGGGTTGAATCTTGAGTAACGACTCAATGCACTTAGGATCAATGGAGATTCCTTGATCTGAGATGATGTGCCCGAGCAGCCTGCCTTCAATCACTCCGAAAATGCACTTCTTGGGGTTGAGAGAAACCCTGAATTCCTGACATCTCTGAAATACTTTGCATAGGTCAGAGACGTGATCACCTCGCTTCTTAGAGAATACGGTCAAATCATCCATATAGATGATTATACATTTGCTAATCAGGTCCTTGAAGGTGATATCCATGGCACGTTGGAAAGTGGCACCGACGTTGATGAGCCCGAATGACATTCTTCTATACGCAAACGTCCCCCACTTAGTGGTGAACGTAGTCTTGTGGCGATCCTCATATTGTACCATTACTTGATTATACCTGGAGTATCTGTCGAGGAACGACATCATCTGGGAGCCGTTGACGATTTGCAACACTTCATCCAGTGAAGGCACCAGATAATTGTCCTTTTCTGAGGTGCGATTGAGATTGCAGAAATCCACGGACAATCTGATCTCTCCATTCTTTTTCCTAACCGGGACCAAGTTAGCCACCCACGTGGAATGCTTAATGGGAAAGATGATTCTTGCTGAAAGCAATTTCTGCACCTCCTTGTAAACGATAGGTTCTAGCAAGGCATTAATAGGGCCTTGCCGCTGACACAATGGCCTCACCTCAGTCTTCAGAGTGATGGTGTGCGTAATGATAGAGGTATCATATGTTTTTAAATCTTCGTAGCTCCATGCCACCATGTCATGATATATTTTCAATGCATATGTGATTCCCTTCTTTTCCTCGGGCGTGAATACCTTCCCAATAAAAACATTCTTGGTATCCTTGGCCGTTCCCAGGTTGTGAGCATTACACTGGTTGCTTATAGCCTCCTTTTTTGATTGCTGATCCTGATCTCTGATCTGATCCAAATCAAATACATGCTCCAACTGAACCATACCTCTGGGGATCATGTTGGTTTTTAGATTGATAACCCCCTCTATGTCCAATTTAGCCTCCTATGGATCAGCTTCATCAATTATTTGGGCAGCGAAAACGTTGGAACTTGTAATGAACTGGAGGATATGCTTGTCGTCTTTGAAGACCTGCAGGTGAGTAACATTATCTGGGACTGATGGCGTGGATGTTAGCTCAACAGTGAATTTCTTGAGCCCAGACAAAGAGAGGGGCTGCAGAGTGCTGGTTGCTTGAGCCAAGGCGTCAGCTGTGCAATTCTGAGCACGAGGGATCAATTATATGTTGAATGTATCTAGGCCCTCTAAGAGATCCCAAACCCTGTGCCTATAATTGGTGAGTCTTCGATCATGGTAGGAGTACAATTTTCTGACCTATTTAACTACAAGTGCGGAATCTCCGAAGACTTGCAGCACTTTCACATTTTTCTTCAAGGCCATAAGAAGGCTAAGGACTAAAGCCTCATATTCTGCTACGTTATTGGTGCAATAAAACTGCAACCGGTGGGCACCGAGAAATGTCTTACCCATTGGAATGATGAGTTCGATCCCCGCTCCAGCTCCTTGTCTTGACTTCGATCCATCAAACCAGAGTGTCCAGCATGCGAAGGATTCCTTATCTTCGGGTCTGATTGAGCCTCCGTTCCCTTTCGGCTGGACAGTGGGCCTCGTGATCTTAGGGGGGCTTTCTGGATCGAGGCAATGATCAGCAAGTGGTTCTGGTGGTGTCTCCTTTGGTGTTCCTATCAGAGGAGCAGTGGCTTTCTTAACATGCTCCACTGCTGCTTGGCACAAGCAACAGTCAAACTCAAAGTGAGCAGCATTGTGGACCCTACACCAGTTTGGCAATAAGAGGTCTTGGAAATTCATTCTATCTCCCAGGCTAAGCTGATCCCTTGCACACTTTTCCATGAAATCTTGGAAGCCATCGAGCAATCCCTAGTTGTCATCCCTATCCAGCTCATCATCAGTTTCTGCCAACACTTCTGTATCTGGGGGCACTTATGCGGAACCCGCCGAGGGACTACACAATACCAGCAATACCTCATCTACACGTTCTTCCTAAAGCTCAAGCTCATTTTGGTAAGAAAAAGGGTGATAATTCCCTAAGTCAGTCTCAGCGAACAGCACCTCGCTGAGATTATTGTATTCCGTGATCATATACTTCATACGGGGTTCACGGTCAATACAGATCTGATTTGGCAGCCCCTTCCACAGTAGCCACATGTGAGAAAGGTCCGTGGCAGTGTATCCATTTAGCGCCTTGGTGAACTCCCTCCCTAGAATAATTCCATAAGCATCAGGAATGTCCGCCACTTAGATATCAACAACCTGCTATATCTGGGGGTCTGCAACGATTTGCATGGGGATGCGGTTTATTTCACCTACGATGTTGATCTCTATTTTGTCCAGTTGGGTGACCTTTCTCTTTGAAGGCGTGGGGGTGATACCAAGAGCTTTACATATGGCCAAGGGCATGACGTTAGCAGACGCGCTTGAATTGAGCAGGCAGCTATGCAAGTTCTTCCCAAAGACCCTAATGGTAGTCAGGAAAGGGGGAGTTTCCGGTCTCCCCTGGAGGATGCCCACAGGTGTGTCCATTTGAGCTATTTGACCTTTGTTCCTATCACTGCCTATATCCTCAGTTTGCTTAAATTGCTGGTCCCTGGGAGACTATCTACCAGCCTTTTTTGGCTCCTTTTCAACATATCTACTTACCGACTGATTCATGGGCATATTGTTCCTTCTTCCGGTGTTGTCCTGTATCTCTTGTTCTTTCCTGGGCTCCTCAAAGGTTACCCTTTTGGCTAGGGTCTCTTGTGTTGTGCTAGATGAGGGAGTCCCATTCAGAACCCTGAAGAAAGTGTGCCTTATGGCAGGAACCTTGAGTAATTCGAAGGCCAGCAAACTAATTTTGACCTTCTTGAACTCTTCCGCCACATATTCAACCATTTGCTTGATTTCGGAGCTAAAAGCTTGGCCTATGGGAGAACTAGGGGTTTGAATCTTGGTTTGCCCAGGAAGATTTGGGGTTGGCTCTGAGGCTGACCTTGCGGTTGGTTTTGGGATTGGTTATTGTTGAGATATTGGGTGGGTATATGAGGGAGCATCGGTTTATTGCTGGCATTTGGATCAGGCGGGGTGGCGAAGTTGTTTGGTGGGGTAGAAGTTGTGAAGGGTCCGCCGGCTTGTCTATTCCTAAGGAAATAGGGACTTGACCATTGATAGAACATGTGGACCTCATCCACAAATGGCTCTTCTTCATCCACCAGACCGTTATCTACCGAATCAAAAAGCTGAGCTAAAGTTGATTCGTTACTTACCTCTTGCGCTTTCTCATCCTCAATAGGGGTAGGCTCGGCTTTGGGTTTGTTGCGATCACCTCACGAAAACGGCGCCTGATTGACCACCAGACATGAAGAATCATAGGGCTCTAATGGGACAATATCCCTATAGTTGGCATTGTTGACATAATTTTGTACCTCCACTTGGAAGATTTCAGCAGCTGTCTGGAACTCAGGACAGTCCAGCTCAAAATGCCTGCTGGTTTTGTGAAGTCGGCACCATCTGGACAGAGCTGCTTTGGCTAGATACACACTGTTGGATGTTTTATCATTGTTTGATCGTTGATCAAATAGCATGGGGACACCACCGTTGTTGGGCCTAGTGTTCCATGTGCGGTTTTGCCTCTGAGAAGGTCTTCTTTCTGTATTTTGATTGGAGTTCTGCCCCCTCTCATAATTTTGCCCGGAGGAGGTGCCCACTTCAGGATTGTCCCTGTTATCTCTATTGTCTCGAGACTTTCGACTGTCCCTGTTGAGATTGGCCTGGAAGTTGCGTTGGGAGGCCTGCAACTGATTATTCTGGTTCTTCAGATGCGTCATTTCTGTGGACATCTTCTTGATCATCTCGATCAGCTCCTCTAGCTTGTCCTTCTCGGCAGCACCTCCAGGCGACGGGGCTGGATTTTGGAGAAAAGCGGGTGGGGCTGCCGGCTAACTTTGATAGGCCAGAGGAAAGTCCGGTCCCGATAAGTACAACGGCGCATGGGGCTATTGGGAATATGCTTGCTGCTGCGGAGCTATCTAGGAATAGTTGTACTACTGCTGGGGCTGCAAATAAGACGTCGCGGGAGGTGCATAATTCAACAGCTGCCCTGGATGCGGCACCATAGGCAATTGTGGCACTTGGTTCATGAGAGGAGTTTGGTGAGCAAACGCCTGATTGAGCCCCTGAATTTACATTGGGTGGGCGACAGGCCCCAAAGAGGGTAGCGGGCCAGAGATATTTTGTCCCAAGTCCACACTTGCGATGACAACTTCTGCATAGGCGGCCAGTAGGATAGCGGGCGGCTGGTGCATCCTTTTTACCAACACCGACGTGAGGTTGTCCAGGGCCGCATAGTAGACTGGTAGAGCGACCGCATCATTAAGGACATACAGATCCTGAAGCCTTATGTGAGCTCGATGGAAGCGATCATTGAAGGAGCCAATAGGTTCGTTGACCTCCCTTCTGATGGACATGAACTGCTGGTAAAGGTTGGCGGGGTTGACAGGAATCTTGTACTTCTGCAAGAAGGCATTTTTCATCAGGTTCCATGAGGTGATGGATCCCCTCGGTAGATTGATGTACTAGTAGAAGGCCTCTTCTCCCAACGAATGCGGAAAGAGGTGACACGCCACGTCCTCGTGATCCACCTGCATTTCGGTAATCATCGTTTCGAATATCTTGATATGCTTTTCGGCTGTTCTTTGCATGTCACGGGGATGGAACTTTGAACAAAAGCCCTCTGGATTCTTAGGCATATCATTGTAAACAGCAAAGTGTATCAGCAAAGGGTTATGCGCAATCCAAGCCATGGGGGGAGGCGGAGGTGGCACCTGCTGTTGGAGAACAGGGATTTGGGGCTGTATTGGCAATACAACCACAATATGGGGCTGTCCTTGAGCTATGGCTGCCTGGATTGTGCTTTGGGCTGAAAGGGCCGGGAGAGGAGCGAACCCCTGGCTTCCGGAGGGAAGATGTGCAAATGCTATTTGAGATGGTTGGGTGGAAGATGAAGGCCATCCAAATGAAGGTGGGGGTGAAATGGAGGCGGATGGAGTGGAGGAAGAGGAAGAGGTAGAGCTGCTTTCTTGTGCTTGTTTTGCCCTTGTGGGAGGCTGCAATTCTTCAAATTCTCCCTTATTTGGTGCTAATCATAGAACTCTCTGAAACCTTTCTAGGGAGAATAATCCGATCTGATCTAGCTTCACTTTATCCCATAGCTTAGTATTCTGATCATGGCCCTCCTTCTAGCACCAGTTCTGTTGATGGTGTTTTTATGCACTTCTCAACACAGGTAGTGCATAGGCGCACTACCTCTCTTGAAAGACAATTTTCCATAATCGAATTGCAGAACACTATCCCAAGGTCTCTCGGATGTCAAGTCATGACAGTGCTTAGATACCTCAGTAGTTTGACATGATTTGCTGGAATCACAAGGCAGCCTTACAGAAATACAAAGTGTGGATGCGAAGCATGAAGTTAGATCTTCGAAAAGGAGTTTTAGTATGAAAGCAGTTATGTGTTGGCTGTAGGTTCAAACAGTAGTCTCAAACTCCATCTGGTTGTTAGATTTGGCTTTATAATGTGCAATGAACCTTGGTATTGTTTAGTTTCTAAAAAAAGTGGAAAAAGAGCGAAGGGGAGGAAAAGTTCCTAAGCCTAAAGCTTGCTGCAAACAGTGACAATGGAGTTCCTGCAATGGACAGTTCCTTAAAACAATATCCCACTTAACCAGGGATTTCACAGTATCATGGAAATTGTGCTATCTTCTAAGGGCTGCATATTTTTATCCTTCATCCACCACATACATGCATGAACTAAAGATAAATGTTTGGGGTAGCTTTAATCAAGTCCAGGCTAACTTTGCACAGCTATCTACCTTTAGCAAACAGCAAAAAAGTATGGACTAAGGGATCATCAACAGTGCATAAATTTTCATAAACACCAAACAACATTCCTAAGATTTACCCAAATGCAATAAACAGCTAACTAAACAGCAAACAGATCTAAGCTAAACATCTAATATTGGAGAAGTGAATCAAATGACATGAGGGAAAACAAGGAAATGCACCAAGTCAATGCTATTTCTTATAAATTTCTGCAGCATGTCTTTACAACAACTCAACTCTCCCTTTTACAAATAAGGGGAATGTTCTATTTATAGTTTTCCAAAAGTCAAATGAATGGCCAAGATTCATTACAATTGTGTGGCCAAGATTCATTACAAAATAGGGTTTCACCTACCCCCAAATAGATTTACAATTAAAAAATATTGTTTGTCCCTTCCCTATTTCGTCATCTAGTGGATGACACTATTGTTTTTTATCTTATAGCTAATTGTTGTTTCCTTGGCTGAAGCTACTCTTCTGGGAGGTCCTCTTCCTTGGCTGGGCTGTCTTCTTGCTCCTCGGAGGCTGCATGCTCTATGTATTTGAGGATTACGGCCTAGAGTTTGTCGATCTCGAGGACTTCACATCTCAACGCCTGATAGCTCCATTCTTTGGTGTTCTCCAGCCGCTTCCAATCTTCATCATACTTTGAGCCCTGGTCCCTGAACAGCTCTGATCGATCGAAGGCATGGGTAGCGAAACTTAGGAAGTCCATTGTGAGATCTCCAGCTGTCCCGTCTTTCATCTTTTCCTCAAAGTATGGCTTGATCTTTTCGGCGTCCAATTATACCGTGGGCATATCATGGCCCGTCATCAGCTCAAGATACTAGGTGCACTCCGCCTAGATTTCTTTAATCCATTCGATATCTGGATCCACTCTGCCCTGGATTTGCTCCATCCTCTCCTTTCGGTTGATGAGGTCTCTGCGCCACACATCCACCAACCAGTGATCCTCCTTTTTTAGCTCTAGTTTTTCTTTCCACGTGCTTTCTGGCATTTGAAGGATGGCTTCAACCTTCGGGAAGGTGGAGTCATAGATTGCAGGGAAGTTGGTGCAGAGTTTCTTTGTGCCCTCCAAGGATTGGACCAGGTCCAGGAACTTGTTGGCTATCTGCACAGCCAAGCTGATCCCCTTGTTTCTGATGCTTATGACCTGTTGGAACCAATCTTCAGTGGTCCTCTCCAAGTTCTTCCTCCTTTCTAGCTTATCTATCTACTCCTTGGAGAGTAGCTGCGGTGCGGCTGTAGAGGTAGTGGGCAAGTCATCTACTAAGGACCACTGCTGAATATAATCGGTCAAGGCAACAACCTGCGCCTTGAGCTCATCCTTGGTGACCTTGTCTTATTTGATCAAGTGCACTACCGTGGCCACTGAGTCCTCCAGATGTTTGACCTTCTGTTCTCGGGTTTCTGTCCCTAGGTCAATTTTAGAGATATTGTAGCTAACTCCAGCCTGGCCAACAGTTAGTGTTGCTATTTGTGCTGCCCGGGAGCTGGAAGCGTCTATGGTTATCTTGGAACGGACCTTAGGCTTCTTCTCCTTCTTAGTCATGATCAGGGATCGAGCCAAGATGGCCTCCAATCTTGACCTCGGGTTCATCAGAATTGTGGTTTCCCTTTTAAGCTGCTTTTTCAACCAGTCGGGCATGGCAGACTTGTCCTTGGGTGCATCATGGCTGCCCTCACCTATTTCAGTTAGAGGCAAGACCTCTGCCTCCTTTGCCTTTTGAAGCTCTTCCTCCTCTTCGTGAGAGTCACGATAAAACATGAGGCATTTAGCGGGTGCCTTGGTACACAACATCCGGGTGGGATCTTCATTTTCTGCCACCTCTTCTTCTTTCTTTTCTTCAAAAGCCTTGGCCTTGGGGCTCTTCACAATATGGGTCTCGGCCTCAGTGATATCCTTTTTAGGTTGCTCTTCTTGCGGCTGTCCCTCTTCACCATGCGGTGACTATTCTGCCTCTTCTCCAACATCCTTTGGCTGCTGAGCCAACTCTTCTTCAACGTCTTCATTGAAAACCCGATTAATTTCCTTAGCACCCGAGCCATCCTCTCCATCCCCACTCTTAGAAGACCCTGTATCTTCTTCCTCGTAGGCCACCTTGTCAATGGTTCTGTGCTCGTATTCTGATTGCTCGTAGTAATCATCGGCCTCTTCCTTGATAGGCTTCGAAGCCTCCTGTTCCAGCTCCTCCAACTCTTTGGAAATCTGCATTGTGGCCTCCATGGCCAGTGGACCTGTTGGCTGTTTCGAAGGCTGAGCTGTTGCGAGGGCTTGGGCGAGGGCCGCCTAGAGTGCAGGGTCCATTAGGATTTTTGAGAGCTCGGGGGGGAGACTCTGCAGGTGCCGTGTAATAGCCTCGGGCATAGTGGAAAGGGGAACAGGCGATGCTATTGTTTCCAGAGGCAGGGAGGTAATGGGTGACATGGCAGCAACAGAGGAAGGCGAAGTGGTCATGCTAGAGGAGGAGTCGATATTGATTATTGACCCGGCTGGGGGTGAAGAGGCAAGGTGAACAGAAATGTGCACCGCCTGTGGAGATGAGGCAATTGCGGCCTAAGAGGCGGGTAGCACACCAGTCGAGGGAGGAAGGAGAAAGGGCGGCTGTGCCTCTATTGTGATCACTGTCTTCTTGAGCTTCTTGGGAGATGAGCATCCCGTGTCCTTCGTTGCTTGTTCTTTGGGGTCTGCAGACTATGTTGTTTCTGCTTCTTTTCTCTTCTAGGACCTGGTGATGGGGGGAGACTTGGAAGTCTCACCAGCTAATGTAGAGGCGGCCATGTCCCGTGGCACTTGGCTCACTCTTGAGCACTTCATATGTTAGAGCCACCCCTTGTTGCTTCAGTTGTACTACCTACCCATCAACCCACTCCCTAGTGTGAGTTATAATTGGCTGCGTGATAGTATCCAGGTCCTCGACCTCTTGCTCATCCTAGTCGATGGAGGGGATCGCCAGGTCGGCAACCATAGGGTACCTCAGGTGCACAAGGGTGGACTCATCCTCCTCAAGTTGGTCTGGCACCGGAAACAGATGCACCCTCCTCAAAAACTGCATGGTCATGCACATGTAGTGTCTCATGCGGACCTCCTTGTCATCTTTACAATCTTTCTAGAAATCTTGGACATGGTATTTGTGGGTGTACGCCGGCCCCAGCACCTTCCTGACATGGACATGTGGGTCCATTCGCGGGCGAGCCGTGTACCATTCAAAATTGTATTCTTTAAGTTCCTTCTCTGAGTTGCCAGTGCATTGAGATGTTTGCAGTCGATAGAGGCCCTAGCCGAGGGTCATGGGATAGGGGATCCCTACCACATGCTTGTTGCCGAAGACCGTCTAGATGTGTTGGAGCTACCGGGAGAGTTCTAGGAGAATGGTCTGGTCGTTAGGGTATCTTGGCAACTTGTTTGGGCGTTCTGTGAAGCCCTGGGTACGGATGTAAGTGAACTTGGGGAATTTGATGAACAAGAAGGCATACTCCTTCAGGAGTGCCCTGGCGCTATGGGATACCCTTCTCTCGAAGTCCCCAGCTATCAATCTAATAATGTGGCCAATGAAGGCGTCATTGACCCGGTAGTACTCCTTCTTGAAGTGACGGTATTGTAGTTGAGGGTACCCGTCAAAAGGCTTGAGCCCTCACTTGTGATCCTGATCTGGCGCCATAAATAGCCCACTATATTGTCTCTGACCTGCCAAGGACTATACCAGGTATGAGGTCATGTAGAACTTGGAGCTTTTCTTGACATTTACAAACTGCTCGTGGAAGCAGTTGCTGATGATACTCCCTTAGTCGAATGAGATCTTAGTTTTCATGTCCTCATTTCCTCGTATGATCTGTTCAATATAGTAAGCCATCCACTCTTGGAAGTAGGCAGCTGCTGGGAGGCCCATGACCCTGCTTAGCATAGTCACCAAGTCATGATAATCTTCCTGAAAGTCGCAGCGGAACAGCTCTTGGGGAACCTTTGCAGCGCTGCCTCGTTTCTCCTTAAGCCAGTAAATGTTAATTGACTTCTTGTAACCCAATGGATTGGCATCCCACGCTGCTTGACACTGCTCCAAAGTGGGGACCTGCATATGCAGGAACGTGGGAATGTGGAATGTTTTAGTGATTCCTTATGGAGACATGTCGGCGAGGATATTCGCCTCCTTGTCCATGATTGTTCTGGTATCCATTTGATAGGCTTCTCGGCAAGCCATTACTAATTCAGGTGCTATCAGAGATGGAGGGAAGCTGGCAGCTTTGGCGATTCCACTTTGGCGTATCAACCTGACATTCTTTATTTTAGGGTCGACCTTGACCCTCTGGGTGAACTCATCTATGTCCACTTGGCCGATGTTGGTATCTGAGATCTCTTTCCAGTCGGTCGAGACCTTTGACTGGAGTGGTTCACCCTGAAATTGGAACTTCATCTGATCTTTATCGTCTTTTCCATGAGCGGCTCTTCTGGATTTCTTGCCCTTATCCTTTTCAGCGGAGGCCCCTGAAGTTCCTGCAGCTGATTCCATATATCCTGCAAGCAAAGGGCGAAGTCAACACAACAAAACATCAACAACGTTAATGTTAGTCCATATTATGAGCATATCATCTAAATAACCATTCAAATACATCATAAATTTTATCCTCAGATGATATCGATTTCATTTTAGAGCATTTGGACAATCCGGGCCTGGAGGGCTGGACTTCCCTGGCAGGAATGCTATCAGGAGGGGAAAACATGACCGAAAGTTCCCAGAGACCACCTTTAGCCAAATTTTGGTATTTTAAAAGGCCCACGATGGAGAACGACATGATTTAGGACGTGGGTCGAAGTCAGATTCTGGATTTGAGTTGGTTTGGATTGATTTAAGGAACTTCAGAGGTTTCAGGCCGGAAGGCAGCTAAGGGGCGGTCGTTGGGGACTGCGAACAGCGGGCGAAAGTCCGGATGAGGAAGTCTGAGGTCCGAGGCCCACGAGGCCAAAGGACGACCAGTATAAGGTATGACATTTAGGCCAGGCGGCACCCAGAAACCTGGGGCCCGGTGGCCGGGAGGACGCGAGCTGACGGCCGCCGCATAATATTTGACCATTTTGAACGGTAGTGGCGAGGGGAAGACCTGAGCCCGGAGGGCGGGGAGCCGACGGAGGTTCGCCGCCGAGGGATTTTGTAATGTGGTTCAGCGGCAACGGCGAGGAGAACACTGGAGTCCAGCCCACGGGAGGACGTACGGCGACGACCGCCATGAGGTTATGGCAACTCTCGGGCGACGACGACGAAAGGCATCCCAGGACCCGGGAGGCGAAACGACGCAAGGTGCAGGCCGCCGCATGTATTTTGCGATGATTTGAACGGCGGCGGCGAAAGACGGACAGGGACTCGGCGATTGGAGAGATGGGAGACGACGGCCGCCGCAAGGTATAAGCAGTGATCGGGCGACGGCGGCGGCTAAGGGACGCTCGAGGCCCGGGGACCAGGAAGCAGATGGGGCCCCGCTAGAAGACTTTGCCATTAAAAATGGTGGCAAATTTGATGTGGAGGTTCGAGAGGGGAAACCCGGAGGTCCGGGCCCGGAAGGGTGGACTTCCGTCAGGAGCTTTTGTAGTTCCAGATTCTGACGGTGATGGAGGGTTTCGGGCCCGGCAAAGACCTTTGCACTGCGCGAAGAACGCCCATGACGCAGACAAGTCCTGAGCCGATGGCGAGGGCAATTCTGATGGGTTCCAGAAATTTTGAAGATATGGGTTATGGGCGCGATGGGGTGTTGTTTAATTTTATGTAATTTAATTTATTGTTCAATTTAATGAAATCCCCAAAAATGATCAAAAATGATGGGAGGGCAAATGAGGATGGCCTACCTTGGATACGCCAAGCGGGGAGGTGCGAAAACCACTAGGAATTGATGGAATGCAGTAGAATTGGATGATTGAGATGCGGGGTGAAAGCAATGGGCTCTAATTTGATCGTTGCTCCAATTTGCTTCAATTCACAATATGAAAATGACAGGCAAATTTGGTCATTATATAGTCCAGGCGCCATTAATGTGATCATTTAATGCAGGTACAGACATGCCAAAAGGTTGGTGAAATTCAAATTAGGTCGGTGGTGGCGGATGAGACCCCGGGGCCCGGAGGCCAGAGGGACGCGAGACGACGACCGCTGTGAGAATTTGTGATGAACAGGCTATAGGGGCGACGGGATGCTCAGGGCCCGGAGGGCGGGGAGCCGCCGGGAGTTCACCGCCGTAGACCTCTTCGCGCTATGGTGACGGCAGCGGCGATCAACACCCCGGGGCCCAAGGGGCGGGCAGCCACCAAAGGCTCGCCGTCGTAGACGGTGATCCCGGGACGGAAGTCCGGACGCGCACTTCTGGAGCTTGGGGCCCGAAGGAGCAGGGGCCGCTTGGGAAATCCCCAAAGACCTCTGAATGGAAGATGGCAAGGCGGGCTCCGGAGGGCGGAAAGACGCCTGGGGAACACCACAAAGGGTGGCGAACGTGAAGGGGAAGCCTAATAAGGGAACCCTGGAGGCCCGGGCCCGAGGGGGCCCAGGGCCGTCCAGAGCCAAATGAAGCCAAAGGAACCCACGAGGCCCCAGAGGGCAGGAAAACCAAAAGGGAAAGTGCGGTCGATTTTAGGATGAAACCTTGGAGCAACAACGACCATGCGAAACATTAAAAAAAAAAGAGGGGCACACAAAATGAGGCAGCCCTGAAAGACCGGCAAGGCGAAAGAAAAGAGGGTCCCTATTCCGAACGGTGCATGTGTGCTGAGGGAAAAACACAATGATGTATACATAAAAATATAAGCATCTAATCTAGCATAATATCTAGCCATATAAGCATGAAATCTAGCATGAACAATCATCATGTCAAAAACATCACATTATATAAACATGTAAGCATGAAATCTAGCATAACAGTAATGGAATTACACCTCTTAGGTGTCAATACAAAATAATGAAGGGACAAATAGAGTAAATACAAAATATACAGTTATCAGAATCCATCAAGGGAAAGACCACAACAAAATAAAAACATGGGGGTTGTTACATCCTCCCCCTAGGGCCAGGCTTACTCCTGGAAGCCTCCAAAAAATATGGATAAAGGTCTCTTATCCTTGCCGCATCCTCCCAAGATGTTGAGGACTCACCATCAGGATCCCACTAGACCCTTACCTGCTCTATGTCTCAACCCCTAAGGGTCAACCTATGATGTTGCAGGATTCATATGGGCTCCACAGAAAGTTGATTGTCTGCCTTGACCTGCAAAGTAGTCCAATCAAGAACATGGGTCACATCAGGAATATACTATCTAAGAACAGAAACATGGAAAACATCATTGATGCACAATAGACTCAGTGGCAGTGCAAGGTGATAAGCTACTTGACCAATCCTCTCAAGGATTTTGAAAGGTCCAACAAAATGAGGTGCCAACTTTGAGCCTTTCCCATAATGGATGGGGGTCTTCCATGGAAAAACTCTTAGAAACACACAGTCACCCACTGAAAAGTGGCGGTCCAACCTATGGGAATCGACATACTTCCTCTATCAATCCTGAGCTATAGCTAGCTACTCTCTAATCCATACTAGTTGCTGCTCCATATCTTGATGCATCTCTATACCCAAAAGAACTTGGTCCTCTAAGAAATCCCAACTCAATGGTGTCTGACATGGCCTACCATAAAAGTCCTAGAAGGGGGACATACCAAGAGAACTATGGTAACCATTATTATAAGAAAACTCTACTAGGTACAAGTAGTCCTCCCAATGAGACTTTCGATCCATAACATACATCCAAAGCATATCCTCTAAAACCTGATTAACTCACTCCATTTTTTCTGGTAGTCTCAGGATGGTATGTAGAGCTGAAATTAAGCTGAGCTCCCAAAGCATGTTGGAGAGAATTCCACAAAGCTGAAGTGAACACTGGATCATAATCAGAAATGATCCTATGAGGAATACCATGCAACCACACAATATCCTCCATAAACACTTGAGCTATGGATGATGTAGTGTATGAAGACCTTATGGGTGAGAAGTGTGCCACCTTGGACAACTTGTCCATAGTAACCATAATAGCATCATGACGATGTGAAGACATAGGTAGCCCCACTATGAAATCAAGAGATATCATATCCCACTTCCATCCAGGGATGGAGTGAGGCTGCAATAGCCCTATTAGGTGTTGATGTTCTACCTTTACCCACTAACACTTGAGACACTGAAACACAAAATTAGAAATATCATGCCAAAACCCTACCTAATGATACAACTATCAAAGATTGACATGCATCTTCATGACACCTAGATGAGCTGAATAGGGTGCACGATGGTCCTCTGACAAAACCAAGGAATGAAGGTCGCTAGAGTCTGAAATGTAAATGCAACCAAGATGCCATAGCAGTCCTTCAGGCTCAAGAGAGAAACCTACAAACTTGCACTCAAGGACTCTCCCAAACTCAATTTCTACTTTCACCTCCTGATACCAAGTATCACTAGGAAGTGACTCCAAAATACAGCTCTGCTAATCCACTCCAAGGGACAAAACTAAGATCTCATGTCTTCTCCTATTCAAGGAATCTGCAACAACATTTTCCTTGCCCTGGTTATAGAAAACTTCAAATCCATACTCACAGAGGAACTCCATCCAATGACATTGCTGAGCATTCAGATTCAGTTAAGTGAAGATATACTAGAAGTTGCAATGATCACTATGCAACTCAAACCGATGTCCCAAGAGGAAATGTCTCCAATGTACAAGTGCATGGATGAAAACTGCTAACTCCAAATCATGGGTGGGGTAGTTCAATTCATGATCCTTGAGCTTATAGGACTCATATACAATCACTTGTCCCTCTTGTAAAAGAATTACCCCCGCACCTTCCAACGAAGCATCAGTGCACACAACAAAATCACTTGTAGGATCTGACACTACAAGGATGGGTGCACTAGTCAGCTACTCCTTAGGAGCCTGAAAAGCTAACTCACATTGATCTGAACACACAAACTTCTTTCCTTTTCTACTGAAGGGAGGTGATGGGATGAGCTACCTGAGAGAAATTTCTCTCAAATCAGCAGTTGTAGCTTTCCAATCCCATGAAACTGTGAACCTCAACAACATCCATCGATGCTGGCCAATCCACAATGGCCTAAATCTTAGAAGGATCCACAATGATACCCTCTCCTGAGATGATATGGCCCTAATATCTCACCTTAGTCTAGAAGAACTCACACTTGGCCAAATTTCCAAACAATTGATTATCTCTCAAGCACTGCAACACTTGCCATAAATGACCTTCATGCTTCTTCATATTCCTTCAATAAATCAAAATATCATCAAGCAACATGAGAAATAATTGGTCAAGATAGGTGTTAAACACCCCATTCATCAAACTCACAAAAATTGATGGAGCATTAGTCAATCTGAAAGGGACAACCATGAACTCATAATGCCCATAGCATGTACGAAATGCTTTCCGATGAATGTCTACCTCATGAATGAAAATTTTATGGTATATTGAATTTAGATGTATCTTGAAGAACACCTTGGCTTCCCTCATCTAATCAAACAAATCATCCATCTAAGGAAACGGGTAACGATTCTTCACCGTCACTTTGTTTAACTGGCGGTAATCAATGCACAAGCAAAGAGATTCATCCTTCTTCTCCATGAAGATGATAGGTGCTCCCAAAGGGGACACACTAGAATGAATGAAACCCTTCTCTAGTAACTCCTCTAACTATAACCACAACTCACTCAACTCCTGAGTAGTCATACGATACAGTGCTCGAGAGATAGGCTCTGTTCTAGGAATGAGATCAATATGGAAGTCTATGTTGTGCTTAGGTGGCATACCCAGAATAGCATTGGAAAAGACATCCACAAACTCTTGAATAATAGGATGTTCATCAAGAGATACCTTTTGAATCCCACCCTCATCAAGATCACTAACTGAAATAGTGAACATCTGACAACCTTGCCGCATGGCACACCTCAGTTGCATGGCTGAAATCACACGGAGAGAAATGGGTCTTTGGACTTCGACTAACTCAACACACTTCCCAACATTGTCTACACACTGAACTGACTTATGCCAACAATCTATATTGGTTTGGTGTGTCTCCAACCAATCCATGCCTAAAATAATTCCATAGGATCCCAAAGTCAACACATGAAGATCCACTATGGTAGTGAAGGTTCCCAAATCCAACACACAACCATGAACTAGGGAGTTTATAGCCTCCTTGGCTCTAGTGGCTAACTCAAATTTCCAACCAACATCTTTCCTTGCCACCATGAGTCCACAGTGCTCTATGAGCGAAGGAGAAATAAAAGAATCTAAAGCTCCTAAATAAAAAAAATAGATGTGTTAATCCCACATAACACACCTGAATACTTGACCATGGTGTCCTGATGCTTAGCTTGGTAGTTATCCACCACCACTAAAACTCTATGAGATCTGCTAGTATCACCTACTCTAGGCTCTGAAGTAGGCTATCTCTAACTACCTCTAGCTACTGATCTCTGAGGACATTTAACAACTAAATAACCATGATGTTCACAAGCAAAATAGCCACCTATGCCAAAACCTTGGCCTAAAAATGGTGCACGTTCCTATTGTGTTCATTCACCCCTAGAACTTTGTTGTGCACTCTGAGAACTTTGCATTAGACCACTTTTCTACCTACTCTAAGAATGATGATGTGGGCGATCCCTAGGAAATGGAGTACCAGAACTCTACCCACTCTAGAACTAAGATTGAGAAGGCCTATGCCTATGCTGCTAACTAGATCTAGAAGATGCAGACTAAGATCTAGATGGTCTAGCTCCTTAAGGTTGTGTACCCTGAGTAACTAATCCTGAAGAAGGGGCACTACCAACCTGAACACCTACCTAACAACCAAAGCCTCTAACCAGATTCTCCTCTATCAACCTCGCCTTCTCCATAGTGATCTCTAAGGTCTTTGATTCAAATACCTGAACACCACCACTAATATGAGAATTCAAGCCCCTAATGAAATGTTGCACTAACATCAGCTCATCATCAAAGATGCTAGCATACTGCTTAAGATCAAAGAAATGATGCTTATACTGATCTACCGTCATAGTCAATTGACGAAGCTCATGAAACTCATCAACACATCTCTACTGGTAGAAGTCAGAAAGAAATCGAGCATGAAACCTCTCTAAGAATAGTCCCCAAGAAACATAAGTAATGTCTAGGTGAAGCTTCTACTCCTCTACTCTCCACCATGTAGATGCAAAGCCTCTAAGATGTATAATGGCATATCGAGCTCTTGTATTGCTACTATAAGGATGCATAGCAAAGCATCGATCGAGATTGATCTACCAAGTCTATACCTCGATACCTATACTAGAACCATCAAAAGTAGGGGGATGGGCTCTAAGAAGATCCCTCATGTGACTAGCATCAACCTTGTCTCCATCCACCCTATCCATCACAACATTTTCTCTCGAATGGCTTGGACTACGAGAACGCTCCCGCTCAGCTCTAAAATCTCAACCATCCTAATGAGAAGGGTGTGACTCCTCCTCATGAGATACCTCTTAATGAGGTCCTAAATGATCTGTGATTTACTGCAAAAGAGATAAAGCCTGAGCACCCTCGATCCCTTTGGCTTGGTTCTCAATACACTGTTCCCCCTGTTACTCACCTTGATTACCTTGATCTGCATTAAGCCGAGTCCTCTGCTAAGGAACAGAGGCTCTACCTCGAGCTCTTCCTCTAGCTCTACCCCTAGGAGGAATTCTGAAAATAAAACAAAGAACTCATCATAATAGATCATCACAAGAATGAACTATTCACCAACTATGGCATGAAAGCATAACAATCAAGAATATTAAACAAAATAACAAGCACACGCCACACACACTAAACAAAACATAACATAGAAGGATCAAGTATGCTAGAGCTCCTAGTGTGTGAACATGGGCTCTGATATCAAATGTAACATCCCTCTATAAAGCTTCGAAGGAAAAGAGCTAAAAAGGGCAAGATACATTTTTTTAAAAAACATAAAGAATCATACACCCAAAAGAGGTTTCCAATACATAAAATAATAATTTCATACAAGGCCAAGAATGGCCTAATGCAGCCCAAGGGAAAGGTTTAAATTACCCTCCAAAGAAAAACCAAACAAGAACACATAATGTAGCTCCAGGGAAGATGCTCCATAACCTTAGTAGCACCAATCCAAAACATGTAGTGCTGCTACATAACTCTTACAACACTGCTCCAGAACTTACAGTGCTGCTCTGAAACTTAATAGCGCTACTCTGGAACATGCAGCACTACTCTGGAACCTTCAATAGCGCTACTCCAGAACTTAACAATGCTACTCTAAAACTTGCAGTGCTGCTCCAGAACCTTAATAGAGCTACTCCAGAACCTACAACACTGCTCTAGAACCTTCAACAGTGCTACGCTCGAACCTTGTAGTGTTGCTCCAAAACTATGGCAACAACTACACAGATTAAAATAACATGATATATTGCACTAGGAGCTTAACAACATGATAAAAAAGGGAATGAAATACATCTATAGCTTTAATTTAACATGAAATAAGAATGCAGCCATACAAGAATTATCATAGAACATGTGATTCTAATACCAACACCGGAACTTGAAATCCAAACATAATCATCACATATCTTCTCATTAAATTTAGGATTTCTTTCACTCTCAAGTGAGTACAATGAGCATAAAGAAATGAGTTTGAGTAGAATGACATATACATGAATAAAATACATCATCAGAAAAGTAAATACGAAAGAGGGGATGACTCTAATGGTGCTCCAATAACTTGTACATTGGTCCCCAATGGTGGTGGCAATGCTTCCCTACCATGTGGACTCAAAAGAGGCCACCCCATTGTGCTTGGAGATAGTCACAATACCCAAACAAAGGTAGCAAAAAATATGCAAGGTAAGGCCAACACTCACATCAATCACAGAGCAAACATGGAAGGCAATGCACATCATCAAATTCATAATAAGAAATGCTCATCCAATCTCATGATGGGTACTAATCATGTCTACCAAGGGCTAGATAATAGAGTGTGTATCATATAGAGTTTCATCATGTATGCTCGAAGGGATGGCTCCACATGGAATCAAGTAAACCTCTCATAGCGATGAGGAGACTCAATCATGCCTGAATCCATGCTCTATAGATGGATGGGCCTTCTCGAGTGCATCCTTAGCCTTTACAATCACTCAAGGCCATGCACGATGACTCATTATCTTATTAGTGTTTTACCCCATTAATATTATTTATTTATCACTTGTTTACTCTAACTCTACTACTAGCTCCCCTGGTAGCCACTTGCGGGCCCTGGGCCTATAGAGAGCCACTCCATATGACCACTCAATTACCTAGACCTATACTCATCTCATTTAAACAAATGAGGAAACCAAAAAATACCTGAAATGAAGGAAAGGCCACAAATAAATTCTAAGAAACTAATAAAAAGCAGCCAACTAACACAGTTGTGAAAAGACACATTCAATCGTTGCAATTCAACAAGAAATGAAGGAATAGAAAACATGAGAAAAATTCAAAGTGCCTGGATCATGAAACTAAGCCTAACCCAATTCGTATTTGGGTGTTTCTAGTCAAAATTCACCTTTTATTTTCAAATCTAGGGCTAGAATGAAGTGTTGTACTGAAAAACATTATTTTTCCACACAAGACAAGCAAAAAATACATAAAATTAAAGTGCCCAAATTTCAAATCTATTAAAACCTAGTTGAGGTAAAGGCATTCCAAAATGAATTCCACCCTTATTTTTCATTTTAATGAATAGGGTAACGAGCAGCAAAATAAAACATAGTTTTCATACAAATTAGGCAAAAGAGAAAACATAAAAGAGAGCCCATGAAACATATTTTTCCCAAAACCCATTTTAGGTTGCTGAAGATCTACAAAATTAGTCACACAAAACCCCACATAGCAGCAATATCCAAATAAAAACAAACCCACGTCCAACTCAAGCAATACCACTCAAAGGCATAAAGAAATTCCTCAATTTTCAAGGGACAACAATAACTAAGATAAGAAAGAAAATTTACTAGCCAAGCATCAATGGAAAACCACAGAAAATTACCTCGAATTGCCTCAAAATTGAAATGGTGAATTTTCTCAATGGAGAAGGCATGGCCAAGCTCCAAAAATAGACAAAAAGCAAGGACTGGTAAGTTGATTTCAATAATTTGCCACCCACAAAATCTCCATAGAAAATCTTTCACAATCTCCCCAACTTATTTGCCCAAATGATGGGGGATTCTTCTTTCATACAAAAACAACAATTTCCTCCTTTTCAAAATAAAAATCCTCCTCCAAAACAAAGCTGTCCTTTCTTTTTTTTTTACTTTTTCCCCAAACCACAAAAGGAAGAAAAGCATTTTTTTATAAAAATTATGCATTAAAGCTCCCCCAAAGGAACAACTAATAAAAATCACAAAATAAGCAATATTAAAATACACATGAAATAGTAATGAAAACCAAAACTGAATACTTCCAATGAGACAAGCTGGAAAGACACATAAGGTAGAAGGGTGCTCCAAAAGTTACTGTTAGGTAATTGAATGGAAGACAACAAGACGAAAATACTGCCCTAACTAGGTACAGTGGCTAGGGTAGGGAATATTAGCTTGTGACTATCTCCAGTAACCGCCATCAGGGAATGAGAGTATGCTCAGGCCTATAAATTTAGGCGGAGTCGATACTTAGTACCTACATCACTCCAATCAAACATTAGACTACATTTGCATGAACCATATATCATATATCCAAGGCAGCATCAACCATCAGGAAAAAGAATCATAATATCATAAGCCTCTCAATTACGAGTGTTATGATATCATATTTTTCATTTCCATAATCATAGGAAAGCAAGGACAATGATGTATACATAAAAATATAAGCTTGTAATCTAGCATAATATCTAGCCATGTAAGCATGAAATCTAGCATGAACAATCATGTCAACACCATCACATCATATAAACATGTAAGCATGAAATCCAGCATGAACATTCATCATTTCAACAACATCACATCATATAAACATGTAAGCAAGTAATCATGTAAGCATGAAATCTAGCATAACAGTCACAAAATTACACCTCTCAGGTGTCAATACAAAATAATGAAGGGACGAATAGAGTAAATACAAAATATATAGTTATCTAAATCCATCAAGGGAAAGACAACAAAAAAATACAAACATAGGGGTTGTTACATGTGCTTTATGTCCTAAAACTATATGATAGCACCATATGACATTTTCATCAATTCATTTTGGTGCAACTACATTTAAAACATTCAAATTCTTATTTGGAGTGCATCATCATCCTTGATTTGGATTGCATTAACATTGCATTAGAGTTTTCATTAGTTAACTTGCATTCTAGGGTTTAAAATTTTGCATTAGTGAAAGTTCATATAGCTTACATGTTTGCATCTCGTTTCATTAAAAATCAAACAAAATATACATTTGCATCCAAAGTACAGATCATAAACTTGAAAAGCATAAAATTCAATTAAAAATTTATAATTTTTTTGAAAAAATCTCTAATGGGACTCATTAGCTAGGGTGAATCAGTCCCTCTGCATATTCTAAACTA
>VDFB02193867.1:551563642-552008457 GCA_007258455.2 Sequoia sempervirens
AACACACAAGACACCCCCCCTTTTTCACTCAATCAAAGAACCCCCCATGAAAATTTGATTTGGCAATTTATATTTAGTGCATTTACAATTACCACCAGCAAGAAATATTGAGTGGCCTTGATCTCAATGCTATTATAGATCCTCAAAAGGAGCATATGCTGAAAATACAACTTAGGAACAATGCCTAATAAAATAAACAACACCACTGCAAGCTACACAAAAAAAAATCACTCTCAAAACAATAATCACCTCGATCCAAGGTTTTATGCAAAAGTTATGCCTCTTCGAAGTTCCCAAAACAAGGACTGCAGAGTGTCATGACTGAGAATCTATAATTTCTGAAAATTTTCTACATCTAAATCAAAAAATGACTACACTAGTGCATAGAGCACGAATAAATAGCTAAGATTAAAAAAAAAATTGTGAAAAAAGGAATCTGTATGAGCAAGAACGAAGCATTTGAAAACTGTCTTCAAATTTGAAACTACCAATGGAGAGGGGGTCTGTTGTATCTTTTTTAGTTCAATTATGCAAAATATATAAACTGCATGCAAAAATTAGAAGATACCCAGATAGTTTTCTTGATGCAGTGAACAAAACCCGTAAGGCATTTTTCCTAATTATGTATAGAAGATGTAGATCCAATATAAATTAGATGCCTTTAGCAACAAAAAACTGCTCTAGCAACCGAAAAAATGGCATGCAAAGGATGTATCAGCTACCTGAGACAAGCAAAGCATGTTGCAACCTGTAATACTAATTGAAACACAAAGTATGCAATCCGATTGACAGAAACAAGATTACTGGATCTTCATAAATCCTTTCTGATACTCTATTAAAAAAATGCAATAGAAGAGTATACAAGATTTTATAAGATCTCTATAAAGAATCTAAACTTACAAAATTAGCTCTGATACTATGTTAAAATATATAAAATAGATTATAACCCAGAATCAATTGAAAGAGCTAGAAACATAAACTGTAAATGCAAAAGTAATTGAAACAACATAACAGTGATACCAAGAGATTGATGTGAAATGCTTGAATGGAAAAATAGCATTAGATAACTATCTCTAATATCAAATGAATAAACAAGTTGGGTAGCATGCTTATATAGACTAGACAGAGGGAGGAGGTGGCAACACCAACCAATGAGGAGCAACCATCTATCGTACTAAAGATAGTAAAGTATATTCCCAAGATAGTTAATGGATGCTCACATGTAGGAAGGTGACACCTCATAATCCTCTCACCTAATTAAACATGCTTTATTAACCTAAGCAAGCTTAAATAAATGTGTAGGAAAAACCTTATAATAAGGAATAAAAAACCTACACTAACAAAAACTCCTAGGTTTGTGATTTTAGAATTTGAGAAAATCATTAGAGAATTTATTTGGAAAGGTAATATTAATGAGTAGAAAAAGGTTCATTTAATATCCTTAGAGGGAATGGCACAAGAGAAATGCTAAGGGGGCCTAGTATTCATAATATAGTGAGTAGGTATAAAGCATTTGGTGCAAAGCATATTTGGAAAATGTATGTAAATGCAAAAGCCAAATGGTGTAGAATTTTGCAAGCAAAGTACTTGGATAATCAAGATCCCTCAAGAATTCTGACTATTTCTAACCCACCAAAGGGATCAGCAATGTGGAATTTTAATCACCATGTACATCTCATGGGAGGTGAATAATGAAGAGAGTATAAAATTTTGGAGTGATTCATGGAATGGTAATCCTCAAAAGAATAATCCTGACCTATCTCACACAATGGAAACATTAAAGCATTCATGGGGAGGAAATTTTCTAGATTATGTGCAATCATTTGAAGCTTTGTCAGGTAAAGTGATTTGGAAATGCATCTCAAATCCTAAAAACCAGATAGACTTGTGTTGGAAGCATCAAGTGATGGAAATTATACAGTTAAACAAGGCTATAAGGCTTTATGTTATAAACGTGGTCAATCTAATCAAAATGTTTTTTCCTTTTGTTGGGAGCTTTGCTTGGTTGGCTTTAAAAAAGATAATCCTAAAAAGTGATCGCTTATCAAAATTAAAAATATCATAACCTTTTAATTTTCCTTTAGGTAATGAGATTCAAGAAGATGTAGATAACTTTTTTGTCAAATTTTTCTTTGCACAACAATGTTGGACTTTTTTCTTGAACAAACTAAATTATTATACTCCTTTGCCAAATTCTTTATGGGATTTCTTCCAAAGTTGGCTAGTATTATTCAATTCTTCCTTTTTTGCTTGTATCTGGGAAGTGCTTCCATCTTTAGTAATATGGAACTTATGGTGGGAGTAAAATCTACATATTTTCATAAAAGTATCATCATTAGCTGGAGTAGTACAAGGCAAAATTGAAAAATAGATTCTGAACTACTCAATACCAATATACAAAAGAACAAGGGTCTAAACTTAGTCTGTACAAGTTGGGATGATTTCATTCTAAGGAATTGGAAGAGTATAAAGATACCATTCCCATGGAACCTTTTACAGCCAAAAGTGGCAAAAATTGATAGGAAACATGTTAAATGGAATTCCTCCAAGATGGCTTCATAAAATTAAACTTTAATGGGGCTTCAAGAGGAAACCTGAGGGAATCAGGAGCTAGTGTTTGTTTAAGAGATTCAAGGGGTAAGATACTTTCAATTATTTCAACACATCTTTCAAAAGTCTCCAATAATCTTGTAGAATCAAAAGCATTATTGATAGGTTTGGAAATTGCAATGAAGTTGGGCATTACACATTCACATATTGAATGTGACTCCTTAGTGATCATAAATGCTTGTAAAACAAAAAATATTCAAAATTGGAACCTACAATATGTTCTTAAAAGAGCCTAAGCTTTGTTGGAAAATTTTCAAAGTTATCAAATCACTTATACATACTGAGAAGGTAATAATCTAGTAGATTGTTTGGAAAATATGGGGTACAATAATCAAGAAGTTTAATTAACCCAAGACATTAGCTATCTTCATGATTACCCTCAAGTAGATGAAATTGCAAAACAAGAGATGCCAAATTTTGGTTAGGCTTTTCTTACAAACAAAGTTTTGTGCATTATGTATAATTATTCCTTCTTTCTTGTCATATCTTATAGAGCACAAGGAAATGTTTGGAAAAGTTTGTTTGAAGGCATGGTATGTTATATTTCATGATAGAAAATAGGGGTATTAGCAATAATCAGATGTCCTACATTAAGAAGATCCCCTTGTAAGGAATGAACTCGAACATCAAAGCCCATGTGATGAAGTACTATCATGATAAGATCAGAGTTAATAAAGTTATCAATTAGTTGTATTATCCTCATTATTAGCACATGATTGCAAGTAAATCCCCGCATGCATAAAGAGCATTCACAAACAAGATACTCTACTATAATGAAGAATGCAAGTTCCATATGTTATTAGTGGTTATAATATGTGTTGGTTTTCGAAGATTAGAAAAGGATTTTGAATAGCCTCACAAGTTGTAGCAAATGCATACAAAGGCTAGATATCCTCCATGTGGCACTATTTCCATTGTTTACAAACTAACTTGTGTTCTTTACAAGTACATTGTAAATAATGAAAAGACATGGGTTCATTTTCCTCTTTTTTGAAGCAAGGGAATAGGAATGATTTTTTAGAAAGGGCTTTCTAACACACACAAAATTCAATTGAAAAGCATTTCATATCTAGAGGCTATAGATTTTAGGGTTCTTTTAATTATGCTATTGATTAAATATCTCATTAAAGATCATGTGTTTCTTTGGGGTTGGTTTTATTTAAGTTACATTGTTCTTTAGTTTTTATTTGTCATTGTATTAGTTAGGTGAAACGAAGTGGAATTTTCTAGAAGTGAAGAGGCAGAGGCCAAAGTAGGTCAAATTGAAAGCATCAGTTTCTGTGTTACAATGGACTATCAGCCATGGAACTTGATAGTTCAATTGAAATTGTAGAAGTGGGAGAGACCTTTTGAAGGTTACCTAGCTCAAGAAAATCTAGCAGTAATGTTCAAGCTCAACTGCCCTTAGATTGAAGACTCAGTGCGTACAATTATTGGGTCCAAAATTGAAGAAAATTATTCAACCCTCTCAGATATTGTCCATTTTCTATTCAAACCTAATGAACTTTTGTCAGTCTTTAAAGGAGCTTGAGAAAATTGCAAGAAAATTTGTGAAAGTGATTTTTGCAAGAAGATGCTTTCTAATTGGTTGTTCAAAACTATAATATTTTTAAGGGTAAAGGGTTTATTTGAGGGATTTTTCCTCGATAATTTTTCACATAGCACCAAGGTTTTCAAGAGATATATGATGGTTTTAAGTTGGAATTTGAATATGAAAATGAAAATATCTTCTTCAAAGCCTTGAGTAAGAATTCCCAGTTTATTTTCCCAAACATGGAAGTGGGGTTTAAACATAAATTTCATTTTATTTATTTCCTTCAGTTGCATTAATGTTTGTTTCTTGTTCCTAACCCTTGCATGGATCAGTTGCTTATGGAAAACCAAGTGTTCATTGTGCCAGGTCTACAACCTTCACCAAATGCAAAGGTTCAGGGTAACCTTGATCTAGGGCACAAGAGAAAATTTTAGGATTTCGATGCAAACTAGGATGAAAACAAAATTGGTTGTGAAAAAATATAGGGAGAAAATCATGTGATATGAATGGATGAAGATTAGTAGTAGAAATTTGTAGTTTTAGATGTTAATTTTGGGTTTCTTGTTTAGAATTTTGGGTTTGTTCAAGAAATATGGGGTTGTAAAGATTTTATCATGGGAAATATCTTCTATTTGCATGCAATGTAAATGTTAGTACTCGGGTCTAGTATGACATTTACATAGGGTATAGATAATGCTTTTACAAAATTATTATCAGACAGTATTTTGCTTGGCAAAAATTCTGGTAGATTATTGATCCAATGAATTTGTAAAATCATGCTTTGAAACCCTATTATTGGGATGATTTTGTAAGAATTTTGTATCTAATTGAGCTACAACTAGAGGTTTTCTTCCCGGTTCTTTCCTGCCAGTATCCCCTTTTGAACCAGGTTTTGTAATTTCTTTTTAATTATAATATAATATACTATAGTGGCTTGCCACTTTTGCTCAATTTTTTTTTAAAATTTACATTTTCATCATCAACAATTGTATACATTATAGTTAGGATCCTTATATTTAAAAATTAAATGTTGAATATAAATAATATTTATTTATAAATTACTAATGTTTTAAGATGAGTTGAATGATGTCTTTTATGCACCCTTTGTAAAACTCAACTTTTCCTCTATACTTTTTTGGTCTACCATTGTACATCTTAGCGTGGGGACCCAATGGGTTTCCCCATCAAAAAAGATATCCTCTATGTGAAAAGTTGATGGTGGGAGCTCCAATCCTATGACTAGTAGATCTACTAAGAAAGTGAAAGAAGCCCCATCATCTTTTGGTGTTTTCTCTCAAGATGTTGGAAAAGATCCAATGTTCCCCCTTTTGGGGCATGATTCCTATTTTGTGGAAGAAAATTTGATTCCATTTGTGGATATACTAGTCAATAATGGTCCTTCTTCTAAGAAGTACTCTAAGGCTTCAAGAGCCTAAAATGTTTGTTGTGTAGTGTATGACCTTGAGGTTGAAGTATCAGATGAAATCATGGATGAGCGTATTGCGAGATTCCAGTTCTATCCATTGTAGGTAATTTTTTATCTTTCAAAAATAATAATAATGAAGTGAGAAAATAGATTCACTCAACTTGGAAAATAAAAGGAGCTATGAGTGTTACCTCTATGTCTAATGGTTTATTTCTTTTTAGTTTTTTGAATCCTGAAGATTTGGTAAAGACTCTTACTAGAGGGCTATGGTATTTCAATAAAAACATAAAGAACTATTTTTCTTTGTGTATGTGAAAGCATAGGTTTGAACCATCTATAGATCTTGGCTCAATTTCCTCACCTAGATTCAACTTCTTAGACTACATTTAAAGTTCTAGAATCGAAAATTTTATCATGGCATTGCTAATTCTTTCGAGAGTATTTTAGAAATTGAAAAGGAAAATCTACAAAAATCATGGTTGTTTTTTTTCAAAAATATGTGTGAATATGGTTATTATTAAAGTGTTGTCCTGAATGATAACCCTAAAATCAAGATTCGGGTTATGGAATCAAGCTATAAAAGATGAAAATTCTATTTTTTTGTCAGCTATGTAAGAGATTTGGACATTTTAGTCTCTTGTAAGACATAGTTTTTATAAAAGATAAAGAGATTTATAAGACTATTCTCTCTCAACCTAAGGAAGTTGACCCTTTTGTAAATATGAAAAAGAATTGGAGGCTACCCAATGTTGAGCTCTTGATGCTATTGGAACTAGAGTAGTAACAAGATGTAGAAAGTGGAGAAAATAACAAAGAATAAGAACCACTAGATTCCTCCAAGGAGATTTACCCTCAATCGCAAGATGATGTTGAGAAGACTTGAAGAAAATAGGATCAATAAATCTAAAATCATCTACCCCTAGACTTTCCCCCTCATCCACTAAAATATTTGAGATAGATGAAAGAAGTCTATGTGTTTCTTTGGGAGGGGAAAATGTTTTACAACTAGACCAGAACAAGAATATTCTTGATTCCTTGATCTTATTGGTTTTTGTAGATTTGGAGTCCCATATACGTATATGGAACTCTATGAAGGATTTTCTAGAAAAAAGATTAGACATAGGTAATTGTAAAATCAATTTAGAGAAAATGAAAGCAGATGTGGGGGAAAAAAAAGTGAGAGAGAAATTCTTAGAGGGATACTAGGGCTAGGGAGGCTCTTCATGAGGTGGATTTTAGCAAACAAAAGACCCTTGAGGGTCTCTTGGGTCATAAGAAAACCAAAAATAAGTTTCAAAAAGGCTAGGCATCTCTTGGCCACTATTTGATATATACTGGATTCCTTTTTTTATTCTCCAATGAAGATAATGACTTGGAATATTCAATAGTTGAATAGCCCTTTGAAACAACATATTATTAAATCCTCTATAATGGATCTAAAAGTGGATGTTCTTCTTATCCAAGAAACTAAAATGCCATAGGGGATTTTTTTTTTAAATGTTAAAAACATATAGGCTATGTAGCAACATTGCATTTCAAATGTGGATGGTGCCCCTAGGGGCATTGCTAACCTATGGAATCCTAGCAAAATTAAAGGAACCAAAGCTTACAATAGCAGAAAATGTTTAAACGCCACCATGAAAGATGGGAGGAATGTTTTTAAATGGAATCTAATTAATATCTATGCCCCTAACTCTAGGGATTCTAGAGGCCATCTTTGTAACTCATATTCTACTCCCATGTCCAATAACCATAAGGTCCATGGATGCTAGGTAGGGGTTTTAACATGTCGCTCTATCCTTTAGAGAAAAAAAGGGGCCTTAGAGAACTATTCAAATAGTAGGTTGGACTCTTTTATTTAATCTCTTCTAAATTCCTTATGGACTTTGATCTCCAAGGATCTAAGTTTACTTGGTCATGTAGACCCTAAAAAATTATCCTATACCTACAAACACTATTTTCTTTGTCAACCCCCTTCTTCCCCGATAATTAAATGATTTTAGTTATTTGATTATTGTCTAAATTCACGTTTCTTGTATTAATTAAATAATTTTAATTATTTAATTAATTCATTTCTTTCCTTTTATTTCTTCTTTTGATTAATTAAATAAATTTTATTTATTTATTTAATTACATCACTAATGTCCCCTTTCCTCTATGATTAAGTAAATTTTATTTATTTAATTATCTACTAATTTGTCATTTTCTCCCACTTTTGAATTAAATTACTATTTAATCAAAAAGTCAAGCTATCACATGTCTTTAATTAAATAATATTTTCAATATTTAATTATTCATTTTTCCTCTCCATTTAAATAATTTTATAATTATTTGAATTCCTCCTACAACCTCTTTTCCTATGCCAACCTCATCATCCGTGTCATTCTTATTCTCTTGTCTCGTTCATTTTCCACCTTTATTGAATAATCTTATAATTCAATCTTCACCATCCATCCTTATTACTACCCTAATTTTAGCCCTAACCCTATTTCATACTATAACTTTCAATTTTGGCCATTGATTGACATATCTTATTTGTTTTTAATCCTAACCCTTCATTTCAAATTTTGTTTTCTATGAAAGAGACCTATCATTGTCATTTCACACCAACATATTTTATGTTAATGACATTTGCTGGAATCATGAGCAACCACATTCAAATCTTCAACAACACAACATAATAAATTGATTTCTTTTGAGGTTTGAATGCAGTTGGTTTGATTTAAGCTATTTTTATGCATATTTTTTTTTCTTTTCATTTTACATGCATACATTTTGGCTATTCCTTCCTTCTAACCCTTGTTTCTTGAGCTCAAGTCAAGGGTTTTTTTTTCTATAGAGGCTTGGAGATCAAGTTTTGATAGGATCTCTCAATCAAAAAAAGAGCCTCACCATTGGATCAAAGGGTGAGAGACCACTTTTGACATATAACTTGACATATTTTGGTTGCATTCTTTTATCCCACATCTATACATTCTATTTTTTCTTAGAGTAAATTTATTTTTTATCTTAATCAATTTCTTCTTTTTTTTAAATTTTGCTTCAGATCTGTTTTTAAAAAATGCAAAAAAGAAAAAATAAGTATTTCCATCTTAGCAATGAAATCTTATTTGTGACGGGTTTTACCTTATTAAATTATTTTATTCTCATAAAAAATTATTTACAAATATGTTTAAAAATCTCTACAGAATAACTTTTATATAGTTTCATTACTGTTTTAATCAAAAAATTTCCTAAAATTTTACTAGGCGTGTTAAAATTTCTTACAATATTTTTGTTTTATTTTATTTCCTATAGTAGTTTTGTTTTATTTAAGAAAAAATAATAGTTTTTTTATGGATGAGTTGTTTTATTGAAAAAATATATATTTTCCTTAAAAATTTTAATTTGTGACATCTTTGTTTAGTTTAAAAGTTTTAATCTCCCTCATCTTTGTTGGTTTTGTTTTATATTAAAAAAATTATTAGTATTTTCGTTTTTATGGAGTCGAGTTGTTTTATTTGAAAAATATATTTTTTCACTAAAACTTTTAATCTAAGACATCCTTATTTAGTTTAAAAGTTTTCAAAAATTATTTTTATTAAAACTTGAACCAGCTTTATTTTAGTTTAAATACTTTCATTAAAATCTCTTATTGCAGAGGTTTTTGTTGGTTTTTAAATTTATTAAGATTTGGATAGAAAAACTCCTAAAAAAATTATCAACTTTATTTAAAGTTTTATTTTAAAACTTGTTCTAAATTTTTTTTATAAAAATTATCTGAGAAAAAAATCCCACAAACTTTTACATAAGCCTCAGCCCGCGGGCTCCACAAGCCTCCAAGAATAAAATTTTATTATTATTTATTTTATAATAATTTTCAATTTATTTAAAATCTAATCTTTTTTATTATTATTTTCAAGGTGATAGCCCCTGGTCATATGGGAGATCAAGGGCTCATTAAATACGCATCCAACACCTTCCAGCAAACTTCCAGCAAACTTCTCGTCACTTGGGACCAAAACTTGGGCATTTGGGGGCTTAACTTAGAGCCCGCTTTTCCTTTGCAAGTCTAAAAGGAATTGTTGCACAAATATGGGATAACTTTTGCATAACAGGTTGGATTTTCAAAATTCAAAAGGCATGGAAAAGCTGGTTTACAGATCTTTGCTTGGTGTAGATGAATTTTCTAGATTATGCTCCAAATATCAGGTGCACTCATTCAAAGTCACTTTGTCTTTTCAACTTCAAATGTTCATATCTTTTTCACTCGAAATCATTTTTTTGCAAAACTTTTATAAAGAATACATTTTTGCAATCATTTTTAAGCTTTATACATCTTTATTTATTTTTTTCCATACAATTGAAATTAGACTAAAAATTAACCTTTCACATTTGAATTTTGGTTTAAAATTAGCAAGTATCTTTTAATCCCCAAGATTGACTTGGGTATGCTCTCCTCTTGCACCTTACTGTAATCTTGAGGATAAAAAATAAGGATCTTGCTTTTTCTTTTTAGGAGGCATACTTAGAGAAGTGATCACTCTAGGGGATGACCTCTCATGTTCCAATGGAGTATAAAAAGTGGGGGTGAATCTAAAGGGATTCTTCTTGGAAGTAGAATATTATCAATATTGGCTAAGTCCAAAAGATCTTTATACATTTGTCAAGTAAAGGTGGAGAGTGGGTTACCCTTAAAAAAGAATGGGATCTCATCAATACTCCTAAGGATTAGTTCTCTCTATTGGATAGGTTTCCTTTTGTTATTTTTTTTCATTCTCGACCTACGATCCTATTTGTAGGAGGCATGTGTATCATTTTGGTTTTAGTTTCTATGAAAAATTATCCTAAGGTTTAATATTTTTTTACTAGTTGGTTTGTAGGCTTTTGTTTCTACTTGAACTATTGAGCTTGTAAACATTTTCTTACACTTTGGTATTTTTTTTGGTATAATGAAAGCACTAAAATTTGAATGTAAAACTATTTACAACTCTTACCTTATCACTATATATATACAATTTAAAATTCTAAAGAAGCTTGGGATGAAATACAATTAAATTTTTTCATTTGAATAAGAATTAAATTTTATAATATTGATTGAGTCCAATTTAATTAAATACATTTGATTCAGCATAAACTATACTCTAGATTAAGTAACTCATAATTATAAATGGTGAATCAAATTAAAGTAATTTTGTCTTTAGAAAGAGAGATAGAAGACAATATTAATATGGTATTGAAAGTTGTATATTTGAAGAATAGTTATAATGGATCTCTAATTGTAAATCACTTTTTAATCAAAATAGTTTTGCAATTATGATGTAATTTAATCAATATATGTAGTTGATGTTTTGGGCATCCATGCTATCTAATATTTCAAATTTATAACACTAATAAGTACAATTAAATAATCTATATTCAAATTATGATAGCATAAGTATTTTAAAAAATCATTATTCTAAATAATAAATGTTTAAGAAATTATTAATTGTATTTTATAAAATTTGTATCCAAAATATCGGACATATGTTGTCATATAATATACATTATAATCTAATATTTAAGTTTCTATTAAATTTTATCAATTAAAAAGACAATAATTTACTATTCACAAAAATTGGTAGGTAGAAAAAGGCACACTCTCTAGTCCAAAACAAAAGATGTGATTTATTTTTTAGAATTACTGAAATCTTTATCTTGTGTTCAATTGTTATATCAATCATCATGATTGACTCCCTTTAGTTAAATGAGCCTAAAATTTTTGTGTCTTTGAAACTAATATATCTTACATTTATATTTATAATCATATCAATATTTTAAACTTGAATTGAAAGTAAACAATAGATACATTAGTAAATTATATGAATTATTTTAATTCTTATTTAAGATTTTGTGATACTTATTTTTATTTATAAATTATAATATTCTTTTGTGTAATTATTTATGTAAGTTTGTTATATAAACTATAATAATATGGAGTTATGGCTGAGTTATTATAGTTGGTAGTGAAAATTAGGGCATACAATAGTGAATTGTTGGTGGTGAATTTTCTGTCCATGAATTACTGGCAAATTTTCCTAGAGCGGAAAATTAGTTATAAGAGATGAAATCATGCAACCATTGTCCAAAAAATAGATTACATAATTCTACATATTTCCTTCCCTTGATTTTTACATTTCTATGTAAAAACTTTTTTGCCATAACTAAACATTTTTTTAAAATAAATTGATATTTATGAAAAAACTAAGCATTAATTTAAAAAAAATCCAAAAGTCTTCAAAAATAAAATTTAAACAAAATCACGCCGCATGAGAGAGAGCAATCTAACTAATCATTAAGAAGAGTAAAAAGTAAGGCCGATACACTTGAGACAACTGCACAAAATATAATGCTGTCCAAGTAAATCTGGGTCACAAATAGGGTCACTTCTGACACACGGAAAATACCATTTATTACATTAAAATCGCCCAAGAAGATTTGCGTGGAGCACAAGTTAGTAGGGTTACAGATGCTCAGTGAATCCCAAGAGTAGCAAGCAAGATATTTCCGAAATATAAGAAATCACTGCTCTATATAAAATACTCTCTTCAATATTTGATTTGATGCAGAAGTAGTAAAATGAGTAGTTTTAGAGTGTTGAATTGTCTTTGGCAGGAAGTAAAATGAGTAGTTTTAGAGGGTTGAATTCTGTTTGGCAGGAAGGGCAGAGAACTGTAGGAAGTTCCATGCCCACTGGAGATGGTGTTTCCGACACCTGTTTTAGAATCTTAATTTTGCCAACTCTTCATCAGTCGTTTGTTTTCCTTTATTATAGCTTTGCATTACATCATGTTTAATGCTGCAAAATAGAGCCACTGTGCTGTGAAAATGGGCCACAATGCTGCTGGGAAGAACCACTATGCAGAGCCACTTCTCAGTTACCACGAGAACCACTATACTGTCCACAAACTGGGAGTGCTAATTACTGTGCCACCAACAAAAAAAAAGCCAAAGGATGCCAAAAGAAAACCAAGGTTGCCAAAAAAGGACGGGCAAAACAGATCAGTTTGTTGCATCCACCCTACGGTCTTGATCTTTCATCCTCAAAAGGATCAAAAGGACATCCGATGCTTCAATTTCATCCCTGCTAAAGTCCTTTATGCTGAGCAACGGGGGAATATCTTCACCCTCACTTAAGAGTATTAACGAAAAGAATAAAATAAATATTTAAAATAAGAAAAAAACTAAATCTTAACCTAAAAAACCCTAAAATTTTTGAAACATAAAATATAAATAAAATTATACCAACATACAACCTCCCTCTTATATGAGAGAGTGCAAGCTAACTAATCTCTAAGATGAGTGCATAGACAGACCAATACACTTGAACAAACTGCAGAAAATTGAATGCTCTCCAGGTCATTTCTGATCACGGTAAACAACATGTGTTACATTTAAAAATGTCCAAGAAGATTTAAGTGACGCTTAAATTATTTTACATTTATCCTAGGACTGCAGATTCTCAGTGAATCCCAAGAGCATCAAGTAAGATATTTCACTAATATAAGCAATCATTGTACTATATGCAATATTCTCTTCAATATTGATTTGATGCAGTAGTAGTAAACTAAGTAATTTACTAGTGTCCATGCAGATGGTGTTTCTGGTACCTATTTCAGAGCCTTCATTTCTGCTAACACTTCTTCAGTCTCTTGTTTTCCTTTCTTAATTCCATTTATTTTAATAAAATTCGCAGGGCCAAGTTGAAGAAAAATGAAATGGATGGTAATGTCTTGTTTTCCTTTCTTAATTCCTTCATGTTTCTCTGCAACACATTACCATCCATTTCGTTTTTCTTCCACTTGGCCCTCCAAATTTTATTAAAATAAATGCAATTAAGTAAGGAAAACAAGAGACAGAAAAAAAGAGTTGACTGAAATGAAGGCTCTGAAATAGGTACTGGAAACACCATCTGCATCGGACACTCGTAAAACTACACAATTTACTACTACTATCATATCAATATTGAATTGTATATAGTATAATGATTGCTTATATTAGGGAAATATCTTGCTTGATACAGTTTGGATTCACAATGAATCTGCACCCCTAGGATAAATCTAAGATAATTTGTGCTTCACTTAAATCTTCTTGGACATTTTTAATTGTAATAAATGTTAGTTACCGTCCATCAGAAATTACCTCATTTGTTACCCAGATTTAGTATGATTTTATTTTGAGTTCTTTTCAGACTAATTATTTCTAACAATAAAGGTCGGAGAAAAATTTCTGGTAGGCCATGTGAAATGGAGCGCATTCAATTTTTGTGTAGTTTGTTCAAGTTTATTGATCTATCTTTGCACTCATCTTAGAGATTAGCTAGCTTGCGCTCTCTCATATAACAGTGAGTTTCTATTTCGCGTAATTTTGTTTATATTTTAGTTTTTAAAACTTTTAGGGTTTTTTAAGTTAATACTTTTTTTTTTTTTCTTATTTTAAATATATATATATATTTTTTTTCCTTAATACTTAAGGAGACTGAGGGTGAAGATGTTCCACTGTTTCTCAGCATAAGAAACTTTAGCAGGGATGAAATTGAAGCAGCACATGTCCTTTTGATCATTTTGAGGATGAAAGATCAAGATCGTAGGGTGGATATAACAAACTGATCTGTTTTGCCCGTCTTTTTTTGGCAACCTTGGTTTTCTTTTGATATGCTTAGGCTCTTTTTTGTTGGTGGCAGCAGTATATTAACAGTGCCAGTTGGCGGACAGTATAGTGATTCTCGTGGTAACTCAGAACACAGTGGCCCATTTTCACAGCACAGTGGCTCTATTTTGCAGCATTAAACATAATGTAATGTAAAGCTATAATGAAAACAGCTATGTGATGTACATCTAATGTAAAGCTATAATGAAAATAGCTCTTTGCTACATATGTAATGGGAGGGGCATAAAGAAGTTCTAAATTGTGGGTGGGGTTGTTAGTTCCTGCTCGGAACTACAGTGATTACTCTATCCTGCAACAGCCAATCAGCATGCAGATTTATTTCAGCATGTCCTTTTGGTTTGCTATTTCTGTACTTAATCTGCATATTTTTTTATGTAAAATATTCTCTGCAAGATTTTTGGCGCTCTGTGATTGGGTTGTGAAATAGTTCTACAGATGTCAAGGCTCTGCATTTGTAACGACCAATTTGGACATTGAGAGCAGATTTGCAGATTTTGGGAAAAAGTAAAACAGATGGCACCCAGAATAGTTGATATATCTATGCATTCCCAACGAAACACTTCATGCGGAGGATCTTGGTTTCATCTTCCATCGTCTCCTTTACAGTCTCACTGCCTCTCTATACCTATTTATACCACTATGTTCCTTTGCTTCTGCAATTCAATGGACGGAAGTTGTGTGTGGGAATTTTGTAAAACAGAATACAGTATTAACCTCATTTCCAGTTATGAGTTTTGAAATTAACCACAGGAGTGGTGGGCAGTGGGAAGGCAGGACATGGCTGTGCCTTCTAATCCTTCATCCCGCAACATTCCCAATGCGACTTTTGAATACAGAGCAAAGCAATTTTCACCCGGGAATATTCCCCTACTTCTCTTCTACTTACTCTCTGCTGTATTAGTATTCTTAATTTAAGAAAGCAGGTGAGCATTTTATTTTCTTTTTTATAGTGAAGATGGTTTTAAATATGTTTTTTTTAACCTTTCTGTGCAACCCACTAATGCTGTTTAAGTTTTATGAAGTGGGTTTGTGTGGTTTTGTAGATTCTTGGTCTGGCGTCTTGAATTTCTTTTTATAGATTTGGCGCTGTTTTATTGCAGGATTTTTTACTCCTTTAAGGTGTTTGTTGCTGTTTTATTCTAGGGTTTTTTTTGCCCAACATTGCTCCTCGTGTAAGCTTGTTTGCAGGCATTGAGGTGACTTTACTCTGTTTCCACATCTTTGTGAGGCATTGGTTCAAACAGCTCATGTGCCTTCTCTATGCTTCCACATTTTGCATACATATATACCAGGGTGCTTGCAACTATGACATCTGACAAAACATCCGCTTTCAATTATGCGTTGATGGATATCCATACGCTGCTCTAAAGATCCCATTTTGGCACAAGCTGGGAGACACTGGCAAAGGTAGTACATTTTGGCTTTGCACCTGCCAATTGCGTTTGTTTAAAAGCTTCCAACGCCTTTTCAGCAAACCGGTTTTGTGCATATCCTGCAACCATATTTAGAGAGCAAATAATATCTAAATTTTGAGAATTGCATATCCCCATCTGTCTTGATGCTTCATATCAACCATTTAATTGTGTTGCCACGAAAAATGACTATGCAATACAATACGTTTACAATTAGAATTATTGACATTTTCCTTAGAACTGGTGAGATTCAGTTTTTGCACATAGATTGTCTTCTTTCATGCCCTATTTATGGTTTGGTAAAGTAGTTGTCCATTCAGATTCATCAGTTTTTTGACTAACATGAGAGAACAGAGATATTCTTAAACCAGGTGGCTGGTGTGGGCCCATTCCTTTCGCCGACCATTTCCGTTTACACAGTAGTTGCCATTAATTATTCAAGATTCAAGTAGGAACACTGTTCCTACCTGTAAGCGTGGCGGATACCCATAAACATTGTTAACTTTACTCTCGTATATCTTCATATGCATATTTGGTCTGAATAGTTGTTTATCTGGATACATGTTAAAAACATTTCAAATGAGTTCTATACAAACACACAAACACTGATGCAACCACATACAACCCTCATTTGAGGGCGCCTACACAATTGAAATGTTTCGTACAAAAGCCTTACGATATATAGTTAATCTGAGAATTTCTCTTGTTATGATTTAGCAAAGCAAAAGTTTTTGCAGGGATTTTTATTTACCCAAAGTTTCAGAAGGACTTGAGTCCTTTTATTGTTTTATTTTGTTTGAACTTTCTGATTGATCAATCTAATCATTAATGTTGAGCAAATGCAATGATCCGACATCCTTCTCAGATGGAAACACAAAAACTAAAGAAACTGACAACACCAAGCTAGACATATTGGAAGCTCTGCGACGTTCATAGACACGGGCTAGAGAGGCAGAGAAAAAAGATGAACTTGTCATTTTGGAGAATGAAAAACTTTTTAAAACAGGTTCTGGATATTTGAATATATTTCTTTTGTTAGAGATATTTAATCTCAACTACTCCCTTCAGCTAAGGATGCGTTCCTGCTTTTAAGGAAATTTAAGAAGAATGCTTTTTGAAATAGATTTGGATTAATGCGCATTAATTAGCTATTTACTCTCACACACTTTGTGGGTAGTAACAAATAATAATATTTTATTCTCCTTAGCTGTCCACTGTAGTTTTGATTTTAATTCCTTTTTGTAGTCATTTTGCTTATTGCATGAAGAAGGAAAGAGAGCAACGCAACTCTGCATCTGTGAACATAGTGTAAAGAAGAACAGGGCATCAAAGCTCTCCATATTACTGAATATATATAAATCTGATTGTGTTTATTTTGTGTTGTGTCTCAATTGTGTGTGTTCCTAGCAACTCTTAATTGCATTAGAATGTGTTTAGTTTACTGTTGTGTATGATCTTTTTGCTACTCTATTTTTTATCTACTTCTCTGTCCCTTGGCCCACATCTGGTATCAGAGCCACTGGTTCAAACTTATTTCTGGTCTGCACTTATTTTTTGTTTAACAACCATCAATGGCTTCCACAACCTCAACGTCTGGTGCTTACTTGTCTAGCCTACAAACCCCTCTTTTCACAGGAAAAAAATATTAATATTGGTTATTGACCATGAAAGCCCTGTTTAGATTTCAGGATGTTTGGGAAATTGTAGAGAATGGTTATGCAGAACCAGCAAATCAAGCAGCTTATAATGCTCTCACACAAGCAGAGAAAGATCTTTTGAAAGATCAGAGAAAGAAGGATGGAAAATCCCTTTTCTACATTCATCAAGCAATGCATGAAAGCACATTTCCAAGAGTTTCAACAGCAATGCAAGCAAAAGGAGGCATGGGACACACTACAAATAGCCTATCAAGGTAAGGACAAAGCTAAAGCTGCAAAACTCCACTTAAAAGAGAATTTGAAAATATAAGTATGAAAGATTCAAAATCTGTGGAGTTGTTTTTTACTCGTGTTGTTGGGCTAGTAAATCAGATAAAATCTCATGGGGAAACATTAGAAGAGACAAGGATAGTTGAGAAAATGTTAAGGGTTTTTCCTACTAAGTTTGATCCTTTAGTTATTGCTATAGAGGAAACTAAGGACTTAAACCAGCTGACAATGGATGAATTGCATGCATCTTTGATAAATCATGAATATAGGCCGAATAGATCACACACCTCTATTGAGAATGCTTTCTCATCTTAGGCTTCAATAAGCCATGGAAAATGTAGAGGTAGGTTCACACCTAGGGGTAGAGGAAGAAATTCATTTAGAGGACAAGCAGTAGTCCTACAAACCAAGGTGGAAGACAACATAACAATGAACACTTTCAAAGTCATTCAAGTGGTCAAAGACAAGATAAGTCACATATTCAATGTCATTATTGCAAAAATTATGGTCATTACTCCTTTGAGTGCAGGAAGAAACATGACCAAGGATGAAAAAATCAAAATCCCCCATAAAATTCTACAAAAACTATGTTTATTGCATGTGCAAAGATTGTTGAAGCAATTTCTACAAAATCACTAGTTGAATGCAATATGGTTCAAGACAGTCCAAATGATATTTGGTATTTAGATTCTGGCTGTAGCAATCATATGTCTGGAAATTTAGAATTATTTTCAAGCTTGGATAAATTAGTCACTTTAAATGTTACTCTTGGGAACAATAATCAAGTGAATGTTATGGGAAAACCCGCTGTTGACATTCTAACCAAAAAGGGGGAGCAAAAAATCATTTAAGATGTTTTTTATGTTACTAGTCTGAAGCACAATCTGATGAGTATTGGTCAATTAGCACATAAAGGATACAAAATTTACATGAAAAATAATGCATGTGTTATTCTTGATAAATATCCATGTGCCCAGTTGATAGCAAAGGTACAAATAACAAAAAATTGAATATTCCCATTGAGGTTGAAACCTGACATCAAAAGAAACGCAGCTAAAGCTTATCATATGGCAGAAAACACACAAGTTGGAATAGCATTAAAGGTTGAAAGTTCTCAAGACACCTCTCAAGGTTTCTTTGGAAATGAACAAGGTAGCAAAGTTGCTCCGGAAGGCTGCTCTGGAAACATACAAAGTTGCAAAGTTGCTCTGGAAGGTTGCTCCGGAAAGGCATAAATTGAAACCAAATATGAACAAAATGGTAATATAACTGTTCAAACAACTTTTTAGTCAGTGGTAAAGAATGAATCTTGGTTGTGGCATTTGAGATTTGGTTAATTAAACTTTGGAGGTCTGAATTTGTTGCATAGAAAGAATATGGTTAAGGGGCTACCATTGATTCAAAAACTAGAAAGAGTATGTGAAGCGTGCATTTTGGGTAAACAATATAGAAAAACATTTCCTATTGGAAAATCAAAAAGAGCATGTAAACCACTTGAGATTGTTCACTCTGATATATGTGGACCAATGCAAACTCCTTCCATTGGAGGGTGCACATATTTTTTGACTTTTATTGATGATTATACAAGAAAGACATGGGTCTATTTTTGAGGCAAAAATCTGATGCATTTGGAGTCTTTCAGTAGTTCAAGGCTCTTGTAGAGTAGCAAAGTTGTTACTACATCAATATATTAAGGATTGATAGAGGCAGTGAGTATAGTTCTAATGATTTTTTGAATTATTGCAGCCAACATGGTATTCACAAACAATTCATAGCCGTTACACACCTCAACAAAATGGTGTGGCTGAAAGAGGAAATCGAACTATGATGTATATGGCAAGAAGTATGTTGAAATCAATGCATTTACCAAATGAATATTGGGCTGAAGCAGTAGCAACTGCTGTTTATATTTTAAATAGATGTCCAACTACAAGTGTTAGAAATGTGATTCCTCAATAGGCTTGGAGTGGTAGAAAGCACAATGTTGCTCACTTCAAAGTTTTTGGATAAATTGCATATGCTCATGTGCCTGAAGATCTCAGAAGAAATTTGATAATAGAGGTGAGAAATATATTTTTGTTGGGTATTCAGAAGATACAAAAGCTTATAAGTTGTTTAATCCAATTACAAGAAAAGTTATAATCAGCAGAGATGTGCAATTTGTAGAGAATGAAGCATGGGATGGAAGTGTAGAAAAAATAATAAGTGTAGCAGTAGCTGATCCACATGATTATATGAATGATTAAGTGATAGAACAACAAGGTATTCCTTAAGCAATACCTCCTCCCACTCCTAGACATGCAACACAAGTTGTAGCACAAGCTACACCTCATTCTACAACAAGACTTTCAAGAAATCATAATTTTACACCTACACAACAAACTCCACAAAGAATATCAGCCATAACACCATCTAGAAGTCCATCAAACTTAGTTGATAGAAGCATCTCATCAGATCCTACATTGGCAATCTTATTGCAATGAAAAAAAAAAAGTTTAAGAGACATATATGAAGCTGATTTTAGTGTTGACAAATCAAATTCATTTTTTGTTTTTTCTTTATTTTCAAAAGTTGTTGATCCAATATTCTTTGATGAAGCAATTAAGGATGAAGCATGAGCTGAAGCTATGGATGAAGAGATTGAAGCTATTGAAAAGATCAATACTTGGGAGTTGGTGGATCATCCTCATGGAAAGGATGTAATAAGTCTAAAGTGGATTTATAAAACAAAGTATGGAATAGATGGAAATGTGCTGAAGCATAAGGCAAGGCTGGTTGCTAGAGTTTCACTCAGCAACTTCGTATTGGCTACACTAAAATATTTGCACCTATAGCTCACCTGGATATGGTAAGAAGTGTTTTGGCCATTGTAGCTCAAAAGAAGCGGCATGTTTTTCAAATGGATGTAAAATTTAAATTTTTAAATGGTTTCATTGAAGAGGAAGTTTATGTTGAGCAACCAGAAGGATATGAAATTGTAGGTCATGAAGGAAAAGTATACAAGCTGAAAAAGGCGCTTTATGGACTCAAGCAAGCTCCTAGAGCATGGTATAGTCGAATTGATTCTTATTTAATTAAGAATAGTTTTAGTAGGTGCAGCAATGAGCCAACTTTATATATAAATATGGATAAAGAAGGTAAAATGTTGATAGTTTGTCTTTATGTAGATGATTTGATCTTTATGGGAGACCTTTCTATAAATCTCTTTAAGGCAGCTATGATGAAAAAGTTTGAGATGACTGATATGGGTCTTATGAAATAGTTTTTGGGAATAGAAGTTAAGCAATCAAAAGATGGTATTTTTATTTCTCAATCAAAATATGCAAGTGATGTGTTGAAAAGATTTAATATGTTGAATTGCAAATCAGCTCTTACACCAGCTGTGACAGGACTGAAGTTAAGCAAGGAAGATGATGGTTCATTAGTTGATCCTAAATTGTTTAAAAAGATGGTTGGTAGTCTCATGTACTTGACTACCACAAGACCTGACATCATGTATGGTGTAATTCTTATCTCAAGGTTCATGGAGTCTTCAAAAGACTCTCATTGGCAAGCTGGAAAAAGGATATTGAGGTACGTATGTGGAACTAAGAACTATGGAATTTTGTATTCAGTTGTAGATTATTTCAAACTCATTGGATACATGGACAACGATTGTGCTGGCAGCGTAGATGATAGAAAAAGTACTTCTGGTTATGCCTTTAATTTTGGATCAGGTGTTGTATCATGGGCTTCAAAGAAACAACCCATTGTCACACTTTCTTCAGCAGAAGAGAAGTATGTTGCAGCCACAACAACATCATGTCAAGCCATATGGATGAGAAGAATGTTAGCTCAGTTGATGCATAAACAAGATGAAGCAACAATGATTTACTGTGATAATAACTCAGCCATTGCATTGTCTAAAAAACATATTTTTCATATAAGAAGCAAGCACATAGACACTAGATTTAATTTTATGAGAGTTAGTGAATAACAAAGAAATATGTTTGGAGTTCTATAGATCAAAAGATCAATTTGTTGATATTTTCACTAAACCATTGGCGAGAGACACATTTGAATATTTGAGAAGTTGTTTGGGTGTTTGTGTTGAAGATGAATGCTCTAGAAATTTATATGCTAGTGTGGATGCTCTGGAACTTGCAATAAGACGCTCTAGAACTTTTTGAACATAATTCAGGAACAAAATGAAGATGCTCCAGAACTTGAAGGAAGACTAAAGATGAATGCGTCGAAACTTTTTGAGAAGTATATTGGGAATCAAGGAAGATGCTCTCAAAATTTTTTGAGCAAAATGTCAGCTAGTTGAGATTAAGGGGGAGTGTTAGAGATATTCAATCTCAACTATTCCCTCCAGCTAAGGATGCATACCTACTTTTAAGGAAATTTAAGAGGAATGCTTTTTGAAATAGATTTGGATTAAAGCGCATTAATTGGCTATTTACTCTCACACACTTTGTGGGTAGTAAAAAATAATAATATTTTATTCTCCTTAGCTATCCACCGTAGTTTTGATTTTAATTCCTTTTTGTAGTCATTTTGCTTATTGCATGAAGAAGGAAAGAGAGCAATGCAACTCTACATCTGTTAACATAGTGTAAAGAAGAATAGGGCATCAAAGCTCTCCAAATTACTGAATATATATAAATCTGATTGTGTTTATTTTGTGTTGTGTCTCAATTGTGTGTGTTCCTAGCAGCTCTTAATTGCATTAGAATGTGTTTAGTTTACTATTGTTAGCCAATAGGCTTTATATGTGGGGGAACCCCACCGGTATTTCCCTAGTCTGACACCACCGAGAAGATTCCGGTGGGGCTCCACCCCTATAACAGCATAGCGTCCGGCGATAATTTTTAGAAAATTAGCACCTCCAACACGGTAGTGCATAAAAATAAAAAATGAAGAGATAAATGTTGACGGATGATCTGACATGACCATTACGTACTGTATGTTTGGCCCCATGAATTAATTTACGCTGAAGGCGTATCCTTATCTGAAAGGCACGAGCTAAGTTTGACCATGTCACTTTCACAACTTTCACGGGCCTGGGCATTTGATTTTTCGTGCACAGTCATTCGCCGGCTGGAGGAAAATTTCCCCATTTTACGCATGTCACCATTAAAAAATCAGATCCGTCACTAGGCAGGTACTGTGATATTTTAAAAAAAATTACGTTCATTTCGTCTCCCACAAGTTAGGTAGAACCATCGAAAGCCATAGGACTATTCGTGAGGATTTTTAGCGAGTTACTTAAAAAGGATACTCAACTTTTGATTTGTAGAAATCAACTTAATTTAATAGGAAGAAAAAAGACACGTGCAGGAAGGGAAAATATGAAAATTTATTAACATCGCAACCCCTTAACTAATATTATTGCAAATCACACCTTCAAACATTTAAATTTTAAATTTACATCTTCATTTAAGAAATTTAGATATAACAATGAAATTATCTCTATCATGCCATTTCATTTTTATATTTTGAATTTATTTTTTTTATATTGGAAATTGTATCATCAAAGAAAAATGAAAATTACGGTCAATATCCTAACAATGAAGGCATTTAGGTTTTAACATTACAACATCTTGTTTTATTTTCTATTTTTAAATAATTGTCGTCATTTATTTGAAAAAGTTATTTTGTTTTTAAAAATTTATTATACTTATTATAAATAATATAAGATTAAAATTTATAATTAATAATAAATAATTTAATTATACTTATTATAAATAATATAAGATTAAAATTTATAATTAATAATAAATAATTTAATTATACTTATTATTATAGTTTTATATAGTAAAAAAATAGATCACAATTTATTCTGATTGACTTTGCACACTTCTTCGACGTACCCATTGCACACTAAGGTGCAATTTCTAGTAAATTACCTTTGCCCGCAGTTAAAATGGAAGACATCAAAACTGCCAGTAGATTTCCCACTTTATCAGTTGATTTCACAAGCATTCCCTCCACTCAAATTAAATTTGCAAGCGTATAGTTTGAAAATGTTTTGATATTTATTATTAATTGCGGTCGCTATCTCTAGTTAGATCAATTGTCAAAAACATTTGATTGAAAATTTGATTTTTGTATTTTAATATTTTATTTCTTTTTTAGAAAATAAGAAATTTGTTTGATCAAAATTAATTGAGTTTTCAAAAGTAAGAATAATTTAAAACTTGTTACATTTCATATTTAGTATAATATTATATTATCAATTTTAAGAAGTAATCATGATATCATGGGAAACTCCAGTATATTAAAAAAAAAACAAGGCAATAAAAATATTAATATAAATTATGAGTGTTAATTGTTATTTTAGCAATAGTGGTTAACATGATTATAATAATAGGAATAGTCTTAAATGAAATATTAGTAATTTATTTAAATAATGTTATCATTTTAAAGTATAAAAATTGATGGGATATCCCTAAAGATAATGTTGGCCAATGATCAGTAAACAATAGTGTAGTATTTTTTTCAAAATTAGATTTAATCTTAACAATATTATTATTCTTTTTTATTTAATGATAAAACAACTACATTGTAAAATATTCAACAACATTTAGATTTAATCTTAATAATGTTATTGTTATTTCTTATTTAAAGATCAAACAACTATATTGTTGTTAAATATTCAATAACATTTACATAATGCATTTAAAAGGGATTTGGGAGGAGGTAATCTTGGAACCATTAATGGAAAGTACATAATTACCATTGAAGTAAAGATAGAGATTTTCCCACTTTAACCCTTTTAATAGCATAAACATAGAAATAAAATAACTAGAGTAAAAATGGTATTGAAAATTAATAACTATGAGTAAATATAGTGTTCAAAATTTATAACTATGAGTAAATATGGTGTTGAAAATTAGTAACTATGATATTAATATTAATACCAATTTTGATAAAATGAATTAATTTTAAATGGAGGGTAACTCCATAATAATATTAATTACATCATGAAAATGATAATAACATCATTAAGGAGAATGAGGATATCATAAATGTTCAAATTGTGGAAATAATATTATTATTTCCCTTTGGAAAATAATTAGGAAAATATAACCAAGGATCAAACAATAGTATTATTTCTCCTTTGAGCAATCAATGATGATAATTATTAAAGGCTTTTGTTGAATTTAATTAATAGCAATTTATGGTAATTAAATAATAATGTTAATCTTTACGTATGGGTGGTAATAGAGATTAGAGTGTGGCAAGTCTTTATGTTGAGTCCAACTTAAAGTTAGAAACACTCGTGCTATGTCTTAGGGTGTATGTGAAGGATATCCACACATCCACTCTTATTATCCTTTCTCCTCCTTCCCGAGCAGTACATCTACAATGAAGTTGAATGAGGCACCAATTCAATGTGTATAGTTTACATCCCATGCTAATGCATGGATATCAACTATTAGTGGTTTTCATGTCGTGGTTTAATTTTTTTTATTAAAAATGGTTGTCTTTCCCCAATATGTAAAATGGAGTTTGAGCAATTGACTACATCAATGCCTTGTGGGATTTGAATATGCCATTATTTCTAAATTTGAGAATTAAGCCTTTATGAATAGCAAAGGAAGGGCTAGCATCTTGAACATAGTTCGATCATAACATATTTGTTAATTGCATGGTTTATATATATATATTGCAAAGGAGGAATGAATTATGATGACCTAGCCCATGTTTCTCTCCTGGTCACATCAGCGGGGGCTTAGGAATGTGTGTCATATTCCTTGGGTCAAATGGTCCTGGCCAAGAATCTAGAGGCACTGGAAATTTTCTTCTACGTAGGATGGACAATAAAGGCACCACTGCCAAACCCCGGCCAAAGCTAGGTAGTTTCTTTATATTGAGCTACAAAGGTATTTTCTAGGGATTTATGAAATTGAGCAATGTAGTTTAGGGGTAAGGTGGGTTTCACTTTCTAGAAGTCTTGCTAGCTCCAATTCTAGAGGCCCTATTTTGATCCTCGTAAAGAACACAAAAATGTGCAATGTGAGATGGGTTACCTTGTGTGAATTACCCAAGTTACACAGGTTCTATTCTTATGAAACATGTGTGAGAAATTTTGAAATAGAAGATGGGTTAACCATGGAATAGTCTTTCTAAATCAGAAGGGGCACAACTTATGCATCCCCTAACACAATCTTAAATCTAACTCTAATAATAGACACCCCAATGCCTAAAAAAGTATGGGTGTTACATAAATTGCATCCCTAAAAATAAATATTTTTAAGACACATGCTTGTAAGGAGTCTATCAATATGGACCATAAGATAATTCCTTAGTGATTTGGTTTAGGTTCTATCAAATAAACTAATTTTTTTTTTTTTTTTGTAATATAAACTGTGACAAGTACCAGGCATGGAATAGATAGTGCAACTGATGATGAACGGCTTGAAAAAGAAGTATTGCTTTGTAAAGGGCAACACATCATGCTCACATCCAACATATGGACACAAGCAGGCCTGGTGAATGGAGTTCTTGGCGAAGTTGTTGAAATCAATTATAGCCCTGGTTCCAAACCACCAAATGTTCCCTTGTATGTTGTTACAAGGTTCGATAGCTACAGTGGACCCCCATGGAATGACCATGACCCTGAGAGCATACCAACCATACCTGTTTCCTTGGGCAATAGAAGGCAGATACCGCTTACGATGGCGTGGGCTATTACCATACACAAAGCTCAAGGACTAACATTGCAAAAGGCAACAATTGATATTGGTAAAATAGATAGGTAGGGGCTAACATTTACAACCATATCTAGAGTTAAATCATTAAATGATCTTCGCATTCAACCACCATTCTCTTTTGAAAGATATTCCAAAATGCAAACCAATCCATTTGCAATCATAAGTGAGAGGAGGCACACTTACAACAACTATGTCTCTCCTAAAACAAGGTATGCAGCTCTCCTCCCTATCCATTTGATATCTCTCCCCAATTCCCATGGTGCTTAAAATTGCTTCTACAAGTTGACTTCATCAATGCCTATTCTACGCACCTAGCCACCCCATTCCTTTTGTTGTATAGGTATTCAAGACAAATCACATAGACCACATAAGCTCATCCCCAAAAAAAATTGCACCGCTCCTACATGTTCATAATATAATACCAAAGTGTATTAGCCTATTAGCATAACCATTGCACCTCATTGGGGTGCAAGTGCTAGTGTATGATCTTTTTGCTACTCTATTTTTTATCTACTCTTCTGCCCCTTGGCCCACATCTTTGTGAATTCTATAGCTAGCCTATGATACTCATTTTGTTTCTCTTTATCTGATATGGAAGAAATAAGGAAAAATTATTCAAAAGCAACATCAGAGAAATGAATAAATTTAACTTTTCTATTAAAAATTAAAAACACTATTCAACTCTTCAATAATAATCAACATGTTTTCCACATATTAAATATTGTAGAGATAGCGATGGGTGTTTATGCCTCCAAAATAAGATTGCAAAGACAAAGACTATAATTAACACCACCAAACACGCAATAGAAAGTCCCATAATTGGACTTTCAATTTTGTGGCTGTAGTCATAGCCATTCTCTTGTCAACAATCCCTCTCATAATATTGTTCCCCATCCTGCATTTCTCCTTGCTCACTAGACGGTCTCTTTGTGTAGAGAAAAGAGGAGGTAACATCTGAGAAAACAACTACATGGCCTCCTTACTATGGCCATTCTAAACATAGCATGCAATCATTGCATTCCATGAGCTCACATTCCTTTGAGTCATTTCAGTCGAACATTACAGGTCATACCGTGAACCCAATAAACCTGAGGCTAATTGGCACTTTGTGACAAAAATAGGAGGTCATGTTGGTCACTTTGTCTTCAATTGTGCTATTCTATCCATTTAAATCAATTAATGCCTTGTTTCTATTTATGCATGGATTTATAGTGCTTGTAGTACCCCTCTACTTTTGGCCTTCATGACAATTGTTTGGATGAATTGTATGTCACGTTGGGTTCGTTAGTTTACATTGATTAATGAATTTTGAATTATACGATAAAGTAAATATTAGGATTAGCCTTGGGTAATCAATTTACATTAATTTACAAGGTAACTTAATTAATTGAGAATTAAAAAAATAATTAAAAGTATTATGAAAAGATATTATATGTATTTTAATTATTAATTATTATTTTAAACAGTGAGATTAAATGTTTAAGGATAATGAAATAAATAAAGATTAAAAAGATAAATTATTATTATTAATTTTAATTAATTATAGAGAGAGATATAACTTTTATAAAATAAGATTAATTATTAAATAGACTAAGGTTATGAAATTTAATGAAGGTGGTTGTTAATTAAATTACTTTGTTGAAAAGTAAATGTTTTATTAAACTGTATGGTTGTTAAGTAAGTCTCATTTGCTTGAAATCTTCAAAAGCCTTTTCATCAAAGGCAGCTGGGCTTTCCAGGAAACCACATCTCGGTAAGATATTCTGTCAACAGTGGATCCGTGGGATCTACCTTTCCGAGATATGAAAGGAATGTCCACTGGAATTTTCCAGGGAGAATATCTGGTAGAAATTCGCCTACGTTCTGGTGGATGTTCATACTCTGTTCAAAAGCTTCCATTTTGGCACAAGTAGAGGGGTGTTGGCAGAAGTGGTGGAACCTGACTTAATGCCTGAGAAATGCACCTGCGGGATAAAATTTGTGCAAAACCTTGAGGTAATTCATTGGCCACAATTTCATTGAGTTGTTTTATTTTTATTTAGAAAGGGTACCAGTCAGATGATTTTCCTTGCTCATTCATGGTTGGATACTTTTACAATATATATAACATTCACTTACTGGAGTATCTTAGAATTCGATTGGTATTTTCAACAGTCTCAACTAGTACCGTTATAGGGGTGCATTTTGTTATTTGATATTCACAATGAATAAAAGTGCAGGAGAAGATTTTTTTTTTTTTAAATGGGAAAATGTGTGGAAACCAGATTTTAGATTCGATACAAATCCTTAACAATCTTCTTTGAACCTTTAATCCCGCCCTTCAAGTCATAACATCAGTATTCTGTCTCTGGACATCTGATTTATTGCGCCCTGTTATAGAGCGACCTTATTTTTCCCGTTGGTTCATTTAGCATCGCCAATATCCGCCACAAGAATTTTGTAGCCGCCTGAAATGAAGGAAACGGTTCACATCCCTCTGAACAATTTCTCTTGCAACAAATTAGGAGATGAATATAGTTACTGCGTGGCAATCTGAACTTACTGGGAGGTGCCTTGTCTATGCGTCCACATGTTTGAATACATAACCACCTGGGCACTCTTCCGCTTTAGGTTTTGACTCCTCCAGAGTCTTTCTAGCTGGTAATGACCTTTCACTTCTCCTATTTGGCGAATTTGCAGCCTAAAAATAAGGTTTTTTGCGGTAGTTTTAGAGTATGTTTATAAAAATTAACCTTAAGAGGTTTTCCAGATTAGAGCAAGCTCTTCGAAAAACATCAGAGATGGTGCAGGCTTTAACTGCAGAGCAGTTTTCTCTAGAAAATTGAGACCGTTTAGCGAGTATCGAGGTTTGCCGATCTGGGGTCCCCACTTATTTGGTAAATTAAAAAATAAAAAAATAAAAATTTCTGAGCCATAATTTTTGTGTTCGTCAGCGAATAATCACAATCATAATAAATGGTTTCTTATGCAATCCTCATTTGGAGTGAAAGCTTTCGATGGAAAGGAAAACTAAAAATTCTGGATCTTGGTTTTACCATACGGTTAATATTAAAAGAAAAGTTTCTATTATAGGAATATCAATATTGATACTAGGAATATTAATATTGGAACTTAAAGATATCAATTGGAAAAAGTTAAATAAAGACATCAATTGGAAAATTGCGTGAGTATTGAAATGAACGCAAGAGCTGTTCTCAATTACGTTAGATTAGTAGAAGTGCATGGTAGTAATCTTGCTGTGGTCACCACAGTTAACTTTTAATTTACAATTGTCACTGAAGAAATAATGTGTCAGTCAACAAGAATTGTAACAATTAACTTTGCATAGTTCTTGGTGCTCAGGCTGAAACTTGACTTAAACTGTGAATTTAACCCAAACTGCATGCTCCAAAAACTCTTATATAAACGTGACACATCTTAATGGTTTCGTTTTAAATTTATTCTCTATCACCAATTCATAGTAAACAGAATTTATGAAATTTCAGTTAAACGTGGTTAACTCAACTTTACCTATAGCTGAATGCTTGCATCTGATTGCTTATTATGAGCAAAAAATAAAAATAAAAATAAAAATAAAAATTAATAAAATATTTAATATTCCTAATATATATAGAGAATAAATAATCAATTTAATAAATAATAGGTAATCATAAAATATTTAAAAAAAATAAAATTGGGAATTTATTATCATGTTAATGAATTAAAGATTAATGGTCTCGGTTTTTGGAGTTAGTAGATATTAACGATGTTATGATATGGTAATGCAAATGGAATAGATAGGTTTTATTTATGAGTTTATTTTAATGTGATCTATTCTAGTGAATGGGTTGTATCTCAAATAATAGGATTTCTTTAATTACTTTAAATAAAATAAAATTAAGTATTATTCACTCAATCTAGGTACGTTAAAATTAGATTTATTTTCAATTATGTTTAAAATTATATTTATTTGTGGATGCATTTAAATAGTTTTGTTTTCTCAAAAGTATTTAAAACAGAAAGGTTTAGATTTATTTCAAATTAGTTTTAATTACAAGACCACTTAAAATTAAATTTATTTACTATTGCTCTAATATTAAATTTATGAATTATGTTATATTTTTTTTACTAAATTTATTATAGGTTATATTAAGTAATGTTCACTATTGAAGTACATTTAATATTTGAATTACTTTTAGGTACATTTCAAGCAGATTTATTCCTAACACATTTAGATTAGATCTATTTACTAAGTCCCTTCAAATTAGATTTATATACAAGTTATTTAAAGTTAAATTTATTTATAGATTCATTTTCTAATAGATTTGTGGTTTGCACGTATGTTATAGTTTGATTAGATTTAATTGAAGTAGATAAACATGTTACATGTGAATTAGATTTATTATAGGTTATAATTTAAATCTTGATTAATCTAAAGTAAACAAAAGTACAGGCTAGGAGTTTTTAAATCAAAAGAAATATGATTTGTTTGCATACTATAGGTTTCATAGTTCTCTTCTATTTATAAGATATTATGAAGGAAATGCATTTAATTATAGTCCACTATTTAATTATTCTTTACATTATCCTTCGTAAGGATGGATTTACGTTTATATGAATGGAAATTTATAGTTTATCTTGTACATGTTTTAGATAGTTATTATTTATTCTGAATACTCTTTGGTATTATGCATGCTAGTGGTTCCATGTTGATTATGTCCTCCTCTTGGTTATTTTGCTATTAAATTAACTTTTATGAATAGTCATGTTTTGGATGAGTTGGGAACCTGTAAATGTTTAAGTCACTCCCTTTTGATAAGTTATGGGTGTAGGTTGTTAGGCTTCGAGAGGAAATGGGAAATCTATTGTCTGTTGCATTTTCTCATGATTAGACCATTGTGATCTATTGATCGTATTATTTTATCTTGAGCTCTTGTGGGTGTACCTTGTTTCATGATTTTCCCTACCTTTGGTTATGACTATAAGCGAGATGGTTCATGCCTCACACGTGTATTCGTTTTGTGAATTTTATGGTTGGTACACCCACTACTACATGAGAAGAGGTTTTAAGACATTAATTTAAGACAAAATATCAATTTTTTCTTAAATATATATTTTATGTTTAAATTATATTTTTAATTTTCTAATTGTCTTAAATTAAGACAATAAAAAATAATTTTCCAAAAAAAATTTATTTTCCCTCTCACATTTGACATGCATTTTCCTTTTCCCTCCACGAGCTTCAATGACGACCTTAGACACGGCCCGATATCGAAAAAATTGGGGGTTTTTCTCAGCCAACAGCATGCCTGTCTACTCTCTCAGTGGTAATGTTTCGATTCTGGCCAATGACACCACTGTCGAGAGCTTCTGTGTGGCCATAGCAAGGACAGATACCAAGCTTCTTCAAGAGGCGTTAGATTGGGCCAGTGGGAGCGGCGGAGCAGATTGCCAGGCTATTCAGGTCGGCGGGACTTGCTATGAGCCTAATACAATTGCAGACCACACCTCTTATGCCTTCAACAGCTATTATCACAAGATGGGCATGCAAACTAGGTCTTGTTCTTTCAACGGGATTGCCATGATTGCTCCTACTGATCCCAGTAAGTTGGGGATTTTTTTTCTTTAATTCTTTAGATTGGGGCACTCTGTTTTCTTCTTTTGCATGTCACAATTCTTGTAATTTCACCGGCAGGTAATAATGATTACACCTAACTATTATACATAACTTTAAAATTTTCCTTTATTAATATGATTACCACTATAAATTAACCACATTAGATCATTGAATGAATATGGGGTTCAACATTTTTGTAGTATGTTGGTTTGTAGGCCATTAATACTCTGTTCTAGTTCATTTGACAGTCATCTGTCTTGAGCTATCATTTGAGAGTATATGTCATATTGTGTGGCTTAGGTTTCTAGATTTTCCTTTTTTCCATTCTGTGTTTAAATTCTAGGTATATTTTTTATTTCTACTCGAAGATGCATCTTATCTTTCAATTTTTTAAAAAACTATTTTACAGAATACTATCCATGAATTTTTCGATGACAGAGGTCAGTAGTGGGGTAAACTTTTTTCTGACATTGTTGATTGTTTAAATATTTGAAAAATCTCTTAGATCTGGAATGCCTTTATATCTAGTCCTCCCCATCATTTATTTGTTTTTCTTTTACTATTCACAACATAGGATTCATGATATTCTCTTTTTAGTTCCCAATGAGTTGTATAATGTCAGACCTGCAACCCTGCCTGTTTACAGGAACTATTTATAAATTTTGCAGTCTAACATGCTATTTAATAATAATGGTTTCAATCGATTATGCATTTGGAACAGACCGTACTTTGGAACAAAAAATGCTAGTCTATTTTGAGTTGAAATAAAAGGCCACTCTCGTGAGATACTATTAGAGGCTTTCTCACGAATCCATTATCTTTAAAATTAAGCTGATAAAATGCATTAAAAGTCAGGGAAAACTATATTTTCACATTTATACTATGCCTTGATCGTTTGGTGGGTCATTTTTAGTTAGATTATAGTGGACTTAAGGATCATTGGTTATTGAGGAATAGTCTTACCCACTCACATTTCCTTTGGAAGTCTATATATATTAACAGGGGTTTGTACCCAACTTGAAGTGCTATTGTAACTTCTAGTGATTTTTTCCCACTTTGCATGCAAATTGGAAGGTGCCATCCTTTCTTCTACATGTTAACATTTGCCATCAGTTTTCTAACAGATTATTTTTCTCTTTTGTGTTGCCTTGTTGGATTTTGAAGTCCTTGTCACCTTGCAGGATTTATCTTTCCCAAGGATGGCAATGAGAAATCAACCATCATGATAGTGATCTGCATACTCACGGGTCCTTGCTTTGGTACTACTTGAATGTCCTTGTTTTTAATGTAGAACTTCAGTCTCTTTGGACTGGAATTATGAAAGGACGATCTAATACATGCATTTCTTGTTTGCTTATGCCATTTTCCTCTTCCACATCTAACTGTGGACATAGTTTGAGATTGAAAATAGTATCTAAAGATTAATGTTTGAAGTCTTTTAACATTTGCACTCTCATTTATCTATATTAAGGGTAAGGTTTTAAGAATGTGAAGATAGCATACATTGGTTTGATATAGGACTTATGAATGGAGTATTCAGTATAGACAGTTTTCTTTCTCCTGTGAACATAATTTGGAGCACCATTAGAATTATATGTTGTTAATCATGTCGATTGCATAGAAATACAATACATGTATGTGTTTAGTGGCATAACATAATAGCAACATACATGAAGCTTGAGAAGAATTGAATAATTTTTTATTCTTGGAATTGAAATTAAACACCAAGTGATCTTATTATCTTCTCAAAATATGTAAATGAATGTCATGGTTTTGCAGGTCATTGCTTCCTGTGTCAAAGGAATATGTATTTCTGATGTTATATGTTGACACTGTTGTGCTGCCAAATCATTAGAGGAATGGGTTGTTTCAGATGGTCTCTCTAAACATAGAACAACACTTGACAGGTTATTACAGCTAAGAGTATTTCTTGAAGTTACTAACAGGTATTCCCTCCATTGTAGTAAGAGTAATCAATTTTTTTTAATAAAAATTTGATCAAATGTATTTTCTACATCATTATGCTTTTCCATGTGGAGGACATCCTGAATTTCAAGGGCTGAAACTGGCATTGGTTGATGTAATAATTATTTCTCGTTTACCTTATTTGGAGGTTTGATATGTCCTTATGAGCTCTTTGCGATTCTCTAAATGGATACATGAATGTATATTTTTTAGTCCATCCTACAGTTATGTGGAAGTTGTAGGGGAATTTATTCTCAAAGGCATATCCACTTGCGGAACTATTTGGAAGAGTTTCCTAAACAAGTGATATTGTACTTGTTTGATGTTGTTTTATGTCAGTATTGAGTTGGCCTTTTCTACTTGACCTTGTTTGGATGTGGATCCTTTCTTGTCATCTCCTAGCATGGGGGGCAGACCTTAGGGTCCACGTGGTCAGGTGGAATGTGCTACACACCCCATTGGGTCCCTAGTCTAAGTTCGTGTTGATACTGTTGATCCAAAACTTCTTCTCAATTCTACTCAACCATCTCAATTATGTAGCATTTTTTTGTATTTGATGTATCTTTTCCTCTTGATGACCATATGCCTATGTACTCCTAAAATATTGTATTGTACTCCAAAAATGATGTAATGTACCCCTAAAATGATTGTTGCACATTATTTTATCTTTGTAGCCCTTGTGTGGTTAATGATTCATGGTAGTTGTTATTTGATGTGTTGTATTTGTGGAAATATGCTCCAAAAATTGTAATATTGAACTATGAATTGAATTGTATTAAAATATTGTATCATCCTTCATGTCTTTTGATCATGTATGGTTGTATGTTAATACTGTAATCTTGGTTTCCTTTCTCTATCGTTTTGGTAAGAGTTTTAATTTCGTAATGCCAACCTGTGCACCCCAAAGGATGTAGATGACTTTGCAAATATATATTTTATTTTCATGTTAAGAAAATACATTTTCATCTTGTGCAATATTTCACTCAAAAAAAAAAAAAAAAAGTGCAGTGTTTTGTTGTCCTTTGGGGTTCGCATGGCAGGGCGTTACAGTGCTTAGGATGCAAACTAGTTGCTCCCTCACATATGACTATACCAAAAAGAGGTGAGTTGTTACCATATATACCATCGCTAAAGTAAAGAGGAAAGTAACCTTGGGTGTTGAGCTCATGTGCTTGTTTTAAGGTTGATATCTTCCTTCAATCGCACTTTAAAAGGTGGATAATAGCTACCCATCTATGTTGCTTGTTTTGCATAACTTCGCAACTTGGAATTTTCTTCCCTGCATCAAGTTTAGTTCTCTCCTAAATGTAGTAGTGCCCTTATGACATTACTGCTTATTGGATCATAGTTTTCTATCTAATAAATTCCATATCGAGTTAAGTTGGTTGGTTTGTTGCCATGCCATTTGACGATATGGAGGCAAGTGCACTGTGAATGAATATTATTTAATATAATTTTGATTCATTGGCTAGGCTTTGTATTTAACAAATATATTGACAATAAGGTTTTGGATACAATGTTCCCTACATACCTCCAGCCTACTGGGCCATTTTTCTTCATCTTCGACTATTTGAATATTTACATTGAATTCAATCAAATGACATTGAATGACTTGTTTAGCTCTTGTTTCAGTTAAATTAATGATTCATTTTCATTCAAACATAGTTTTTCCTAATAGAAAAATGTGGAAGTATAGATAGTGCACATGAACTGTTTGACAAAATGCAAATGTGGTTTGAATGAGGATAAACAAAAAAACAATGCAAAAATTAGATTTAAAAAATCAAAGTGTCTTAGTTGGTGGTCCCTAGAAGTCTCACCACTTACTTGAATGTTTGTTAAAAATCCCTTAGGGAGTGTTCCTTGATTAGATTGGTATTGACAATGAGTATAGGACAAGCACAAGGTAGGTTAGGTCTCTACAAACACACTATAAAACATGATCTAATTACCTATAGTTGTGTTGCTCTTCTCTAAACAAAAACATTCTTCTCATCAAAAATTTGACTACTTTTCTTACTCATCGCAACATTGTTTATCTGGGACTTGTTCAATCAATTACAACAGACATAAAAAGATTGTAACTTCCCCCTACATATGGATATTTTTTATGTTTCCCATCCACAGATTGTCAAAGGTAAAAGGAAAAGGCATCAAGTGAACAATAATTATGCAATTGAAGAGCTAGCCATTCCAGAGCTAATTCTACCCAGGGTTGTTACAATTTAAAGGCCCAACAGTAGGTGGTGGCATGTACTAGGTATTATTTTATGTTGGAGGATCTGGATGGTGCTTAGAGAAAGCTATACAAAGCTATTTTTTATGTGAGGCCATGGGAAAACTTCAAAATGTTGTAGGAATTCACACCTGTGCAAGTGTAAGACTCTTGCAAAAGGTTTCTCTGCTATCTTTTATATGAAGTTTTGTCAGTCCATGGATTATTTTGTCTTTTAGTTTCGGTGTGTCTCCATTTGGAATTTTGTGTGTCAATTCATTGCTTTTTATTCATGAGATTTTGATCTTATTGTTAATATGTGCCCATTTAATATTTTTTTGGTTGTGCAACTGAATTTGTTTGCATTGTATTCACAAAACCAAATTGATTCATTTTTTCTATAGAATAAAGTTCAATATGTGAATCTCTTGTAGTATAAATACCACTTATCAATATTGAAGTCTAATGCAAAAAATTAATCTAATAAAAATGTATTGCATTGTGATACAAGCATTAATATCAACCTACCTAACCCATACATAACTAGTGCTATGCTTATAAGGAACCATTTGGAATTCTTTTGAAAAAAATTTCCTATCTTGAAACATTAGATACTGTAACACAAAATATCTGCAACTTTTATCTCTATTACATGTATATCATCATGAAGTTAGTTAAAAGAAAGCAAACCAAAAGGTATTCTTTATGAAATACTCACTTATGCTCTACAAACATAACAAAACAAACTAGTTGAAATCCTAAGGAGCATAGTGAGTAATCTATTCCATAGTGGATTGGTGTCACTTGTGAGAAGTGACCCTTTCCCAATCCTTGATAATGTCAATGATGAGGATGCAATGCCTTGAAGATGGACAAAATTAGCTCTCAATTGAAGAGAGTGACTTTGCATGAGTTTGTAGATCAAGTTGTGGAGGATTTGATCAAGAATGAAGCCTTTCATTTATAGATTATTTTGATGAGAGAAATAGCCAAATGGATGAATGTGGGACAAAGATTTCACCAATGAGAAGAGGCCACTTGTCAACTTGTGATAGGCTTGAGGATGAGCACATTTTGGTCAATGTGCCAAAGAGAGGGAGATTTCAAATTTGAATTTGAGAGTTAAATGCTGAGTTTGACTTGTGCAAGGGACATGTAAGAGCCATGTAAGAGCTCATAAATGCTTTGTTGGATGTACATGTCCACTTGTTTTTGAATTCAAACTTGAGGGAATATTCCTCAAAGATGCCATGTTGATGGAAAATGCTGATTTTATAAATGAGTTAAAATGATTTATTGGTGCAAGTGGGAAAAGCTAGAGGATGTGACATATATTAGATTAGATTTAATCATGATTAGATTAGCTTAGATGATGATTAGTTTATTTGACCCATTTGACTTGAATATTTTGATTTATTTAAATCAAAAGGGATGGAAGGTGATTTCAGATTTAATTAAATAAAAGCCTTGATTTATTTAATTAAAAGGAGGGTGATGCTAGGATCAAGTTGATTTATTTAATATAATTTGGTGACTTTAGGAGATTGATAAATAAACTTGATTTATTTGATGAATGGATGAATATGACCTAATCGAATGCATGATGTCAATTTCACGTGTCTAGATTTTGCCCCTCTTTGAAGCAATGTACTTGCTACATTGGTTCAAAGAATAAACTTGCCGTGATCAAAATTCAAAAAATTTCTTTTTTTTTTGGATGCCCCAGCAGAAAGAGGTACACTAGTACATTGCCCCCTCGAGAGATCGAGTGAAAAGATTCTATTTGAGGGTTGATCTCACGATAAAGAGGTTCAAAATGGATGGTTATGGATGATGATGCAAATGAGATGGTTTTAAGATGCTTAGAATAACAAATCTATATTATCTTAAATAACCTAAATGATGATACGATGTGATGATGGATGAGATGGATGATGTGATATACTATGATTATGCAAATGTATGATTTATGCAAATGCTTAGACTAACAGATCTATATTATGATGATGATGCAAATGCAATACATGTGAAATGATCGATGTTTCCTATTATGTATGATATGAATGATATGTGGCATGCTAACGGTTTGTGGACGTAGGATGGATGCATGATGGTGATGATGATTAACTACTCATGATGTGATGTTAGTGTGGAAAAGAAGAAGTCAGGTGATGACAAGAGGATCCAACAAGTCCATGATCTGACGAGACTTTATTAGAGATGATGATGATGATAGATGGATGATTTTCTTATCAAGGATTGGGATTTTAAAAGGGCTACTTACCTTATGTTTGATAGCACATGTAGGTATGATGCATCAAGGTATAAAGAACCAGGATGGCATTGTACCTAGTGTGATGTAATTTGACTCAACAAATAGATAGGAGTATTCTTGTTCACACTTGACATACAAAAACCTTGCTAGGACGTACCTAACAAAGCAAGTATTCGCCAAGTTTTTTTAGAAGAATGTCCAACAAGCACAACAAACAAAAGGATAATGATCGTTGCCCCATTCCTATCTCTCTAAATCCTTCGTTCAAACATCATCGAGATGTCCTTGGAATGAGCACAATAAGATAAATCAAAAGAAAAGATCAAGTACACAAACAAGTCAATGTTCTTCATACCTCTAGCCAAAGGGATTTGTTTTGATAGGATAAGAATCCAAGTGATATCCAAAATGATGCCCATTGTCGGAACGATATATCGTAGGACATGCATTCTATAAGATGATGATGGTTTGATAAGTTGATTGATAGGCTATTGATATAAGGTTGATTGACATGTTTGAAAATGATCAAGAGTTTGATTTTGCATTTAACGGTTTGTTGCTTCGATTTTGATTTTATGTTTGAAGCTTGTTTTTGCTGATTGTTGTGATTGTTTCTGTTTGTTTTGCCAAATGATGAAGGTGATGATTAGTTTATTATGGATGATTGATTATTTCGAGTGAAAGCAAAATAAGACAGATGGATTTTTTTCAAATATTTGGATGTTTTTGACATTTTTTGGAATGTTTTGAGGCTGTTTTTGGTATTTTCTTGATTTTACAAATGTTCTTATTTTTAATTTTTTCAAATGTTTTTGGATTTTGTGTTTTGAATTTTGGATTTTGATGTTTTTTTGAATGTTTTTGGATTTTTTATGTTTTTGAATGTTTTTGGATTTGATGTCTTAGGGTTGATCAAATATTAGCCTTGCCTATGTTTAAGCTCGACCATGTAGTTCAATAACGTTTTGACGCTTTCCTCGACTTTATGAATGTTTTTTTATTTTTATATGATTTTGGATTTTTTTGAATTTTAATGTTTTGAACGTTTTGGATTTTGATGTTTTGAATGTTTTTAAAATGTTTTTGGATTTTGATGTGTTTTGGATGTTTTTGAATTTTTCTCATAATTTTGACGTTTTGGATATGGACATGATATGAGTGCTCTGTTTGGGATTTTGTTGAAGACCAAGCTAAGGTTGACTGATCAAATTGATGGATTGATGATGATGATAACATTGTTGAGGATACACAACAATGCAAGGATTGGAATGATCAGGATTGATGATGATAACATTGTCGAGGATACACGACAATGCAAGGATAGTGTTAAGCAACACAAGGATATCCTGAGATGATGATTTTCTAATTGGATTTGATTGATTAGGATTGATAATGATAACATTGTCGAGGATACATGACAATGCAAGGATAGTGTTAAGCAACACAAGGATATCCCAAGATGATGATTTTCTGATTAGATTTGATTGATTAAGATTGTTGAAGCTTGGTTTGGAAAAAAAGTTGTTTGAATGATTTCATGTGACATTTGAAGTGCAACTTAGATGCAATTGATGGTGATTACTTGGATTGATGTTCAATGAAAGGTGAAGACTGATAAGGAATGTCTTCTCGTCAAAATGTGCCATGGATTAGTGATTTGGATTTTGGAATACGAATTCTTGACCAATTTGGTTTCACATTTGTCAATGTTAGTATCACCACATAACTTGGAGGATATAGATCAAGATTTATTCCCAACGCAAGATGTAAATATCTACCCCCAGTGTCTAGAAATGTATGGAATGCCATTAGATGGATGCGAAGGATGCCAATGATTATCTTGTGATTAGATAAGGTGTTCGGATAATGAATGCTCATTTGGATAATGCTTCAAGGCTCATTTAATGTTGGATAGGATAGGACCAATGAAAATGACCCATGTCAAGATTTTTACCATAAGCAAGTGTAAAGTGTGCCCAAAATTTTCATCAAGATCAAGATAACTTGGATGATGGATACATAGACAGATGAAAATGGATTGGATCAATGGTTTATGGATGAATGGATTTATTATGGATGAGATGGATGGAATGTCAGATTTATTTTTGATGGGATGAGATGCTTTCATCTGAACTGGCACACATAGATGCTTGATTCCACACATGATGACTATTTTCTAATTTTTTGTCATCGTCTTTCCCAAAGTGCCACCCATGCGGTTTTCACTAGAGGACGATTTTCTTTTTTTACTATTTTCAATCCTTTTTCTGATTTTTTTTGGATTTTCATAGTTTTTGATTTTTTTGATTTTTTTGAAAGATTTTAAGCTCATGTTGAACCACCTGGTGGTGTTGATGTAGATGCTTCTATCATGATGTTCCATCAATATCCTGCTTGAAGAAGCTACTTTACAAAGATACATGCACTTGAATACAACTTTTGAGATTCTTGATCTACTTCATCGATACCGGAGTTAACTTTGTCTTGGTGCGCACATCGTGATAGAGTGCCTTCGAAATCCTTATGATGAAGGGTCACTGCTAATACATGGTCAATGTAAGAACTAGATATCATACATGCTAGTGTGGATGGAGTGTGTTTAGGGATAAGAGATGGATTGGTTGATAGTTTGGAACCTTTGACTGTCTAAAATTGGGAAGATGAGCAATGATGGGTGGATACGAAAGTGTGCATGGAATTAGGACCAACTACTTGATACACTTTGTACGTCACTTGAAAAGCCTACTTTTTCTTTTTTGGACATCTTTGATGGATACTTTTCCCTCTTTTATTTTTCCCCATAGTTTCTTCGATTAATGGAGTTTGATATGGATAGCCTTTCTTTGTATTCTTTAGTATCCATGCGTATTTGATTCGTCCATTATGCTTCTCAGCTTCTTTTGCTTTGATAATGTTCTTCATAGTTTGATTCAAATATTTCCTTTGATGTTGGTCCCAATTCGTGGATGGGGTGGTGGGTGGATGAAGATTCATGACATGGCTGGTTGTAGTATTAACACTAGTTTCATCATAAGGACTCTTCGTGCTCTCTATGTTGATGTTTGCTTGAGACATAATTGCCCCCAATATTGTGGAAGTAGTACCTTCATGCTTTGATTTTTCCTATTCTGAGAGCTCTTGTTTAGAATGCATTCTTTGATAAATGACCACTGTATATGATGTTATTAGAATTTGATGCCTTGTTGACTTTAGAATATCCTGTTCTGTCTGACCTGTTTGCTTGAGTGGATAATGCTGGATATCTTTATTCATGATGCCTTCAATCTAAATTTGGGATATATCTGATCTTGATGTTGAAAACTCTGTTTGACTGTAGGAACCAATAACCTGTTCCTTTTGTGCAATAATGTCAAGAACAAAGGAATCCTATTCTAAATGAAGATCATCTATGTGTCCATCCATAGAAAACATCTCATGGGTAGATGGAGGAGTATGTGCTACATGGATATGATCATCTTGGATAGATAGGAGAGTGTCCATTAGATTATTTTAGTATCTTGAAGATACAAATTCTTGATCTTGAATGATTTCAGAGTTGCTTTCGACATGCTTTGGATCAAGTTCTTGACATGGGTCAGTTTCAAAGGATGGATTGCTTATAAAGGGTTCTTGAATGTCGTCATTAGGCATGGGGAATGGCTCAATATCCTCTTGGTCTTTGAGTGGACTTGGATCAAGTGTCAAGTTGAGGATTCCCTCAATATCTGTAACCATGAGGTTAAAGGGGGTCAACATGTCTTGGAAGGGACCATTGCTAGACCTTGGTGAAAGATTTTGATCATGCTTTGGAATAAATTCTTGAGATATGTCCTCTAACTCATAAGGCGATGTAGAGACATTTTCAACATGATCATAGGTGAATGGATCATGCATTATGTCATTAGGATCAAATAATCCTAACACTCCTTGAAATAGATCACTAAAAAGTGGCTCTTGATGTATGGTGAGTTGATCATTGGATGGGGTGGAAACATCTTCAAGGTGCTCATCGATGGAGAGATCTTGATCACTGTTTTCAACAATTGTGGTGGAGGGATTTCCGATGTCCTCAACCATAGGGTCAAATGATGTTGACATTTCTTGAATTGGATCATTGTTGAGTATTGTTAGTGGATTTTGATCATGATTGAAAAGTGACTCTTGACCTATGTTGATTTGATCTTCGAACGAGATAGAAACATCTTCAATGTGATCTTTGATGGATAGATCTTGATCATTGTTTTCAAAAATTATGGTGAGGAAATTTTCAATGTTGTCACCAGTGGTTGAATGTTCATCGTTATCCCCAATAGTTATCATTTTTCATGTTTGTGCTTGTGTTTGTTGGGTAGCTTGAGAGGCTTGTTGCACTTGTTGAGCTCATCTTGCTTGTTGTGTGGCCAGATATTGTTGGATGGCCTTTTGGTAGGCCTGGTGAGCTTTTAGTGCAATGTTATATTGTCTTGTTACATTTGGTCTAGGTGGTAGTGGTGGCAAATTCAGAATTGTGTTGGATGTAGTGACAAGTGGTTGAGATACTTTTGAAGTGATCATAGTGGTTTGAGATATGATGGGTGTGATAGGGGTTGTTGGAGTGATCGAGGTGATAGGATATGTCAGAATGACCATGGTGATAGTTCCTTGGGAGACCATTTTTTGATTTGATGGGGTTGATGTTGTCATTTGATTAAATACCATTTTTTGGTGCGATGTCGATGGTATATTCAAAAGATTTGATGTGATGGCTTGATTGGTGTTAGGTGGATTGATTTGGATGGAGTGATTGGTGCTAGGTAAAGGGGGAAGCCCTAAACCAAGGAATGATGTTGATATGGGTAATGGTGGTAGAGACGTCTCTTGGCACAATGACTCAACTATTTTGGTAAGTGTAGCAATTTGATCTCACCAAATTTGATCTTGATTTCGATCTTGACTCCCTTGATATAGTTGATTTGGTTTTTGTTCAAGAAGATTTGTAATGTATAGTTGTGGTGTTTGATTTTGGACAATGTTTTGATTTTGGATGATGTTCAAATTTGGCATTATGGGTTGAAATTGACCATTGTTGATGTTGGGAATCACATTGCCTTGATTTGGGTAACTTTGATTTTTCATGGTGTTACCTTGACTTGGATTAGTACATGGAGTTGTTAACATCTTGTTTGGACTTTGAAAAACATTTGTATGATTTGCAAACATATTTATCCGAAAGTTTTCTGGATTCATGTTTGGAAAACTTGTACATTGTATATTCTCATTTGGCATGTAGGGATTTTGTGGGATGGCGTTGTTCATTTGAAGGCTCATGCATTGATTGTTTGGTTGACAGAATTGTAGGTTTGGATTTAGATCTACCATCGGGAAATGTGTTTCAATCTTTGATTTGGGCATACTCACACTTGTTGTACTATTGACATTCATCGAAGGTAATGATCCCATGTATGGTTTTTATAGATGCATGAGTGTTGATAATCAAACGGCATTGTAAAGCTTTGATTGCTTAGTTGACGTTGATTACTCATAATGTATGGATCAAGTTTATACTCCATGTTCCTCTTGTGTTTTTACCTTGCTGCAAAAGTGACCTTTAAGGTTCTTAGTACCAATGACGAGATGAAGGACGAAAAGGGGAAATGATATGAGTGTTGAACATTTAAGAACTTTGGATCAATGCTAGACTTAGGACTTGATTTTGATTGTTTGATTTAGATTTGGATAATGGACTTGTAGGAGAAAATTGAGATGAAATCCAAATGTTTAGAAGCCTCTAAGGATACAAATCCAAAGGGAAAGCAATAACATGTGAATTTGTTCAAGGATATTTGCTTCTCCTAAAGGGTTTGCAATTTTGATGATTTTTTGAATGTTGGTTTTGATATTTTGGATACAAGCACTATGTTTTCAAACTGACTCACAAGCAATATAACATCCTAGCTCAATTGGTACATTTTTCTTGGCGGGCTTGTATTAACCTCTATACTTTAACCAAGATCAGACATGGCAAGTAACTTCTTGGAATCTAAGTTCCAATGCACGACTTCGATAAACTCGTTGGATAGACTGGTTGATTGTTACAAACAAGGGTTCTAGTTTAGACTTTCCATTCATGGAGATTGACCCATACAGAAAGAGTCCCCTTTTAGATCCATCTTGTTGGAATCAACCATCTGATATTGGTGTTTACTCCAATACCCACATTTATATCTCGGTTGGGAATACTCTTGGCTTTAGAGTATTACTGGTTGAGTCATTCCCTTGGGTGAGTACTTTTTCCCCAAGGTAGGCCCTCTAAGATAGACAAAAGAGAATAAACTTATTCATAGTTTGATCAACCTTTGTTTAGAAACAAATGGTGAACACATGCAATAAGCTCACTCACGCTCGCAAAATATTTTGTTCAATTTTAAACCCACAACTAAGTGTGAAGAAAATATTTTATGCAACTTAATGTCATCAAAAAGACTTTTGATTCTCAAGGTCACCGTGAAGCATGAGAGAAGTGCATACGCCTTTTTAGATGAGATTATTTTGCATAAAAGATTACAAAGCATAAAAGACACATGTTCATTTTAAATCCCAAAGCAATGATGAGTTCATTTTAAAACACCAAGGAAATGTGAGAATTTTTTTGTTCAATTTTATCCCAAAAAAATAATGTCTAGTCAATTTCTAGTGTTCGATTTTAATCCAACTTTGAAAACAAACAATGATCTAGTTGGCTTAAAATAGAAAATTAAAGTAGTAAAAGGAGGCTCTTGGCTATTATAATAAGCGTTTAAAAATGATTTTGAGTTTCAAGTTTGATTCTTAATTCTTTGACTCCAATCTTGCTTTGCTTTCGCATGTTTCCAATGCTTGATTCCAATGTCGACCTTCACCTTTTTAACTAGAAAACAACAAAAAAAAGACAAATCAAAGGAGAATCAAGCTTATTTGATTAAAAAAAATTTACTTGCATAAATTTCAAAAGAAGAATGATTTTAGATGAAGAGACTAATGATTTCTGAACTGATAAATCAAACCTTAATAAGAATCATACTCTCTATATTCTTTTTACAACAACATCAAAGATTTTAGTTAAAACGTTTAGCCATATAACAAAGATTCATGCAATCCTCATTAGCAATCTAAAATTAGACAAATTAAAACCAATGAATCTTGACAAGTAAAGATTTTGATTCTCATTTATCTAACCCTACAGAGTGTCATAAATGAGCAGTATCAATCACTGAGGATGCCTACAACACCAACACTCTCAAAACAGCTAGAGCAGTTAATGACAATGCTAAAATAGTGGAGATAAAATCATTCTTTGTTTAATGTGATTTGGTCCCAAAAGCTACTCAAAATAAAATATAATTGAACAAGTTCATATCATGGCAAAAGGCACAAAGCCAAAATAGTTTCAAAATAGTTATATAAAAAAAATGGTTAGCAAGGTAAGATCCACGGCTGCAATAGTAAAGATTAACCATGGTTTGACATGTTAGACAGAGGAAAATTCTTTGAGAAATGGAAAGTGAAGAATCTAGCATCTGTTACAGCAACAGTACTAATTATATTAATGTTGAAATTGACTGGTTAAAAAAACATTAAAGTTTAGAGTTTACACAAGAAACAAAACCAGAAGTTTCTCATTGTTTGGTGATATGGATTAGCCGATGCTGACTTTCATTCTGTACACACACAATGCCGGCACTAGTAAAAGATAAAAAGCCATTGATGTTGACACATAGAACTCAGTACAAAGTTGTTACACGTTGCCTTGTTGAAATTCTAAGACACTATCTCTATTTTTTCCCCATGTTCTGACAATTGCAAAGTGATTCAACAAACTTAATTAATTTCCCTGTCCCATCTATAGTCATCACTTCCTGCATTATTCAGATAATAAATAGAAACAAAGACAAATTTTCATGAGAAACGTAATGCAAAAAACACATGGTTGTGGAAAAGCATTGGTTGAGTGAGTGATGCATGTGCACTCCTCTCACATCACTTTGTATGTATCGATAAATATCTTATCAACGTAAAATCTATAAAAGGTACTTGGCTGATGCTTTTTCCTATTGGTTGGTTCTGATATCTTTAATGAGAAATTATTAGAGCCAAAATAAGCTTAAATTCATCTTCAACGAATTATAGGGTTAGCTTGGATTGCATTCTTAAAATTCATAAATATGGATCACGCTGATATTGCAACTGAGCTACAAAATGCTCCTTTTCCTTATGTAAAAAGGAAAAGGTAAAATCACAGTAATACATGGTAGATCATAACAACTTTACAGGATTTGCACAACATCAATAAATTGATGGAAAATAGCCTCTAAAAATAAAATACCATTCAGTAGTAATTACCTTCTCCAACAAGGAAATTATTCCTACAATAGTGAATCGAGCTTTCAAGCTGGTGAACCGAACCAATAAGCAAACATTAATGGAATACTGTTCCTAGATTAAGTCACATGCCATTGAGCTCGAGCTGTACACTTTATAGTCCTCACCGAGGTTATGGCACCCAGCCTCAATGGGTTGAAAGTGTGAGATTTTCTTTTGGAAATCCTGAGGATGTCTCCATCAAGATTGGATCTCATGGAGTCTCAAGCGAATGTAATCAGCAAGTGTAAAGCCAAATCCCACAACTGTTCTAGCATTGCCACTTACACGCTTTAACTTCTCCAATCTTGACAAGCTATAACCACTTGATGTATATTGTAGTGGAAGATGACTTATCCAAAGAGGTGGAGGTGGATGAGGAGGTGGATATTGAAGATAGCAGGTGTGACCTTACATCTCTTTTATCTGAGTTGAAAGATCAAGTATTAGCTTGTATGCCTAGTGCAAGGGGTATGGAGCTTTCAGAAACAAGGAAAAGAAAGCTTCATACCAGAGGAAGAAATCAAAATGTGAATGAAAGTGTGGGTAATATGCATTCGAAGAAATTGAAAAAACAAAATTCCATCATCCACTCAGTCAAGCTAGAAGAAAGTTAAGTCAAAGAAGAATCCAACTCAATCTATGTCTTCTTTTGCATTTTTTCAATAGGGAAAAATGTCCCAAAATGGATCCTTCTCTCATTTAATAGAGCCAACCCCACATGGTGAGCAGTCTTCTAAAACTAAATGTGAGAGAAGCACATTAGATCTTTCTATTGTTTTCAGACGCAGTGGTATGGTTGCTAACCTCAGTGTTCCAAATACCATGATTAAAAATAAATGTAGACACTTTTCAAGCCTACAGAAATTCACAGATTCAAAAAAGAAAATTTCAAATTAATATCGATGTTAAACAACTCCAGATGTGCACCATTACTACTAAATAATATCAAGTGCAGAGATAAGGGTACAGGCTAGCTCACTCAAATGCCTCAAAAGGGATGTCATTTCATGGAATGCAATGATTGCAGGAACATAGAAGTGTAAAAGAAATGACTAAGCACGTGAACTGCTCAAGTCATGTCACCTAAATGCACTCTCTGCAATGTAATATTTGAGAGATTTTATGGAAGAAATGTAAAGCACAGACAAAAATGCTAGTGTCCAAAAGTTTAATTTGTGAATGTTGTTTTGTTGTGGAAATGAATACGAATTGGACCTAGACTGTGGAAAGTTCCTGGGGCTACACACAGAATTTTCTATGAAAGTGGATAAAGTGACTGAATCATAGATTGATTGAGCTCTAACCAACATATTCACAATATTGATGAGGCTTGGCTTGTTTGATGGGGATCCTACCAATGAAGAGTGAAAGGAAGCACACAATGTTTTTGAAGCATTATATGCATACTTCCTTGTGTAAATGACCATTCACAAGCTTCATAATGTTTTTGAACTACAAACGATTGCAGAATATGCATAGAGTAAAATAAATGCAGACATGAAACTTCTTAAATAAATGTGATGGTCAGATGTAAAAAAAACTAGTGTGTAAGATACTACAACAGACATGAATGTGATAGATATTGCAAAATTTTTACTCAATATCTGTGATGAAAAACAACAAGAATAGTTGGAAAATATTCCAAGCAAACATGGGTAGACCAAAACAGGGGGTACATATATCAAAGTTGAGAAGGATAGTGATATTGAGAAACAATGAAACACCAATCAGATTTTAGAAATACTAGTAACACATATATCTAATCGGTAAATTCCCTCCTTCTAGTGCCAATATGTAATACAAAATATCTACAACTTTTATCTCTATTCCATGTATATCATCATGAAGTTAGTTAAAAGAAAGCAAACCAAAAGGTATTCTTTATGAAATAATCACTTATACTCTACAAACATAACAAAACAAACTAGTTGAAATCCTAAGGAGCATAGTGAGTAATCTATTCCATAGTGGATTGGTGTCACTTGTGAGAAGTGACCCTTTCCCAACCTTTGATAATGTCAATGATGAGGATGCAATGCCTTGAATATGGACAAAATCAGCTCTCAATTGAAGAGAGTGACTTTTCATGAGTTTGTAGATCAGGTTGTGGAGGATTTGATCAAGAACGAAGCCTTTCATTTATAGATTATTTTGATGAGAGAAATAGCCAAATGGATGAATGTGGGACAAATATTTAGCCAATGAGAAGATGCCACTTGTCAACTTGTGATAGGCTTGAGGATGAGCACATTTTGGTCAATGTGCCAAAGAGAGGGATATTTCAAATTTGAATATGAGAGTTAAATGCTGAGTTTGACTTGTGCAAGGGACATGTAAGAGCCATGTAAGAGCTCATAAATTCTTTGTTGGATGTACATGTGTCTACTTGTTTTTGAATTCAAACTTGAGCAAATTATCCTCAAAGATGCCATGTTGATGGAAAATGCTGATTTTATAAATGAGTTAAAATGATTTGTTGGTGCAAGTGGGAAAAGCTAGAGGATGTGAAATGCATTAGATTAGATGATGATTAGTTTATTTGGCCCATTTGACTTGAATATTTTGATTTATTTAAATCAAAAGGGATGGAAGGTGATTTCAGATTTAATTAAATAAAAGGCTTGATTTATTTAATTAAAAGGAGGGTGATGTTAGGATCAAGTTGATTTATTTAATATAAGTTGGTGACTTTAGGAGACTGATAAATAAACTTGATATATTTGATGAATGGATGAATATAACCTAATCGAATGCATGATGTCAATTTCACGTGTTCATAGATACTGATTGACCAAAACTATATTTTCAATTCTACAGGCATAGCCTCTATTTTAAAATTTATAGGTACATAAGATTAAGAGAAATCAAGTACCGCCTCAGAATGGTGACATATTTGTATATTCTTTTAAACTTCATCTCTTCTAACTCCTCATATTCTTTAAGTTGTATTCAACATAACCAAACTAAATGCTTAAAAAAGAGGTCTGCAAAAGGTCATGTATGTTAGACACAAATTTAAACCTGCTAGATCTACAATGCATTCAATGAAACCTAAGGAATTTTATCATGTACCAAAAAATTGGTGATAGTTGAATGACCCTAGAACTTAAGAGATGCCAAATCATAAACTCTAGCTACATTCTCTTTCGAGTCATACCCATCTATATGTAAATCAAGAATGGCACCAAGAATTGATATAAAACCTCAAATTTTAGGGTTTTTTAGGGCTCCTAATCACTATTTTATATAGTCTGTATCAAATTAATATAACTACCACACATGCAATTAATAAGAAACCCGCTCACCCAAATATACTAGAGAAGAATTCCAGCAGTTTCCCTTAAGTCAGTGATATACCAATTAGACACAAAAGTACACAGATCAGTCTAAAAGTAAACAAAATAAAGCAAGTTAATAGCCAACTATTTTAGGAACATGAAAATATTAATCAAAAGGTTTTACCTTGTCGGCCCTTACGGGATTGGCCAATCCTTTTCTCATTGTTGTCCCAAAGATGGGATTCAAATCTCCTAGTCCACCTATGTCTACAATTTTAATTCAAACTTAATGTTTTTCAAAAGAAAATCTTGATTATTTAGATATTCATGTAATTTACAAGAATAGGTGTTTTCTTCCTTAATATTAAGATTTAGAAGAACCATTTCCAGGTATGCTTCTACTTACTTAGTTACTCCATGGTAAGTTGAGGTTCAATTGTTAAAAGCATAACCTGGGATTCTTTCTATTGTCTCCTATGGAACATTTTTGTGGTGTAGGTTACACTTCTTTATGCTCTTGTGAGCTAAGGAATAACCAATAGGGTTGGGACTCTGATCAAAGGCTAGTAATGCAAGGATACTTTGAGTTGCTATTGTGGTGGGTTTAGTATTTGATGTAGTTCCTGTAGGATTGGAGAGAGATAACAAAATGTAAAAAACATCACAAACAAAGAGTTGGAGATAAACATATGCTACAACATACAACATATATTATTGATTACATTGCTAATATAGAATACCAAAATATCTACATTGATCAAATCTGTATCTGCCTCTCGTACATGGTTACATTTCCAAGCATCTTTATTTATAGATGCCAATATGTCAACTAAACATAGACCATGAACAAGAATAAATAATTATGAAAATATCTTGGGTGGATGTGACATCTACAGTAGATAAGATCAAATCATAGTGTGGTCGGTGGAGGTAAATCTGATTTTAGACGGTGGAGAATATCAGAGTCCTGATAATCTTATCTTCATCAGATTTCTAAATTTGATTCTTCTTACGCGTGGAAGAAATTAATTCCAACACTCCCCCTTAATTTCAAACACATATGCTTCAACGTTCATAGTACTCAAATTTCTCTGTCTTTGAACATTCTTCTTCTAAAAACTCTTTTGTCAACTTTCTTGTCAACCAATTTTTTGATCTACAAAACTCAAATTCAATTTCTTCATTTTTGGAAAGTACTTTTTCTCATGCTACTACATTCTTTTGCAAGAACTTAATTCTATCTTATCGTCAATGATCACAATTGAACTTGGTGTCTTCATGCACCTTCATCTTCAACTCTACAACCAACTCTTCAGGCTCACTCAACATAATAAAATCAAACCATCTTCAAGATCTGCAAATCTTCTTACCATCAAATCTCACCAATTTTTTCCAACTGTTGCGATAGTCCTTCAAACTTTGATCTTCAAAACATAAATTGGAAGTCTTCTCACTATCAATATAGGTTTCCATTTTTCTTAATGTTTTACAAGACAATATTAGTCACATTTCTCAAACCTTTAAATCTCTCTTGATTTCTATCATTCTTCACATATGAACCCTTATATTTGAACAACTTTGTCAACATACTTGTAATATTTTTCCAATTCAATCCATAGCTCCATCAACAATCCATCTGCATGGATTCTTTCATATTTTCATTTTTCTGCTCTCTTTTGCAAACACATATTTTCATAATGGTTTTTCAAACCACAAATTATACATGGATGTAGATCCCAACACATATATTTATTATGTCTTTCCCTATTACAATGGGAACACTACTTACACTGCATTCCTTGAGTTGATTTATTTGAACCTGTGTTACTTTTAACATTAGTTTCCTTACCTATGGCATATCCAAGTCCTACATACTTTGGCCTCATTATTGCCTCAATAGGATCTTTGATTCATTGGTTATTCTTACCCAATCCTTTACCTTTGTGTCCCATATTCTTCATAATTTTCAACCCAATATTATTTTCAAAACAACTAGCCATATTTGCACATTCAAACACATTATCATATCATCCTTACATTTTTTATCAGAAACAACTTCAAATAAAGCATAACTACCAGCTGATTGATCAAATGAAGAACATAGATCTTCTATGTTATATGAGACAACACACATTAATGCCTTGGATTTCAAACATTCATCTTCCCTTTGACAGGCTATAAGCATCTCATCAAACTAACTCTTTTGTTCATTCAGTCTCAATGTCTCATCATTTTGTAAAGCATTTTCTTTTTCTAAAAACTTTACTTTTCTCTCTAAATCTTCATTCTTATTTTTGATTTCATCAAAGAAATTTAACCATTCTTCTAACTCTTCATTCTTTCCTTTAACATTTTCCAATTCTTCTTCTAAATGATCTCTTTCATAGAAATAGTCATATGTTTTCTTTCCCAACTCCCTTAAATTTGCAATCAATTTTGAATTTCATTGCTTAACATTTAACACTTCCTCCTCCAAATTATATTTTTCCTTCTTAACACGTTTTCCAAATTTTCCAATTGAAAATGATTTTAACTCACCTTATCCTTGCACTTGACTATGGTTCCACTACAATGATCTACCTTCATTTGGCAGCTTCACGTTCCTTCACTCTTCCTTTCATGATTTCTCCTTCAACAACTGCTGTTGAATATATTTTTCACTGATTCTTCTTTTTGATCTCTTTGAGATCTCTGCTACCTTTACTTTGATAGTTTCTTCAAACTTCACCACTAGCTTTCATGATAGTTCATTTTCTTCTACACCTACAACCTATTTAATGGCCTACAACTTCCTTCACTAACAGCTTCTTTCTCCTTCATAGCGGATCACTTTTACTTGGCCTTTTCCATAGCCTACATCTCTTTGATTTGTAAATCCTTCAAACTTTGGAAAATATTGAATAATATAAAAAAAAAATTAATCCTTTTGTAGCAACTTCACCTTTGACTGGGAAAAAATTTCAACTCGACTAATATCTCCCTTCAAAGATAAACATATTAAAAAAAGACTCCTTTTCACCAATTGACTCTCCTTCTGCAAACTTAACAATCTACTGCCACCTTATCTTCTGCAATCTTCTTTTAATTCCTCTGACATGTACTCCTTTATAGGTGACATCTTCAAACAGACACTTCAAGTAGTGACTTGTACTTTGGTCAAACAATAGCAACTCTCTCTGTAGAGATCTTCAATATTTTCCTTGTGGCTTTTAAAACTCCTGTCTCTCAGATCTACAACAACCTTTAATAGTGGCTTCATTTAGAATGACACTCACATACTTGACTAGCACTTCTTTTCCAACAACTATAGCTCCTCTCTCATTAATAAGCTTGAAGAGAGTGACCTTAGACCTCTCCTTTTTATGGCCTCCTTTCTTGTCCTTTGGAATTGGCTACTAAGCAATCCCTTTGAGGTAGGCAATTCCAAAATCTCCTCTGGTAGGGTTCTTCTTTGAATGATCTTTGGTCAACATTGGTGCAACTTCTTTAGAAACTAACGACTATGATCCTTTACTTATTTTCTCCTTTATGGATTTCAACTAAAAATTTTAACAATAGCTTACCTTTTTGGTAGTCTTCATTGGTGTGGATGCTCAATTCTTGCCTTAGTTGTGAGCAATTTTGATCTACAGTCTTCTTTTCATTGGTAGCAAACCTTGCAGTGGCTTTAAACTTTTTGATTTCCACAACTTAAACATCTGTGGTAGCTTGCTATGTGAATAGCGGCTTCTTTACTGATCTAATCCTTCAAAACAACTTTCAATGGTTTCTTGGAAACAACCTCTTTACGATGAAATGGTAACACAAATTTACTGTCATGGCTTGACTTGGGTGGACAGCGATCAAATCTCTTTAAAAAATTATGGCTTTGAAACTATAGAAAATGAGTCCTTTTGCAACCATGGTTTGCAACTCCTTTGTAAATTGGTGACTTGTTATACAGTGATCTCCAAACATTAGCTAAGATTCTTCTTGCTCTCACGGGTATGTGCAGGATCATCATATAAAAAATAGGCCCTTAAATTGGCAAAATTTAGAAAAATCAAGGAGTTCTAGGAAACTTGGTAGAAATTTGAATAAATTTATCTATATTATTTCAAAGAAATATGTGTATCAATAGAATCTCTGAGAAAATTGAATGTAGTTTCCTAAGCTACTAGGTTTGTTTAAAAAAAAAAATCTATTTGGTGAAATTTTGAAATTTCAATCGCGATTAATTGCCAAATTTCGAGGAAAAATAAGAAGTAGAGTGTCGGTCGACCACCTAACCCTGTCATGTGTCTTTTTTTTATAAGATTTTATATATAAGTAGATGACTCATGCCCCAATGTGATGCATATTTTTTTGTAATTTGTTTCCAAATAAATAATTAATTATGAATTTTTTATTACAACTTTTAAAAAATATTAAAAACTCGTATGTCTGACCACCTTAACTTGGTCAAAACTTCATGAAATTCAATTTTTCTTTTTTTAATCCTATAGTATGTAAATCATAGAATGTGACACATGTTTTGGATTCAAAAAATGTGATACCGTTTGAAAGCTATAGATGTTTTCAATCAACCTATCAATCGGACTTTAGTCATAATTTGAGTAGAAAATGAATAATAATTACTTAAATTCAAAGTAAAGCATAATTTATATTGGTGGAAAGTTGAGAATCTCCTTTAAAAACCCTTTTTGTTTCATCAATTTTGGTAAAAAAATAGTTAGCCACATACCCATCATATTGCCACTTTTGGCACATCATGATCCTACACATACCTCTCTAGGCTCTTTAGGTTCTAATACTAATTTGAAGGATTAGAGAGAGATAACATAATGTAGAAAAAACATCAGACAGAGAGTTGGAGATAAATGTATGCACAACATACAACATATATTATTGATTACATTGCTAATAAAAATACAAATGAGAGAATCTCTATTCTAACTTGCATTTGATCTTGTTAATGTGTTCATTTGTTGTGTGCTTGCAGGTACAGGATATTGGTTCACATTTTGGCACTAGAGGTGGGGAAAACTAGAAGATCAAATCACATCTTTTGAGAAAATTCCATGCATATTTATGTTTTTGGTGTTTATAGGAAACAAAACCACTCCAAACTTCAAACTGCACCGCTGGACATAAACTACACCACTCCAAAACTTCAAACTACACTGCTGGACTTCAAGCTACATCGTTGGACTTCAAACTGCACTGTTACAAACTTCAAACTACATCGTTGGACTCCAAATAGAGCCGCCATCATAGACAAAACCGCTGGAATTTCTTACTTTTTCATTCAAACTTAAAATGGCCGTATCTTGATCATTTTTTAGTCTTTTTCAAAGATTTTTTTTTTAAATGGGGTAGAATTTTATAATCTATCCAATTGTGTATGTTTTTCTTAACTTTTATAGAGTTAAATTTTTTAAATTTTCACCTAAATTCAAGTCACATTATAATTTGGTCTAAGTTTTTGGGTGTTTATGCTTAATGATTCATCTAACCCCTATATCCTTTTGTTTCTTGATCTCATCTAACATTTTGAAAACTTTTACATGTTAGAAAATCAAAAAAGGAGAGGAGGAAACAAAATCAAAGCTTCTTATGACATCATTTCTCTATTGTATCAAGTGTCTTTAGACAGTCTTGGAAGCAATTATAATTCCAAGTTTAAGGATTTTATCTCTTCAATCTTGTAGGAATTAATAGATTTCAATTTGGAATCTAAAAAAAAAAAAAGACAAAGGGATTAAGAAGAACCTTAGGAAAATTTACTAGATTTTGTTTAAGGTTAACAATTGAACAATCAAATCTCACACTTCTTTTGGTGCACTAAAAAGAATTCACTTTGGCTTTGTGGACTTAAAATGAACAAGTGTTCTCATTGTTTTGTAATTAATTATAAAAATTAATATCATCAAAAGATGTATATGCTTCCCTCGCACCTCATGGCAATCTTGAGAATCAAAAGGATCTTGGTGACATTAAGTTGCGTAATTAATTTCCCATACACTTCAATTTGGGCTTAAAATTGAACAACAAATTTTGTGAGTGTGAGTGGGCATATTGCATGTGTTCTCCCTTTGTTTCTAAACAAAGTTTGATTGAACTATGAATATGGCTACTTGATTTTGTTTATCTTAAGGGTCTGCCTTGGGGAAAAAGTAGTCACCCAAGGGAATGACTCAACTGGTAACACTCTAAAGCCAAGAGTATTTCCAATTGGGATATAAAAGTGGGTATTGTAATAAACACCAGTATCATGTGGTTGGCTTTGATGAGAAGGGAAACAATGGTCTCTCACTTCGATGGGTCAACTCCTACGAATGAAAAGTATGAATTAAAACCCTTGTTTAGAAAAGGCCAAAATACTTAATCTACTTGTTGGTGCAAGAACAACCATTCTAAAGTGGTTCCACATTTTTACGACTCTTAGTAGAAATTAAAAGCATGCCATGGGAGTTTCATGGTTGTTGATGCTTGGCTGCCCAATATAAGTGAGTGTCATAGAGGGGAGCCAGTGGGGTCAAGCATCTAATCATTCGCTAAGAGTAGGCGTAGCTGGACTTGTCCAAGTGGGAACTCAACAAGTAAAATCTTTCATATCCATAGGGTTGTGTGTGTTCTTGGTATCAAAACACTTTAGTTTTTGAAAACATTGGGAAACACACATTCAACAAAGAAATAAAAATTTCATACCCCTTAGTTCGATCAAATACCTTTGACAAAACCCAAGAACTATTACTTACCCTAGTGACTATGTCCTTAGATGTTTCTAAGTAATTGGGATTCTATCGTAATTTGCTTCTACCAAGGTCAACATTAGGTAACCATTACCTTGATTTCCTTGAATTCCACATAGCACATTGTGGGATGAAAAGAACTTAGGACATTGGACGTTTAGTTTGAAAATCTAATCAAGAAAGTGTTTGTGTATCTTTTTTCTTATAGTCTTTTGAGCAAACATTGATCTTTTGGTTTGAAGGGAAAAGCATGTTCTTCAAAACCTTGGCCTTGTAAACAAGTCCTTCTTAGGTTCACTTAGGATCAAAATCAAACACTTCATCCATTTCAAAAGTTTATCATCCCATCCCACAAGAAAATTTAGAGTGTTGGAAACATCATTATCTAGACTTGGGTACATCCTTAAACAAAATCAAAATCACCTTGTTTAATTAGGAGTATGGGAATGCATCCTTTCTCATACATCTGGTTAAATAAGCACACCCGTGAACAAGTTTATCCTTAAGATCGCATCCAACGTCTTAGGGTTTACAAGTTCACTATCTAATCAAAACCAATCAAAATCAAATCCTAAAGTCTAGCATTGATCCAAATATTCCTAAAAAGTAAACACCCATATCATTCACCCCTTTCATCCTTCATCTCATCATTGGTCCTAAACACCTTAGAGGTCACTTTTGCAACAAGGAAAAAATACAAGAAGAACATGGAATATAAACTTGATCCATACATCATAAGCGGTATAAACCAACAAAATTATCAAAGCCTTATGATGCCAATTAATTTTCAAAACTCACATTTATACAATACATACATGGGATCATTATCTCCTACAAATGTCAATGGTACAACAAATGTGAGTATACCAAATCTAAATCTTGGAACACTTTTTTCCGATGGTAGATTTAACTCCAAGTCTAAACTTACAAATCTATCAACCAAATAATCAATGCATGAGTCTTCAACAAAACAACATTATCCCACCAAATCCATACATGCCAAATGAGAATATATCATGTACAACTATACCAAACATGGACATTTTGAATCCACACTTGGTAAAATTTTGGATAGATATGTCTGCAAATCACATGAATGTTGTTCAAAATCCATCACACCCATATATCCCCCTCACTTTTCACAATGACCCATCATCATCATCATTTAATGCAACACCACAAACCTCTCTCCCCATGACCTGACAAGGAGAAGGTACCCTATTTGGACCAGGGGGCATTTTTGATCAAACATCATCATTTCCCCAAGGGAGCATGCCACTCACTCTCCCACCACTCCCACCATTACCATTAACACCCATATCAACTCTTGGTTTGGGGCTACCTTCACTACCATTACTCATCCAAAACATCACCCAACCATCAATCAAGGCATCATACCAAATCATCCCCCTTTTCCATCAATATCACAACAATAGATGGCAACCAACACATCATCTATCATCCCTGAAAACATAGTCTCTCAAGGACTAACCATATCAATCACACCATCCACCACTCAAATCCCAATCATCAATACGATGGTACCTCTTATCACCACAACAAGCATTATTCCAAAACCACCTCTGTCACCACCACCACCCAAACCATAAAAATCAAACCAATACAACATTGTGTTTCAAGCCACTCAGTAGGCTACTTATCAAAAGGCACACCAACAAAACCAAAACTGACAAGCTGTACAACTAGCTACTCAACAAGCTGCACATGCTGCTCAAGTTTCCCAAGCCACACTATAAGCCCAACAAGCACAAGCCCAGGATCAAGTGCAAGTGCAAGCTCAATCCCAATACCAAGCCCAACAAGAAAATGTTGTTCAAAATCCCAACAAAATATTAACAAATCCATATATCTATCCAAGTCAACGATCACATGATCAAGACCTATCCATCAATGAACACATGGAATATGTTTCTACCTCATCGAAAGATCAAATCAACATACATCAAGAGTCACATTTTTTATCATGATAAGAATCCCTCAATAATATTTGACAATGATATATTTCAAGGAGTGTTAACATTATTTGATCCTATAATCAACAATCCATCAACGAATGACCATGTTGAAAATGTCTCTACATCACCTAATAAGTTAGAGGACATATCTCAATTTTTTTTTCTAAAGCATAATCAACATCTCTCACCAAAGTCCAGCAATGGTCCTTTCCAAGACATATTGACATCGTTCAACCTCATGATTGTCGATATTGAAGGAATCTTCAACTCAACACTTTATCGAAATTCACTCAAAGATCAAGAGGATATTGAGCCACTTCCTATTCCTAATGAAGATATCCAAGAACCCTTGGTAAGCAATCCATCCTTTGAAATTGATCCATGTCAATAACTTGATCCAAAGCATGTCGAAAGTAATTATGAAATCATTCAAGATCAAGAATTCATATCTCCAAGATATTACAATGATCTAATGGACACTCTCCTATCTTTACATTATGATCATATCCATATAGCACATACTCCTCCATCTACCCATGAGATGCTTTTTGTGGATGTACATGTAGATGATCTTCATTTAGAGTAGGATTTCATTACACAAAAAGAGCAGATTATTGATTCCTGTAGTCAAACTAAGTTTTCAACATCAGGATCAAATATATCCCAAATTCAGATTTAAGACATCATGTATGAAGATATCCAACAGTATCCACTCGAGAAAAAATGTTAGATAGAACATGACATTTTGGAGTTAGTAGAGCAACAAATGGAAATAGCATCATCTACAGTGGTCATTTATTAGAGAACACATTCTAAACAAGAGTTCTCAAAATAGGCAGAATCAAAGAATGAAGGTGAAACTACCACCATACCAGGGGAAACTATGACTCAAGCAAACAACAACACAGGGAGCATGAAGAGTCCTCATGATGAAACCAATCCCAATAATACAACCAACCATGTCATGAATCTCCATCCACCCATCACCCCATCCATGAATTGGGATCAACATCAAAAGAAGGTTTTGAATCAAAGAACAAAGAATGTTATCAAAGAAAAAGAAGCTAAGAAGCATATCAGACAAAACAAATACATATGGATACCAAAGAATACAAAGAAATATTATCCCTATCAAACTCTATTAGTGAAAGAAACTATGGGGAAAAATAAAAAAGGAAAAAGTATCCATCAAAGATGTCCACAAAGGAAAAATCAAGCTTCTAAAGCAATGTACAAAGTATATCAAGTAGTTGGTCCTAATTCCACACACACTTTTGTATCCACCCATCATTGCTCATCTTCCCAAGTTTGGAGAGTCAAAGGTTCCAAACTATCAACCAATCCATCTTTTATCCCTAAGCACACTCCATCCATGCCTCCACACATGATATCCAATTCTCACATTGACCATCAAAAGGCACTCTATCGCTATGTGCACCCATGATATTCCCCATGTAATGTATTTTAGGTTGGAATAAGGATCATTTTCTCAACATTATACAAATATTATGTTCTTTAAGCCTTTGTAAAATGTTCAAGTGTTTATCATGCTCCATTAGATTCTTAGAGTAAATTAGAATATTTTTAAGAAATATGTGGTCAACACAACCATATCCAAAAGGTTATGGAATACATGCTTCATAAGAGACAAATATTAAAGGATCATTTGTTAGGATGAAGAGAGCCACAAAGAACTCATAGTGAGCATATCTAGTTATCAAAGCCATCTTGGGAACATCTTCCTCCCTAATTATGAATTTATGGTATCCAAACCTTAAGTCAATCTTAGAGAAAACAACAACTCCATTTATTTGATGAAATTGGTCATCAATATGAGGAAGATGATGTCTACTTTTAATAGTTACCTTGTTGAGCATCCTATAATTTATGCACAAGTGTAGTGTCGCGTCCTCATTTTTAATGAATAACATAGGAGCTCCCCATGGAGATACACTAGGTTAATTTAAATCAAAACTTTTTCTGCTAGGTCTTGCAACTACATTTTAATTTCATTCAACTCAACTATATTTCTTTGATAGGGGTATCTTGAAATGGGATAAACTCTTAGAACTAATTTGGTAGATAATTTGAACTAATTCTTAGGGGGTGATTCTGGAATTTCTTGAAGAAATACATCTTGCAACTCTTGAAGTACTCAATATTCTATAATTTTTGGGTATGTGCAGGATCATGATGGGCCAAAAAGTGGCGATATGTAAGTGATATGATGGCCCATGTGGTTGATGACTTTTTTTTTACCTAAAATTAATGAAATGAAAAGTGTTTTTAAAGAAGATTCCTAGCTTTCCACCAATATAAATTATGCTTTACTTTGAATTTAATAAATATTTTTTATTCATTTTCTATTTGAATTATGACTAAAGTCCTAATTGATAGGCTGATTGAAAAAAAAATATAGCTTTCAAACATGTTCACTTTTTTTAAATCCAAAGCATGTGTCACATTCTATGCTTCACATACTATAGGATTAATAAAAAATCTTGAATTTCATGAAGTTTTGACCAAGTTATGGTGGTTAGACATACGAGTTTTTTATATTTTTTAAAAGTTTCAAAAATAAAATCATAATTAATTATTTAATTGGAAAAATAATTACAAAAAAATATGCATCACATCGGGACATGGGTCATTTCCACTTTATATATAAAATCTTTATAAAAAATATTACTAGCCTTTATTGTGTTTTGTGTAATTTACGCATAACTCCACTTCCTATTTTTTCCTAAAATTTAAGTACTAATCAAGATTGAAATTTCAAAATGTCGTGCTCAATAGATTTTTTTATTTTAAATAAACCTAGCATTTTAGAAAATACATTCAATTTCCTATAGATTCTATTCTTACCTATTTTTGAAATAATATAGATAACTTATTCAATTTTTTACACCAAGTTTCCTAACTCTAATTTTTCTAAATTTTTTGCAACTTAAGGGCCTGTTTTTTCTATGATGATCTTGCACATAGCCATATGGAAAGATATCTTCAACACCTTCCTTTATCTTAAGTAAGAGGATTTTACATCCCTTCCTTGTAGCTTTTATGGATTTCATTTTTGAGACTATTCAAATCATTATTTTCCTTGATAAGCCTCATAGCACACCTAATTTCCCATGATCATACCTACACTCAATTTAGTTTTTTAACAATAAAAAATTGTTGTATGCTTCTTGAAAATCCATCTCTAGTGTCACATATTATGATCCTATCTTGGCAACCAATGAATTTATTTTGGTATTTATACTTCCTATGTCAAGGTTTGTGTCCTTTGAAAAATATTCTATCATTTGAGTCTTACCTAAAATAAATCTACATCCATCTCTTGTTAACTTAGGAAATTAAGACTAATATTTCATTTTATTAATACCTTAGGAGATATGAATTTTTTTTTTACTCCTAGATAAAAAAAACTAGTGATACATTTCCCATTAAAAGTAACTGGAAGGTCTATGAAAGAAGTTTGGTTGTCAGCCTCTTACTTGTACATGGCTACATAGATCTTGGCAATAAAATTGGTATTTTGATCTATCTTCTGGGGATTATCTCTCTTAAAATGATTTACTCTAGATACCTCAAATCCTTTTGGGTATTCCACCTTTTTTCTTCCATGGTCCTCATACGAATTTGTTGGGGCCATAGTATTTGAAAGTTTCTACCATCTTTCCACTCTATTATTAGAGGATTATACCTTGGTGTTTTGGTGTTCTCCTTAGACACTTTTAAATTTTCCTTATATTTTTTCCACTCATATACCTTTCTTATATTAATTTTTATTAGTATGGGGAAAAGGTGGAGGAATTATGTCTCCTTTCATATTTACTCTACTTCTTTTCTTTGGTGATGGTTGCTACATCTACTACTTGTATAAGGCTTTTAGTTTGAGTAAATTTACTATCATACATAATGATTTTTTACAAATCAACGATAAACTTATTCACTCTATCTACCTCCTCCTTTAGGAAATACACATATTTAACATGCTCATAACTTTGGATTTATACTTTTTGACTGTCATGGTTCCTTGATGCAATGAGTTAAATTCCATCATTTTTTTTATCATTATAATCAGAAAACAAGTACTCTATGTGAAAATACCTCTCACATGTTTTCCATATTAAATATTTAGGATAATATTCTTTTATTGCCAAGAGATCATCCCACCAAAGAGAAGCTTCCCCTTCCAACTAATATATTTCTATTCTAGCCTTAGTGTTGGTGTCCATATCAATCAACACAAAGTACTTGCTCATACCAATCAATCAATCCTTTCTTTCATGACCACTTGTCCCATCATATGTTGGTGGCTAAATTTTCTTCAATTCTTGAATTAAGGTGTTCATCCTCTCAAACCCATCTCGATCTATAGGTGACGATTTGTGAACTAGTATGTGAGAATTATTTCCATGGTTGAAACCTAAGGTTTCATCCTCTATTTCTCATTCTTTGTTCCCAAAAGAGTGCTATGGTATGTCCCTTGTTGCATTTTCCATGATAATTCCTCTATCTGCTATTCTTAGGAGGCTATTTTGGCTCAAAATGTGTTTAATTTAGCAAAAAGTTCCTTTGGAAACCTTGTTGGTGGAGGGGTTACATTTCTTCTAGAACATAAGATCTTGAATAGGTTGGGACTTGGTCCTTTCTTGTATTTCATCATCATAGTGGGCATGTTAAAATTTTCTATCTTAAATAACAAGGCATCATTTTAGTCATTTTTAATGTTCAATCTGATACCTTAAATTAATTTAAAGAAACATTCATTTTGAAACTTTTGGAAATGAAATAGAGATATTTTGATTAGCTTTTTAATAATCATTCATAACAAATCTTTAATTTCTCATGACACATATCGCATGATAAGAAAATAAAACTCATATCACTTATAGATTCATATATATAAATATATGTGTGTGTGTATGTATATTTGTTTATATACATTCATATGTCTTTCTTATACATATAATATAATAATGCTATTTAGGTAATACATTAACTATCATGATTACATAATGACATAATTTTTCCAAATTAACTATATATTCCTAATCTTTGATAGGATCTTCCTTAGATTTTTCCTCTAAATTACATTTTTCTTTGAGTGTACTTAGTCATATTCTTATATGGCATCCTTAGTCATAATCAGCTAATAATGCCCACATTCAATAGGGAAATTTTTGGTAGTAGAAGGTTTGGTCTTAATTTTTTATCTCTTAATTCGAGAGGGGATTGTTTTTTATTTTTTATTTTTTGAACTTAATTCACTTAAGAGTGAAGGATAGATTATATGTGATGAATATTATCTTAATTTATCTCTAAGGTATATTCTTCTTGGGTTCCTTACATTTAGGTAATGGTTTTTTTTTTCTGTTAAGTTTTCTTGGGGGCTCTACTTTGGATCTTCCTTTTACATCCCATGGCGATAAAATTCAAGAATATTTTATTAAACATAGAATATATGTGTACCAAGTTCCAAAGATTGAAGTTGGGTTCTCCGATACCAATGTAAGAACCTCCCCATAGCAGTAACTTTTTCCTACAAAAAAATCCACAAGTGAGAATTCCAATGACCTATTCAATAGCAAAAAAAATAGTTATATTTACACAATTAATATATCTTTAAAAAAAAAACTAAAAGGAAGGATCATGCCTTTAATTACTTGGTGAATAAATAAGTTTTGGAGTTGGTATATTCTCCTGGCTACCTAGGTCTTTGTATTGCATCCTAATGGGTTATAGAAATCACAACCATGTGAATCACTACCCCATCTACCCCAACCAAGTAGAACAATTAAGCTATTTTAGGATAAACCTATAAGTGTTTTGATTATAGGATTAAAAGGTGATTGGTTTGATCAACACTCAATTATAAAGAGGCTTTTATGTGTCCCATACTACATTGGGGGTCCAACCTCACACCAATGGGATTAGCACAAGGTACATGCTATGTCTAGGTATGTAAGGAGGATAGTGACTCACTCCAATCCCATTCTAGTGCATCCAAATAAAAAATAATTAAAGTTTACTAAGCACTACATAATGGGTTCCATCTATTCCTCAATCTTCTACACCAGTTGAGATGGAGGTATTGTCAATGTGCATTATTGAACTGGGTAGAGGATTCAACATATCCCATACCACACTATGGGTACGTACTCCAAACCAAGGGTCTCATGGCTTAAGAGGGAATTCCCAACTATTGAACCTACCTAGACTGATAGAATCCAACTTTGATTAGCTATAGGTCATTGATTACAATCCTATACATCCAAGAATAAGTAGCCTTTGACATATACTACCTTGTGACCTTAGCGATATAGTGAACAATTTTCTTCTCAAGCTAGGGAACATTTGTCCTTGATCACCCTTATACTATAGACATCTTCCAATGAACCCTTCGAATACAATGATTAGCTTTTAATTATCATTACCCATATGATAAGGTAGCTACTCGTGCAACCATTACTATATTAAATCTTGGAAAAATCCTATTAATCCACTTTCCATGAACTAACCCCAACCCTTATGTTGGTCTTGAAGAATATTCATTCAAGTTGAGGGTAAAAGCCTCCTTAGTCACAAAGGAAGAATCCCACTATTATATAAATACAAAAGGTCTATTCATCATATATGCACTAAAATAATAAAAGAGAAATAATGGTCTTCTACTAGTTTCAAGGCCATACCCATGGTGAGAAGAATAAAGGAAAGATATTAATGAAACAAAGTGTTATGAAAGTCTATAATTAAACATAAAGATGCCTATTAATGATGATTCTTGCTATTTAATAGAGGAAAAATCCTCTACCTATGAGAATACTATATATGTAGGCCCTACAAATTCTTATTTGGATAGTTTCTTTATAAATAAATATCAAGGATTAGATTAGGCTTTTGAAATTTAGTTTTGTATTTTTTATGTTGTCAAGGATTTTTATCATATGCGCAAGTCATAATATTTAAATGGAAATAGAAAAAAAATATTATTCTAGAATGAGCTTCTCAATATAATGATTTCAATTCATTTCTATGATAAAAGCTATCTTGTGAGCATTTTGAACCATTATACTCAAGGTGAATATTGATCACTAACATTTTGTATATGTGTCTAGGATTTTGAACTACATATAGAAATATCAAGCATAATTATACTCATAAACTACACCTCTTATAAATTTATCCTATGCAACAAACCTATTAAGGATTTAACATTTTGATTGGTATTTACATTATTCAGGGGAAAATTTGGCTTCTAGGTCTATTTTTTTATTTTATTTCATTTCTAGTTTAAAGCATAAATGAAGTACAAATATTAAAGAAGCCAAATAAATTATTTTCATATTGATATAGTTCATCTTACAACTAAGCCTTAAGTTGATACTGGTTAATTTTAAAGGAAGAATAAGAACACAAATATTTTCTAAACTCAACTAGAAAAGAAGAATTTGTAAGGAATTTGCAGCTTGTATGGGTATATATTTATTATGTTTGGGATTCCCATGCCTCTGATTCTCCTTTAACACCTTTGTTGCTCCTCCTCTTACCTCCTTCCTCTCATGCCTCTATATTTTACCTTTCTAGCAACATGTATTTCCAAGATGGGTCGTGTGGATTTTATGGTGAGTTGCATATCCATTTTCCCCATACATTTGACATTTTAGATAGCTCTAAACCATGAATTCAATACCTTCACAATGGCATAGATGTGCCATAATTTGTGTGCCCCTCTCCTCATAAATGATGGTTATTTCTAGCATGATGAAATGAAAATTACCCTCCTACTCTTATTAAAACCCATGACTTCTTCCTTCTGATGATTTATTTCTTTTTCTTAGTTTCTATTTTTTCTCTTTAATTTTACTTCACTTTTCTTTTCTTTTTTCTCTCATTTTCCTTTATTTTTAATTTACATTCTCTTTTGAATCCATTTCTTATGTTTTATATTTTTATTTGTTTATTTTATTCCCAAATGCTAAGGTATAGGTTTAAATTGGTTAAAACTTATTTTACTTTTATTTTATTTTGATTGACCTTATGGGTGAATTCAAGAATGTTCACAAAGTAATAAGAGGATTAATTAACCTATCTGTAATGATGGAAAATGGTCCCCCTAACTTGGCCTTGACTTAATGTTGTAATATGTCTAACATATTCACATGAGATCTTGGGCCCTTGTGAATTAAATGAACTTAATGGTACCTTGCTAAAGCGTTGTGAAGTTTTATAACTCACTTTCACACTTTTCTAAGGCCTTGTTAATTAATTACACCTACATAACCTCTTTCTAACCTTAATCTTTCCTTATTTGAAGTGTTGTAAAGTGTTGTAACACACTTTCACACTTTTCTAGGATTTTCATTAATAATTGGGCTCTCTTATGCTTTAATTGGCCCTAATTTGCATGCAAAAGCCCCATTTAATTCATATTTTCAAGGATAATCTAAACACAAAGCATTACTCAATCTTAATTTAGATGTTTCAGGCGTGAATGGTCTAAATTTAGTGATTTGGGACTCATTTGACAACTTTGACGAATGATTCCCAACAATATTTTTGGGTCTCAAACTTGGTTTCATACATTTCTAAGCATTTTTAAAAATGGTCCAAAAAATTAAGCCTGGTGGGACTCATTCTGCACCTTGGGTGAATGAGTTCCATGTGGCCCAAAATCAAAATTAATTCAAATTTGTGGTGGGATTTTATCCTCCTAGATATGATGTTGGCTTGTATTGTTATAATTTCAAGAAATCTTACATAATTGAGTATAAATACAAGGTTCTTTCATTCATTTTCACCTAAGAATTTTGTGAGAATTCCTAATAGCAATTTCAGTTCACAAGAGCATTCAAGTGGTTTCAAGAGAATTCAAGAGCATAGTATCAAGCCTTTTAGAGCAATATTCAAGCATCAATCATTATGTCAAGGACTTTGTGCATCATTTTGTTATTTTTCTAACAATTGTGAAGTAGGGATTTTTTATTCAAGCAAGTGTTTCATCCAAGATCAACATCATTCAAGATAGAGTCAAGTTCTACATCAATTGGATCCATATCAATCATAATTTTAACACTTTATTGCAAGGGTTTGGTGAGTTGTATCATTGTCATTGGTTCTTTCATCATTCTCTATTCTTATTTGATTTCATTTCAATGATTGATTTCCAAAATGGGGTTTAACCAAGGCAAACCCCTATCCACTAACCTATCAACATTTTCCCCTCTCCTTTGTGTGTAATTTGTAGGTCTAGGTTGTGGATTTGCTAAGGGAAAGATTGAGAAAAAATTTCAAATCATTCAAAGTTGTCATCAAGCCTTGGATAACCTTGGAGAAGACCTATAGGTTGCAAATTAGGGTTTCTAATCCAGAAATCACTCGGGAAGGACAAAGAAAATAGGAAAGATAAGGATTAAACTTTGAAGCTTCAAAAAAACCTAACTGCAATGATTCACCACTTTTGGTGAATGAGTCCTAATTCTAGTCAAAATTTAGATTTTTGTAGATTGAGATAGCCTTTTGGTAGATTCTCGTTCCCACATAGTTTTCCAGAACCTAGACTAAATCACCCAGCTTGGCGAATGAGTCCCACTCAGAATTGAAGTCATATTTTCCAATGTTTTAGACCTCCTCCTAGTTGTTTCCAAATTTCTAGGTGCACACATTCTTTTCTATAGTTTTTTGTGTTCTTTCATTTGAATTTCTAGGTCATTTAGTAAAGCTTTACATTGAATTATAGTTTTACATTTCATCTTGCATTTCATTGTCTTTTCAAATTTTAAATTTGGTGGTGAACCCCTTATTAGTTTTCATTCAGCCCTTAGGACAACCCTCTTGCGAGAACTCTTTCTCCTTTGCATTGAGATCTCAAGGATTATCCTTGAATGAAATTGGAAGAGCGACTGTGCTATAACATCTCTATATAAAGCCTCAAAGGAAAAGAGCCAAAAAGGGTAAGATAATTTTTTTTTTTAAACATAAAGAATCACATACCCAAAAGAGGCTTCCAATACATTAAAAATGATTTCATACAAGGCCAAGAATGGCCTAATGCAGCCCAAGGGAAAGGTCTAAATTACCCTCCAAAGAAAAACCAAACAAGAACACATAATGCAGCTCTAGGAAAGATGCTCTAGAACCTTAGCAGCAGTGCTCCAAAACTTACAGTGCTGCTCTGGAACCCTTACAACACTACTCCGTAACTTACAGTGTTGTTCTAGAACTTAACAGCACTGCTTCGTAACTTACAATGCTGCTCCAAAACTTAACAACACTGCTCTAGAACCTACAACACTGCTCTAGAACCTTCAACAGTGCTGCTCTGGAACTTAATAGTGCTGCTCTGGAACTTGTAACACTGCTTTGGAACTTGCAGTGCTACTTTGAAACCTTAACAACGCTGCTTTGAAACCTGCAACACTACTTAGGAACCTTTAACAACACTGCTATGGAACCTTGTAGCGCTGCTCCAGAACTATGGAAGAAACTACACGAATTAAAATAACATGATATATTGCATTGGGAACTTAACAACATGATACAAAAAATAATAAAATACATCTACAGCTTTGATTTAACATGAAATAAGAATGCAGCCATACAAGAATTATCATAGAACATGTGATTTTGATACCAACAACAGAACCTGAAAGCCAAACATAATCATCACATATCTTCTCATTAAATTTAGGATTTCTTTCACTCTCAAGTGAGTACAATGAGCATAAAGAAATGAGTTTGAGTACAATGGCATATACATGAATAAAATAAATCATCAAAAAAGTAAATACGAAAGAGGGGATGATTCCAATAGTCCTCCAATAACCTGTACACCAGTCCCTAATGGCGATGGAAATGCCTCTGTACCATGTGGAATCAAAAGAGGCCACCCCACCATGCTCGGAGATAGTCACAAGGCCCAAAAAATTGTATCAAGAAAAAGGAAAGGTAAGGCCAACACTCACATCAATCACAAAGAAAACATGGAAGGCAATGTACATCATCAAATTCACAACAAGAAATGCTCATCCAATCTCATGATGGGTACTACTCACGTCTACCAAGGGCTACCACATGGAATCAAGTACACCTCTAATAGGGATGAGGAGACTCAATCATGCCTGAATCCATGCCCCGTAGACGGATGACTCAACATGCCACAGACGGATGGGCCTTCTCGAGTGCATCCTTAGCCTTTACAAGCACTCAAGGCCATGCACAAGGAATCATTATCTTATTGTTTTTTACCCCATTAATTTTATTTAGTTATCACTTGTTTACTCTAACTCTACTACTAGTTCCCCAAGTAGCCACTTGCGGGCCCCGCGCCCGTAGAGAGCCACTCCATATGACCACTCAATTACCTAGACCTATGCTCATCTCGTTTAACCAAATGAGGAAACCAAAAAATACATGAAATGAAGGAAAGGCCACAAATACAGTCCAAGAAACTAATAAAAAGAAGCCAACTAACATAGTTGTAAAAAGACACATTCAATCACTGCAATTCAACAAGAAATGAAGGCATAGAAAACATGAGAAAATTTCAAAGTGCCCGGATCACAAAACTAAGCCCGACCCAGTTTATATTTGGGAATTTATAGTCAAAATTCACCTATTATTTTTTATTCTAGGGCTAGAATGAAGTGTTGTACCGAAAAACGTCATTTTTCCACACAAGGCAAGTAAAAACACAGAAAATTAAAAGTGCCCAGATTTCAAATCTATTAAAACCCAGTTGAGGTAAAGGAATTAAAACATGAAGTCCACCCTTATTTTTCATTTTTATCAATAAGGTAATGAGCAGCAAAAGAAAACATAGTTTTCATACAAATTGGGCAAAAGACAAAACATAAAAGAGAGCCCATGAAACATATTTTTCCAAAAACCCATTTCAATTTGTTGAAGATCTACAAAATTAGTCACACAAAACCCCACACAATAGAAATATTCAATTAAAAACAAACCCACATCCAACTTCAAGCAATAGCAAGAAAAGGCATAAAGAAATTCCTCAATTTTCAAGGGACAACAATAACTCAGATAAGAAAGAAAATTTACAAGCCAAGCATCAATGCAAAATCACAAAAAATTACCTTGAATTTCCTCAAAATAGAAATGGAAAATTTTCTCAATGGAGAAGGCACGACCAAGCTCCAAAAACAGACAAAAAGCAAGGACTGGTAGGCTGATTTCAATAATTTTCCACCCACAAAATCTCCACAACAAATCTTTCACAATCTCCCCAACTTATTTGCCCAAATGATGGGGGTTTATTCTTTCATGCAAAAACAACAATTTCCTCAAAAAATAAAAATCCTCCTCCAAAACAAAGCTCTCCTTTCTTTTTTTTAATCTTTTTCCCAAAACCACAAAAGGAATAAAAGCATTTTTTTATAAAAATTATACATTAAAGCTCCCCCAAAGGAACAACTATTAAAAATCACAAAATAATCAATATTAAAATACACATGAAATAATAATGAAAACCAAAACCGAATACTTCTAGTGAGACAAGCCGAAAAGACACATAAGGTAGAAGGGTGCTCCAGAAGTTACCATTAGGTAACCGGATGGAAGACAACAATATGAAAATACTGCCCTAACCAGGTACACTGGCTAGGGTAGGGAATATTGGCCTGTGACTATCTCTAGTAACCACCATCAGGGAATGAGAGTACACTCAGGGCTATAAATTTATAAGGAGTAGATACTCAGTACCTGCATCACTCCAATCAAACGTTAGAGTACATGTGCATGAACCATATATCATATATCCAAGGCAACTGACCATCGGGAAAAAGAATCCTTAATATCATAAGCCTCTCGGTTCTGGTGTTATGATATCATCTTTCATCATAATCATAAAATCAAGGACAATGGTATATGTACATAAAATATAAGCATATAATCTAGCATAATATCATGTGTAATAATCAAATATAGCATATGAATAATCATCATGGCAACATCCACATCATATAAACATAGAAAGCAAGTAAACATGTGACATGAAATCCGACATAGCATCATGGAATTACACCTCTTAGGTGTCAATACAAAATAATAGAGGGACCAGAGAGTAAATACAACACACATACAATTATTGGGGGATCCATCAAGGAAATACCACAAAAATAAAAACATAGAGTTTGTTACATCCTCCCCCTAGGGCCAGGCTTACTCCTGGAAGCCTCCAAAAAATATGGATAAAGGTCTCTTATCCTTGCCGCATCCTCCCAAGATGTTGAGGACTCACCATCAGGATCCCACTAGACCCTTACCTGCTCTATGTCTCAACCCCTAAGGGTCAACCTATGATGTTGCAGGATTCATATGGGCTCCACAGAAAGTTGATTGTCTGCCTTGACCTGCAAAGTAGTCCAATCAAGAACATGGGTCACATCAGGAATATACTATCTAAGAACAGAAACATGGAAAACATCATTGATGCACAATAGACTCAGTGGCAGTGCAAGGTGATAAGCTACTTGACCAATCCTCTCAAGGATTTTGAAAGGTCCAACAAAATGAGGTGCCAACTTTGAGCCTTTCCCATAATGGATGGGGGTCTTCCATGGAAAAACTCTTAGAAACACACAGTCACCCACTGAAAAGTGGCGGTCCAACCTATGGGAATCGACATACTTCCTCTATCAATCCTGAGCTATAGCTAGCTACTCTCTAATCCATACTAGTTGCTGCTCCATATCTTGATGCATCTCTATACCCAAAAGAACTTGGTCCTCTAAGAAATCCCAACTCAATGGTGTCTGACATGGCCTACCATAAAAGTCCTAGAAGGGGGACATACCAAGAGAACTATGGTAACCATTATTATAAGAAAACTCTACTAGGTACAAGTAGTCCTCCCAATGAGACTTTCGATCCATAACATACATCCAAAGCATATCCTCTAAAACCTGATTAACTCACTCCATTTTTTCTGGTAGTCTCAGGATGGTATGTAGAGCTGAAATTAAGCTGAGCTCCCAAAGCATGTTGGAGAGAATTCCACAAAGCTGAAGTGAACACTGGATCATAATCAGAAATGATCCTATGAGGAATACCATGCAACCACACAATATCCTCCATAAACACTTGAGCTATGGATGATGTAGTGTATGAAGACCTTATGGGTGAGAAGTGTGCCACCTTGGACAACTTGTCCATAGTAACCATAATAGCATCATGACGATGTGAAGACATAGGTAGCCCCACTATGAAATCAAGAGATATCATATCCCACTTCCATCCAGGGATGGAGTGAGGCTGCAATAGCCCTATTAGGTGTTGATGTTCTACCTTTACCCACTAACACTTGAGACACTGAAACACAAAATTAGAAATATCATGCCAAAACCCTACCTAATGATACAACTATCAAAGATTGACATGCATCTTCATGACACCTAGATGAGCTGAATAGGGTGCACGATGGTCCTCTGACAAAACCAAGGAATGAAGGTCGCTAGAGTCTGAAATGTAAATGCAACCAAGATGCCATAGCAGTCCTTCAGGCTCAAGAGAGAAACCTACAAACTTGCACTCAAGGACTCTCCCAAACTCAATTTCTACTTTCACCTCCTGATACCAAGTATCACTAGGAAGTGACTCCAAAATACAGCTCTGCTAATCCACTCCAAGGGACAAAACTAAGATCTCATGTCTTCTCCTATTCAAGGAATCTGCAACAACATTTTCCTTGCCCTGGTTATAGAAAACTTCAAATCCATACTCACAGAGGAACTCCATCCAATGACATTGCTGAGCATTCAGATTCAGTTAAGTGAAGATATACTAGAAGTTGCAATGATCACTATGCAACTCAAACCGATGTCCCAAGAGGAAATGTCTCCAATGTACAAGTGCATGGATGAAAACTGCTAACTCCAAATCATGGGTGGGGTAGTTCAATTCATGATCCTTGAGCTTATAGGACTCATATACAATCACTTGTCCCTCTTGTAAAAGAATTACCCCCGCACCTTCCAACGAAGCATCAGTGCACACAACAAAATCACTTGTAGGATCTGACACTACAAGGATGGGTGCACTAGTCAGCTACTCCTTAGGAGCCTGAAAAGCTAACTCACATTGATCTGAACACACAAACTTCTTTCCTTTTCTACTGAAGGGAGGTGATGGGATGAGCTACCTGAGAGAAATTTCTCTCAAATCAGCAGTTGTAGCTTTCCAATCCCATGAAACTGTGAACCTCAACAACATCCATCGATGCTGGCCAATCCACAATGGCCTAAATCTTAGAAGGATCCACAATGATACCCTCTCCTGAGATGATATGGCCCTAATATCTCACCTTAGTCTAGAAGAACTCACACTTGGCCAAATTTCCAAACAATTGATTATCTCTCAAGCACTGCAACACTTGCCATAAATGACCTTCATGCTTCTTCATATTCCTTCAATAAATCAAAATATCATCAAGCAACATGAGAAATAATTGGTCAAGATAGGTGTTAAACACCCCATTCATCAAACTCACAAAAATTGATGGAGCATTAGTCAATCTGAAAGGGACAACCATGAACTCATAATGCCCATAGCATGTACGAAATGCTTTCCGATGAATGTCTACCTCATGAATGAAAATTTTATGGTATATTGAATTTAGATGTATCTTGAAGAACACCTTGGCTTCCCTCATCTAATCAAACAAATCATCCATCTAAGGAAACGGGTAACGATTCTTCACCGTCACTTTGTTTAACTGGCGGTAATCAATGCACAAGCAAAGAGATTCATCCTTCTTCTCCATGAAGATGATAGGTGCTCCCAAAGGGGACACACTAGAATGAATGAAACCCTTCTCTAGTAACTCCTCTAACTATAACCACAACTCACTCAACTCCTGAGTAGTCATACGATACAGTGCTCGAGAGATAGGCTCTGTTCTAGGAATGAGATCAATATGGAAGTCTATGTTGTGCTTAGGTGGCATACCCAGAATAGCATTGGAAAAGACATCCACAAACTCTTGAATAATAGGATGTTCATCAAGAGATACCTTTTGAATCCCACCCTCATCAAGATCACTAACTGAAATAGTGAACATCTGACAACCTTGCCGCATGGCACACCTCAGTTGCATGGCTGAAATCACACGGAGAGAAATGGGTCTTTGGACTTCGACTAACTCAACACACTTCCCAACATTGTCTACACACTGAACTGACTTATGCCAACAATCTATATTGGTTTGGTGTGTCTCCAACCAATCCATGCCTAAAATAATTCCATAGGATCCCAAAGTCAACACATGAAGATCCACTATGGTAGTGAAGGTTCCCAAATCCAACACACAACCATGAACTAGGGAGTTTATAGCCTCCTTGGCTCTAGTGGCTAACTCAAATTTCCAACCAACATCTTTCCTTGCCACCATGAGTCCACAGTGCTCTATGAGCGAAGGAGAAATAAAAGAATCTAAAGCTCCTAAATAAAAAAAATAGATGTGTTAATCCCACATAACACACCTGAATACTTGACCATGGTGTCCTGATGCTTAGCTTGGTAGTTATCCACCACCACTAAAACTCTATGAGATCTGCTAGTATCACCTACTCTAGGCTCTGAAGTAGGCTATCTCTAACTACCTCTAGCTACTGATCTCTGAGGACATTTAACAACTAAATAACCATGATGTTCACAAGCAAAATAGCCACCTATGCCAAAACCTTGGCCTAAAAATGGTGCACGTTCCTATTGTGTTCATTCACCCCTAGAACTTTGTTGTGCACTCTGAGAACTTTGCATTAGACCACTTTTCTACCTACTCTAAGAATGATGATGTGGGCGATCCCTAGGAAATGGAGTACCAGAACTCTACCCACTCTAGAACTAAGATTGAGAAGGCCTATGCCTATGCTGCTAACTAGATCTAGAAGATGCAGACTAAGATCTAGATGGTCTAGCTCCTTAAGGTTGTGTACCCTGAGTAACTAATCCTGAAGAAGGGGCACTACCAACCTGAACACCTACCTAACAACCAAAGCCTCTAACCAGATTCTCCTCTATCAACCTCGCCTTCTCCATAGTGATCTCTAAGGTCTTTGATTCAAATACCTGAACACCACCACTAATATGAGAATTCAAGCCCCTAATGAAATGTTGCACTAACATCAGCTCATCATCAAAGATGCTAGCATACTGCTTAAGATCAAAGAAATGATGCTTATACTGATCTACCGTCATAGTCAATTGACGAAGCTCATGAAACTCATCAACACATCTCTACTGGTAGAAGTCAGAAAGAAATCGAGCATGAAACCTCTCTAAGAATAGTCCCCAAGAAACATAAGTAATGTCTAGGTGAAGCTTCTACTCCTCTACTCTCCACCATGTAGATGCAAAGCCTCTAAGATGTATAATGGCATATCGAGCTCTTGTATTGCTACTATAAGGATGCATAGCAAAGCATCGATCGAGATTGATCTACCAAGTCTATACCTCGATACCTATACTAGAACCATCAAAAGTAGGGGGATGGGCTCTAAGAAGATCCCTCATGTGACTAGCATCAACCTTGTCTCCATCCACCCTATCCATCACAACATTTTCTCTCGAATGGCTTGGACTACGAGAACGCTCCCGCTCAGCTCTAAAATCTCAACCATCCTAATGAGAAGGGTGTGACTCCTCCTCATGAGATACCTCTTAATGAGGTCCTAAATGATCTGTGATTTACTGCAAAAGAGATAAAGCCTGAGCACCCTCGATCCCTTTGGCTTGGTTCTCAATACACTGTTCCCCCTGTTACTCACCTTGATTACCTTGATCTGCATTAAGCCGAGTCCTCTGCTAAGGAACAGAGGCTCTACCTCGAGCTCTTCCTCTAGCTCTACCCCTAGGAGGAATTCTGAAAATAAAACAAAGAACTCATCATAATAGATCATCACAAGAATGAACTATTCACCAACTATGGCATGAAAGCATAACAATCAAGAATATTAAACAAAATAACAAGCACACGCCACACACACTAAACAAAACATAACATAGAAGGATCAAGTATGCTAGAGCTCCTAGTGTGTGAACATGGGCTCTGATATCAAATGTAACATCCCTCTATAAAGCTTCGAAGGAAAAGAGCTAAAAAGGGCAAGATACATTTTTTTAAAAAACATAAAGAATCATACACCCAAAAGAGGTTTCCAATACATAAAATAATAATTTCATACAAGGCCAAGAATGGCCTAATGCAGCCCAAGGGAAAGGTTTAAATTACCCTCCAAAGAAAAACCAAACAAGAACACATAATGTAGCTCCAGGGAAGATGCTCCATAACCTTAGTAGCACCAATCCAAAACATGTAGTGCTGCTACATAACTCTTACAACACTGCTCCAGAACTTACAGTGCTGCTCTGAAACTTAATAGCGCTACTCTGGAACATGCAGCACTACTCTGGAACCTTCAATAGCGCTACTCCAGAACTTAACAATGCTACTCTAAAACTTGCAGTGCTGCTCCAGAACCTTAATAGAGCTACTCCAGAACCTACAACACTGCTCTAGAACCTTCAACAGTGCTACGCTCGAACCTTGTAGTGTTGCTCCAAAACTATGGCAACAACTACACAGATTAAAATAACATGATATATTGCACTAGGAGCTTAACAACATGATAAAAAAGGGAATGAAATACATCTATAGCTTTAATTTAACATGAAATAAGAATGCAGCCATACAAGAATTATCATAGAACATGTGATTCTAATACCAACACCGGAACTTGAAATCCAAACATAATCATCACATATCTTCTCATTAAATTTAGGATTTCTTTCACTCTCAAGTGAGTACAATGAGCATAAAGAAATGAGTTTGAGTAGAATGACATATACATGAATAAAATACATCATCAGAAAAGTAAATACGAAAGAGGGGATGACTCTAATGGTGCTCCAATAACTTGTACATTGGTCCCCAATGGTGGTGGCAATGCTTCCCTACCATGTGGACTCAAAAGAGGCCACCCCATTGTGCTTGGAGATAGTCACAATACCCAAACAAAGGTAGCAAAAAATATGCAAGGTAAGGCCAACACTCACATCAATCACAGAGCAAACATGGAAGGCAATGCACATCATCAAATTCATAATAAGAAATGCTCATCCAATCTCATGATGGGTACTAATCATGTCTACCAAGGGCTAGATAATAGAGTGTGTATCATATAGAGTTTCATCATGTATGCTCGAAGGGATGGCTCCACATGGAATCAAGTAAACCTCTCATAGCGATGAGGAGACTCAATCATGCCTGAATCCATGCTCTATAGATGGATGGGCCTTCTCGAGTGCATCCTTAGCCTTTACAATCACTCAAGGCCATGCACGATGACTCATTATCTTATTAGTGTTTTACCCCATTAATATTATTTATTTATCACTTGTTTACTCTAACTCTACTACTAGCTCCCCTGGTAGCCACTTGCGGGCCCTGGGCCTATAGAGAGCCACTCCATATGACCACTCAATTACCTAGACCTATACTCATCTCATTTAAACAAATGAGGAAACCAAAAAATACCTGAAATGAAGGAAAGGCCACAAATAAATTCTAAGAAACTAATAAAAAGCAGCCAACTAACACAGTTGTGAAAAGACACATTCAATCGTTGCAATTCAACAAGAAATGAAGGAATAGAAAACATGAGAAAAATTCAAAGTGCCTGGATCATGAAACTAAGCCTAACCCAATTCGTATTTGGGTGTTTCTAGTCAAAATTCACCTTTTATTTTCAAATCTAGGGCTAGAATGAAGTGTTGTACTGAAAAACATTATTTTTCCACACAAGACAAGCAAAAAATACATAAAATTAAAGTGCCCAAATTTCAAATCTATTAAAACCTAGTTGAGGTAAAGGCATTCCAAAATGAATTCCACCCTTATTTTTCATTTTAATGAATAGGGTAACGAGCAGCAAAATAAAACATAGTTTTCATACAAATTAGGCAAAAGAGAAAACATAAAAGAGAGCCCATGAAACATATTTTTCCCAAAACCCATTTTAGGTTGCTGAAGATCTACAAAATTAGTCACACAAAACCCCACATAGCAGCAATATCCAAATAAAAACAAACCCACGTCCAACTCAAGCAATACCACTCAAAGGCATAAAGAAATTCCTCAATTTTCAAGGGACAACAATAACTAAGATAAGAAAGAAAATTTACTAGCCAAGCATCAATGGAAAACCACAGAAAATTACCTCGAATTGCCTCAAAATTGAAATGGTGAATTTTCTCAATGGAGAAGGCATGGCCAAGCTCCAAAAATAGACAAAAAGCAAGGACTGGTAAGTTGATTTCAATAATTTGCCACCCACAAAATCTCCATAGAAAATCTTTCACAATCTCCCCAACTTATTTGCCCAAATGATGGGGGATTCTTCTTTCATACAAAAACAACAATTTCCTCCTTTTCAAAATAAAAATCCTCCTCCAAAACAAAGCTGTCCTTTCTTTTTTTTTTACTTTTTCCCCAAACCACAAAAGGAAGAAAAGCATTTTTTTATAAAAATTATGCATTAAAGCTCCCCCAAAGGAACAACTAATAAAAATCACAAAATAAGCAATATTAAAATACACATGAAATAGTAATGAAAACCAAAACTGAATACTTCCAATGAGACAAGCTGGAAAGACACATAAGGTAGAAGGGTGCTCCAAAAGTTACTGTTAGGTAATTGAATGGAAGACAACAAGACGAAAATACTGCCCTAACTAGGTACAGTGGCTAGGGTAGGGAATATTAGCTTGTGACTATCTCCAGTAACCGCCATCAGGGAATGAGAGTATGCTCAGGCCTATAAATTTAGGCGGAGTCGATACTTAGTACCTACATCACTCCAATCAAACATTAGACTACATTTGCATGAACCATATATCATATATCCAAGGCAGCATCAACCATCAGGAAAAAGAATCATAATATCATAAGCCTCTCAATTACGAGTGTTATGATATCATATTTTTCATTTCCATAATCATAGGAAAGCAAGGACAATGATGTATACATAAAAATATAAGCTTGTAATCTAGCATAATATCTAGCCATGTAAGCATGAAATCTAGCATGAACAATCATGTCAACACCATCACATCATATAAACATGTAAGCATGAAATCCAGCATGAACATTCATCATTTCAACAACATCACATCATATAAACATGTAAGCAAGTAATCATGTAAGCATGAAATCTAGCATAACAGTCACAAAATTACACCTCTCAGGTGTCAATACAAAATAATGAAGGGACGAATAGAGTAAATACAAAATATATAGTTATCTAAATCCATCAAGGGAAAGACAACAAAAAAATACAAACATAGGGGTTGTTACATGTGCTTTATGTCCTAAAACTATATGATAGCACCATATGACATTTTCATCAATTCATTTTGGTGCAACTACATTTAAAACATTCAAATTCTTATTTGGAGTGCATCATCATCCTTGATTTGGATTGCATTAACATTGCATTAGAGTTTTCATTAGTTAACTTGCATTCTAGGGTTTAAAATTTTGCATTAGTGAAAGTTCATATAGCTTACATGTTTGCATCTCGTTTCATTAAAAATCAAACAAAATATACATTTGCATCCAAAGTACAGATCATAAACTTGAAAAGCATAAAATTCAATTAAAAATTTATAATTTTTTTGAAAAAATCTCTAATGGGACTCATTAGCTAGGGTGAATCAGTCCCTCTGCATATTCTAAACTACATTTTATGGCATTCAAAATTCTACTTCTTATTTTTTGTTTGCTATTATTATCTTTCTATTTTAGTTTCTGGATCTTTTTTTCATTACATCTATATTAAATTCATTCACCTTGAGAATTACTTAGATTCAAAATTGCATCTAGAGCAGTTCATTACCCATTATTGAATAGCTTAGAATCTAATATTAGCATCATGGATATGTGCTTTGGAAAATTATGGATGTCCTAAAAATCCTTAGTGGATGTGTCAAGCTATACTTTTGGAAATGGCCCTAATGAAATTGAAATGACTCATGCTCCTTCAACTCCTAATGCATGTCCTCCTCATGATGTTGACATCATTTGATAAGATGCTGACAACATGCATAAGTTCCTAAATGATTTTCTTAAAAACCTTGAAGTTAATGCATCCTTTTATCAATCAATGAAACAACCAACACCCCCTACAATACCACCTCTTGAGATGTTTAGTTACTTACATCCTGAAGTAGAGAAAAAATCTGAACCTAAGTTCCCTACAACAAGTGAACCTAGTTCCTCTAAGCAAGAATAAACTCAACCATTTTATGTTAACAAAGTGACAGACATTCTAATCAACCTAGAAGAGACATATGGAAAAGGATTTACAATCTTGAGTAGACAAGGGTTTGACACAACACGTGAACATGACATTCATCAACTCTTAGAGAAAATACCAATTGAAGAGACTAAAGGGTTACAATATCAAGATTCCCTCACAACATAAATTCTCCTAAATAATATGAAAGGCTTCGTAGTGATGGTACAATTATCTTAGATTCCCCTCCTTATATGAAGTTCCTTCTTCCTAAAGAACAACCAAGCATTCATATCAATTACAAGATTGTCTTTAATCATTTTCCTTAGAGCTCAACTAGACAAGTTGGTGAATCTAGCAAGTAGCAAAGGCCTTACAAACTAAAGAAATTAAAATTCCCTTGTCCACCATTAGAAAATGAAAGGGACTTATAGCTACTCCTACAAAAAGGACTTATTACATTACCACCCATGCAAAAAATCTAATTTCCAAATCATAAAAATAAAAACACATCTTACAACAAATATCATAGAATTTTTGGACATAGTACCGATGAGTGTCTTGCTCTAAAACAAATAATCAAGACCTGTTTGATTTCATAATCCCTTAAGGAATATTTCCCCTTCCACTCCTTCTCATGTAATAGTTGTAGAATATTTCATTCTCACTATTACATGATCATTCCCATCACCTACATCAGCTCATTCTTGTCTTGCACTTAGTGGGGGCAAGAAGTAGATAGCCTTATCCTAGTAATACATTTGTCACTATCTCTTAGGTTCATTTTCTACCTTTTTCTTATACAAAATAAGATTGGAATATAGACGACCTACTTTAGGTTCTCACCTATGTCCCTACTAGCCTTTTTCATTTTCCCTTTTCTTTTTATGTAATTGCATGTACATATTCTGATCCACCATATTATTCTATTTGATGTATCTCTCTCTCTATGACATTCTTCTCTATGTCATAAATCTTTTATCTTCTTTCATTTTATCTTTTTTCATCTGTCTATTGTATTACATTTTGGGATGATTCAAGGCGTCAAGACATTTGAGTCTCTTCCATGTTGACCCAATAGGCTTTTCCTTTTATTTTTTTAATCTATCTTGTGTTTTCCTTTCGGGGATGATACAAGGCATTGGGATATTTGTGTCTCTTCCATGTTGACCCAAAAATATTTTCCTTTTCCTTTTTCATCTTTCTTGTGTTTTCCTTTTGGCGATGATGCAAGGCATCAAGACATTCATGTATCTTCCATGTTGACCTAAAAGGATTTTCCTTTGCCTTTTTTCATCTATCTTGTGTTTTACTTCTAGGAATGACACAAGTGTCGAAAAATTCCTATATCTTCCATGTTGAACCAAAAGGTTTTTATTTTTTTTCACTCTCTTTGTGTCATTCTTTTAGTTCTATGTGTATTTAGAGAATGATGACACTTTTGAGCTCTCTAAAAATATTATAGGAAGAAAATGCTAACCCTAAATCCATAGATCTATTATGTGTTTGTTGTTTTCATTTTTGGGGGAAACCCCTCTCTTTTCTCTTACATGACATATCTTTACTTGGAACATATGACTTGGCATAGGGATTTAAAAGTTTTCTCTCATGTCTTCTTTATTGTTTGCATGTATCATTTTCTAGTTTAAAGTAATTTCTCATAGCATGGTGTTTAGTAATTTCTTTAAAGTGGGGGCATACATTGGCATTATTCTTTTTCATTTTTCTTTTTCATGGTTCATAGTGCAATCTTCTTTATACAATGTGTTTTTCGCTTTGTTGATGACATTGGATGTAGTGTCCTTTAGGAGCATGATCTCTCTTATAATATTACATTCCTCTTAGTGGTTTGATGTGATGCACTACATCCCCAAAGTTGTGATTTGTTTGTTCTTTGGTTGGTCCTCTCTTGGAGACATTAGGCACAATGTTCCCTAAGTTAAAGACCTCACATGAACTAAGAAAAACTCATTTGAACATTCCTTATTGTTGCATCTGTATGGTCACCTTGCATAATACAACATGCATGCTTATGGAGCCATCTTGTTTGTTCATGAGTTCTAAACATAGGAAGCTTTGATTGCCTCATGAAGCTTGAAAATCATTTTTGTGTGGTGCCTTATTAAAGTTGTCAGGAGGTATAACTTTTGTATGGTTTAATAGGAAGTCAAACAAGGGAATGAATTTCCCTTAGCCACTTGCATGTGTGTGAGATCATACCAACCATGAGTGTAGATTTCTCACCTTCTTGGACTTCTCACCCAATGGACAACCTAAGTTCCATTTCCTCAGAGTGAGTATACATTTTTTCAACAAACATCCTAGATATGATCAACATCATGTTGGATAAATTGTTGAATATTGATTTTCCCCTTTTATTTTTCATGTTATTTCATTTTCCTTATGCCTTTCATAGTTCATTCATGTGCCTTGTTGTTGCTATTTCTATCATTTTTCATGTGTGTGATTTTGTGCTTATGTTGGTTTTCCATAGGACCTTGGTCTTGGGGACTTACACGACCCTCTTGATCATGTTTGTCCTATCTTACTAGCATTGGTTCATTTGAAGCCCTCTTGATCATGGCCATCATATCTTGTTTTCATTGTTGCATTTGGTCTATTTCAGTGTGATTTTGAAGCAAGTTCATCCCCTCACTGAAGTGGGTGCTAGATGTAATCATAGAAAAAGGTCCCCCTAACATGGCTTTGATTTAAAGTTGTAATATGTATAACATATTCACATTAGTTCTTAGGTCATTTTGAATTAAATGAGCTTAATGGTACCTTACTAAATTTTTGTGAAGTGTTGTAACTCAGTTTCACAATTTTCTAAGGTTTTTCTAATTAATTACACCTAAATAACATATTTTTGACCTTAATCTTGCCTTATTTGAAGTGTTGTAAAGTGTTGTAACTAACTTTCACACTTTTCTAGGATTTTCATTAATAATTGGGATCTCTTATGCTTTAATTGGCCTTATTTTCCATCCACAAGCCTCATTTAATGAACCTTTTCAAAGATAATCCTAACACAAATCATTACTAAATCATAATTCAAGTGTTTTAGGATTGAATGGCCTAGATTTAGTGATCTAGGACTCATTCACCACCTTGGAAAAATGATTTCCACCTATATTTTGGGGTCTCAAATTTGGTTTCACACATTTCTAAGCATTCTTAAAAATGGTCCCAAAAATTAACATTAGCTGGATTCATTTGCAACCTTCGGTGAATGAGTCTTGTGTGGCCCAAAATCAAAATTAATTCAAATTTCTAGTGGGTTTTTATCATCCTAGATTTGATGTTGGCTTGTAGTGTTGTAATTTTGGGAATTCTTACATAGTTGAGTATAAATACAAGGTTCTTTCATTCATTTTCACTTAAGTCTTTTGTAAGAGCATTCCTAATAGCAATTTGAGTTCACAAGAGCACTCAAGTTTTTTTAGTATCATTGAAGAGAAACATTCAATCATCAATCATCATGTCAAGGACTTCATGCATCATGTTTGTAATTTTCCTAACAACTATGATGTAGGGTTTTATGATTCAAGCAAGTGTTTCATCCAAGATCAAAATCATTCAACCTAGATTCAAGATCTACATCCATTGGATCCATATCAAGCATAATTGTTGTACTTTATTGCAAGGGTTTGGTTAGTTGCAACATTGTCATTGGTTCATTCATCATTATCTATTCTTATTTGATTTCATTTAAAAGATTGATTTCCTAAATGAGGTTTGACCAAGGAAAACCACTAACAACTAACCTAACAACATTTTTCCCTCTCCTTTTTATGTGTTTTGTAGGTCTAGGTCATATATTTTCTAAGGAGTAAGATTGAGAAAAGTTTTCAAATCATTCAAAGTTGTCAAAGTTGTCATCATGCATTAGAGAGCCTTGGAGAAGACCTACAAGTTGCAAACTAGGGTTTCATATTCAGAAATCACTTAGGAAAGATAGAGAAAACATAAAAGAGTAGGATTAGAATTTGAAGCTTCAAAAAAGCCTAACTAGATTGATTCGTTACTTTTGGTGAATTAGTCTCAATTATAATAAAATTCAGATTTTTGCAGATTCATATACCCTTTTGGTAGATTCATATTCCTGCACAGTTTTCCAAAACATGGACTAATTCATCTAGCTTGGAAAATGAGCCCCACTCAACATTGACGTCAAATTTTCTAGCGTTTTAGACCTCCTTCGAGCTATTTGTAGATTTATAGGTGCACACATTTTGTTCTATAGTTTTTTGTGTTGTTTCATTTGCATTTCTAGGTCATTTAGTGAAGCTTTACATTGAATTATTTTTTTACATTTCATCTTGCATTTCAATGTCTTTTTCAAGTTTAAACTTGATGGTGAACCCCTTATTATTTTTCATTCATCCCTTAGGATAACCCTCTTACTAGATCTTCTTCTCCTTTTAATCGATATCTCAAGGGTTATACTTGAATGAAATTGGAAGAGTGGGTGTGTTCTATGTCCTAAAACCATATGATAGCACTATACCACATTTTCATCATTTCACTATTGACAAGGTGAAGAAGATCACACTAGTCAGGCATTACCAAAAAATAAACTCTTAATTGGGTGGAGTAACAAAAGTGGCTCAACTTTCAACTAGTAAAACTAGGTTAGTTTGAGGGTCATTACTAAAATAGGATGCAAATCCACTTTTTGTTACACCTTGAGAATTTCCAAAATTTATCCAATTACTCATAGAATTGTAATTATTTGGTTAGTTTAATAAACATATAGATATACCATGTCAAAATCAAACAGCATCATTAGTTCATAAATATCAATTATTTAATAATTTTTTCAAATGGCCATTTAAAGTGTTTAAATCTATTATATTGATAATTAAGTTATTATGATAATCTAAAATATGGGGTGTAGACATACTTATAAGCTCAAGGCTTTTCCTTCATCCAAATTACATCTAGACAACATGTGAGTAAAAAAATAAATTCTAGCATTTATGGGGATGTGGCAAAAACAAATTGTCAAAGAGGGAGAAAATGTGGAATCCTAAAAAATGAATAATGCATTTTCATCTTATCATCCTCATCAATTATTTTATCCATATTAATTAAATAACTTTTAATTATTTAAATAAGCTAATATCCCCTCTTTTCATTTATAATAATTAAATAGCTTTTAATTATTTAATTATCTTTATCCTTTTTTTAGATTCCAAGAATTAGGTAACCCATTATAAACTACAATGTGCTTGGTAAACGTTTTCATATGATTGGTGATGATAGCAAGGCACACCCTTTGATACTATTGGGATAGGGGAGACTAGACCTAGTGACCTCCTTTCATGTAGTTGGATGCTATAGTCAATTATATTTATCATTTTATTATATCTATATCAATTAAATAATTTTTAATTGTTTAATTAATTTATCCTTTATCATTTTCCCTTGAAAATTAATAAAATTAAATTCAAATTATCTTTGGTTCACAATAATTAAATAATTTTATAATTTTATTTCATTACCTAACACTCATTCCACAAGTTAAATAAATTAATCTAAATGTAAGTTAAATATCTATCAATTGAAATAAATTAAATAATATTTTTTTAATTTCCCCAACTATATTCTCCTGAATTAAATAATTTTCTTTATTTAATTTAATATTATCTATTTACTAAATTATAACTCTTATCCTAGCTCATTGGACCATATAAATAAAACCCTTTATTTGTACATTATGCCAGAGTACATTATAAACTATCAATATCATTATCCATGGTATCTAGTTACCTTGGACCATTATTATACTATCATACTATCATTCTATTATATAGTTATGTTATTTTGAAGAGAAACCCACATATCTAGTATTTGATCTATTATAAATGAAACAGTGAAGAAAATTGGAGTATTTACTATGGTATAATTATTTTATATATCATTTTATTTATTTATTTATTATTGAGTGTGAATTTATTTTCTTGCAATTCTCAAATCTCCTAGGTTTGTGATTTTAGAATTTGAGAAAATCATTAGAGAATTTATTTGGAAAGGTAATATTAATGAGTAGAAAAAGGTTCATTTATTATCCTTAGAGGGAATGGCGCTTAGAAGAATTCCAAGGGGGCCTAGTATTCATAATATAGTTAGTAGATATAAAGCATTTGGTGCAAAGCATATTTAGAAAATGTATGTAAATGCAAAATCCAAATGGTGTAGAATTTTGCAAGCAAAGTACTTGGATAATCAAGATCCCTCAAGAATTTTGACTATTTCTAACCCACCGAAGGGATCAACAATGTGGAATTTTAATCAGCATGTACATCTCATGGGAGGTGAATAATGAAGAGAGTATACAATTTTGGAGTGATTCATGGAATGGTAATCCTCCTTAAAAGAATAATCCTGACCTATCTCACATAGTGGAAACATTAAAGCATTCATGGGGAGGAAATTTTCTAGATTATGTGCAATCAATTGAATCTTTGTTAGGTAAAGTGATTTGGAAATGCATATCAAATCCTTCTCTATGAACATAGTAGTGTAATGGGTTGCAAGTAATACTGAATCATCACAAGGTCTTTCTCTCCATAAAACTAGATAGACTGGTGTGGGAAGCATCAAGTGATGGAAATTATACAATTAAACAAGGCTATAAGGATTTATGTTATAAACCAGGTCAATCTACGTATTTTTAGAAAAGTATAATCATCAACTGGAGTAGTATAGGGAAAATTTGAAAAAAATAGTTTTTGAATTACTCGATACCAATATATAAAAGAACAAGGGTCTAAACTCAGTCTTTATAAGTTGGGATGATTTCATTCTAAGGAATTGGAAGAGTATAAAGATACCATTCCCATGGAACCTTTTACAGCCAAAAGTAGCGAAAATTGACAGGAAACATGTTAAATGGAATGCGTCCCAAGATGGCTTCATAAAATTAAACTTCAATGGGGCTTAAAGAGGAAACATGAGGGAATCAAGAGCTAGTGTTTGTTTAAGAGATTCAAGGGGTAAGATAATTTCAATTAGTTCAACACATATTTCAAAAGGCTCCAATAATCTTGTAGAATCAAAAGCATTATTGATAAGTTTGGAAATTGCAATGAAGTTGGGCATTACACATTCACATATTGAATGTGACTCTTCGGTGATAATAAATGCTTGTAAAACCAAAAGTATTCAAAATTGGAACCTACAATATGTTCTTAAAAGAGCTTGAGCTTTGTTGGAAAAGTTTCAAAGTTATCAAATCACTTATACATATTGAGAAGGTAATAATCTAGTAGATTATTTGGAAAATATGGGGTACAATAATCAAGAAGTTTAATTAACCCAAGACATTCGCTATCTTCATGATTACCCTCAAGTAGATGAAATTGCAAAACAAGAGATGCCAAATTTTGGTTAGGCTTTTCTTACAAACAAAGTTTTGTGCATTATGTATAATTATTCCTTCTTTCATGTCATATCTTATAGAGCACAAGGAAATGTTTGGAAAAGTTTATTTGAAGGCATGGTATGTTATATCTCATGATAGAAAATAGGGGTATTAGCAATAATTAGATGTCCTACGTTAAGAAGATCCCCTTGTAAGGAACGAATTTTGAACATCAAAGCCCATGTGATGAGTACTATCATGATAAGATCAGAGTTAATAAAGTTATCAATTAGTTGTATTATCCTCATTATAGCATGATTGCAAGTAAATCCCCACATGCATAAAGAGCATTCACAAACAAGATACTCTATTATAATGAAGAATGGAAGTTCCATATGTTATTAGTGGTTATAATATGTGTTGGTTTCCAAAGATTAGAAAAGGATTTTGAATAGCATCGCAAGTTGTAGAAAATGCATACAAAGGCTAGATATCCTCCATGTGGCACTATTTATGTTGTTTATAAACTAACATGTGTTCTTTACAAGCACATTGTTAATTATGAAAAGACATGGGTAAAAAGACATGGGTTCATTTTCCTCTTTTTTCAAGCAAGGGAATAGGAATGATTTTTTAGAAAGGGCTCTCTAACACAAACATAATTTACTTGAAAATAATTTCATATCTAGAGGCTGTAGATTTTAGGGTTCTTTAAATTATGCTATTAATTAATCCTTTCATTAAAGATCACATGTTTCTTTGGGGTTGGTTTTATTTAAGTTGCATTGTTCTTCAGTTTTTATTTGTCATTGTATTAGTTAGGTGAAACAAAGTGGAATTTTCTAGAAGTGAAGAGGCAGAGGCCAAAGTAGGTCAAATTGAAAGCATCAGTTTTTGTGTTACAATGGACTGTCAGCCATGGAACTTGAGAGTTCAGTTGAAATTGTAGAAGTGGGAGAGACCTTTTGAAGGTTACCTAGCTCAAGAAAATCTAGCAGTAATGTTTAACCTCAACTGGCCTCAGATTGAAGACTTAGTGCATACAATTATTGGGTCCAAAATTGAGGAGAATTATTCAACCCTCTCAATATTGTCCATTTTCTATTCATACCTAATGAACTTTTGTCAGTCTTTAAAGGAGCTTGAGAAATTTGCAAGAAAATTTGTGAAAGAATGATTTTTGCAAGAAGATGCTTTCTAATTGGTTGTTCAAAACTATAATATTTTTAAGGGTAAAGTGTTTATTTGAGGGATTTTTCCTTGATAATTTCTCACATAGCACCAAGGTTTTCAAGAGATATATGATGGTTTTAAGTTGGAATTTGAATATGAAAATGAAAATATCTTCTCCAAAGCCTTGAGTAAGAATTCCCAGTTTATTTTCCCAAACATAGAAGTGGGGTTTAAACATAAATTTCATTGTATTTATTTCCTTCAGTTGCATGAATGTGTGTTTCTTGTTCCTAACCCTTGCATGGATCAGTTGCTTATGGAAAACCAAGTGTTCATTTTGTCAGGTCTACAACCTTCACCAAATGCAAAGGTCTAGGGTAATCTTGTTCTAGGACACAAGAGAAAATTTTAGGATTTTGATGTAAACTGGGATGAAGACCAAATTGGTTGTGAAGAAATATAGGGAGAAAATCATGTGATATGAATGGATGAAGATTAGCAGTAGAAATTTGTAGTTGTAGATGTTAATTTTGGGTTTGTTCAAGAAATATGGGGTTGTAAAGATTTTGTCATGGGAAATATCTTCTATCTGCATGCAATGTAAATGTTAGTACTCGGGTCTAGTATGACATTTACATAAGGTATAGATAATGCTTTTACAAAATTATTATCAGATAGTATTTTTCTCAGCAAAAATTCTATTAGATTATTGATCCAATGAATTTGTAAAATCATGCTTTGAAACCCTATTATTGGGATGATTTTGTAAGAATTTTGTATCTAATTGAGCTACAACTAGAGGTTTTCTTCTTAGTTCTTTCCTGCCAGTATCCTCTTTTGAACCAGGTTTTGTAATTTCTTTATAATTAAAATATAATATATTATAGTGGCTTGCCACTTTTGCTAAAAAAAATTAAAATTAAAATTTTCGTCATCAACAACTGTATACATTAGAGTTAGGATCCTTATATTTAAAAAGTAAATGTTGAATATAAATAATATTTCTTTATAAATTACTAATGTTTTAAGAGGAGTTGAATGATGTCTTTTATGCACCCTTTACAAAACTCAACTTTTCCTCTATATTTTTTTGGTCTACTATTGTGCATCTTGGCGTGGGGGCCCAATGGGTTTCCCTATCAAAAAAATATATCCTCTATGTGAAATTTCATGGTGGGAGCTCCAATCCTATGACTAGTAGATCTACTAAGAAAGTGAAAGAAGCCCCATCGTCTTTTGGTGTTTTCTCTGAAGATGTTGGAAAAGATCCAATGTTCTCCCTTTTGGGGCATGATTCATATTTTGTGGAAGAAAATTTGATTCCATTTGTGGATATACTAGTTAACAATGGTCCTTTTTCTAAGAAGTACTCTAAGGCTCCAAGAGCCTAAAATGTTTGTTGTGTAGTGTATGACCTTGAGGTTGAAGTATCTGATGAAATCATGGATGAGAGTATTGCGAGGCTCCAACTATCCATTGTAGGTAATTTTTTTCTTTCAAAAATAATAATAATGAAGTGAGAAAATAGATTCACTCAACTTGGAAAATAAAAGGAGCTATGAGTGTTAGCTCTATGTCTAATGGTTTATTTCTTTTTAGTTTTTTGAATCCTTAAGATTTGGTAAAGACTCTTACTAGAGGGCTATGGTATTTCAATAGAAACATCAAGAACTACTTATCTTTTTGTATGTGAAAGCATAGGTTTGAACCATCTATAGATCTTGGCTCAATTTCCTTGCCTAGATTTAACTTCTTACACTACATTTGGAGTTCTAGAATCGAAAAGTTTACCATGGCATTGCTAATTCTTTCGATAGTATTTTAGAAATTGAAAAGGAAAATCTACAAAAATCATGATTTTTTTTCCAAAGAATGTGTGAATATGGTTATTAGTAAAGTCCCGTCCTCATTGATAACCCTAAAATAAAGATTTAGGTTATGGAATCAAGCTATAAAATATGAAAATTCTATTTTTTTGTTAGCTATGTAAGAGATTTGGACATTTTAGTCTCTTGTAAGACATAGTTTTTATAAAAGATAAAGCAATTTATAAGACTATTCTCTCTCAGCCTAAGGAAGTTGACCCTTTTGTAAATATGAAAAAGAACTGGAGGCTCCCCAATGTTGAGCTCTTGATGCTATTGGAACTAGAGTAGTAACAAGATGTAAAAAGTGGAGAAAATAACAAAGAATAAGAACCACGAGATTCCTCCAAGGAGATTTACCCTCAATCACAAGATGATGTTGAGAAGACTTAAAGAAAATAGTATGAATAAATCTAAAATCATCTACCCTTAGACTTTCCCCCTCCTCCCCTAAAACATTTGAGATAGATGAAAGAAGTCTATGTGTTTCTTTGGGAGGGGAAAATGTTTTAAAACTAGACCAGAACAAGAATATTCTTGATTCGTTGACCTAATTGGTTTTTGTGGATTTGGAGTCCCCTATACGTATATGGAACTCTATGAAGGATTTTCTAGAAAAAATATTAGACATAGGTAAGTGTAAAATCAATTTAGAGAAAATAAAAGAAGATGTGGGGGAAAACAAAAGCGATTGAGAAATTCTTAGAGGGATGCTAAGGCTAGGGAGGCTCTTCATGAGGTGGATTTTAGCAAATAGAATACCCTTGAGGGTCTCTTGGGTCATAAGAAAACCAAAAAATAGTTTCAAAAAGGCTAGGAATCTCTTGGCCACTATCTGAAATATAGTGGCTTCCTTTTTCTATTCTTCAATCAAGATAATGACTTGGAATATTCAATAGTTGAATAGCCCTTTGAAAAAATATATTATTAAATTCTCTATAATGGATCTAAAATTGGATGTTCTTCTTATCCAAGAAACTAAAATTCCATAGGGGAATTTTTTAAAAAAAGTTAAAAACATTGCATTTGCAATGTGGATGGTGCCCCTAGTGGCATTGCTACCCTATGGAATCCTAGCAAAATTAAAGGAACCAAAGGTTACAATAGCAGAAAATGTTTAGACACCACATGAAAGATGGGAGGAATGTTTTCAAATGGAATCTAATTAATATCTATGTCCCTAACTCTAGGGATTCTAGAGGCCATCTTTGTAACTCATTTTCTACTCCCATGTCCAATAACCATAAGGTCCATGGATGCTAGGTAGGGGTTTTAACATGTTGCTCTATCCTTTAGACAAAAAAAGGGGCCTTGGAGAACTATTCAAATAGTAGGTTGGACTCTTTTATTTAATCTCTTCTAAATGCCTTTTGGACTTTCATCTCCAAGGATCCAAGTTTACTTGGTCATGTAGACCCTAAAAAACTATCCTAGACCTACAAACACTATTTTCTTCATCAACGCCCTTCTTCCCCGATAATTAAATAATTTTAGTTATTTGATTATTATCTAAATTCATGTTTCTTCTATTAATTAAATAATTTTAATTATTTAATTAATTCATTTCTTTCCTTTTATTTCTTCTTTTGATTAATTAAATAAATTTTATTTATTTATTTAATTGCATCACTAATGTCCCCTTTCCTCTATGATTAAGTAAATTTTATTTATTTAATTGTCTACTAATTTGTCATTTTCTCCCACTTTTGAATTAAATTAATATTTAATCAAAAGTCAACCTATCACATGTCTTTAATTAAATAATATTTTCAATATTTAATTATTCATTTTTCCTCTCCGTTTAAATAATTTTATAATTATTTGAATTCCTCCTACAACCCCTTTTCCTATGCCAACCTCATTATTTGTGTCATTCTTATTCTCTTGTCTCATTCATTTTCCACCCTTATTGAATTATCTTATAATTCAATCTTCACCATACATCCTTATTACTGCCCTAATTTTAGCCCTAACCCTATTTCATACTATAACTTTCAATTTTGGCCACTGATTGACATATCTTATTTGTTTTTAATCCTAACCCTTCATTTCAAATTTTGTTTTCTATGAAAGAGACCTATCATTGTCATTTCACACCAACATATTTTATGTTAATGACATTTGCTAGAATCATCAGCAACCACATTCAAATCTTCAACAACACAACATAATAAATTGATTTATTTTGAGGTTTACATGCATTTGGTTTGATTTAAGCTACTTTTATTCATATTTTGGTTTCTTTCCATTTTACATACATACATTTTGGCAAGCCCTTCCTTCTAACCCTTATTTTTTTGAGCTTAGGTCAAGGGTTTTTTTCTATAGAGGCTTGGAGATCAAGTTTTGATAGGATCCCTCAATCAGAAAAAGAGCCTCACCATTATATCAGAGGGTGAGAGACCACTTTTGACATATAACTTGACATATTTTGGTTGCATTTTTTTACCCAACATCTATACATTCTATTTTTTTCTATAGAGTAAATTTCTTTTTTATCTTAATCAGTTTTTTTTTTTTTTTGAATTTTGCTTCAAATATGTTTATAAAATTATTTACAAATATGTTTAAAAATCTCTACAGAATAACTTTTATATAGTTTCATTACTCTTTTAATCAAAAAAATTCCTAAAATTTTACTAGGCATGTTAAAATTTCTTACAATATTTTTGTTTTATTTTATTTCCTATAGTAGTTTTGTTTTATTTAAAGAAAATTTAATAGTATTTACTTTTTTACGGAGCTGAGTTGTTTTATTTAAAAAATATATATTTTCCTTAAAACTTTTAATCTGCGACATGTCTATTTAGTTTAAAAGTTTTAATCTGCCTCATCTTTGTTTAGTTTAAAAGTTTTAGAAAAATAATATTTTCATTAAAACTTTTAATCTGGGACAGCTTTGTTTGAGTTTAAATGTTTACATTAAAATTTTTACTACAACAATGGTTTTGTTTTATATTAAAAAAATTATTAGTATTTTTGTTTTTATGGAGTCGAGTTGCTTTATTTAAAAAATATATATTTTCACTAAAACTTTTAATCTAAGACATCCTTATTTAGTTTAAAAGTTTTCAAAAATTATTTTTGTTAAAACCTAAAGCAGCGTTGTTTTAGTTTAAATATTTTCATTAAAATTTCTTATTGCAGAAGTTTTTGTTGGTTTTTAAATTTATTAAGATTTTCATAGAAAAACTCCTAAAAATATTAGCAACTTGTTTTAAAGTTTTATTTTAAAACTTGTTCTTAAATTTTTTTTATAAAAATTATTTGAGAAAAAAATCCCAGAGACTTTAACATAAGCCTCAGCCCGCGGGCTCCACAAGCCTCCAAGAATAAATTTTTCAAATTTTAAAATTTTTATTATTATTTATTTTATAATAATTTTCAATTTATTTAAAATCTAACTTTCTTTATTATTTTTTTCAAGGTGATAGCCCCTGGTCATATGGGAGATAAAGGGCTCATTAAACAGGCATCGAACACCTTCCAGCAAACTTCTCGTCACTTGGGAACAAAAACTTGGGCATTTGGGGACTTAACTTAGAGCCCGCTTTTCCTTTGCAAGTCTAAAAGGAATTGTTGCACAAATATGGGGATAACTTTTGCATGACAGGTTGGATTTTCAAAATTCAAAAGGCGTGGAAAAGCTGGTTTACAGAGCTTCGCTTGGTGCAGATGAATTTTCTAGATTATGCTCCAAATATCAGGTGCACTCATTCAAAGTCACTCTCTCTTTTCAACTTCAAATGCTCATATCTTTTTCATTTGAAATCATTTTTTTCAAACTTTTATAAAGAATACATTTTTGCAATCATTTTTTTGCTTTATACATCTTTATTTGTTTTTTTTCAATACAATTGAAATCAGACTAAGAATTAACCTTTCGCATTTGTGTTTGCATTTAAAATTAGCAAGTATCTTTTAATCCCCAAGATTGACTTGTGTATGCTCTCCTCTTGCACCTTAGTGTGATTTTGGGGATAAAAAATAAATGATCTTGCTTGTTCTTTTTAGGAGGCATACTTAGAGAAGCGATCACTCTAGGGGATGACCTCTCATGTTCCAATGGAGTATAAAAAGTGGGAGTGAATCTAAAGGCATCCTTCTTGGAAGTAGAATATTATCAATCTTGGCTAAGTCCAAAAGATCTATTGGATATGTTTCTTTTTGTTGTTTTATTTCATTCTCACCTACGATCCTATTTGTAGGAGTCATGTGTATCATTTTGGTTTTAGTTTCTATGAAAAATTATCCTATGGTTTAATATTTTTTTACTAGTTGGTTTGGAGGCTTTTGTTTCTACTTGAACTATTGAGCTTGTAAACTTTTTCTTATACTTTGGTATTTTGTTTGGTATAATGAAAGCACTAAAATTTGAATGTAAAACTATTTACAACTCTTACCTTACCACTATATATATACAATTTAAAATTCTAAAGAAGCTTGGGATGAAATACAATTAAAAAATTTCATTTGAAGAAGAATTAAATTTTATAATATTGATTGAGTCCAATTTATTTAAATACATTTGATTTAGCATAAACTATACTCTAGATTAATTAACTCATAATTATAAATGGTGAATCAAAATAGTTTTGCAATTATGATGTAATTTAATCAATATATGTAGGTGATGTTTTGGGCATCCATGCTATCTAATATTTCAAATTTATAACACTAATAAGTACAATTAAATAATTTATATTCAAATTATGATAGCATAAGTATTTAAACAAATCATTATTGTAAATAATAAATGTTTAAGAAATTATTAATTGTATTTTATAAAATTTGTATCCAAAATATTGAACATATGTTGTCATATAATATTAGAAATTATGCAATTTGTATCTGACACTTCAATTTCATCCTTGCTAAAGTCCTTTATGCTGAGCAACGGGGGAATATCTTGACCCTCACTTAAGAGTATTAATGAAAAGAATAAAATAAATATTTAAAATAAGAAAAAAACTAAATATTAACCTAAAAAAACCCTAAAATTTTTGAAAAATAAAATTATACCAACATAGAACCTCCCTCTTATATTAGAGAGTGCAAGCTAACTAATCTCTAAGATGAGTGCAAAGACAGACCAATACACTTGAACAAACTGCAGAAAATTGAATGCTCTCCGGGTCATTTCTGATCACGGTAAATAACATTTATTACATTTTAAAATGTCTAAGAAGATTTAAGTGATGCTTAAGTTATCTTACATTTATCCTAGGACTGCAGATTCTCAGTGAATCCCAAGAGTATCAAGTAAGATGTTTCCCTAATATAAGCAATCATTGTACTATATGCAATATTCTCTTCAATATTGATTTGATGCAGTAGTAGTAAACTAAGTAATTTTCCTAGTGTCCATGCAGATGGTGTTTCTGGTACCTATTTCAGAGCCTTCATTTCTGTTAACACATTCTTCAGTCTCTTGTTTTCCTTTCTTAATTCCATTTATTTTAATAAAATTCGGAGGGCCAAGTTAAAGAAAAATGAAATGGATGGTAATGTCTTGTTTTCCTTTCTTCATTCCTTCATGTTTCTCTGCAATACATTACCATCCATTTCGTTTTTCTTCCACTTGGCCCTGCAAATTTTATTAAAATAAATACAATTAAGTAAGGAAAACAAGAGACAGAAAAAAAGAGTTGGCTGAAATGAAGGCTCTGACAGGTACTGGAAACACCATCTACTTCGGACACTAGGAAAACTACTCAATTTACTACTCTATCAAATCAATATTGAATAGAATATTGTATATAGTACAGTGATTGCTTATATTAGGGAAATATCTTGCTTGATACACTTTGGATTCACAATGAATCTGCACCCCTAGGATAAACCTAAGATAATTTGTGCTTCACTTAAATCTTCTTGGACATTTTTAATTGTAATAAATGTTAGTTACCGTCCATCAGAAATTACCTCATTTGTGACCCAGATTTAGTATGATTTTATTCTGAGTTCTTTTGAGACTAATTGTCTCTAACAATAAAGGTCGTAGAAACATTTCGGGTAGGCCATGTGAAATGGAGAGCATTGAATTTTGTGTAATTTGTTCAAGTTTATTGATCTGTCTTTGCACTCACCTTAGAGATTAGCTAGCTTGCGCTCTCTCATATAAGAGTGAGTTTCTATGTCGCGTAATTTTGTTTATATTTTAGTTTTTAAAACTTTTAGGGTTTTTTAAGTTAATACTTAGATTTTTTTTTCTTATTTTAAATATTTTTTTTATTTTTTTCCTTAATACTTAAGGAGAGTGAGGGTGAAGATGTTCCACTGTTTCTCAGCATAAGAAACTTTAGCAGGGATGAAATTGAAGCAGCAGATGTCCTTTTGATCCTTTTGAGGATGAAAGATCAAGATCGTAGGGTGGATATAGCAAACTGATCTGTTTTCAGGATCGTAGGGTGGATATAGCAAACTGATCTGTTTTGCCCGTCTTTTTTTGGCAACCTTGGTTTTTTTTAAATATGCTTAGGCTCTTTTTTGTTGGTGGCAGCAGTATATTAGCACCCCCAGTTGGCGGACCGTATAGTGATTCGTAGTAACTCAGAACAGAGTGGCCCATTTTCACAGCACAGTGGCTCTATTTTGAAGCATTAAACATAATGTAATGTAAAGCTATAATGAAAACAGCTATGTGATGTACATCTAATGTAAAGCTATAATGAAAATAGCTCTTTGCTACATATGTAATGGGAGGGGCATAAAGAAGCTGTAAATTGTGGTGGGGTTGTTAGTTCCTGCTCGGAACTATAGCGAAGCCTCCAAACCTTAAACAATGATTAATCTGTCCTCCAACAGCCAATCAGCATGCAGATTTATTTCAGCATGTCCTTTTGGTTTGCTATTTCTGTACTTAATCTGCATGTTTTTTATGCAAAATATTCTCTGCAAGATTTTTGGCGCTCTGTGATTGGGTTGTGAAATAGTTCTGCAGATTGTCAAGGCTCTGCATTTGTAACGACCGATTTGGACAATGCGAACAGATTTGCAGATTTTGGGAAAAAGAAAAACAGATGGCACCAAGAATAGTTGATATATCTATGCATTCCCAACGGAACACTTCATGCGGAGGATCTTGGTTTCATCTTCCATCGTCTCCTTTACAGTCTCACCGCCTCTCTATACCTATTTATACCAATATGTTTCTTTGCTTCTGCAATTCAATGGACGGAAGTTGTGTGTGGGAATTTTGTAAAACAGAATACAGTAATAACCTCATTTCCATTTATGAGTATTGAAATTAACCACAGGAGTGGTGGGCAGTGGGAAGGCAGGACATGGCTGTGCCTTCTAATCTTTCATCTTGCAACATTCCCAATGCGACATTTGAATACAGAGCAAAGCAATTTTCACCCGGGAATATTCCCCTACTTCTCTTCTACTTACTCTCTGCTGTATTAGTATTCTTAATTTAAGAAAGCAGGTGAGCATTTTATTTTCTTTTTTATAGTGAAGATGGTTTTAAATATGTTTTTTTTAACCTTTCTGTGCAACCCACTAATGCTGTTTAAGTTTTATGAAGTGGGTTTGTGTGGTTTTGTAGATTCTTGGTCTGGCGTCTTGAATTTCCTTTTATAGATTTGGCACTGTTTTATTCCAGGATTTTTTACTCCTTTAAGGTGTTTGTTGCTGTTTTATTCTAGGGTTTTTTTTGCCCAACATTGCTCCTCATGTGTAAGCTTGTTTGCAGGCATTGAGGTGACTTTACTCTGTTTCCACATCTTTGCGAGGCATTGGTTCAAACAGCTCATGTGCCTTCTCTATGCTTCCACATTTTGCATACATATCTACCAGGGTGCTTGCAACTATGACATCTGACAAAAATCCGCTTTCAATTATGCGTTGATGGATAGCAATACGCTGCTCTAAAGATCCAATTTCGGCACAAGCTGGGAAGACACTGGCAAAGGTAGTACATTTTGGCTTTGCACCTGCCAATTGCATTTGTTTAAAAGCTTCCAACGCCTTTTCAGCAAACCCGTTTTGTGCATATCCTGCAATCATATTTAGAGAGCAAATAATATCTAAATTTTGAGAATTGCATATCCCCATCTGTCTTGATGCTTCATATTTAATTGTGTTGCCCCGAAAATTGACTAGGCAATAGAATACGTTTACAATTAGAATTATTGAGAACTGGTGAGATTCAGTTTTTGCACATAGATTGCATATCCCCATCTGTCTTGATGCTTCATATCAACCATTTAATTGTGTTGCCCCGAAAAATGACTAGGCAATAGAATACGTTTACAATTAGAATTATTGAGAACTGGTGAGATTCAGTTTTTGCACATAGATTGCATATCCCCATCTGTCTTGATGCTTCATATCAACCATTTAATTGTGTTGCCCGAAAAATGACTAGGCAATAGAATACGTTTACAATTATAATTATTGAGAACTGGTGAGATTCAGTTTTTGCACATAGATTGTCTTCTTTCATGCCCTATTTATGGTTTGGGAAAGTAGTTGTTCATTCAGATTCATCAGTTTTTTGACTAACATGAGAGGACAGAGATATTCTTAAACCAGGTGACTGGTGTGGGTCCATTCCTTTCGCTGACCATTTCCGTTTACACAGTAGTTGCCATTAATTATTCAAGATTCAAGTAGGAACACTGTTCCTACCTGTAAGCATGGCGAATACCCATAAGCATTGTTAATTTTACTCTCGTATATCTTCATATGCATATTTGGTCTGAATAGTTGCTTATCTGGATACATGTTAAAAACATTTCAAATGAGTTCTATACAAACACACAAACATTGATGGAACCACATACAACCCTCATTTGAGGGCGCCTACACAATTGAAATGTGTCGTACAAAAGCCTTACGATATATAGTTAATCTGAGAATTTCTCTTGTTATGATTTAGCAAAGCAAAAGTTTTTGCAGGGATTTTTATTTACCCAAAGTTTCAGAAGGACTTGAGTCCTTTTATTGTTTTATTTTGTTTGAACTTTCTGATTGATCAATCTAATCATTAATGTTGAGCAAATGCAATGATCCAACATCCTGCTCAGATGGAAACACAAAAACTAAAGAAACTGACAACACCAAGCTAGACATATTGGAACCTCTATGACGTTCACAGACACGGGCTAGAGAGGCGGAGAAAAAAGATGAACTTGTCATTTTGGAGAATGAAAAACTTTTTAAAACAGGTTCTAGATATTTGAATATCTTTCTTTCGTTAGAGATATTTAATCTCAACTATTCCCTCCAACTATGGATACGTACCTGTTTTTAAGGCAATTTAAGAAGAATGCTTTTTGAAATAGATTTAGATTAATGCGCATTAATTGGTTATTTACTCTCACACACTTTGTGGGTAGTAAAAAATAATAATATTTTATTCTTCTTAGCTGTCCACCACCGTAGTTTTGATTTTAATTCCTTTCTGTAGTCATTTTGCTTATTGCATGAAGAAGGAAATAGAGCAATGTAGCTCTGCATCTGTGAACATAGTGTAAAGAAGAACAAGGAATCGAAGCTCTCCATATTACTGAATATATATAAATCTGATTGTGTCTATTTTGTGTTGTGTCTCAATTGTGTGTGTTCCCAGCAGCTCTTAATTGCATTAGAATCTGTTTAGTTTACTGCTGTGTATGATCTTTTTGCTGCTCTATTTTTAATCTACTCCTCTGCCCCTTGGTCCATATCTGGTATCAAAGCCACTGGTTCAAACTTATTTCTGGGTCTACACTTATTGCTTATTTAATAGCCATCAATGGCTTCCATAGCCTCAACATCTGGTGCTTCCTTGTCTAGCCTGCAAACCCCTCTTTTCACAGGAAAAAATTATGAATATTGGTCATTGACCATGAAATCCCTGTTTAGATCTCAGGATGTTTGGGAAATTGTAGAGAATGGTTATGCAGAACCAGCAGATCAAGCGGCTTATAATGCTCTCACACAAGCAGAGAAAGATCTTTTGAAAGATTAGAGAAAGAAGGATGGAAAAGCCCTTTTCTAGATTTATCAAGCAATGCGTGAAAGCATATTTCCAAGAGTTTCAACAGCAACGCAAGCAAAGGATGCATGGGACACACTACAAACAACTTATCAAGGTAAGGACAAAGCTAAAGCTACAAAACTCCAAATACTTAGAAGAGAATTTGAAAATATAAGTATGAAAGATTTAGAATCTGTGGAGTTATTTTTTACTCATGTTGTTGGGCTAGTAAATCAGATAAAAGCTCATGGGGAAACATTAGAAGAAACAAGGATAGTTGAGAAAATGTTAAGGGTTTTGCCTACTAAGTTTGATCCTTTAGTTATTGCTATAAAGGAAACTAAGGATTTAACCCAGCTGACAATGGATGAATTGCATGCATCTTTGATAAATCATGAATATAGGCTGAACAGATCAGACACCTCTATTGAGAATGCTTTCTCATCTCGAGCTTCAATAAGCCATGGAAAAGGTAGAGGTAGGTTCACACCTAGGGGTAGAGGAAGAAATTCATTTAGAGGATGTAGCAGCAGTCTTACAAACCAAGGTGGAAGAGGACATAACAATGAACACTTTCAAATTCATTCAAGTGGTCAAAGACAAGATAAGTCACATATTCAATGTAATTACTACAAAAAGTATGGTCGAAGACAAAATCAAAATCCCCCAAAAAATTCTACAAAAAATATGTTTATTGCATGTGCAAAGATTGCTGAAGCAATTTCTACAAAATCACTAGTTGAATACAATATGGTTCAAGACAGTCCAAATGATATTTGGTATTTAGATTCTGGTTGTAGCAATCATATGTCTAGAAATTTATAATTATTTTCAAGCTTAGATAAATCAGTCACTTTAAATGTTACTCTTGGGAACAATAATCAAGTGAATGTTATGGGAAAAGGCACTCTTGACATTCTAACCAAAAAGGGGGAGCAATATGTCTAGAAATTTATAATTATTTTCAAGCTTAGATAAATCAGTCACTTTAAATGTTACTCTTGGGAACAATAATCAAGTGAATGTTATGGGAAAAGGCACTCTTGACATTCTAACCAAAAAGGGGGAGCAATAAATCATTTATGATGTTTTTTATGTTGCTGGTCTGAAGCACAATCTGATGAGTATTGGTCAATTAGTACAAAAAGGATACAGGATTTACATGAAAAATAATGCATGTGTTATTCTTGATAAATATCCAAGTGTGCAGCTGATAGCAAAGGTACAAATGACAAAAAATTGAATATTCCCATTGAGGTTGAAACCTAACATCAAAAGAAACACAGCTAAATCTTATCATATGGTAGAAAACACATAAGTTGGAACAACATTAAAGGCTGAAAGTTCTCAAGACACCTCTCAAGGTTGCTCCGAAAATGAACAAGGTAGCAAAGTTGCTCAAGAAGGCTTGCTCCGAAAACAAAGTTGCAAAGTTGCTCTGGAAGGTTGCTCCGAAAAGGCAGAAATTGAAACCAAATATGAAAAAAATGGTAATATAACTATTCAAACAACTTTTCAGTCAGTGGTAAAGAATGAATCTTGGTTGTGGCATTTGAGATTTGGTCATTTAAACTTTGGAGGTCTGAATTTGTTGCATAGAAAGAATATGGTTAAGGGGCTGCCATTGATTCGAAAACCGGAAAGAGTATATGAAGCATGCATTTTGGGTAAACAACATAGAGAAACATTTTCTATTGGAAAATCAGAAAGAGCATGTAAACCACTTGAGATTGTTCACTCTGATATATGTGGACCAAAGTAAACTCCTTCCATTAGAGGTTGCACATATTTCAGACTTTTATTGATGATTATACAAGAAAGACATGGGTCTATTTTTTGAGGCATAAATTTGATGCATTTGGAGTCTTTCAGTAGTTCAAGGCTCTTGTAGAGTAGCAAAGAGGTTACTACATTATTATATTAAGGACTAATAGAGGCAGTGAGTATAGTTCTAATGATTTTCTGAATTATTGCAGCCAACATGGTATTCCCAAACAATTCACAGCCCGTTACACACCTCAACAAAATGGTGTGGCTGAAAGAAGAAATTGAACTATGATGGATATGGCAAGAAGTATGTTGAAATCAAAGCATTTACCAAATGAATATTGGGCTGAAGTAGTAGCAACTATGCTGAAGTAGTAGCAACTGCTGTTTATATTTTAAATAGATGTCCAACTACAAGTGTAAGAAATGTGATTCCTCAAGAGGCTTGGAGTGGTAGAAAGCACAATGTTTCTCACTTCAAAGTTTTTGGATACATTGCATATGCTCCTGTGCCTAAAGAGTTGAGAAGAAAATTGGATAATAGAGGTGAGAAATGTATTTTTGTTGGGTATTCAGAAGATACAAAATCTTATAATTTTTTTAATCCAATTACAAGAAAAGTTATAATCAGCAGATATGTAAAATTTGTAGAGAATGAAGCATGGGATGGAAGTGTAGAAAAAACAATAAGTGTAGTAGTAGCTGATCCACATAATTATATGAATGATGAAGTGATAGAACAACAAGGTATTCCTCAAGCAATACCTCCTCCCACTCCCAGACATGCAACACAAGTTGTAGCATAAGCGACACCTCATTCTACAACAAGACTTTCAAGAAATCATAATTTTACACCTACACAACAAACTCCACAAAGAACATCATCCATAACACCATCTAGAAGTCCATCAATCTTTGTTGATAGAAGCAGCTCATCACATCCTACATTGGCAAGCTTATTGCAGTGAAAAACAAAGAGTTTAAAGACATATATGAAGCTGATTTTAGTGTTGACACATCAAATTCATTTTTTGTTTTTTGCTTTATTTTCAGAAGTTGTTGATCCAATGTTCTTTGATGAAGCAATTAAGGATGAAGCATGGGCTAAAGCTATGGATGAAGAGATTGAAGCTATTGAAAAGAACAATACTTGGGAGTTGGTGGATCATCCTCAAGGAAAGGATGTAATAAGTGTAAAGTGGATTTATAAGACAAAGTATGGCATGGATGGAAATGTGTTGAAGCATAAGGCAAGGTTGGTTGCTAGAGGTTTCACTTAGTAGCATGGTATTGACTACACTAAAACATTTGCACCTGTAGCTCACCTCAATACAGTAAGAAGTGTTTTGGCCATTGCAGCACAAAAGAAGCGGCATCTTTTTCAAATGGATGTAAAATCTGTATTTTTAAATGGTTTCATTCAATAGGAAGTTTATGTTGAGTAGCCAGAAGGATATAAAATTGTAGGTCATGAAGGAAAAGTATACAAGCTGAAAAGGGTGCTTTATGGGCTCAAGCAAGCTCCTACAGCATGGTACAATCGAATTGATTATTATTTAATTAAGAATGGTTTTAGTAGGTGCAGTAGTGAGCCAACTTTATATATAAAGATGGATGGAGTAGGTAAAATGTTGATAGTTTTTCTTTAAGTAGATGATTTGATCATTATGGGAGACCTTCCTATAAATCTATTTAAGGAAGCTATGATGAAAGAGTTTGAGATGACTGATATGGGTCTTATGAAATAGTTTTTGGGAATAGAAGTTAAGCAATCAGCAAATGGTATTTTTATTTCTCAGTCAAAATATCCAAGTGATGTGTTGAAAAGATTTAATATGCTAAATTGCAAATCAGCTCTTACACCAGTTGTGATAGGACTGAAGTTAAGCAAGGAAGATGATGGTTCATTAGTTGATCCTAAACTATTTAAAAGGATGGTTGGTATCTCATGTACTTAACTGCCACAAGACCTGACATCATGTATGGTGTAAGTCTTATCTCAAGGTTCATGGAGTCTCTAAAAGACTCTCATTGGCAAGTTGTAAGAAGGATATTGAGGTATGTATGTGGAACTAAGAACTATAGAATTCTATATTCAGTTGTAGATGATTTCAAACTCATTAGATACATGGACAACAATTGTGCTGGCAGCATAGATGATAGAAAAAATACTTCTGGTTATGCCTTTAATTTTGGATTAGGTGTTGTATCATGGGCTTCAAAGAAACAACCCATTGTCACACTTTCTTCAATAGAAGCGGAGTATGTTGCAACCACAGTTGCATCATTTGAATCTGTATGGATGAGAAGAATGTTAGCTAAGTTGATGCATAAACAAGATAAAGCAACAATGATTTATTGTTCATGGAGTCTCTAAAAGAATCTCATTGGCAAGTTGGAAAAAGGATATTGAGGTATGTATGTGGAACTAAGAACTATAGAATTCTATATTCAGTTGTAGATGATTTCAAACTCATTAGATACATGAACAGGAATTGTGCTGGCAGCATAGATGATAGAAAAAATACTTCTGGTTATGCCTTTAATTTTAGATCAAGTGTTGTATCATGGGCTTCAAAGAAACAACCCATTGCCACACTTTCTTCAGTAGAAGCGGAGTATGTTGCACCCACAGTAGCATCATGTCAATCTGTATGGATGAGAAGAATGTTAGCTAAGTTGATGCATAAACAAGATGAAGCAACAATGATTTATTGTTCATGGAGTCTCTAAAAGACTCTCATTGGCAAGTTGGAAAAAGGATATTGAGGTATGTATGTGGAACTAAGAACTATAGAATTCTATATTCAGTTGTAGATGATTTCAAACTCATTGGATACATGGACAGCAATTGTGCTGGCAGCATAGATGATAGAAAAAATACTTCTAGTTATGCCTTTAATTTTGGATCAGGTGTTGTATCATGGGCTTCAAAGAAAAAACCCATTGTCACACTTTCTTCAGTAGAAGCGGAGTATGTTGCAACCACAGTAGCATCATGTCAATCTGTATGGATGAGAAGAATGTTAGCTAAGTTGATGCATAAACAAGATGAAGCAACAATGATTTATTGTGATAATAACTCAACCATTGCATTGTCTAAAAATAATATTTTTCATAAAAGAAGCAAGCACCTAGACACTAGATTTCATTTTATAAGAGATTTAGTGAATAATAAAGAAATATGTTTGGAGTTTTGTAGATTAGAAGATCAATTTGCTGATATTTTAACTAAACCATTGGCAAGAGATGCATTTGAATATTTGAGAAGTTGTTTGGGTGTTTGTGTTGAAGATGAATGCTCTGGAAAATTTATATGCTAGTGCGGATGCTCTGAAACTTGAAGTAAGATGCTCTAGAACTTTTTGAACATAATTTAGGAACAAAATGGATGCTCTGAAACTTGAAGTAAGATGCTCTAGAACTTTTTGAACATAATTTAGGAACAAAATGAAGTTGCTCTGTTACTTGAAGTTTTTTGAGCAAAAGGTCAGCTAGTTGAGATTAAGGGGAAGTGTTAGAGATATTTAATCTCAACTATTCCCTCCAGCTAAGGATGTGTACCTACTTTTAAGGCAATTTAAGAGGAATGCTTTTTGAAATAGATTTGGATTAATGCGCATTAATTGGCTATTTACTCTCACACACTTTGTGGTTAGTAAAAAATAATAATATTTTATTCTCCTTAGCTGTCCACCGTAGTTTTGATTTTAATTCCTTTTTGTAGTCATTTTGCTTATTGCATGAAGAAGGAAAGAGAGCAATGCAACTCTGTATCTGTGAACATAGTATAAAGAAGAACAGGGCATCAATAATAATCAGCATGTTTTCCACATATTAAAAATTGCAAAGATAGTGATAGGTGTTTATGCCTCCAAAATAAGATTGTAGAGACAAATATTATAATTAACATCACCAAACATGCAATAGAAAGTCCCATCATTGGACTTTCAATTTTGTGGCTGTAGCCATAGCCATCCTCTTGTCAACAATCCCTCTCATAATATTGTTCCCCATCCTGCATTTCACCTTGCTCACTAGACAAGCTCTGTGTGTAGAGCAAAGAGGAGCTAACATCTAAGAAAGCAACTACATGGCCTGCTCACTGTGGCCATTTTGAACATAGCATGCAATCATTCAATTCCATGAGCTCACATTCCTTTGAGTCATTTCAATCGAACATTACGGTTCATACCCTGAACCCAATAAACCTGAGGCCAATTGGCACTTTGTGACAAAAATAGAAGGTCATGTTGATCCCTTTGTCTTCAATTGTGCTATTATGTCCATTTAAATCAATTAATGCCTTGTTTCTATTTATGTATGGATTTACAGTGCTTGGAGTACCCCTCTACTTTTGGCCTTCATGACAATTGAGTAACTCATTTGGATGAATTGTATGTCACATTGGGTTTGTTAGTTTACGTTGATTAATGAATTTTGAATTATACGATAAAGTAAATATTAGGGTTAGCCTTGGGTAATCAATTTAAATTAATTTACAAGGTAACTTAATTAATTGAGAATTAAAATAATAATTAAAAGTATTATGAAAAGATATTATATTTATTTTAATTATTAATTATTATTTTAAATGGTGAGATTAAATGTTTAAGGATAATGAAATAAATAAGGATTAAAAAAAAAATTATTATTAATAATTTTAATTAATTATGGAGAGGAATATAACCTTTTTTCTTTTTGCTAAGTAAAAAGTTGGGTAGGGCCAGCACCCATTTATATTAATAAATAAAATAGTACATATGCGAAGGAAATACAAAACTACAGGCTAATTGTCCATGGCCTGCAAACCATTTCACTTCCACCATAACGACATTCCCCCAGCTACAAAGACTACCAATCCTTACTACTTTATGATGGCTCACCAAACTACAATCCTCCACAGCTTATCTCCAACACACCAGCTCTCCACCGCCAACACAACCTTAACCATGACCGATACCAGAGATGGCACACTTTGACAACTCATCCGCCAGTGTATTCCCTTCCCTATAAATATGGCTTATCTGAAAATCCTCCAACTCCTCAATGAAGGTCCTGATGATAGCCAACCACCAGCTGATCTTCCAATTAGGGGCCGAGTTTTGTCTGATTGCATTCACAATGATTAGTGAATCCCCTTCCAGATGAATTCTCCTCACTCCTAATTCCTTACCCAATTCTAGTCCTTTCAGTGTTGCTCTGATTTCAACGATGTTACTAGCTTCGCCAATAAACTCCACTCATTCTGCAAGGATCTTCCCCTTAGCATCTCGCGTCACACATCCAATACCACTCGGCCCAGGGTTCCCATTCGACGCTCCATCAAAATTGATCTTCACCCATCCTGAGCACGGGGCAGACCATTTAACTCCCTTCCGCAGATCGCCTAGTTGTGCCATTGGCTTAGCGCCTACCAATTTTGGAATCATAATCCCCTTGAATTCTTTAACCAATTCATTGTCCCTGTTAGAAAAGGTGCTATGCTTTACATTCACCGATCTTACTGCCAAATTCACAACTTCGACGATGGAGACTTAATTATTAAATAGACTAAGGTTATGAAATTTAATGAAGATGGTTGTTAATTAAATTACTTTGTTGAAAAGTAAATGTTTTATTAAACTGTATGGTTTTAAATTATATTGTAATAAATTATTAGTGAAGGTAACTACTTAAAATGGAAGAATAATGTAATTTTAAATAAAAGAAAAAGAAGTTTTGTTGCTTCACGTGCCTGCATTTTCTTCTCCATTCTGCACACTTGTCTGCTAGCATTGAACTGAATTTACACTTGTCAGTCTCATTTTCTTGAAATATTCAAAAGCCTTTTCATCAAAGGTAGCCGAGCTTTCCAGGAAACAACATCTCAGTAAAATATTCTGTCAACAGTGGATCCATGGGGTCTACCTTTCCAAGATATGAAAGGAATGTCCACTAGAATTTTCTAGGGAGAATATCTGGTAGAAATTCACCTACGTTCTGGTGGATGTTCATACTTTGTTCAAAAGCTTCCATTTTGGCACAAGCAGAGGGGTGTTGGAAAAAGTGGTGGAACCTAACTTAATGCCTGAGAAATGCACCTACGGGATAAAATTTGTGCAAAACCTTGAGGTAATTCATTGGCCACAATTTCATTGAGTTGTTTTATTTTGATTTGGAATGGGTACCAGCCAGATGATTTTCCTTGCTCATTCATGGTTGGATACTTTTACAATATATATAACATTCACTTACTGGAGTATCTTAGAATTTGATTGGTATTTTCAATAGTCTCAACTAGTACCACTAGCACTTGCACCCCAATGAGGTGCAATGGTTACGCCGATAGGCTGATACACTTTGGTATTATATTATGAACATGTAGGAGTGGTGCAATTTTTTTTGGGGATGAGCTTATGTGGTCTATGCGATTTGTCTTGAAGACCTATACAACAAAAGGAATGGGGTGGCTAGGTGCGTAGAATAGGCGTTGATGAAGTCAAGTTGTAGAAGCAATTTTAAGCACCATGGGGATTGGTGAGAGATATCAAATGGATAGGGAGGAGAGCTGCATACCTTGTTTTAGGAGAGACGTAGTTGTTGTAAGCGTGCCTCCTCTCACTTCCTTATGATTGCAAATGGATTGGTTTGCATTTTGGAATATATTTCAAAAGAGAATGGTGGTTGAATGCGAAGATCATTTAATGATTTAACTCTAGATATGGCTGTAAATATTAGCCCCTACCTATCTATTTAACCAATATCAATTGTTGCCTTTTGCAATGTTAGTCCTTGAGCTTTGTGTATGGTAATAGCCCATGCCATCGTAAGCGGTATCTGCCTTCTATTGCCCAAGGAAATAGGTATGGTTGGTATGCTCTCAGGGTCATGGTCATACCATGGGGGTCCACTGTAGCTATCGAACCTTGTACCAACATACATGGGAACATCTGGTGGTTTGGAACCAGGGCTGTAAATGATTTCAACAATTTCGCCAAGAGCTCCATTCACCAGGCCTGCTTGTGTCCATATGTTGGATGTGAGCATGATGCGTTTCCCTTTACAAAGCAATACTTCTTTTTCAAGCTATTCATCATCAGTTGCACTATCTATTCCATGCCTGGTACTTGTCATAGTTTATATTACAAAAAAAAAGAATATTTTAGTTTATTTGATAGAACCTAAACCGAATCACTAAGGAATTATCTTATGGTCCATATTGATAGACTCCTTACAAGCATGTGTCTTAAAAGTATTTATTTTTAGGGATGCAATTTATGTAACACCCATACTTTTTTATGCATTGGGGTGTCTATTACTAGAGTTAGATTTAAGACTGTGTTAGGGGATGCATAAGTTGTGCCCCTTCTGATTTAGAAAGACTATTCCATGGTTAACCCATCTTCTATTTCAAAATTTCTCACACATGTTTCATAAGAATAGAACCTGTGTAACTTGGGTAATTCACAAAAGGTAACCCATCTCACATTGCACATTTTTGTGTTCTTTATGAGGATCAAAATAGGGCCTCTAGAATTGGAGCTGGGAAGACTTCTAGAAAGTGAAACCCACCTTACCCCTAAACTACATTACTCAATTTCATAAATCCCTAGAAAATACCTTTGTAGCTCAATATAAAGAAACTACCTGGCTTTGGATGGGGTTTCGCAGTGGTGCCTTTATTGTCCATCCTACGCAGAAGAAAACTTCCAGTCCCTCCAAATTCTTGGCCAGGACCATTTGACCCAAGGAATACAACACACATTCCTAAGCCCCCGCTGATGTGACCAGGAGAGAAACATGGGCTAGGTCATCATAATTCATGCCTCCTTTGCAATATATATATATATATAAACCATGCAATTAACAAATATGTTATGATCGAACTATGTTCAAGATGCTAGCCCTTCCTTTGCTATTCATAAAGGCTTAATTCTCAAATTTAGAAATAATGGAATATTCAAATCCCACAAGGCATTGATGTAGTCCATTGCTCAAACTCCATTTTACATATTAGGGAAAGACAACCATTTTTTTTAAAAAAATTTAAACCACGACATGAAAACCACTAATAGTCGATAGCCATGCATTAGCATGGGATGCAAACTATACACATTGAATTGGTGCCTCATTCAACTTCATTGCAGATGTACTGCTCAGGAAGGATGAGAAAGGATAATGAGAGTGGATGTGTGGATATCCTTCACATACACCCTAAGACGTAGCACGAGTGTTTCTAACTTTAAGTTGGACTCAGCATAAAGACTTGCCACACTCTAATCTATTACCACCCATACCTAAAGATTAACATTATTATTTAATTACATTTAATGCCAATATGGCTCGCTCTAGCTCCCCAGTTAATAAGCTTGTGTCCTACCCTGATGACTCCCCTGCTATTTCTGCTAAGATAGTTGGGGCCAACCTTGAGGAACTTCACGCCCCCCAAAATATTCAATAGGAAAACTTGAGCCCCCTGATACGTGCGGAGTCGGTGTTCTTTGGGGTCAATCCTGATTGTAACCCCCCTTTTGACTTTGTTGGTAATGCCAAAAGCTACTCCCAGGACCAGCTCAATTCTGCCAAATGGGTTTTTCATGAGATAAGTGAGCTGAAAACAAAAAAATTGTCTCTTCATAGCAAACTGGGGGAAATTGAAGTTAAAGTTGCTGGGCTTATTCAGCTCGAAGCGGAGAAGCACAACAATATGAAGAATATGCCTCAAAAGGACAGCACTATCAAAAATGAACTTGAAAAAATCAAAGGAACCTTGAAAAAGATCACCGAGCAAAATTGCAGAATTTCCATACATAACTCTGTTATCATCAAGGCTATGTCTGAAAGACTGGAGAAAACCCAGAAGAGAGCTCGGATTGTCGACCTTGATTAGGAGAAAGACAAGTATGAGGAAGCTGGGATATCCAAACGTACCAGATCTAGCACAAAAAGGAAAGTCCAGACTGCCCCTAGTATGGCCTAGATCTTTATGGAGGGGGCTCAGGAAATGGCGGACTTGGAGGAGGTTGTGGATGAGCTCCTGAACTCGATGAACTAGTGGTGGTCGGGCCCTACTTCTTCTGTTTGCTGGCTGTTTGTTGGCTTCTTTGAGGCTTTTTGTTGCTACCTGCTGATGCTAGTTTTATTTTTTGTGGTAGTTCTTTTGTTTTTTGGACCGCTATTTCGATCTTCTCCTGTATTGTTACTTTGTGGTTTCGGGTCCCTGTAAAACCCGTTTATCCCCCTTTTATCAAAAATATTATTATTTAATTACCATAAATTGCTATTAATTAAATTCAACAAAAGCCTTTAATAATTATCATCATTGATTGCTCAAAGGAGAAATAATACTATTGTTTGATCCTTGGTTATATTTTCCTAATTATTTTCCAAAGGGAAATAATAATATTATTTCCACAATTTGAACATTTATGATATCCTCATTCTCCTTAATGATGTTATTATCATTTTCATGATGTAATTAATATTATTATGGAGTTACCCTCCATTTAAAATTAATTCATTTTATCAAAATTGGTATTAATATTAATATCATAGTTACTAATTTTCAACACCATATTTACTCATAGTTATAAATTTTGAACACTATATTTACTCATATTTATTGATTTTCAATACCATTTTTACTCTAGTTATTTTATTTCTATGTTTATGCTATTAAAAGAGTTAAAGCAGGAAAATATCTATCTTTACTTCAATGGTAATTATGTACTTTCCATTAATGGTTCCAAGGTTACCTCCTCCCTAATCCCTTTTAAATGCATTATGTAAATGTTATTGAATATTTAACAACAATATAGTTGTTTGATCATTAAATAAGAAATAATAATAACATTATTAAGATTAAATCTAAATGTTGTTGAATATTTTACAATGTAGTTGTTTTATCATTAAATAAAAAAGAATAATAATATTATTAAGATTAAATATAATTTTGAAAAAAAATACTACACTATTGTTAACTGATCATTGGCCAACATTATCTTTAGGGATATCCCATCAATTTTTATACTTTAAAATGATAACATTATTTAAATAAATTACTAATATTTCATTTAAGACTATTCCTATTATTATAATCATGTTAACCAATATTGCTAAAATAACAATTAACACTCATGATTTATATTAATATTTTTATTGCCTTGTTTTTTCTTTAATATACTGGAGTTTCCCATGATATCATGATTACTTCTTAAAATTGATAATATAATATTATACTAAATATGAAATGTAACAAGTTTTAAATTATTCTTACTTTTGAATTTTCAATTAATTTTTTTTGACAATTGATCTAACTAGAGATAGCGACCACAATTAATAATAAATATCAAAACATTTTCAAACTATAGGCTTGCAAATTTAATCCAAGTGGAGGCAATGCTTGTGAAATCAACTGATAAAGTGGGAAACCTGCTCGCATTTTTGACATGGGTACGCTGAAGAAGTGTGCAAAGTCAATCAAAATAAATTGTGATCTATTTTTTTACTATATAAAACTATAATAATAAGTATAATTAAATTATTTATTATTAATTATAAATTTTAATCTTAAATTATTTATAATAAGTATAATAAATTTTTAAAAACAAAATAACTTTTTCAAATAAATGACGACAATTATTTAAAAATAGAAAATAAAACAAAATGTTGTAATGTTAAAACTTAAATGCCTTCATTAGGATCTTGACCCTAATTTTCATTTTTCTTTGATGATACAATTTCCAATATAAGAAAAATAAATACAAAATATAAAAATGAAATGGCATGATAGAGATAATTTCACTGTTATATCTAAATTTCTTAAGTGAAGATGTAAATTTAAATTTTAAATGTTTGAAGGTGTAATTTGCAATAATATTAGTTAAGGGGTTGCGATGGTTAAAAAATGTTAATAAATTTGCATATTTTCCCTTCCTCCACGTGTCTTTTTCCTTCCAATTAAATGAAGCTGATTTCTACAAATCAAAAGTTGAAATCAAAAGTTGAGTATCTTTTTAAGTGACTGGCTAAAAATCCTCACGAATAGTCCTATGGCTTTCGATGGTTCTACCTAACTTGTGGGAGACGAAATATTTTTTTTTTAAAATATCACAGTACCTACCTAGTGACGGATCTGATTTTTTAACGGCGAATGACTGCGCACGAAAATCAAATTAGTGGAGGTTTTTTAATTTATTACCCTCACGTCAAATGCCCAGGCTCGTGAAAGCGGTGAAAGTGACAAAATGCTTGATGTCTGCGATGAACGACGGGCATTATTTCTATGGTCGGAAGGATGAGGTGAACCGTCGATGGTCAAACATAGCTCGTGCCTTTCAGATAAGGATACGGCTTCGCGTAAATTAATCCGCAGGGCCAAAGATACAGTACGTAATGGTCATGTTAGATCATCCGTCAACATTTGTCTCTTCATTTTTTATTACACCGAAGGCGTCCTATGCTTAGTATTTGGGAGGCCTTTTTGCGTCCGACGGTGTAAATTCGTGCGGAGGCAATCGCCTGCGATCAAATACATCGTAGTGGTTCATCATTTTTTGGCCGTTTTCCCAACTATTTTTGCCCTTTTTTGGCAGCTTTCCCCGCTCCTCCAACTCATCCTCGCTGGAGGAGAAAAAGACGTTTGTCAAGTTCAACCCTAACTCTTTTAGTCCATAAGCGCGGGCCAAGTTTTCTCGCATGCCCTAACTACTGGTCCGTAGCCCTAACTGCATGAGAAAAACTCATTTCGTGTGACCTTTCACCTATTACAGACACCTAATTATCGCTGGTTTTTCCTTTGAAACAGCCATCAATGTCCTTGTCCTCCCGTTCTGTGAGCCGTGTCACTGCGCGTGGGATTGAAGCATCGTTCCAGCCTGATAGGGGTGAGACGCCTTCAGAAATGCAGAGCGTAGAAAGCCCCGGAATGATGCTTACTATACTAATCACCTCACTTTAATTTTAGGTTAATTATATATACTATATTGATTTGTTTTCTTTGGTTATGGGAAAAAATGTCTATTATGTTCAATGAAAGTGATCATGCAGTATGGTTGGGTTTTGATTTTCAATCTATGTGGCATTTCTACAACTCAAAAATATTTTGAGACTATACCATTGGAAACGAGAGGATACAAAGTTCACCTGGTTCGCTTACTAAACTTTTCACATGCGAAGTAGGAAGGGTACAAAGTTCACCTGGAGAGCATTTATCTATTTTCGTTGTAAGTAGCCTGAAATTGAATTCAATTGTGAAGCAGGCAGGGTACAATGTGGGTTGAGATCACTTTTGGGGTGCTAATTTATATAATTTTTCAATTCCTCATATCGGAAGAAGAATCTGAGCAAGAGTGGAAGCTCGCGGTGGGCAACAGGTCATAAATTTCATTCATTATTATCTAATTATTAAATCAAATTTCATATTAGATTACTAGGTTTTGGATTGATTGTATGATGTTTTTGTTCTATTGGACTTGAATTTCAGATTCAAGAAACTGTACAATGGGAGAGTGTTTCATGCTTTGAGAATTCCAAAATTTATTGAACATCATATTTTCCTACCCCTTTTATGTTACTATCATGTGACTTTTCTTTACCCCACGGGATTAACGAGCGCTTTTTTGAAAATAGTAAATCAGTAAATCAGTAAACATGTAAACAGTCCTCACCCCATGCCTGAAAACATACTTTAACTCGCAACCAATATTTTTTCGTTTAAAAGCCTGCAAATTTTTTGCCTTGAAAACATACTTTAACTCCCAACCAATATTTTTTGTTTAAAAGCCTACACAGGATGAGAATTTTCACTAGAGATATATTGCAACAAATGATCCAATGCCACCATTCTACATATCAAGTTCCCTCAACCGATGGTACCGGGGAAAAATTATTGTGTTTGACAACTTAATCCCTGAAATTGGGAAATCAAAATTAGGAAGTACACACTCCTGTTTGGTCAAAAAGAGAATCTTATTCCATTAATCTTAAAACTTAGTACTGACAATTTGGTAACCCAGCTGTAATTCTTGATTTTTTCATTTGATTAAGAATGGTTTCAAATGGGACAATACCACAAGGAATCCTGATAGCCCCTGTTTGTTCATATCCAAACTCCTCAACAGAAGCCTCCAAGAGTTGTGCAAATAGAGGGTGATTACAGCTTGCTTCTATCACAAATCTAACAAAAACATATTTCCCCACATACACAGGCAGGTACCCTTTTGGAATGGCTACTGCTCTCTGGCCGGGACTGACTGGCTTTTCTCAGATGGCCGTTATCCGCTTCTAGCTTTGTGTTCAAAATAGACTGTTGGCAATTGCTCACATCTAGCAGGTTGGAGTTAAGAATTGATGGATTAATGGTGCTTTGGCTGGATGTGGTTTGAAAGGTTTAACACTTAATTTTGGTTAGTCTTTGATATTCATTATGCTTATATTTTTTCTCATATAGCTGGGATATTCTATTTAGTTTAAACACTAATTTATTTAGGAAAGCTTCAAGATGTGAGAGAGCCTTGAAAACCAATTGTAGATATATTCTTGTCCAACCAATGTGGGCTTTCGCTTAAATGATAAGGGAAATATTAGATTATAATACCATGTTATGACTGAGCTTATTTCATGTTATACTGGAGACATTAATTAGTGTAATGGTTATTTTTTGTACTCAAATAGATAGCATGTAGAAATGATCCTTCACAGAGTTTTATGGGTAATTGCTCTAGTGGGTACATTATGATGAAGTAATGGCACTACCATATATATACTCTATTTAATATTCATAATGTGTGGATGATACTAAAATATATGCTAGGATTGTGTATAAATGTCGTTTCATATGATAGATAAACTACACCCCTGCTTCTTTTTATGTAAGTGATTTTCCATAATTCTTAAATCGTAGCAATGTGAATGGTAGTTTATGCAAGTTTTTCATGGAGTGGAACAGTTTTAATATCAGCATTTTCTTACTTGAAAACGAGCTTATCAGAGGCACCTAGCAGTAAAGCATCATAGCATTATTTGTCATCATGGGGAATTAAGAGATATCTAATATGTTGCTTTTCTTTCTTTTTATTGAAATTCTTTCAAAGTATCTTATTCTAATATGTATGTATATTATTCTTTGTCATGGTGTGGGTAGGTGGGAATTTTTTAAACTAGATTTATCACTTCTATTGAGATCATCCCATTGGGATACACATAACAAATATATATCATTCTGAGTGAAGTCATATGCTACTATGTATCCATCATTTTTATAGTGAGTTGTTGACATGTTTTAATAAAACATGCAAACCACTTTTGGATGGAAGCACCCATAGATGAAAATTTTCGTTCATGTTTGCATAGTCTTTGTTAAGATATTTTGTTTTGATTAATTTTTCATGTTCAAAAGACCAACGACCCTAATGTGGGCATTGAATGCAACTATTTATGCCTTTTTTATCAAGGGTGTAAATTATAAATAACTTTTATGTTAGGACATTTTCCTTGCAATCACTAGCCATAACTATTTTCTTTTAAGAAGTTACTGTCTTTTCTTAACTTTAGTTCCAAAGTGAACCTTATATGTTTTTGTAATTTATAATGGATTGCTTGGATGTAACTGCTTTTAACTACCAATTTCAGTCAGTGGTTGTCACTTTTCAAAGCTGTAAGAGACCCTCAACCCAAACATATATGAGATTATTTAGTCAATGTTCATCTCAGCAGTACCAAACAAACAACATATAAACCCCATTACACCTTTTACAGATAAAACCTGAGGAATAGGAGCATAATGTGCAAAACCATAGGAAACAAAGCTGCTATAGGCAAGAGATGAGGAAAGGATTTCGTAGAGGTTGATATTCTACAACAAATAAAGGGAATACACTCAATGAGATCAGCATGGCATATCCTCCAACTAATTATTGTGTCCTGCCATCTTCACCTTACACAAACATTTTCCCAGGCAACTCTTGCCCTTTATGATCTTCAATATAGCAGTGTTTAGGTCTCTTATTAAGTATTGTCATCTTCGCACCTAAAACAATACCCAAATCATAATTTCCAAAAACTAGCATTCTTGGCCATTTCACACACCCAAAATAAACTCAAATCCAGTATTTAATCTTTGTGCCCTAAGCAAATTCAACATCAAATATCTACACACCTAAATGGGATGAATATTAAATTCATAATTGAAAACACTCAAACATGGACAAAAGATGGACACAACGCTTTTTAGTTTTTTTATCTCAAGAGTTTAGAATTGATGTCGCGCATTTTCATTCCTTTTTCATATTTTTTGGGTGGAAATTTGATGGGGTTTTGTCCTTTTCCAGGATTTTGTACAACTATTCTTTATTTGGATTGCACAACAATGTTGCAATCTATGCAATGGTACAATGATTCACATATTTGACAAAGTGAAACTGATGAGATAACTGTATTTTGCAGCAATAATTTTCACTGTTAGATTTTTTGTCCTGTTTTAGTCATACCCCAGGTTATGTTGAAGTGCATATATTAGACGTTGAAAAGGATTCATGGAATCATCATTTATTTCATATAAATTAATGATTGGTGATCATGTCAACTCTGATGTATCTCCAATGCACGTAATGTCTTCATTTATTGGGCTTCTTGACATCATAATTGTCTCAAGAATGAACCTTAGAATGCATATTCCAGATCGAGCTTTTGTTTTAGGTGATCAAGTATTCAGTTAATGCCCATGCTTGTTCTATCTTCCCAGCTTTGTCCTAGTGGAATTGAGGGCGCTGTCTTTGCTTTCCTGATGTCAGTGTCCAACTTTGGGAGTACTTATGGTACTTGGTTAGGTGCATTTCTGCTAAAATGGCTACATATCCAAAGGGATGACTTCATCTTTCTGGTACCAGACTGTACGGTGGAAAGCATCAAGTCCCCAAATATTTCCATAACAAATGATTCAGAACTGGAAAAGAGTACAAAGGATATCATGCCCTTCAATAAGGTTTCTGTAAATGAGTTAGATGGATAGTGTGGATGGATACATTAGTCGTAGACAACACCACTCTACAACAAAGTGTAGTGCTTGGCATGATGGAGGGAAAAGTTCAGGACCAAGTCTCATACTCAAAATTATGGATTGAGATTCATAAGTTGCAAAATACATAAGATTTATGGTATCCATCTCGAGGAACGGCTGGATGAGGACTTATTTTGAAACCCTACTTAAGCGAAGGCATTTTTGTAATTTTGGCTTAAAAAGTCCAATTAAGCAGAGCTAATGGAGACTTGTTTATTACTTGAGATCTACCCTTCTATAAACAAGCTTGATAAATTTTCAAATTTTTATCCAGTTATGGGAATCTATACAAGGAACAATGAAAAATAATTTGGGTGTCGTTATTATGTTTTATTAATCGTCATTACATATTTAAGCACATCCAATGTACTTATTTTTTTTCATTCAAGTAGATTCAATGAAAATCCGTTGTGTTTGTGTTCATGTCTCTCTCTCTCTCTCTAGGGAGGAGGGTGACTACAAGAGATACATGTGAACATACTGAAATTAAGGTTTTGTCTGTGTTTTTATTTTGGGGGGCAGTAGACCCATTCAATCAAAGCCACTTATTTTTTGGTTGTTTATTTTTCTTACAATCTATTTTAGCAGAGTTAATGATGACTAGGTTGTTATCATTAATTTTTGGAGATCTAATTGTCTAGAAACAAGTCTTGATAAATTCTGGATGTTTAAGTGTCTTTTTGTTTTGAGAGTTTCATCTGAAACAATAGTCTTAAATCCTTCCCTGAGGAAGACCAACAATGCGACATTTTTTTTCTGATTTTCAAGCAATGACGGTTATTAATTCAAAGTTGTCCTTCAAATTTTAGGGTATACTATATCTAAAACAGAAAAAAAAAAACATATTGATTCAAAGTCACATTTCAAATGCTAAGGCATGTTGTAAATCAAAAAAGGAAATATCATAGACTAGATGCATATAAGAGATTACAACTATAATCTTTTATGATTTTTGACAGTTTGTTCAAAATCTCTCCTTGTGATTTCGTCTTTCTCAAAGTTTGTCTGTATCTTTTGGAAAAAATGTGTAAATACAACTTTTTGGCAATGGACTCCCTCTCATGCATCATTTGAACATCACTATTCTAATGGTCACTGTAAAATATTTCCCTTGAATTGTGCCTAGTGGTACTAGTTTCTAAACAATGGAAAGAATTAAGTCGCAACAGTGACTGGTACATATTCTTTGACAAAAATAAATTTTATTTATAACTATTTTTTTTTTTTGCATTTCCAACTTTCTTCCTATTTGTGGCAAAATTGCAGCTTTGAAACAAGGCATGGCCATTCATGACAACATAAATGAAATTAGATTTTTGTTAGATTTTATGGTTGCTTCATGGACATGTTTGTAAGATGTAAATGCATATACCCCACAAGTGAATTGTTTTGTAAAATCACTCAAAAAGAAGTGTAATGCCATGAAGTGCAATGATTGTAGAAGCACACAGAGGTTGCAAAAATTGAATTTAAACATGTCAGTTGCATTTGTTTCAAAGTTTTGCAAGCCTTTTTACTTGAGACTATATCCCTTGTTTTAGGTGGGTAGCTTAAAGCTTGCAGACTCTTCTCAACAAAGCCATTTTGTGTATGTTTCCCAATCATTGCATTCCATGATAGTACATTTATCATAGAAATTTTGCAAAATAGTTTATATGCAATGTCTATGCTTATACATTTTGCATAGAACATTTTTGGTTCCCCAATCTTATATCGTTACAAATATGGATAGTTTAGGATCTAATGTACAAACTTGTGGCTCTACTACTTGATCATGGTCTTTTTGGGTTTTACCTTGTCCAATTTCCTAAGACATAAATGAAAAGTTTGATGTTAGTTTATTTTTCCTTATTCAATTTCTTTTAGAAATTTAGACAGCCAGGATGCAAATTAGAACCTAGTTTGCTTGCTTACTATTGAGCTACTTCTAGTCCTTGGTTATGGCTCTTTTTGGGTTATGTACACGAGTCCTAGAATGTCCAAATTTTATAGAGACTTTCTAAGGGGGAAAATTGTATAGCATCAACAATGCATATCCATTGCCACATAGTTGATGCAATGTGATTGTTATCATAGATAGCCTACTCGATTCTCACATTAATTTGGGTTGTACAATGTTTTTTACAAATCTAGATAGTTGTACTCAACTCAGATGACTTCAAATTTACTAGCAGTCGCTTTTCCCATTTATTAAAAAACAATTCTAACAAATACTTAACTACAATGTCTTCGGCCTACCTATTGCACCCCAAGGTGCGATTGCTAGTTTTTATGCACTACCGTGTTGGAGGTTTCTTCCACGCCACTAAAAATTATCGCCGGACGCTGTGCTATTACGGGGGTGGAGCCCCACCAGAATCTTCCCGGCGGTGTCAGACTGGGGGAAATCCCGGTGGGGTTCCCCCACATATAAAGCCTATCGGCTAATTATAGGGGCACATTTTGTTATTTGATATTCATAATGAATAAAAGTGCAGGAGTACATGTTTTTTTTTTAAATGGGAAAGTGTGTGGAAACCAGATTTTAGATGGACATAACAATCTTCTTTGAACCTTTAATCCCGCCCTTCAAGTCATTGAGACCGTTTAGCGAGTATTGAGGTTTGCCGATCTGGGGTCCCCACTTATTTGGTAAATAAATAAATAAATAAATAAATAATTCTGAGCCATAATTTTTGTGTTCGTCAGCGAATAATCACAATCATAATAAATGGTTTCTTATGCAATCCTCATTTGGAGTGAAAGCTTTCGATGGAAAGGAAAACTAAAAATTCTGGTCAAGATCCTATTAATGAGCACATTTTGGTTTTACCATACGGTTAATATTAAAAGAAAAGTTTCTATTATAGGAATATCAATATTGATACTAGGAATATTAATATTGGAAGTTAAAGATATCAATTGGAAAAAGTTAAATAAAGACATCAATTGGAAAATTGCGTGAGTATTGAAATGAACGCAAGAGCTGTTCTCAATTACGTTAGATTAGTAGAAGTGCATGGTAGTAATCTTGCTGTGGTCACCACAGTTAACTTTTAATTTACAATTGTCACTAAAGAAATAATGTGTCAGTCAACAAGAATTGTAACAATTAACTTTGCATAGTTCTTGGTGCTCAGGCTGAAACTTGACTTAAATTGTGAATTTAACCCAAACTGCATGCTCCAAAAACTCTTATATAAACGTGACACATCTTAATGGTTTCGTTTTAAATTTATTTTCTATCACCAATTCATAGTAAACAGAATTTATGAAATTTCAGTTAAACGTGGTTAACTCAACTTTACCTATAGCTGAATGCTTGCATCTGATTGCTTATTATGAGCCCCACAAAAATAAAAAATAAAAAATAATAAAATATTTAATATTCCTAATATATATAGAGAATAAATAATCAATTTAATAAATAATAGGTAATCATAAAATATTTAAAAAAAATAAAATGGGGAATTTATTATCATGTTAATGAATTAAAGATTAATGGTCTCAGTTTTTGGAGTTAGGTAGATATTAACGATGTTATGATATGGTAATGTAAATGGAATAGATAGGTTTTATTTATGAGTTTATTTTAATGTGATTTATTCTCAACAAATGGGTTGTATCTCATATAATAGGATTTCTTTAATTACTTTAAATAAAATAAAATTAAGTATTATTCACTCAATCTAGGTACGTTAAAATTAGATTTATTTTCAATTATGTTTAAAATTATATTTATTTGTGGATGCATTTAAATAGTCTTGTTTTCTCAAAAGTATTTAAAACAGAAAGGTTTAGATTTATTTCAAATCAGTTTTAATTACAAGACCACTTAAAATTAAATTTATTTACAATTGCTCTAATATTAAATTTATGAATTATGTTATATTTTTTTTACTAAATTTATTATAGGTTATATTAAGTAATGTTTACTATTGAAGTACATTTAATATTTGAATTATTTTTAGGTACATTTCAAGCAGATTTATTCCTAACATGTTTAGATTAGATCTATTTACTAAGTCCCTTCAAATTAGATTTATATACAAGTTATTTAAAGCTAAATTTATTTAAAGATTCATTTACTAATAGATTTGTGGTTTGCACGTATGTTATAGTTTGATTAGATTCAAATGAAGTAGATAAACATGTTACATGTGAATTAGATTTATTATAGGTTATAATTTAAATCTTGATTAATCTATAGTAAACAAAAGTACAGGCTAGGAGTTTTTAAATCAAAAGAAATATGATTTGTTTGCATACTATAGGTTTCATAGTTCTCTTCTATTTATAAGATATTATGAAGGAAATGCATTTAATTATAGTCGACTATTTACGTTTATATGAATTGAAATTTATAGTTTATCTTATACATGTTTTAGATAGTTATTATTTATTCTGAATACTCTTTGGTATTATGCATGCTAGTGGTTCCATGTTGATTATGTCCTCCTCTTGGTTATTTTGCAATTAAATTAACTTTTATGAAGTCATGTTTTGGATGATTTGGGAACCCATAAATGTTTAAGTCACTCCCTTTTGATAAGTTATGGGTGTATGTTGTTAGGCTTCGAGAGGAAATGGGAAATCTATTGTGTGTTGCATTTTCTCATGATTAGACCTTTGTGATCTATTGATTGTATTATTTTATCTTGAGCTCTCGTTGGTGTACCTTGTTTCATGATTTTCCCTATCTTTGGTTATGACAATAAGCGAGATGGTTCATGCCTCACACGTGTATTTGTTTTGTGGATTTTATGATTGGTACACCCTTGTTGTTGTGAGTCTTGTTGCAGAACTATTTGGAAGAGTTTCCTAAACAAGCAATATTGTACTTGTTTGATGTTGTTTTATGTCAGTATTGAGTTGGCCTTTTCTACTTGACCTTGTTTGGATGTGGATCCTTTCTTGTCATCTCCTAGCACGGGGGGTAGACCTTAGGGTCCACGTGGTCGGGTGGAATGTGCTACACACCCCATTGAGTCCCCAGTCTAAGTTCGTGTCGATACTGTTGATCCAAAACTTCTTCTCAATTCTACTGAACCATCTCAATTATGTAGCATTTTTTTGTATTTGATGTATCTTTTCCTCTTTATGACCAGATGCATATGTACTCCTAAAATATTGTATTGTACTCCAAAAATGATGTAATGTACCCCTAAAATGATTGTTGCACATTATTTTATCTTTGTAGCCCTTATGTGGTTAATGATTCATGGTAGTTGTTATTTGATGTGTTGTATCTGTGGAAATATGCTCCAGAAATTGTAATATTGAACTATGAATTGAATTGTAATAAAATATTGTATCATCCTTCCTGTCTTTTGATCGTGTATGGTTGTATGTTAACACTGTAATCTTGGTTTCCTTTCTCTATCATTTTGGTAAGAGTTTTAATTTTGTAATGCCAACCTGTGCACCCCAAAGGATGTAGATGACTTTGCAAATGTATAATTTATTTTCATGTTAAGAAAATACATTTTCATCTTGTGTAATGTTTCACTCAAAAAAAAAAAGTGCAGTGTTTTGTTGTCCTTTGGGTTTCGCATGGCAGGGCGTTACAATGCTTAGGATGTGAACTAGTTGCTCCCTCACATATGACTGTACTAAAAAGAGGTGAGTTGATACCATATATACCATCACTAAAGTAAAGAATAAAGTAACCTTGGGTGTTGAGCTCATGTGCTTGTTTTAAGGTTGATATCTTCCTTCAATCACACATTCAAAGGTGGATAATAGCTGCCCATCTATGTTGCTTGTTTTGCATAACTACGTGACTTTGAATTTTCTTCCCTGCATCAAGTTCAGTTCTCTCCTAAATGTAGCAGTGCCCTTATGACATTACTACTTATTAGATCATAGCTGTCTATCTAATAAATTCCATATCAAGTTAAGTTGGTTGGTTTGTTACCATGCCATTTGAGGATATGGAGCCAAGTGCACTATGAATGAATATTATTTATCTATAATTTTGATTCATTGGCTAGGCTTTGTTACCATGCCATTTGAGGATATGGAGCCAAGTGCACTATGAAGTTAGTTAAAAGAAAGCAAGCCAAAAGGTATTCTTTATTAAATAATCAATTATGCTCTACAAACATAACAAAACAAACTAGTTGAAATCCTAAGGAGCATCGTGAGTAATCTGTTCCATAGTGGATTGGTGTCACTTGTGAGAAGTGACCCTTTCCCAATCCTTGATAATGTCAATGATGAGGATGCAATGCCTTGAAGATGGACAAAATCAGCTCTCAATTGAAGAGAGTGACTTTGCTTGAGTTTGTAGATCAAGTTGTGGAGGATTTGATCAAGAATGAAGCATTTCATTTATAGATTATTTTGATGAGAGAAATAGCCAAATGGATGAATGTGGGACAAATATTTCACCAATGAGAAGAGGCCACTTGTCAACTTGTGATAGGCTTGAGGATGAGTACATTTTGGTCAATGTGCCAAAGAGACGGAGATTTCAAATTTAAATTTGAGAGTTAAATGTTGAGTTTGACTTGTGCAAGGGACATGTAAGAGCCATGTAAGAGCTGATAATTGCTTTGTTGGATGTACATGTCCACTTGTTTTTGAATTCAAACTTGAGGGAATATTCCTCAAAGATGCCATGTTGATGGAAAATGCTGATTTTATAAATGAGTTAAAATGATTTATTGGTGCAAGTGGGAAAAGCCAGAGGATGTGACATGAATTAGATTAGATTTAATCTGGATTAGATTAGCTTAGATGATGATTAGTTTATTGACCCATTTGACTTGAATATTTTGATTTATTTAAATCAAAAGGGATGGAAGGTGATTTCAGTTTTAATTAAATAAAAGGCTTGATTTATTTAATTGAAAGGAGGGTGATGTTAGGATCAAGTTGATTTATTTAATATAAGTTGGTGACTTTAGGAGATTGATAAATAAACTTGATTTATTTGATGAATGGATGAATATGACCTAATCAAATGCATGATGTCAATTTCACGTGTCCACATTTTTCCCCTCTTTGAAGCAATGTACTTGCTGGATTGGTTCAAAGAATAAACTTGCCACGATCAAAATTCAAAAAAATTTCTAATTTTTTTTGGATGCCCTAGCAGAAAGAGGTACACTAGTACATTGCCCCCTCAAGAGATCGAGTGAAAAGATTCTATTTGATGGTTGATCTCATGATAAAGAGGTTCAAAATGGATGGTTATGGATGATGATGCAAATGAGATGGTTTTAAGATGCTTAGAATAACAAATCTATATTATCTTAAACAACTTAAATGATGATACGATGTGATGATGGATGAGATGGATGATGTGATATGTTGTGATTATGCAAATGTATGATTTATGTAAATGCTTAGACTAACAGATCTATATTATGATGATGATGCAAATGCAATGCATGTGAAATGATCCATGTTTCCTATTATGTATGGTATGAATGATATGTGGCATGCTGATGGTTTGTGGATGCAGGATGGATACATGATGGTGATGATGATTAAGTACTCATGACATGATGTCAGTGTGGAAAAGAAGAAATCAGGTGATGACAAGAGGATCCAACAAGTCCATGATCTAACGAGACTTTATTAGAGATGATGATGATGATAGATGATGATAGATGGATGATTTGCTTATCAAGGATTGGGATTTTAAAAGGGCTACTTACCTTATGTTTGATAGCACACGTAGGTACGATGCATCAAGGTATAAAGAACCATGATGGCATTGTACCTAGTGCGATGGACTTTGACTCAACAAATAGATAGGAGTATTCTTGTTCACACTTGACATATGGAAACCTTGCTAGGACGTACCTAACAAAGCAAGTATTCACCAAGTTATTTTACAAGAACGTCCAACAAGCACAGCAGACAAAAGGATAATGATCGTTGCCCCATTCCTATCTCTAAATCCTTCATTCAGACATCATCGAGAGGTCCTTGGAATGAGCACAATAAGATAAATCAAAAGAAAATATCAAGTACACAAACAAGTCAATGTTCTTCATACATCTAGCCAAAGGGATTTGTTTTGATAGGATAAGAATCCAAGTGATATCCAAAATGATGCCCATTGTCAGAATGATATATCCTAGGACATGCATTGTATAGGATGATGATGGTTTGATAAGTTGATTGATAGGCTATTGATATAAAGTTGATTGACATGTTTGAAAATGATCAAGAGTTTGATTTTTCATTTAACAGTTTGTTGCTTTGATTTTGATTTTATGTTTGAAGCTTGTTTTTGCTGATTGTTGTGATTGTTTCTATTTGTTTTGCCAAAGGATGAAGGTGACGACAGTTTATTATGGATGATTGATTATTTCAAATGAAAGAAAGATAAGACAGATGGATTTTTTAAATATTTGGATGTTTTGACATTTTTTGGAATGTTTTGAGGCTGTTTTTGGTATTTTCTTGATTTTACAAATGTTTTGATTTTTAATTTTTTTCAAATGTTTTTGGATTTTGTGTTTTTTGAATGTTTTTGGATTTTGATGTCTTAGGGGGTGATCAAAGATTAGCCTTGCCTATGTTTAAGCTCTGTGACGACGTAGTTCGGATACCATGTTTTTGACATTTTTTGACTTTTATGAATGTTTTTTATTTTTTTGATATTATTTTGGATGTTTTTTTGAATTTTTATGTTTTTGAATGTTTTTGGATTTTGATGTTTTTGAATGTTTTTTGAATGTTTTTGGATTTTGATGTGTTTTGGATGTTTTTGGATTTTTCACATAATTTTGACGTTTTGGATATGGACATGATATCAATGCTCTGTTTGGGATTTTGTTGAAGACCAAGCTAAGGTTGACTGATCCGATTGATTGATTGATGATGATGATAACATTGTTGAGGATACACAACAATGCAAGGATTGGAATGATTAGGATTGATGATGATAACATTGTCAAGGATACACGAAAATGCAAGGATAGTGTTAAGCAACACAAGGATATCCTGAGACGATGATTTTCTAATTGGATTTGATTGATCAGGATTGATAATGATAACATTGTTGAGGATACATGACAATGCAAGGATAGTGTTAAGCAACACAAGGCTATCCCAAGATGATGATTTTTTCATTGGATTTGATTGATTAGGATTGTTGAAGCTAGGTTTGGAACAAAAGTTGTTTGAATGATTTGACGTGACGGTTGAAGTGCAACTTAGATGCAACTGATAATGATTACTTGGATTGATGTTCGATGAAAGATGAAGACTGATAAGGAATGTCTTCTTGTCAAAATGTGCCATGGGTTAGTGATTTGGATTTTGTAATACAAATTCTTGACCAATTTGGTTTCACATTTGTCAATGTTAGTATCACCACATAAGTTGGAGGATATAGATCAAGATTTATTCCCAAAGCAAGATGTAAATATCTGCCCCCAGTGTCTAGCAATGTATGGAATGTCATTAGATGGATGCAAAGGATGCCAAGGATTATCTTGTGATAAGATAAGGTTTTCGAATAACAAATGCTCATTTGGATAATGCTTCAAGGCTCATATAATGTTGGATAGGATAGGACCAATGAAAATGACCCATGTCAAGATTTTTACCATAAGCAAGTGTAAAGTGTGCCCAAAACTTTCATCAAGATCAAGATAACTTGGATGATGGATACATAGACGGATGAAAATGGATTGGATCAATGGTTTATGGATGAATAGATTTATTATGGATAAGATGGATGGAATGTCAGATTTATTATGGATGGGATGAGATGCTTTCATCTGAATTGGCACACGTAGATGCTTGATTCCACACACGATGACTATTTTCTAGGTTTTTGTCATGGTATTTCCCAAAGCTCTGCCCATGGGGTTTTCACTAGAGGATGATTTTTTTTCTTTACTGTTTTCAATCCTTTTTCTAATATTTTTCTGGATTTTCATAGTTTTTTATTTTTTTGATTTTTTTGAAAGATTTTAAGCTCATGTTGAACCACCTGGTGGTGTTGATGTAGATGCTTCTATCATGATGTTCCATCGATATCTTGCTTGAAGAAGCTGCTTTACTAAGATACATGCACTTGAATACAACATTTGAGATTCTTGATCTACTTCGTCAATACCGGAGTTAACTTTGTCTTGGTGCGCACATCGTGATAGAGTGCCTTCAAAATCCTTATGATGAAGGGTCACTGCCAATACATGGTCAATGTAAGAACTAGATAGCATGCATGCTGGTGTTTAGGGATAAGAGATGGATTGGTTGACAATTTGGAACCTTTGACTCTCCAAACTTGGGAAGATGAGCAATGATGGGTGGATACGAAAGTGTGCATGGAATTAGGACCAACTGCTTGATACACTTTGTACATCAGTTGATAAGCCTACTTTTTCTTTTGTGGACATCTTTGATGGATAATTTTCCCTCTTTTATTTTTCCCCATGGTTTCTTCAACTGATGGAGTTTGATATGGATAGTCTTTCTTTGTATTCTTTAGTATCCATGCATATTTGATTTGTCCATTATGCTTCTCAGCTTCTTTTGTTTTGATAACATTTTTCATACTTTGATTCAAATATTTCCTTTGATGTTGGTCCCAATTTGTGGATGGGGTGATGGGTGGATGAAGATTCATGACATGGCTGGTTGTAGTATTGACACTAGTTTCATCATAAGGACTCTTCGTGCTCTCTATGTTGATGTTTGCTTGAGACATAATTGCCCCCAATATTGTGGAAGTAGTACCTTCATGCTTTGATTTTTCCTATTCTAAGAGCTCTTGTTTAGAATGCATTCTCTGATAAATGACCACTATAGATGATGTTATTAGAATTTGATGCTCTGTTTACTTCAGAATATCCTATTCTATCTGACCTATTTCCTTGAGTGGATAATGTTAGATATCTTTATTCATGATGCCTTCAATCTAAATTTGGGATATACCTGATCCTAATGTTGACAACTCTATTTAACTGCAGGAACCAATAACCTATTGCTTTTGTGTAATAATGTTAGGAACAAAGGAATCCTGTTCTGAACGAAGATCATCCATGTGTCCATCCATAGAAAGCATCTCATGGGTAGATGGAGGAGTATGTGATACATGGATATGATCATCTTGCATAGATAGGAGAGTGTCCATTAGATTATTTTAGTATCTTGAAGATACAAATTCTTGATCTTGAATGATTTCAGAGTTGCTTTCGACATGCTTTGGATCAAGTTCTTGACATGGGTCAGTTTCAAAGGATGGATTGCTTACAAAGGGTTCTTGGATGTTGTCATTAGGCATGGGGAATGGCTCAATATCCTCTTGGTCTTTGAGTGAACTTGGATCAAGTGTCAAGTTGAGGATTCCCTCAATATTTGTAACCATGAGGTTAAAGGGGGTCAACATGTCTTGGAAGGGACCATTGCTAGACCTTGGTGAAAGATTTTGATCATGCTTTGGAATAAATTCTTGAGATATGTCCTCTAACTCATAAGGTGATGTAGACATTTTCAAAATAATCATAGGTGAATGGATCATGCATTATGTCAATAGGATCAAATAATCCTAACACTCCTTGAAATAGATCACTAAAAAGTGGCTCTTGATGTATGGTGAGTAGATCATTGGATGGGGTGGAAACATCTTCAAGGTGCTCATCGATGGAGAGATCTTGATCACTATTTTCAACAATTGTGGTGGAGGGATTTCTGATGTCCTCAACCATAGGGTCAAATGATGTTGACATTTCTTGAATTGGATCATTGTTGAGTATTGTTAGTGGATTTTGATCATGATTGAAAAGTGACTCTTGACCTATGTTGATTTAATCTTTGGACGAGATAGAAACATCTTCAATGTGATCTTTGATGGATAGATCTTGATCATTGTTTTCAAAAATTATGGTGAGGAAATTGTCAATGTTGTCACCAGTGGTTGAATGTTCATCGTTATCCCCAATAGTTATCATTTTTCATGTTTGTGCTTGTGTTTTTTGGGTAGCTTGAGAGGCTTGGGCAGCTTGAGAGGCTTGTTGCACTTGTTGAGCTCATCTTGCTTGTTGTGTGGCTAGATATTGCTGGATGGCCTTTTGGTAGGCCTGGTGAGCTTTTAGCGCAATATTATATTGTCTTGTTGCATTTGGTTTAGGTGGTAGTGGTGGCAGATTCAGAATTGTGTTGGATGTAGTGACAAGTGGTTGAGATACTTTTGAAGTGATTATAGTGGTTTGAGATATGATGGGTGTGATAGGGGTTGTTGGAGTGATCGAGGTGATAGGAATGGTCAGAATGACCATGGTGATAGTTCCTTGGGAGACCATATTTTGATTTGATGGGGTTGATGTTGTCATTTGATTAGATACCAAATTTTGGTGCGATGCCGATGGTATATTCAAAGGATTTGATGTGATGGCTTGATTGGTGTTAGGTGGATTGATTTGGATGGAGTGGTTGGTGCTAGGTAAAGGGGGAAGCCCTAAACCAAGGAATGATGTTGATATGGGTAATGGTGGTGGAGACGTCTCTTGGCACAATGACTCAACTATTTTGGTAAGTGTAGCAATTTGATCTCGCCAAATTTGATCTTGATTTCAATTTTGACTCCCTTGATATAGTTGATTTGGTTTTTGTTCAAGAAGATTTGGAATTTACAGTTGTGGTGTTTGATTTTGGACAACGTTTTTATTTGGGATGATGTTCAAATTTGGTATTATGGTTTGAAATTGACCATTGTTGATGTTGGGAATCACATTGCCTTGATTTGGGTAACTTTGATTTTGCATGGTGTTACCTTGACTTGGATTAGTACATGGAGTTGTTAACATCTTGTTTGGACTTTGAACAACATTTGTATGATTTACAAACATATTTATCCCAATTTTTTTTGGATTCATGTTTGGAAAACTTGTACTTGTTATATTCTCATTTGGCATGTAGGGATTTGGTGGGATGATGTTGTTCATTTGAAGGCTCATGCATTGATTGTTAGGTTGACAGACTTGTAGGTTTGGATTTAGATCTACCATCGGGAAATGTGTTTCAATCTTTGATTTGGGAATACTCACACTTGTTGTACTGTTGATATTCATCGAAGGTAATGATCCCATGCATGGTTTTTATAGATGCACGAGTGTTGATAATCAAATGACATTGTAAGGCTTTGATAGCTTAGTTGACATGGATTACTCATGATGTATGGATCAAGTTTATACTCCATGTTCCTCTTGTGTTTTGACCTTCCTGCAAAAGTGGCCTCTAAGGTTCTTAGGACCAATGACGAGATGAAGGATGAAAAGGGGAAATGATATGAGTGTTGAACGTTTAAGAACTTTGGATCAATGCTAGACTTAGGACTTGATTTTGATTATTTGATTTGGATTTGGATAATGGACTTGTAAACCCTAATATGTTAGATGTGATCTTAGGATAAACTTTGTTCAAAGGATTACTATTCAATTAAAGCTATGAGAAAGGATGCATTCCCATACACCTAACTAAACAAGGTGATTTTGATTTTGATGATTTAAGGATGTACCCAAGTCTAGATAATGATGTTTCCAAAGCTCTAAAGTTGTTTGGTGGGATGGGTTTTGATAGATTTTTGGGATGGATGAGGTGTTTGGTTTGATCCTAAATGAACCTAAGAAGGACTTGTTTACTAGAGCAAGATAGTGAAGAACATGCCTTTCTCTAAGAGTAATTCAAAATCAAAAGACCAATGTTTGAATGAAAACCATATGATTAAAAAATGCCAAGCAGATGTGTGGGGTCCAATTGATTCAATCTTTGCTTAATGGATTCTTTTTACCACAAACACGCTCTTGAGTAGATTTTGAATCTAGATGTCTAATGTCTCAACTTTCCCCTTATCTTGCAAAGTGTATTATGTGAAAACCAAGGAAATTTGAGGCAAAAGTTACCTATTGTTGACCTTAGTGGGAGAAAATTGAGATGAAATCCAAATGTTTAGAAGCCTCTAAGGATACAAATCCAAAGGGAAAGCAATAACATGTGAATTTGTTCAAGGATATTTGCTTCTCCTAAAGGGTTTGCAATTTTGATGATTTGTTGAATGTTGGTTTTGATGTTTTGGATATAAGCACTATGTTTTCAAATTGACTCACAAGCAATATAACATCCTAGCTCAATTGGTACATTTTTCTTGGCGGGCTTGCCTCATGCCCTTTGTAGTAGAAGAGATGATTTTACATGAAACCAAGGAAAGAGTATAAAGGTATGTTAAGAATGAAGTCTTAACCTCTATACTTTAACCGAGATTAGACATGGCAAGTAACTTCTTGGAATCTAAGTTCCAATGCACCACTTTGATAAACTCGTTGGATAGACTAGTTGGTTGTTACAAACAAGAGTTCTAGTTCATACTTTCCATTCGTGGAGATTGACCCATATGGAAAGAGTCCCCTTTCAGATCCATCTCGTTGGAATCAACCGTGTGATATTGGAATTTACTCCAATACCCACATTTATATCTCGGTTGGAAATAATCTTGGCTTTAGAGTGTTACTGGTTGAGTCATTCCCTTGGGTGAGTACTTTTTCCCCAAGGTAGGCCCTCTAAGATAGACAAAAGTGAATAAACTTATTCATAGTTCGATCAACCCTTGTTTAGAAACAAAGGGTGAACACATGCAATAAGCTCACTCACACTCGCAAAAGATTTTGTTCAATTTTAAACCCACAACTAAGTGTGAAGGAAATATTTTATGCAACTTAATGTCATCAAAAAGGCTTTTGATTCTCAAGGTCACTGTGAAGCGTGAGAGAAGTACATACGCCTTTTTAGATGAGATTATTTTGCATAAAAGATTACAAAGCATAAAAGACACATGTTCATTTTAAATCCCAAAGCAATGATGAGTTCATTTTAAAACACCAAGGAAATGTGAGAATTTGTTTGTTCTATTTTATCCCAAAAAAACAATGTCCAGTCAGTTTCTAGTGTTCGATTTTAATCCAACTTTGAAAAAAAACAATGATCTAGTTGGCTTAAAATAGAAAATTAAAGTAGTAAAAGGAGGCTCTTGGCTATTATAATAAGCATTTAAAAATGATTTTGAGTTTCAAGTTTGATGCTTAATTCTTTGACTCCAATCTTGCTTTGTTTTCGCCTGTTTCCAATGCTTGATTCCAATGTCGACCTTCACCTTTTTAACTAGAAAACAACAAAAAAAAGACAAATCAAAGGAGAATCAAGCTTATTTGATTAAAAAAAATTTACTTGCATAAATTTCAAAAGAAGAATGATTTTAGATGAAGAGACTAATTATTTTTGAACTGATAAATCAAACCTTAATAAGAATCATACTCTCTATATATTTTTTACAACAACATCAAAGATTTTAGTTAAAACATTTAGCCATTTAACAAAGATTCATGCAATCCTCATTAGCAATCTAAAATTAGACAAATTAAAACCAATGAAACTTGACAAGTAAAGATTTTGATTCTCATTTATCTAAGTCTGAAGAGTGTCATAAATGAGCAGTATCAATCACCGAGGATGCCTGCAACACCAACACTCTCAAAACAACTAGAGCAGTTAATGACAATGCTAAAATAGTGGAGATAAAATAATTATTTGTTTAATGTGATTTGGTCCCAACAGCTACTCAAAATAAAAGAGAATTGAACAAGTTCATATCATGGCAAAAGTCACAAAGCCAAACTAGTTTCAAAATAGTTATATAAAAAAATGGTTAGCAAGGTAAGATCCATGGCTGCAACAATAAAGATTAACCATGGTGTGACGTGTTAGACAGAGGAAAATTCTTTGAGAAATGGAAAGTGAAGAATCTAGCATCTATTACAGAAACAGTACTAATTATATTAATGTTGAAATTGACTAGTTAAAAAAACATTAAAGTTTAGAGTTTACACAAGTGACAAAACCAGAAGTTTCTTATTGTTTGGTGATGTGGATCAGCTGATGTTGACTTTTGTTCTATACACACACAATTCCAGCACTAGTAAAAGATAAAAAGCCATTGATTTTGACACATAGAACTCAATATAAAGCAGTTACATGTTGCCTTGTTGAAATTCTGAGACACTATCTCTATTTTGTCCCCATGTTCTGACAATTGCAAAGTGATTTAACAAACTTAATTAACTTCCCTATCCCATCTATAGTCATCACTTCCTGCATTAGTCAGATAATAAATAGAAACAAAGACAAATTTTCATGAGAAACATAATGCACAAAAAAATGCATGGTTGTGGAAAAGCATTGGTTGAGTGAGTGATGCATGCGCACTCCTCACATCACTTTGTATGTATCGATAAATATCTTATTAGCATAAAATCTATAAAAGGTACTTGGTTGATGCTTTTCCCTATTGGATGGTTCTGATATCTTTAATGAGAAATGATTAGAGCCAAAATAAGCTTAAATTCATCTTCAACGCATTGTAGGGATAGCTTGGATTGTATTTTTAAAATTCATAAATATGGATCACGCTAATATTGCAACCAAGCTACAAAATGCTGCTTTTTCTTATGTAAAAAGGAAAAGGTAAAATCATAGTAATACATGGTAGATTATAACAACTTTATAGGATTCACTGTGCAACAGCAATAAATTGATGGAAAATAGCCTCCAAAAATAAAATACCATTTAGTAGTAATTACCTTCTCCAACAAGGAAATTATTCCTACAACAGTGAATCAAGCTTTCAAGTTGGTGAACTGAACCAATAAGCACACATTGATGGAATACTATTCCTAGATTAATTCACATGCCATTGAGGTCGAGTTGTACACTTTACAGTCCTCACCGAGGTTATGGCACCGAGCCTCAATGGGTTGAAAGTGGGAGATTTTCTTTTGGAAAGCCTGATGATGTCTCCATCGAGATTGGATCTCATGGAGTCTCAAGTGAATGTAATCAACAGGTGTAAAGCCAAATCCCACAACTGTTCCAACATTGCCACTTACACGCTTTCACTTCTCCAATCTTGACAAGCTGTAACCACTTGATGTATATTGCAATGGAAGATGACTTGTCCAAAGAGGTGGAGGTGGATGAGGAGGTGGATATTGAAGATAGCAGGTGCTATCTTACATCTCTTTTATCTAACTTGAAAGATCAAGTATTAGCTTGTACGCCTAGTGCAAGGGGTATGGAGCTTTCAAAAACAAGGAAAAGAAAGCTTCATATCAGAGGAAGAAATCAAAGTGTGAATGAAAGTGTGGGTAATATGCATTCGAAGAAATTGAAAAAACAAAATTCCATCATCCACTCAGTCAAGCCAGAAGAAAGTTAAGACAAAGAAGAATCTAGCTCAATCTATGTTTGCTTTTGCATTTTTTCAACAGGGAAAAATGTCCCAAAATGGATCCTTCTCTCATTTAATAGAGCCAACCCCACATGGTGAGCAGTCTTTTGAAACTAAATGTGAGAGAAGCACAATAGATCTTTTTGTTGTTTTCAGACGCAGTGGTATGGTTGCTAACCTCGGCGTTCCAAATACCATGATTAAAAATAAATGTAGACAATTTTCAAGCCTACAGAAATTCAGAGATTCAAAAAAGAAAATGTCAGATTAATATCGATGTTAAACAACTCTAGATGTGCACCATTACTACTAAATAATATAGAGTGCATAGACAAGGGTACGAGCTAGCCCACTCAAATGCCTCAAAAGGGATGTCATTTCATGGAATGCAATGATTGCAGGAACATAGAAGTGTAAAAGAAATGACTAAGCACGTGAACTGCTCAAGTCATGTCGCCTAAATGCACTCTCCGAAAATGTAATATTTGATAGATTTTATGGAAGAAATGTAAAGCAAGACAAAAATGCTAGTGTCCAAAAGTTTAATTTGTGACTATTGTTTTTTTGTGGAAATGAATGCGAATTGGACCTAGAGTGTGGAAAGTTCATGGGGCTACACACAGAATCTACTGTGAAAGTGGGTAAAGTGACTGAATCATAGATTGATCGAGCTTTGACCAACACATTCACAATATTGATGAGGCTTGGCTAGTTTGATGGGGATCCTACCAATGAAGAGTGAAAGGAAGTGCATAATGTTTTTGAAGCATTATATGCATACTTCCTTGTGTAAATGACCATTCATAGGCTTCATAATGTTTTTGAACTGCAAACGATTGTAGAATATGCATAGAGTAAAAAAAATGTAGACAGGAAACTTCTTAAATAAATATGATGGTCAGATGTAAAAAAAACTAGTGTGTAAGATACTGCAACAAACATGAATGTTATAGATATTTCAAAAAATTTACTCAATATCTATGATGAGAAACAAAAAGAATAGTTGGAAAATACTCCAAGCAAACATGGGTAGACCAAAACAGGGGGTACATATATCAAAGTTGAGAATGATAGTGATATTTAGAAACAATGAAACACCAATCAGATTTTTGAAATACTAGTAACACATATATCTAATCGGTAAATGCCCTCCTTCTAGCGCCAATATGTAACACAAAATATCTACAACTTTTATCTCTATTCCATGTATATCATCATGAAGTTAGTTAAAAGAAAGCAAACCAAAACGTATTCTTTATGAAATAATCACTTATGCTCTACAAACATAAAAAAACAAACTAGTTGAAATCCTAAGGAGCATAGTGAGTAATCTATTCCATAGTGGATTGGTGTCACTTGTGAGAAGTGACCCTTTCCCAACCTTTGATAATGTCAATGATGAGGATGCAATGCCTTGAATATGGACAAAATCAGCTCTCAATTGAAGAGAGTGACTTTGCATAAGTTTGTAGATCAAGTTGTGGAGGATTTGTTCAAGAATGAAGCCTTTCATTTATAGATTATTTTGATGAGAGAAATAGCCAAATGGATGAATGTGGGACAAAGATTTAGCCAATGAGAAGAGGCCACTTGTCAACTTGTGATAGGCTTGAGGATGAGCACATTTTGGTCAATGTGCCAAAGAAAGGGAGATTTCAAATTTAAATTTGAGAGTTAAATGTTGAGTTTGACTTGTGCAAGGGACATGTAAGAGCCATGTAAGAGCTCATAAATGTTTTGTTGGATGTACATGTGTCCACTTGTTTTTGAATTCAAACTTGAGCGAATTATCCTCAAATATGCCATGTTGATGGAAAATCCTGATTTTATAAATGAGTTAAAATGATTTATTGGTGCAAGTGGGAAAAGCTAGAGGATGTGACATGCAGTAGATTAGATGATGATTAGTTTATTTGACCCATTTTACTTGAATATTTTGATTTATTTAAATCAAAAGGGATGGAAGGTGATTTTAGATTTAATTAAATAAAAGGCTTCATTTATTTAATTAAAAGGAGGGTGATGTTAGGATCAAGTTGATTTATTTAATATAAGTTGGTGACTTTAGGAGATTGATAAATAAAATTGATTTATTTGATGAATGGATGAATATGACCTAATCGAATTCATGATGTCAATTTCACGTGTCCACAGATACTGATTGACCAAAACTATATTTTCAATTATGCAGCCATAGCCTCTATTTTAAAATTTATATGTACATAAGATTAAGAGAAATCAAGTACCTCCTCAGAATGGTGACATATTTGTATATTCTTTTAAATTTCATCTCTTCTAACTCCTCATATTCTTTAAGTTGTATTCAACATAACCAAACTAAATGCTTAAAAAAGAGGTTTGCAGAAGGTCATGTATGGTAGACACAAATTTAAACCTGCTAGATCTGCAATGCATTCAATGAAACCTAAGGAATTTTATCATGTACCAAAAAATTGGTGATAGTTGAATGACCCTAGAACTTAAGAGATGCCAAATCATAAACTCTAGCTACATTCTCTTTCAAGTCATACCCACCTATATGTAAATTGAGAATGGCACCAAGAATTGATATAAAACCTCAAATTTTAGGGTTTTTTAGGGTTCCTAATCACTATTTTATATTGTCCATATCAAATTAATATAACTACCACACACCCAATTAATAAGAAACCCGCTTACCCAAATATACTAAAGAATAATTCCAATAGTTTCCCATAAGTCAGTGATATAGCAATTAGACACAAAAGTACACAGATCAGTCTGAAAGTAAACAAAATAAAGCAAGTTAATAGCCAACTATTTTAGGAACATGAAAATATTAATCAAAAGGTTTCACCTTGTCGGCCCTTACGGGATTGGCCAACCCTTTTCTCATTGTTGTCCCAAAGATGGGATTCAAATCTCCTAGTCCACCTATGTCTACAATTTTAATTCAAACTTAATGTTTTTGAAAAGAAAATCTTTATTATTTAGATATTCATGTAATTTACAAGAATAGGTATTTTCTTCCTTAATATTAAGATTTAGAAGAACCATTTCCAGGTATGCTTCTACTTACGTAGTTACTCCACGGTAAGTTGAGGTTCAATTGTTAAAAGCATAACCTGGGATTCTTTCTGTTATCTCCTCTAGAACATTTCATTGGTGTACGTTACACTTCTTTATTATCTTGTGAGCTGAGGAATAACCAATAGGGTTGGGATTTTGATCAAAGGCTGGTAATGCAAGGATACTTTGAGTTGCTATTGAGGAGGGTTCAGTATTTGATGTAGTTCATATAGGATTGGAGAGAGATAACAAAATGTAAAAAACAACATCACAAACCAAGAGTTGCAGATAAATGTATGCTACAACATACAACATATATTATTGATTACATTGCTAATATAGAATACATAAATATCTATGTTGATCAAATTTGTATCTGCCTCCCGTAAATGGTTACATTTCCAAGCATCTTTATTTGTAGATGCCAATATGTCAGCTAAACATAGACCATGAACAAGAATAAATAATTATGAAAATATCTTGGGTGGATGTGACATTTGCAGTAGATAAGATCAAATCATAGTGTGGTCGATGGAGGTAAATCCGATTTCAAATGGTGGAGAATATCAGAGTCCTGATAATCTCATCTTCATCAGATTTCTAAATCTGATTCTTCTTACGTGTGGAAGAAATTAATTCCAACACTCCCCCTTAATTTCAAACACATAGGCTTCAACATTCATAGTACTCAAATTTCTCTGTCTTTGAACATTCTTCTTCTAAAAAATTTTTTGTCAACTTTCTTTTCAACCAATTTTTTGATCTACAAAACTCAAATTCAATTTCTTCATTTTTGGAAAGTACTTTTTCTCATGCTACTACATTCTTTTGCAAGAACTTAATTCTATCTCATCGTCAATGATGACAATTGAACTTGGTGTCTTCATGCACCTTCATCTTCAACTCTACAACCAACTCTTCAGGCTCACTCAACATAATAAAATCAAACCATCTTCAAGATCTACAAATCTTCTTACCATAAAATCTCACCAATTTTTTCCAACTATTGCGACAGTCCTTCAAACTTTGATCTTCAAAACATAAACTGGAAGTCTTTTCACTATCAATATAGGTTTCCATTTTTCTTAATGTTTTACAAGACAATATTAGTCACATTTCTCAAACCTTTAAATCTCTCTTGATTTCTATCATTCTTCACATATGAACCCTTATATTTGAACAACTTTGTCAACATACTTGTAATATTTTTCCAATTCAATGCATAGCTCCATCAACAATCCATCTACATGGATTCTTTCATATTTTCATTTTTCTGCTCTCTTTTGCAAACACTTCTTTTCATAATGGTTTTTCAAACCACAAATTATACATAGATGTAGATCCCAACACATATATTTATTATGTCTTTCCCTATTACAATGGGAACACTACTTACACTGCATTCCTTGAGTTGATTTATTTGAACCTGTGTTACATGTAACATTAGTTTCCTTACCTATGGCATATCCAAGTCCTACATACTTTGGCCTCATTATTGCCTCAATAGGATCTCTGATTCATTGCTTATTCTTACCCAATCCTTTACCTTTGTATCCCATATTCTTCATAATTTTCAACCCAATATTATTTTCAAAACAACTAGCCATATTTGCACATTCAAACACATTATCATTTTCATCCTTACATTTTTTTATTAGAAACAACTTCAAATAAAGCACAACTACCAGATGATTGATCAAATGAAGAACATAGATCTTCTGTGTTACATGAGACATCACACACTGATGCCTTGGATTTCAAACATTCATCTTCCCTTTGACAGGCTACAAGCATCTCATCAAACTGACTCTTTTGTTCATTCAGTCTCAATGTCTCATCATTTTGTAAAGCATTTTCTTTTTCTAAAACCTTGAATTTTCTCTTTAAATCTTCATTCTTCTTTTTTATTTCATCAAAAAAATTTAACCATTCTTCTAACTCTTCATTCTTTCCTTTAACATTTTCCAATTCTTCTTCTGAATGATCTCTTTCATAGAAATAGTCATATCTTTTCTTTCCCAACTCCCTTAAATTTGCAATCAATTTTGAATTTCATTGCTTAACATTTTACACTTCCTTCTCCAAATTATTATTTTCCTTCTTAACATGTTTTCCAAATTTTCCAATTGAAAATGATTTTAACTCACCTTATCCTTGCACTTGACTATGATTCCACTACAATGATTTTCCTTCATTTGGAAGCTTCACGTTCCTTCACTCTTCCTTTCATGATTTCTCCTTCAACAACTGCTGTTGAATCTATTTTTCACTGATTCTTCTTTTTGATCTCTTTGAGATCTTTGCTACCTTTACTTTGATAGTTTCTTCAAACTTCACCACTAGCTTTCATGATAGTTCATTTTCTTCTACACCTGCAACCTATTTAATGGCCTACAACTTCCTTTAGTGACAGCTTCTTTCTCCTTCATAGTGGATCACTTTTACTTGGCCTTTTCCATAGCCTACATCTCTTTGATTTACAAATCCTTCAAACTTGGAAAAATATTGAATAATATAAAAAAAAAATTAATCCTTTTGTAGCAACTTCACCTTTGACTTGGAAAAAAATACAACTCGACTAATATCTCCCATCAAAGATAAACATATTAAAAAAAAACTCCTTTCACCAACTGACTCTCCTTTTGCAAACTTAACAATCTACTGCCACCTTATCTTCTGCAATCTTCTTTTAATTCCTGTGACATATACTCCTTTCTAGGTGACATCTTCAAACAAACACTTCAAGCAATGACTTGGACTTTGGTCAAACAATAGCAACTCTCTCTGTAGAGATCTTCAATATTTCCCTTGTGGCTTTTAACACTCATGTCTCTTAGATCTACAACAACCTTTAATAGTGGCTTCATTTAGAATGACACTCAAATATTTGACTAGCACTTCTTTTCCAACAACTATAGCTCCTCTCTCATTAATAAGCTTGAAGAGAGTGACCTTAGACCTCTCCTTTTTATGGCCTCCTTTCCTATCCTTTGGAATTGGCTACTAAGCAATCCCTTTGAGGTAGGCAATTCCAAAATCTCCTTTGGCAGGGTTCTTCTTTGAATGATCTACGGTCAACATTGGTGCAACTTCTTTAGAAACTGATGACTATGATCCTTTGTTTATTTTCTCCTTTATGGATTTCAACTAAAAATTTTAACAATAGCTTACATCTTTGGTAGTCTTCCTTGGTGTGGATGCTCAATTCTTGCCTTAGTTGTGAGCACTTTTGATCTACAGTCTTCTTTTCATTGGTAGCAAACCTTGTAGTGGCTCTAAACTTTTTGATTTCCACAACTTAAACATCTGTAGTAGCTTTCTATGTGAATAGTGACTTCTTTACCGATCTAATCCTTCCAAACAACTTTCAATGGTTTCTTGGAAACAACCTCTTTATGATGAAATGGCAACCACAAATTTACTATCATGACTTGACTTGGGTGGACAGTGATCAAATCTCTTTAAAAAATTGTGGCTTTGAAACTGTAGAAAATGAGTCCTTTGGCAACCATGGTTTGCAACTCCTTTGTAAACTGGTGACTTGTTATGCAGTGATCTCCAAACATTAGCTAAGATTCTTCTTGCTCTCTAGGTTCTTTAGGTTCTAATACTAAATTGAAGGATTAGAGAGAGATAACAAAAGGTAGAAAAAACATCATAGAAAAATAGTTGGAGATAAATGTATGCTACAACATACAACATATATTATTGATTACATTTCTAATACAAAATACAAATGAGAGAGGAATCTCTATTCTAACTTGCATTTGATCTTATTAATGTGTTCATTTGTTCTGTGCTTGCAGGTATAGGATATTGGTTCAAATTTTGACACTAGAGGTAGGGAAAACTAGAAGATCAAATCACATTTTTTGAGAAAATTCCATGCATATTTATGTTTTTGGTGTTTATAGGAAACAAATCCACTCATAGTCCAGCAGGGCCATACAAAATCACTCCAAACTTCAAACTGCGCCACTGCACATAAACTACATCGCTCCAAAACTTCAAACTGCACTGCTGGACTTTAACGTACACTGTTGGACTTCAAACTGCACTGTTACAAACTTCAAACTACGTCGTTGGACCCAAACAGAGCCGCCATCATAGACAAAACCGCTAGAATTTCTTACTTTTTCATTCAAACTTAAAATGGTCGTATCTTGATCATTTTTTAGTCTTTTTCAAAGTTTCTTTTTTTAAAATGGGGTAGAATTTTATAATCTATCCAATTTTGTAGGTTTTTCTTAACTTTTATAGAGTTAAAATTTTCAAATTTTCACCTAAATTCAAGTCGCATTATAATTTTGTCTAAGTTTTTGGGTGTGTATGCTTAATGATTCATCTAACCCCTATATTCTTTTGTTTCTTGATCTCATCTAACATTGTGAGAACTCTTGCAGATTAGAAAATCAAAAAAGGCAAGGAGAAAACAAAATCAAAGCTTCTTATGACATCATTTCTCCATTGTATCAAGTGTCTTTAGTCACTCTTGGAAGCAATTATAATTCGAAGTTTAAGGATTTTATCTCTTCAAGCTTGTAGGAATTAATAGATTTAAATTTGAGATATTAAAAAAAACAAAGACAAAGGGATTAAGAAGAACCTTAGGAAAATTTACTAGATTTTTTTTAAGGTTAACAATTAAACAATCAAATCTCACACTTCTTTTGGTGCACTAAAAAGAATTCACTTTGGCTTTGTGGACTTAAAATGAACAAGTGTTCTCATTGTTTTGTAATTAATTATACAAATTAATATCATTAAAAGACATATATGCTTCCCTCACACCTCATGGCAATCTTGAGAATCAAAAGGATTTTGGTGACATTAAGTTGCGTAATTAATTGCCCATACACTTCAATTTGGGTTTAAAATTGAACAAAAAATTTTGTGAGTGTGAGTGGGCATATTGCATGTGTTCTCCCTTTGTTTCTAAACAAAGTTTGATTGAACTATGAATATGGCTACTCGCTTTTGTTTATCTTAAGGGTTTTCCTTGGGGAAAAAGTAGTCACCCAAGGGAATGACTCAACTGGTAACACTCTAAAGCCAAGAGTATTTCCAATTGGGATATAAAAGTGGGTGTTGTAATAAATGTCAGTATCACGTGGTTGGCTTTGATGAGAAGGGAAACAATGGTCTCTCACTTCGATGGGTCAACTCCTACGAATGGAAAGTCTGAATTAAAACCCTTGTTTAGAAAAGGCCAAAATACTTAATCTACTTGTTGGTGCAAGAACAACCATTCTAAAGTGGTCTCAAATTTTTACGGCTCTTACTAGAAATTAAAAGCATGCCATGGGAGTTTCATGGGTGTTGATTCTTGGCTGCCCCATATAAGTGAGTGTCGTAGAGGGGAGCCAGTGGGGTCAAGCATTTAATCATTCGCTAAGAGTGGGCGTAGCTGGACTTGTCCAAGTGGGAACTCAACAAGTAAAATCTTTCATATCCATAGGGTTGTGTGTGTTCTTGGTATAAAAACACTTTATTATTTGAAAATATTGGGAAACACACATTCAACAGAGAAATAAAAATTGCATACCCCTTAGTTAGAGCAAATACCTTTGACAAAACCCAAGAACTATTGCTTACCCTAATGATTATGTCCTTAGAGGTTTCTAAGTAATTGGGTTTACATCTTAATTTGCTTCTACCAAGGTCAACATTAGGTAACCATTACCTTGATTTCCTTGAATTCAACACAACACATTGTGGGATGAAAAGAACTTAAGACATTGGAGATTTAGTTTGAAAATCTAATCAAGAAAGTGTTTGTGGTAAAAGCAATTCACTAATCAAGATGAAATCAATTGAACCCCACATATGTGCTTGTGTATCTTTTTTATTATAGTCTTTTGAGCAAACATTGATCTTTTGGTTTGAAGGGAAAAGCATGTTCTTCAAAACTTCGGCCTTGTAAAAAAGTCCTTCTTAGGTTCATTTAGGATCAAAATCAAACACTTCATCCATTTCAAAAGTTTATCATCCCATCCCACAAGAAAATTTAGAGTTTTGGAAACATCATTATCTAGACTTGGGTACATCCTTAAACCAAATAAAAATCACCTTGTTTAATTAGGAGTATGGGAATGCATCCTTTCTCATATGTCTGGTTAAATCAGCACACCTTTGAACAAGTTTATCCTTAAGATCGCATCCAACATCTTAGGGTTTACAAGCTCATTATCCAATCAAAACCAATCAAAATCAAATCCTAATGTCTAGCATTGATCCAAAGATTCCTAAAAAATAAACACCCATATCATTCACCCCTTTCATCCTTCATCTCATCATTGGTCCTAAACACCTTAGAGGTCACTTTTACAACAAGGAAAAAACAAAGAAGAACATGGAATATAAACTTGATCCATACATCATAAGCGGTTAAACCAACCAAATTATCAAAGCCTTACGATGCTAATTAATTTTCAAAACTCACATTTATACAATCCATACATGGGATCATTATCTCCTACAAATGTCAATGATACAACAAATGTGAGTATACCCAATCTAAATCTTGGAACACTTTTTTCCGATGGTAGATTTAATTCCAAGTCTAAACTTACAAATCTATCAACCAAATACTCACTGCATGATTCTTCAACAAAACAACGTTATCCCACCAAATCTATACCTGCCAAATGAGAATATACCATGTACAACTATACCAAACATGGACATTTTGAATCCACACTTGGTAAAATTTTGGATGGATATGTTTGCAAATCACACGAATGTTGTTCAAAATCCATCACACCCATATATCCCCCTCACTTTTCACAATTACCCATCATCATCATCATTTAATGCAACACCACAAACCTCTCTCCCCTGACCTCACAAGGAGAAGGTACCCTATTTGGACCAGGGGGCATTTTTTTTTCAAACATCATCATTTCCCCAAGGGAGCATGCCACTCACTCTCCCATCACTCCCACCATTGCCATTAACACCCATACCACCTCTTGGTTTTGGGCTACCTTCACTACCATTACTCATCCAAAACATCCCCCCAACCATCAATCAAGGCATCATAACAAATCCTCCCCCTTTGCCATCAATATCACAACAACAGATGACAACCAACACATCATCTATCATCCCTGAAAACATAGTCTCTCAAGGACTAACCATATCAATTGCACCATCCACCACTCAAATCCCAATCATCAATATGATGGTACCTCTTATCACCACAACAAGCATTATTCCAAAACCACCTTTGTCACCACCACCACCCAAACCAAAAACATCAAACCAATACAACATTGTGTTTCAAGCCACTCAGTAGGCTACTTATCAACAAGCACACCAACAAAACCAAAACACACAAGCTGTACAACTAGCTGTTCAATAAGCTACACATGCTACTCAAGTTTCCCAAGCCATACTATAAGCCCAACAAGCACAAGCCCAGGATCAAGTGCAATTGCAAGCTCAAGCCCAATACCAAGCCCAACAAGCAAATGTTATTCAAAATCCCAACAAAATATTAACAAATCCATATATCTATCCAAGTCAACGATCACATGATCAAGATCTATCCATCAATGAACACATGGAATATGTTTCTACCTCATCCAAAGATCAAATCAACATACATCAAGAGTCACATTTTTTATCATGATAAGAATCCCTCAACAATATTTGACAATGATATATTTCAAGGAGTGTTAACATTATTTGATCCTGTAATCAACAATCCATCAACGAATGACAATGTTGAAAATATATCTACATCACCTAATGAGTTAGAGGACATATCTCAAAAATTTATTCTAAAGCATAATCAACATCTCTCACTAAAGTACAGCAATGGTCCTTTCCAAGACATATTGACATCCTTAAACCTCATGATTGCTGATATTGAAGGAATCTTCAAGTCAGCACTTTATCCAAATTCACTCAAAGATCAAGAGGATATTGAGCCACTTCCTATTCCTAATGAAGATATCCAAGAACCCTTTCTAAGCAATCCATCCTTTGAAATTGACCCATGTAAATAACTTGATCCAAAGCATGTCGAAAGCAATTCTGAAATCATTCAAGATCAAGAATTCATATCTCCAAGATATTACAATGATCTAATGGACACTCTCCTATCTATACATGATGATCATATCCATATAGCACATACTCCTCCATCTACCCATGAGATGCTTTTTGTGGATGTACATGTAGATGATCTTCATTTAGAGTAGGATTTCGTTACACAAAAAAAGTAGATTATTGATTCCTATAGTCAAACTGAGTTTTCAACATCAGGATCAAATATATCCCAAATTTAGATTTAGGACATCATGTATGAAGATATCCAACATTATCCACTCAAGAAAAAATGTTCGATAGAACAGGACATTCTGGAGTTAGCAGAGCAACAAATGGAAATAGCATCATCTATAGTGGTCATTTATTAGAGAACACATTCTAAACAAGAGTTCTCAAAATAGACAAAATCAAAGAATGAAGGTGAAACTACCACCATACCAGGGGAAACTATGTCTCAAGCAAACAACAACATAGGGAGCATGAAGAGTCCTCATGATGAAACCAATCCCAATACTACAACCAACCATGTCATGAATCTCCATCCACCCATCACCCCATCCATGAATTAGGATCAACATCAAAAGAAGGTTTTGAATCAAAGAACAAAGAATGTTATCAAAGAAAAAGAAGCTAAGAAGCATATCAGATAAAACAAATACATATGGATACCAAAGAATACAAAGAAATATTATCCCTATCAAACTCCATTAGTCAAAGAAACTATGGGGGAAAATAAAAAAGGGAAAAGTATCCATCAAAGATGTCCACAAAGGAAAAATCAAGCTTCTAAAGCAATGTATAAATTATATCAAGTAGTTGGTCCTAATTCCACACACACTTATGTATCCACCTATCATTGCTCATCTTCCCAAGTTTGGAGAGTCAAATGTTCCAAACTATCTACCAATCCATCTTTTATCTGTAAACACACTCCATCCATGCCTCCACTCATGATATCCAATTCTCACATTGACCATCAAAAGGCACTCTATCACTATGTGCACACATGATATTCCCCATGTAATGTATTTTAGGTTGGAATAAGGATCATTTTCTCAACATTTAACAAATATTATGTTCTTAAAGCCTTTGTAAAATGTTCAAGTGTTTATCATGCTCCATTACATTCTTAGAGTAAATTAGAATATTTTTAAGAAATATGTGGTCAACACAACCATATCCAAAAATTTATTAAATACATGCTTCATAAGATACAAATATTAAAGGATCATTTGTTAGGATGAAGAGAGCCACAAAGAACTCATAGTGAGCATATCTAGCTATCAAAGCCATATTGGGAACATCTTCCTCCCTGATTATGAATTTATGGTATCAAAACCTTAAGTCAATCTTAGAGAAAACAACAACTCCATTTATTTGATGAAATTGGTCATCAATATGAGGAAGATTATGTCTACTTTTAATAGTTACCTTATTGAGCATCCTATAATTTATGCACAAGTGTAGTGTCGCATCCTTTTTTTTAATGAATAACATAGGAGTTCCCCATGGAGACACACTAGGTTAATTTAAATCAAAACTTTTTTTGCTAGTTCTTGCAACTACATTTTAATTTCGCTCAACTCAACTATATTTCTTTGATAAGGGTATCTTGAAATGGGATAAACTCCTAGAACTATTTTGGTAGAGAATTTGAACTAATTCTTAGGGGGTGATTGTGGAATTTCTTGAAGAAATACATCTTGCAACTCTTGAAGTACTCAATATTCTATAATTTTTGGGTATGTTCAGGATCATGATGGGCCAAAAAGTGGCGATATGTAAGTGATATGATGGCCCATGTGGTTGATGACCTTTTTTTTTACCTAAAATTAATGAAATGAAAAGGGTTTGTAAAGAAGATTCCCAACTTTCCACAAATATAAATTATGCTTTACTTTGAATTTAATAAATATTTTTTATTCATTTTCTATTTGAATTATGACTAAAGTCCTAACTGATAGGCTGATTGAAAAAAATATATAGCTTTTAAACATTATCACTTTTTTTGAATCCAAAGCATGTGTCACATTCTATGCTTCGCACACTATAGGATTAAAAAAAAAATTTGAATTTCATGAAGTTTTGACCAAGTTATGGTGGTTAGACATACGAGTTTTATATATTTTTAAAAGTTGTAAAAAAAAATCATAATTAATTATTTACTTGGAAAAAAAATTACAAAAAAATATGCATCACATCGGGACATGGGTCCTCTACTTATATATAAAATCTTATAAAAAATATTATCATTTTATTGTGGTTAGGGTGGTCAGACAGATACCTACTTATTTTTTTCCCTAAAATTTAAGTACTACTGCATTGAAATTTCAAAATTTCATGTTCAATAAATTTTTTTATTTTAAATAAACCTAGTATTTTATAAAATACATTCAATTTCCGACAGATTCTATTTACATATTTTTGAAATAATATAGATAACTTATTCATTTTTTTAGACCAAGTTTCGTAACTCTAAACTTTCTGAATTTTTTGCCACTTAAGGGCCTATTTTTTCTATGATGATCTTGCACATAGCCATATGGAAAGATATCTTCAACACCTTCCTTTACCTTAAGTAAGAGGATTTTACATCCCTTCCTTGTAGCTTTTATGGATTTCATTTTTTAGACTATTCAAATCATTATTTTCCTTGATATGCCTCATAGCACACCTAATTTCCCATGATCATCCCTACACTCAATTTAGATTTTTAACAATAAAAAATTGTTGTATGCTTCTTGAAAATCCATCTCTAGTGTCACATATTATGATCCTAGCTTGGCAACCAATGAATTTATTTTGGTATTTATACTTCCTATGTCAAGGTTTATGTCCTTTGAAAAATATTCTATCATTTGAGTCTTACCTAACATAACTCTACATCCATCTCTTGTTAACTTAGGAAATTAAGACTTATATTGCATTTTATTAATACCTAGGAGATATCAATAATTTTTTTACTCCTAGATCAACAAAACTAGTGATAGGTTTCCCATAAAAAGTAACTGGAAGGTCTATGAAAGAAGTTTGGTTGTCAGCCTCTTACTTGTACATGGCTACATAGATCTTGGCAATAAAATTGGTATTTTGATCTATCTTCCAGGGATTATCTCTCTTAAAATGATTTACTCTAGATACCTCAAATCCTTTTGGGTATTCCACCTCTTTCCTTCCATGGCCCTCATAGGAATTTGTTGGGGCCATAGTATTTGAAAGTTTCTACCATCTTTCCACTCTATTATTAGAAGATTCTACCTTGGTGTTTTGGTGTTCTCCTTAGACACTTTTAAATTTTCCTTAGATTTTTTCCACTCATATACCTTTCTTATATTAATTTTTATTATTATGGGGAAAAGGTTGAGGAATTATGTCTCCTTTCATATTTACTCTATTTCTTTTCTTTGGTGATGGTTGCTACCTCTACTACTTGTATAAGGCTTTTAGTTTGAGTAAATTTACTATCATACATAATGATTTTTTCCAAATCAAGGATAAACTTATTCACTCTATCTTCCTCCTTTAGGAAATACACATATTTAACATGCTCATAACTTTGGATTTATACTTTCTGACTATCATGGTTCCTTGATGCAATGAGTTAAATTCCATCATTTTTTTATCATTATAATCAGAAAAAAGTACTCTGTGTGAAAATACCTCTCACATGTTTTCCATATTAAATCTTTAGGATCATATTCTTTTATTGCCAAGAGATCATCCCACCAAAGAGAAGCTTCCCCTTCCAACTAATATATTGCTATTCTAGCCTTAGTGTTGGTGTCCATATCAATCAACACAAAGTACTTGTTCATACCAATCAATCAATCCTTTCTTTCATGACCACTTGTCCCATCATATGTTGGTGGCTAAATTTTCTTCAATTCTTGAATTAAGGTGTTCATCCTCTCAAACCCATCTTGATCTATAGGTGATGATTTGTGAACTAGTATGTGAGAGTTATTTCCATGGTTGAAACCTAAGGTTTCATCCTCTATTTCTCATTCTTTGTTCCCAAAAGAGTGCTATGGTTTGTCCCTTGTTCTTGTTTTCCATGATAATTCCTCTATCAGCTATTCTTAGGAGGCTATTTTGGCTCAAAATGTGTTTAATTTAGCAGAAAGTTCCTTTGGAAACCTTGTTCATGGAGGGGTTACATTTCTTCTAGCACATAAGATGTTGAATAGGTTGGGACTTGGTCCTTTCTTGTATTTCATCATCATAGTGGGCATGTTAAATTTTTCTATCTTAAATAACAAGATATAATTTTAGTCATTTTTAATGTTCAATCAGATACCTTAAATTGATTTAAAGAAAGATTCATTTTGAAGCTTTTGGAAATGAAATAGAGAGATTTTGATCAGCTTTTTAATAATCATTCATAATAAATCTTTAATTTCTCATGACACATATCACATGATATGAAAATAAAACTCATATCACCTATAGATTCATATATATAAATATATGTGTGTGTGTATGTATATTTGTATATATACATTCATATGTCTTTCTTATACATATAATATAATAATGCTATTTAGGTAATACATTAACTATCATGATTACATAATGACATAATTTTTCCAAATTAACTATATATTCCTAATCTTTGATAGGATCTTCCTTAGATTTTTCCTCTAAATTACATTTTTCTTTGAGTGTACTTAGTCATATTCTTATATGGCATCCTTAGTCATAATCAACTAATAATGCCCACATTCAATAGGGAAATTTTTGGTAGTAGAAGGTTTGGTCTTAATTTTTTATCTCTTAATTCGAGAGGGGATTGCTTTTTCTTTTTTCTTTCTTGAACTTAATTCACTTAAGAGTGAAAGATAGATTATATTTGATGAATATTATCTTAATTTATCTCTAAGGTATATTCTTCTTGGGTTCCTTACATTTAGGTAATGGATTTTTTTTCCGTTAAGTTTTCTTGGGGGCTCTACTTTGGATCTTCCTTTTACATCCCATTGCTATAAAATTCAAGAATATTTTATTAAACATAGAATATATGTGTACCAAGTTCCAAATATTGAAGTTGGGTTCTCCGATACCAATGTAAGAACGTACCCATAGCAGTAATTTTTTTCTACAAAAAAATCCACAAGTAAGAATTCCAATGACCTATTCAATAGCAAAAAAAATAGTTATATTTACACAATTAATATATCTTTAAAAAAACAACTAAAAGGAAGGATCATGCCTTCAATTACTTGGTGAATAAATAAGTTTTGGAGTTGGTATATTCTCCTAGCTACCTAGGTCTTTGTATTGCATCCTAATGGGTTACAGAAATTACAACCATGTGAATCACTACCCCATCTACCCCAACCAAGTAGAACAACTAAGCTATTTTGGGATAAACCTATAAGTGTTTTGATTATAGGATTAAAAGGTGATTGGTTTGATCAACACTCAATTATAAAGAGGCTTTTATGTGTCCCATACTACATTGGGGGTCATACCTCACACCAATGGGATTAGCACAAGGTACATGCTATGTCTAGGTATGTAAGGAAGACAGTGACTCACTCCAATCCCATTCTAGTGCATCCAAATAAAAAATAATTAAGGTTTAATAAGCACTACGTAATGGGTTCCATCTATTCCTCAATCTTCTACACCAGTTGAGATGGGGGTATTGTCAATGTGCATTATTGAACTGGGTAGAGGATTCGACATATCCCATACCACACTATGGGTACGTACTCCAAACCAATGGTCTCATGGCTTAAGAGGGAATTCCCAAGTATTGAACCTACCTAGACCAATAGAATCCAACTTCGATTACCTACAAGTCTTTGATTACAATCCTATTCATCCAAGAATAAGTAGCCTTTGACATATACTACCTTGTGACCTTAGTTATATAGTCAACAATTTTCTTCTCAAACTAGGGAACATTTGTCATTGATCACCCTTATACTATAGATGTCTTCCAATGAACCCTCCCAATACAATGATTAGCTTTTAATTATCATTACCCATATGATAAGGTAGCTACTCGTGCAACCATTACTATATCAAATCTTGGAAAAATCCTATTAATCCACTTTCATGAACTAAGTGAATGTTGGATATTACAAAGCATGCAATAGTAGCTCTAGGAATTTTCCATTGGAATGGTCTAGTATCAACTTGCTCTCTATTACTATATCATAGCTAGGGTAGCTCATAGTATACCAAATTTGTGAACTAGGTGACTTTTGGCTAATCCCTAGTAGTAGCCTAGACATCAATCATTGACACTATACAATAATTATCTATCACTACTCAAAAATCCTATAGGTTCATACTTTGGTATTCTTTGGCTTAATCCAATTGGAATTTTAAATACCAATAGACTCAACATGATAGGAATTTTAAGGGGATTTATGAGTTGATTGGTACAACTAAAAATAAGTGTTATAAACCTTCTAGAAATACATGGTTGGTAATTGATAATGTGAAACCAACATCAGGTCCAATATTTTTTGTGGTATATTGAGCACTTCTTAGGGATAGAGAGGGTACATGCAACCTATATATATATTTTTTTATTTAATATTTTTACTTTCCCTTCAATTTATTAAGCTATGGCTATGAGCAAGGTATTTTCTCTTTATATCCAACCTTAATGATGTTTTGACTAGTTTACCATACATAAATTTAGCATTGACTTCACTAGAACTACTCAATTTTTTATATTTAGTTCATTTGTAAATACAAGAGCCCATCTATGGTGGGTGGTATTGAATTTTCAACGTGTCTATGGTGTTATTCATCCTAACAAGGATTTTTTATCATGAATATAATATATTTTTCCCCCAATTTTTTTAAAGTCTTAAGTATATTGATTCCTTAGTTTTTACTTCAATATCCTTGACAAGTTCCACTTGACTTAACAATGAGATGCAAAATATAATTCCAATTTAACTCTTCCTCCTCTAATGGTAGGGTTGTAGGATCATGAAAATGATATAAGGACATGTTGAAACCCCAACCCTTATGTTGGTCTTGAAGAATATTCATTCAAGTTGAGGGTAAAAGCCTCCTTAGTCACAAAGGAAGAATCCCACTATTATATAAATACAAAAGGTCTATTCATCATATATGCACTAAAATAATAAAAGAGAAATAATGGTCTTCTACTAGTTTCAAGGCCATACCCATGGTGAGAAGAATAAAGGAAAGATATTAATGAAACAAAGTGTTATGAAAGTCTATAATTAAACATAAAGATGCCTATTAATGATGATTCTTGCTATTTAATAGAGGAAAAATCCTCTACCTATGAGAATACTATATATGTAGGCCCTACAAATTCTTATTTGGATAGTTTCTTTATAAATAAATATCAAGGATTAGATTAGGCTTTTGAAATTTAGTTTTGTATTTTTTATGTTGTCAAGGATTTTTATCATATGCGCAAGTCATAATATTTAAATGGAAATAGAAAAAAAATATTATTCTAGAATGAGCTTCTCAATATAATGATTTCAATTCATTTCTATGATAAAAGCTATCTTGTGAGCATTTTGAACCATTATACTCAAGGTGAATATTGATCACTAACATTTTGTATATGTGTCTAGGATTTTGAACTACATATAGAAATATCAAGCATAATTATACTCATAAACTACACCTCTTATAAATTTATCCTATGCAACAAACCTATTAAGGATTTAACATTTTGATTGGTATTTACATTATTCAGGGGAAAATTTGGCTTCTAGGTCTATTTTTTTATTTTATTTCATTTCTAGTTTAAAGCATAAATGAAGTACAAATATTAAAGAAGCCAAATAAATTATTTTCATATTGATATAGTTCATCTTACAACTAAGCCTTAAGTTGATACTGGTTAATTTTAAAGGAAGAATAAGAACACAAATATTTTCTAAACTCAACTAGAAAAGAAGAATTTGTAAGGAATTTGCAGCTTGTATGGGTATATATTTATTATGTTTGGGATTCCCATGCCTCTGATTCTCCTTTAACACCTTTGTTGCTCCTCCTCTTACCTCCTTCCTCTCATGCCTCTATATTTTACCTTTCTAGCAACATGTATTTCCAAGATGGGTCGTGTGGATTTTATGGTGAGTTGCATATCCATTTTCCCCATACATTTGACATTTTAGATAGCTCTAAACCATGAATTCAATACCTTCACAATGGCATAGATGTGCCATAATTTGTGTGCCCCTCTCCTCATAAATGATGGTTATTTCTAGCATGATGAAATGAAAATTACCCTCCTACTCTTATTAAAACCCATGACTTCTTCCTTCTGATGATTTATTTCTTTTTCTTAGTTTCTATTTTTTCTCTTTAATTTTACTTCACTTTTCTTTTCTTTTTTCTCTCATTTTCCTTTATTTTTAATTTACATTCTCTTTTGAATCCATTTCTTATGTTTTATATTTTTATTTGTTTATTTTATTCCCAAATGCTAAGGTATAGGTTTAAATTGGTTAAAACTTATTTTACTTTTATTTTATTTTGATTGACCTTATGGGTGAATTCAAGAATGTTCACAAAGTAATAAGAGGATTAATTAACCTATCTGTAATGATGGAAAATGGTCCCCCTAACTTGGCCTTGACTTAATGTTGTAATATGTCTAACATATTCACATGAGATCTTGGGCCCTTGTGAATTAAATGAACTTAATGGTACCTTGCTAAAGCGTTGTGAAGTTTTATAACTCACTTTCACACTTTTCTAAGGCCTTGTTAATTAATTACACCTACATAACCTCTTTCTAACCTTAATCTTTCCTTATTTGAAGTGTTGTAAAGTGTTGTAACACACTTTCACACTTTTCTAGGATTTTCATTAATAATTGGGCTCTCTTATGCTTTAATTGGCCCTAATTTGCATGCAAAAGCCCCATTTAATTCATATTTTCAAGGATAATCTAAACACAAAGCATTACTCAATCTTAATTTAGATGTTTCAGGCGTGAATGGTCTAAATTTAGTGATTTGGGACTCATTTGACAACTTTGACGAATGATTCCCAACAATATTTTTGGGTCTCAAACTTGGTTTCATACATTTCTAAGCATTTTTAAAAATGGTCCAAAAAATTAAGCCTGGTGGGACTCATTCTGCACCTTGGGTGAATGAGTTCCATGTGGCCCAAAATCAAAATTAATTCAAATTTGTGGTGGGATTTTATCCTCCTAGATATGATGTTGGCTTGTATTGTTATAATTTCAAGAAATCTTACATAATTGAGTATAAATACAAGGTTCTTTCATTCATTTTCACCTAAGAATTTTGTGAGAATTCCTAATAGCAATTTCAGTTCACAAGAGCATTCAAGTGGTTTCAAGAGAATTCAAGAGCATAGTATCAAGCCTTTTAGAGCAATATTCAAGCATCAATCATTATGTCAAGGACTTTGTGCATCATTTTGTTATTTTTCTAACAATTGTGAAGTAGGGATTTTTTATTCAAGCAAGTGTTTCATCCAAGATCAACATCATTCAAGATAGAGTCAAGTTCTACATCAATTGGATCCATATCAATCATAATTTTAACACTTTATTGCAAGGGTTTGGTGAGTTGTATCATTGTCATTGGTTCTTTCATCATTCTCTATTCTTATTTGATTTCATTTCAATGATTGATTTCCAAAATGGGGTTTAACCAAGGCAAACCCCTATCCACTAACCTATCAACATTTTCCCCTCTCCTTTGTGTGTAATTTGTAGGTCTAGGTTGTGGATTTGCTAAGGGAAAGATTGAGAAAAAATTTCAAATCATTCAAAGTTGTCATCAAGCCTTGGATAACCTTGGAGAAGACCTATAGGTTGCAAATTAGGGTTTCTAATCCAGAAATCACTCGGGAAGGACAAAGAAAATAGGAAAGATAAGGATTAAACTTTGAAGCTTCAAAAAAACCTAACTGCAATGATTCACCACTTTTGGTGAATGAGTCCTAATTCTAGTCAAAATTTAGATTTTTGTAGATTGAGATAGCCTTTTGGTAGATTCTCGTTCCCACATAGTTTTCCAGAACCTAGACTAAATCACCCAGCTTGGCGAATGAGTCCCACTCAGAATTGAAGTCATATTTTCCAATGTTTTAGACCTCCTCCTAGTTGTTTCCAAATTTCTAGGTGCACACATTCTTTTCTATAGTTTTTTGTGTTCTTTCATTTGAATTTCTAGGTCATTTAGTAAAGCTTTACATTGAATTATAGTTTTACATTTCATCTTGCATTTCATTGTCTTTTCAAATTTTAAATTTGGTGGTGAACCCCTTATTAGTTTTCATTCAGCCCTTAGGACAACCCTCTTGCGAGAACTCTTTCTCCTTTGCATTGAGATCTCAAGGATTATCCTTGAATGAAATTGGAAGAGCGACTGTGCTATAACATCTCTATATAAAGCCTCAAAGGAAAAGAGCCAAAAAGGGTAAGATAATTTTTTTTTTTAAACATAAAGAATCACATACCCAAAAGAGGCTTCCAATACATTAAAAATGATTTCATACAAGGCCAAGAATGGCCTAATGCAGCCCAAGGGAAAGGTCTAAATTACCCTCCAAAGAAAAACCAAACAAGAACACATAATGCAGCTCTAGGAAAGATGCTCTAGAACCTTAGCAGCAGTGCTCCAAAACTTACAGTGCTGCTCTGGAACCCTTACAACACTACTCCGTAACTTACAGTGTTGTTCTAGAACTTAACAGCACTGCTTCGTAACTTACAATGCTGCTCCAAAACTTAACAACACTGCTCTAGAACCTACAACACTGCTCTAGAACCTTCAACAGTGCTGCTCTGGAACTTAATAGTGCTGCTCTGGAACTTGTAACACTGCTTTGGAACTTGCAGTGCTACTTTGAAACCTTAACAACGCTGCTTTGAAACCTGCAACACTACTTAGGAACCTTTAACAACACTGCTATGGAACCTTGTAGCGCTGCTCCAGAACTATGGAAGAAACTACACGAATTAAAATAACATGATATATTGCATTGGGAACTTAACAACATGATACAAAAAATAATAAAATACATCTACAGCTTTGATTTAACATGAAATAAGAATGCAGCCATACAAGAATTATCATAGAACATGTGATTTTGATACCAACAACAGAACCTGAAAGCCAAACATAATCATCACATATCTTCTCATTAAATTTAGGATTTCTTTCACTCTCAAGTGAGTACAATGAGCATAAAGAAATGAGTTTGAGTACAATGGCATATACATGAATAAAATAAATCATCAAAAAAGTAAATACGAAAGAGGGGATGATTCCAATAGTCCTCCAATAACCTGTACACCAGTCCCTAATGGCGATGGAAATGCCTCTGTACCATGTGGAATCAAAAGAGGCCACCCCACCATGCTCGGAGATAGTCACAAGGCCCAAAAAATTGTATCAAGAAAAAGGAAAGGTAAGGCCAACACTCACATCAATCACAAAGAAAACATGGAAGGCAATGTACATCATCAAATTCACAACAAGAAATGCTCATCCAATCTCATGATGGGTACTACTCACGTCTACCAAGGGCTACCACATGGAATCAAGTACACCTCTAATAGGGATGAGGAGACTCAATCATGCCTGAATCCATGCCCCGTAGACGGATGACTCAACATGCCACAGACGGATGGGCCTTCTCGAGTGCATCCTTAGCCTTTACAAGCACTCAAGGCCATGCACAAGGAATCATTATCTTATTGTTTTTTACCCCATTAATTTTATTTAGTTATCACTTGTTTACTCTAACTCTACTACTAGTTCCCCAAGTAGCCACTTGCGGGCCCCGCGCCCGTAGAGAGCCACTCCATATGACCACTCAATTACCTAGACCTATGCTCATCTCGTTTAACCAAATGAGGAAACCAAAAAATACATGAAATGAAGGAAAGGCCACAAATACAGTCCAAGAAACTAATAAAAAGAAGCCAACTAACATAGTTGTAAAAAGACACATTCAATCACTGCAATTCAACAAGAAATGAAGGCATAGAAAACATGAGAAAATTTCAAAGTGCCCGGATCACAAAACTAAGCCCGACCCAGTTTATATTTGGGAATTTATAGTCAAAATTCACCTATTATTTTTTATTCTAGGGCTAGAATGAAGTGTTGTACCGAAAAACGTCATTTTTCCACACAAGGCAAGTAAAAACACAGAAAATTAAAAGTGCCCAGATTTCAAATCTATTAAAACCCAGTTGAGGTAAAGGAATTAAAACATGAAGTCCACCCTTATTTTTCATTTTTATCAATAAGGTAATGAGCAGCAAAAGAAAACATAGTTTTCATACAAATTGGGCAAAAGACAAAACATAAAAGAGAGCCCATGAAACATATTTTTCCAAAAACCCATTTCAATTTGTTGAAGATCTACAAAATTAGTCACACAAAACCCCACACAATAGAAATATTCAATTAAAAACAAACCCACATCCAACTTCAAGCAATAGCAAGAAAAGGCATAAAGAAATTCCTCAATTTTCAAGGGACAACAATAACTCAGATAAGAAAGAAAATTTACAAGCCAAGCATCAATGCAAAATCACAAAAAATTACCTTGAATTTCCTCAAAATAGAAATGGAAAATTTTCTCAATGGAGAAGGCACGACCAAGCTCCAAAAACAGACAAAAAGCAAGGACTGGTAGGCTGATTTCAATAATTTTCCACCCACAAAATCTCCACAACAAATCTTTCACAATCTCCCCAACTTATTTGCCCAAATGATGGGGGTTTATTCTTTCATGCAAAAACAACAATTTCCTCAAAAAATAAAAATCCTCCTCCAAAACAAAGCTCTCCTTTCTTTTTTTTTCTTTTTTTCCAAAAACCACAAAAGGAATAAAAGCATTTTTTTATAAAAATTATGCATTAAAGCTCCCCCATAGGAACAAATAATGAAAATCAAAAAATAAGAAATATTAAAATACGCATGAAATAATAATGAAAATGAAAATTGAATACTTCCAATGAGACAAGCCGGAAAGACACATAAGGTAGAAGGGTGCTCTGGAAGTTACCGTTAGGTAACCAGATGGAAGACAACAATACTAAAATATTGCCCTAACTGGGTATAGTAGCTAGGGTAGGGAATATTAGCTGGTGAGTATCTCTAGTAACCACCATTGGGGAATGAGAGTATGCTCAGGCCTATAAATTTAGGCAGAGTCAATACTCAGTACCTGCATCACTCCAATCAAACATTAAAGTACATGTGTATGAACCATATATCATATATCCAAGGCAGCATTGACCATCAAGAAAAAGAATCATAATATCATAAGCCTCTCGGTTACGAGTGTTATGATATCATCTTTTTCCTGTCCATAATCATACAAAAGCAAGGACAATGATGTATACATAAAAATATAAGCATGTAATCTAGCATAATATCTAGCCATGTTAACATCAAATCTAGCATGAACAATCATCATGTCAACAACATCACATCATATAAACATGAAAGCAAGTAAACATGTAAGCATGAAATCCAACATAATAGTCATGGAATTACACCTCTCAGGTCTCAATACAAAATAATGAAGGGACGAATCGAGTAAATAGAAAATATACAGCTATCGAAATCCATCAAGGGAAAGACCACAAAAAAATACAAAGATGGGGGTTGTTACATCCTCTCCTTTAGGGCTAGGCTTACTCCTGGAAGCTTGCAAAAAGATACAGATAAAGGTCTCTCATCCTTGCCGCATCCTCCCAAGATGTTGAGGACTCACCATTAGGATCCCACTGGACCCTTACCTACTCTATGTCTCGACCCCTGAGGGTCAACCTCCAATGTTGTAGGATTCGTATGGGCTCCAAAGAAAGCTGGCCATCTGCCTCAACCTGTAAAGCAGTCCAATCAAGAACATGGGTCACATCAGGAATATACTATCTAAGAACAGAAACATGGAAAACATCATTGATGCACAATAGACTCAATGGTAGTGCAAGGCAATAAGCGACTTGAGCAATCCTCTCAAGGATTTCGAAAGGTCCAACAAAATGAGGTGCCAACTTTGAGCCTTTCCCATAACGGATAGGGCTCTTCTATGGATGAACTCTCAGAAACACATGCTCACCCACTGAAAATTGGTGGTCCAACCTATGGGCATCAACATACTTCCTTTGTCGATCTTGAGCTGTAGCTAGCTACTCTCTAATCCATACTACCCACTACACCATATCCTGAAGCATCTCTGGACCCAAAAGAACTTGGTCCTCTAATCGATCCCAACTCAATGGTGTCTGGCATGGCCTACCATAAAAGGCCTGGAAGAGGGACATACCAAGAGAACTGTGGTACCCATTATTATAAGCAAACTCTACCAGGTACAAGTAGTCCTCCCAACGAGACTGCTGATCCATAATGTACATCTGAAGCATATCTTCTAAAACCTAATTAACCTGCTCCATTTGTCCAGTAGTCTCGGGATGGTATGCAAAGATGAAATTAAGCTGAGCTCCAAAAGCATGCTGGAGAGAAGTCCACAAAGTTGAAGTTAACAATGGATCACGATCGGAAATGATCCTATGAGGAATACCATGCAACCACACAATATCCTCCATAAACACTATAGCTATGGATGCTACAGTGTATGAAAACCTGATGGGTGAGAAGTGTGCCACCTTGGACAACTTTTCCACAGTAACCATAATAGCATCATGACGATGTGAATACATAGGCAGCCCCACTATGAAATAAAGAGATATCATATCCCACTTCCATCTAGGGATGGAGTGAGGTTGTAACAGTCCTGTTGGGCGCTGATGTTCTGCCTTCACCCTCTGACACTCGAGACACTGAGCCACAAAATCAGCAATATCACATCGCAACCCAACCCAATGATACAACTATCAAAGATTGGCATGCATATTCATGACACCTGGATGAGCTGAATAGGGTGCACGATGGGCCTCTAACAAAACCAAGGGATGAAGGTTGCCAGAGTCTGGAACATAAATGCAACCAAGATGCCGTAGCAGTCCATCATGGTCGAGAGAGAAACTTGCAAACCTGCCCTCAAGGAATCTCCTAGACTCAATTTAACTACTTTCACCTCTTGATACCAAGTATCACTAGGAAGTGACTCCAAACTACAGCTCCACAAATCCACTCCAAGCGACAAAACTAAGATCTCATTTCTCCTCCTGCTTAAGGAATCTGTAACAACATTTTCCTTGCCCTAGATATAGTGAACCTTAAAGTCATACTCATAGAAGAACTCCATCCAACAATGTTGTCAAGCATTCAGATTCAGCTGAGTGAAGATATACTACAAGCTATGATGATCACTATGCAACTCAAACCAATGTCCCAAGAGGAAATTTCTCCAATGTACAAGTGCATGGATGATAGCCGCTAACTCCAAATCATGGGTGGGGTAGTTCAATTCATGATCCTTGAGCTTACGGGACTCATATGTGATCACTCATCCCTCCTACATAAGAATTACCCCCACACCATCTAATGAAGCATCAGTGCACACTATAAAATCACCTATAGGATCCAACACTACAAGGATGGGTTCACTAGTCAGTTGCTCCTTAAGAGCCTAAAAAGCTAACTCACACTGATCTAACCACACAAACTTCTTTCCTTTTTTCTAAAGAGAGGTAATGGGATGAGCTACCTGAGAGAAATCTCTCACAAATCGGTGGTAGTAGCCTGCCAATCCCATGAAACTGTGAACCTCAACAACATCCGTCGATGCTGGCCAATCCAAAATGGCCTAAATCTTAGAAGGATCCATAACGATACCCTCTTCTGAGATGATATGGCCCAAATATCTCACCTTAGTCTAGAAGAACTCACACTTGGCCAAATTTCCAAACAATTGATTATCTCTCAAGCACTGCAACACTTTCCACAAATGGCCTTCATGCTCCTCCATATTCCTCGAATAAATCAAAATATCGTCAAGGAACATGAGAAAAAATTGGTCAAGATAGGTGTGAAACACCCCATTCATCAAACTCATGAAAACTAATGGAGCATTAGTCAATCCGAAAGGGACAACCGTGAACTCATAATGCCCATAGCGTGTACAAAATTCTTTCCGATGAATGTCTGCCTCATCAATGCAAAGCTAATGGTATCTTGAATTTAGATCTATCTTCGAGAACACCTTGGCTCCCCTCATCTGATCAAACAAATCATCTATCTAATACAATGAGTAACGATTCTTCACCGTCACTTTGTTTAACTGGCGATAATCAATACACAAGCAAAGTTATCCATCCTTCTTCTTCATAAACATGACAGGTGCTCCCCAAGGGGACACACTACAAAGAATGAAGCCCTTCTCCAATAACTCCTCTAACTACAAACGCAACTCACTCAACTCCTAAATAGTCATATGATACGGTGCTCAAGAGATAGGCTCTGCTCTAGGAATGAGATCAATACAGAAGTCTATGTTGTGCTTAGGTGGCATAACTGGAATAGCACTCAAAAAGACATCCACAAAATCTTGAAGAAGAGGATGGTCATCAAGAGATACCTCCTGAATCCCACCCTCATCAAGATCACTAACCGAAATAGTGAACATCTGACAACGTTGCTGCATGGCACACTTCAGTTTCATGGCTGAAATCACACAGAGAGAAATGGATCTTTGGACCTTGACTAACTCAACACACTTCCCAACATCATCTACACACCGAACTAACTTACACCAACAATCTATACTGGTTTGGTGTGTCTCCAACCAATCCATGCCTAAAACAATTACATAGGATCCCAAAGCCAACACACGAAGATCCACTTTGGTAGTGAAGGTGCACAAATCTAACACACAACCACGAACTAGGGAGTCTATAGCCACCTTGGCTCCAATGGCTAACTCAACCTACCAACCAACATTTTTCCTTGCCACCATGAGTCGCAGTGCTCTATGAGAAAGGAGAAATAAAAGAATATGATGCTCTTGAATCAAACAAAATAGATGTGTTAATCCCAGATAACACACTTGAATACTTGACCATGGTCCACCTGATGCTCAGCTTGGTGGTTATGCACAGCCATGAAAACTTTATGATATCTACTAGTATCACCTACTGTAGGCTCTGAAGTAGCTTGTCTCTGACTACCTCTAGCTATTGATCTCTGAGGACACTGAATAACTATATGACCATGCTTCCCACAAGGAAAACAACCACCTCTACCAAAACCTCAGCCCGAAAATGGTGCACATGCCTGCAGGGTTCCTTCACCCCTAGAACTGTGTTGTGCACTCTAAGAACTCTGCACTAGACCAATGTGTTGCCTACTTCAAGAACGATGACGTAGGTGATCCCTAGGAAATGGAGTACAAAAACTCGGCCCACTCCGCTGAGACTGAGAAGGCCTATGCCTATGTCGCTAACCAGATCTAGAAGGTGCAGACTAAGATCTAGATGGTCCAACTCCCTGAGGTTGTGTACCCCAAGTAACTGATCCTGGAGGAGGGGCACTACCAACCTTAACACTTGCCTAACCACCAAATCCTCTAACCAGATTCTCCTCTATCACCCTCACCTTCTCCACAATGATCTCTAAGGTCTTTGGTTCAAACACCCAAACACCACCACTAATACAAGCATTCAAGCCCCTGATGAAATGTTGCACTAACATCATCTCATCATCAGAGATGCTAGCATATTGCTTAAGCTAAAAGAAATGATGCTCATACTGATCAACCATCATAGTGAATTGACGAAGCTCATGAAACTCATCAGCATGTCTCTACTAGTAGAAGTCATAAAGAAATTGAGCATGAAACCTCTATAAGAATAGTCCCCAAGAAATAGAAGTAATGTCTAGGTGAAGCTTATGCTCCTCTACTCTCCACCATGTAGACGCAAAGCCTTTGAGATGCATAATGGCACATTGATCTCTAGTATTGCTACTATAAGGATGCATAGCAAAGCATCGATGGAAACTGATCAACTAAGTGTCTACCTCGGTACCTATACCAGAACCATTAGAAGTAGGGGGATGGCCTCTAAGGAGATCCCTCATGTGACCAGCATCAACCCTGTCTCCATCCACCCTATCCATCACAACATCTACTCTCGAAGGGCTCAGACTACGAGAACACTCCCGCTTAGCTCTAACATCTCGACCATCTTGATGAGAAGGGTGTGACTCCTCATGAGATACCTGCTAATGAGGTCCTAAGCAATCCACAATCTGCTGCAAAAGAGCTAAAGCCTGAGCACTCCCCAGCCCTTCAACTTGGTTCTCAACACACTGTTCCCCTTGTTGCTCACCCTGATTACCCTGATTTGTATTAAGTTGGGTCCTCCGCTGAGGAACAGAGGCTCTACCTCAAGCTCTTCCTCTGGCTCTACCCCTAGGAGGCATTCTGAAAACAAACAAAGAACTCATCAAAATAGATCATAACAAGAATGACCTATTCACCAACTACGACATGAAAGCATAACAATCAAAAATATTAAATAAAATAACAAGCACACACCACACACACCAAACACAACATAACATAGAAGGCTCAAGTACGCCAGAGCTCCCAGTTTGTGAACATGGGCTCTAATACCAGATGTAACATCTCTCTATAAAGCCTTGAAGGAAAAGAGCCAAAAAGGGCAAGATAATTTATTTTTTTAAAAATAAAGAATCATCTACCCAAAAGATGCTTCCAATACATTAAAAATGATTTCATACAAGGGAAAGAATGGCCTAATGCAGCCCAAGGGAAAGGTTTAAATTACCCTCCAAAGAAAAATCGAACAAGAACAGATAATGTAGCTCCAGGGAAGATGCTCTAGAACCTTAGCAGCATTGCTCCAGAACTTGCAGTGCTGCTCTGGAACTCTTACAACACTGCTCTGGAACTTACAGTGCTGCTCCAAAACATAACATCACTACTCCATAACCTTCAACAGCGCTGCTCCAGAACTTAACAATGCTACTTCGAAACTTGTAGTGCTACTCTGGAACCTTAATAGAGCTACTCTAGAACCTATAGCATTGCTCTAGAACCTTCAACAATGCTCCTCCAGAACCTTGCAGCGCTACTCTAGAACTATGGCAACAACTACAAGGATTAAAATAACATGATATATTGCGCTAGGAACTTAACAACATGATACAAAAGGGAATAAAATACATCTATAGCTTTAATTTAACATGAAATAAGAATGCAACCATATAGGATTTATCATAGCACATGTGATATTAATACCAACTGTGGAACTCGAATGCCAAACATAATCATCACATATCTTCTCATTAAATTTAACATTTCTTTCACTCTCAAGTGAGTACAATGAGAATAAAGAAATGAGTTTGAGCACAATGGCATATACATGAATAAAATACATCATTAGAAAAGTAAATACAGAAGAGGGGATGACTCCAACGGTGCTCCAATAATCTATACACTGGTCCCCAATGGCAGTGGCAACGCCTCCCAACCATGTGGACTCAAAAGAGGCCACCCCACCATGCTCAGAGATAGTCACAATGCCCAAAAAAAGGTAGCAAGAAAAATGCAAGGTAAGGCCAACACTCACATCAATCATGGACCAAACATGGAAGGCAATGCACATCATCAAATTCACAACAAGAAATACTCATCCAATCTCATGACGAGGACTACTCACGTCTACCAAGGGCTAGATAATAGAGTGTGTATCATATGGAGTGTCATCATGCATGCTCAAGGGGATGGCACCACATGGAATCAAGTACACCTCTCATAGGCATGAGGAGACTTAATCATGCCCGAATCCATGCCCCGCATATGGATGACTCAACGTCCTGCAGATGGATGGGCCTTCTTGAGTGCATCCTTAGCCTTTACAAGCACTCAAGGCCATGCACGAGGACTCATTATTTTATTAGTGTTTTACCCCATTAATTTTATTTATTTATCACTTGTTTACTCTAACTCTACTACTAGTTCCCTTAGCAACCACTTGTGGGCCCCGAGCCCGTAGAGAGCCACTCCATATGACCACTCAATTACCTAGACCTATGCTCATCTCATTTAACCAAATGAGGAAACCAATCAATACATGAAATGAAGGAAAGGCAACAAATATAGTCCAAGAAACTAATAAAAACCTTCCAACTAACACAGTTGTAAAAAGACACATTCAATCGTTGCAATTCAACAAGAAATGAAGGAATAGAAAACATGAGAAAAATTCAAAGTGCCCGGATCATGAAACTAAGCCCAACCCAATTATAATTTGGGTGTTTCTAGTCAAAATTAACCTTTTATTTTTTACTCTAGGGCTAGAATGAAGTGTTGTACCGAAAAATGTCATTTTTCCACACAAGACAAGCAAAAAACACAAAAAATTAAAAGTGCCCAAATTTCAAATCTATTAAAACCTAGTTGAGTTAAAGGAATTCCAACATGAATTCCACCTTTATTTTTCATTTTTATCAATAGGGTAATGAGCAGCAAAACAAAACATATTTTTCATACAAATTGTTCAAAGGACAAAACATAAAAGAGAGCCCTTGAAATAGAGTTTTCCCAAAACCCATTTTATGTTGCTTAAGATCTACAAAATTAGTCACACAAAACCCCACACAACAGCAAGATCCAATTAAAAATAAAACACATCCAACTCCAAGCAATACCAAGCAAAGGCCTAAAGAAATTTCTCAATTTTCAAGGGACAACAATAACTCATATGAGAAAGAAAATTTACTAGCCAAGCATCAATGAAAAGCCACAAAAAATTACCTTGAATTGCCTCAAAATCAAAATGGTGAATTTTCTCAATGGAGAAGGCATGGCCAAGCTCCAAAAAACAAATAAAAAGCAAGGACTGGTAGGATGATTTCAATAATTTGTCACACACAAAATCTCCATAGTAAATCTTTCACAATCTCCCCAACTTATTTACCCAAATTATGGGGGTTTCTTCTTTCATGCACAAACAACAATTTCCTCCTTTTCAAAATAAAAATCCTCCTCCAAAACAAAGCTCTCCTTTCTTTTTTTTAATCTTTTTCCCAAAACCACAAAAGGAATAAAAGCATTTTTTTATAAAAATTATACATTAAAGCTCCCCCAAAGGAACAACTATTAAAAATCACAAAATAATCAATATTAAAATACACATGAAATAATAATGAAAACCAAAACCGAATACTTCTAGTGAGACAAGCCGAAAAGACACATAAGGTAGAAGGGTGCTCCAGAAGTTACCATTAGGTAACCGGATGGAAGACAACAATATGAAAATACTGCCCTAACCAGGTACACTGGCTAGGGTAGGGAATATTGGCCTGTGACTATCTCTAGTAACCACCATCAGGGAATGAGAGTACACTCAGGGCTATAAATTTATAAGGAGTAGATACTCAGTACCTGCATCACTCCAATCAAACGTTAGAGTACATGTGCATGAACCATATATCATATATCCAAGGCAACATCAACCATCAGGAAAAAGAATCATAATATCATAAGCCTCTTGGTTATTATTGTTATGATATCATCTTTTTCTTGTCCATAATCATACAAAAGAAAAGACAATGATGTATACATAAAAATATAAGCATGTAATCTAGCATAATATCTAGACATGTAAGCATGAAATCTAGCATGAACAATTATCATGTCAACAACATCACATCATATAAACATGTAAGCAAGTAAACATGTAAGCATGGAATCCAACATAACAGTCACAGAATTACACCTCTCACGTGTCAATACAAAATAATGAAGGGACAAATAGAGTAAAAACAAAATATACAGTTATTGAAATCCATCAAGGGAAATACAACAACAAAATACATAGGGGTTGCTATATGTGCTTTATGTCCTAAAACTATATGATAGCACCATATGACATCTTCATCAATTCATTTTGGTGAAACTACATTTAAAACATTCAAATTCTAATTTGGAGTGCATCATCATCCTTGATTTGGATTGCATTAACATTGCATTAGAGTTTTCATTAGTTAACTTGCATTCTAGGGTTTCAAATTTTGCATTAGTGAAAGTTCATATAGCTTACATGTTTGCATCTCCTTTAATTAAAAATCAAACAAAATATGCATTTGCATACAAACTACAGATCATATAACTTAAAAAGCATAAAACTTAATTAAAAATTTATAATTTTTTTGAAAAAAACCTTAATGCGACTCATTAGATGACTTGGGCGAATCAGTCCCTCTGCATATTCTAAACTACATTTTATGGCATTCAAAATTCTACTTCTGAGTTTTTGTTTGCTATTATTGTCTTCTATTTTAGTTTGTGGATCTTTTTTTCATTGCATCTATATTAAATTCATTCACCTTGAGCATTACTTAGATTCAAAATTGCATCTAGATTAGTTCATTACACATTATTGAATAGCTTAGAATCTAATATTAGCATCATGGATATGTGCTTTGGAAAATTATGGATTTCCTAAAAATCTTTAGTGGATGTGTCAACCTGCACTTTTGGAAATGACCGTAATGAAATTGAAATGACTCATGCTCCTTCAAATCCTAATGCATGTCCTCCTCATGATGTTGACATCATTTGATAAGATGGTGACAACATGCATAAGTTCCTAAATAATCAATGTCTTAACAACATTGAAGCTAATGCATCCTTTTATCCATCAATGAAACAACCAACACCCCCTACAATACCACCTCTTGAGATGTTTAGTTACTTACATCTTGAAGTTGAGAAAAAAATTGAACCTAAGTTCCCTACACCAAGTGAACCTAGTTCCTCTAAGCAAGAATAAACTCAACCATTTTATGTGAACAAAGTGATAGACACTTTGATCAACCTAGAAGAGACATATGGAAAAGGATTTACAATCTTGAGTAGACAAGGGTGTGACAAAACACATGAACATGACATTCATCAACTCTTAGAGAAAATACCAATTGAAGAGACTAAAGGGTTAGGATATCAAGATCCCCTCACAACATAAGTTCTCCTAAATAGTACGAAAGGAATCGTAGTGATGGTACAGTTATCTTAGATTCCCCTCCTTATATGAAGGTCTTTCTTCCTAAAGAACAACTAATGATTCATAACAATTACAAGATTGTCTTTGATCCGTTTCCTTAGAGTTCAACTAGAGAAGTTAGTGAATCTAGCAAGTAGCAAAGGCCTTACAAACTAAAGAAATTAAAATTCCCTTGTCCACCATCAGAAAATGAAAGAGACTTATAGCTACTCCTACATAAAGGACTTATTACATTACCACCCATGGAAAAATTCTAATTTCCAAATCCTAAAAATAAAAACACATCTTACAAAAAATATCATAGAATTTTTGGACATAGTATTGATGAGTGTCTTGCTCTGAAACAAATATTCTAGACTTGTTTAATTTCATAATCCCTTAAAGAATATTTCCCCTTCCACTCCTCATGTAATAGTTGTAGAATATTTCATTCTCACTATTACATGATCATTCCCATCACCTACCTCAGCTCATTCTTTTCTTGCACTTAGTTGGGGCAAGAAGTAGATGACCTTGTCCTAGTAAGACATTTGTCACTATCTCTTAGGTTCATTTTCTACCTTTTTCTTATACAAAATAAGATTGGAATATAGACGACCTACTTTAGGTTGACTCACATGTGTCCCTACTAGATTTTTTCATTTTTCATTTTCTTTTTGTGTGATTGCATGTACATATTTTGATCCACCATACTATTCTATTTGATGTATCTCTCTCTCTATGACATTCTTCTCTATGTCATAAATCTTTTATCTTCTTTCATTTTATCTTTTTCATATGTTTGTTGTATTACATTTTGGGATGATTCAAGGCATCGAGACATTTGTGTCTCTTCCATGTTGACCCAAAAGGATTTTCCTTTGCTTTTTTTAATCTATCTTGTGTTTTCCTTTCTGGGATGATGCAAGGCATTGGGACATTCATGTCTCTTCCATGTTGACCCAAAAGGATTTTCCTTTTCCTTTTTCATCTTTCTTTTGTTTTCCTTTTCGTAATGATGTAAGGCATCAAGACATTCATGTATCTTCCATGTTGACCTAAAAGGATTTTCCTTTTATTTTTTCCATCTATCTTGTGTTTTCCTTTTGGGAATGACATAAGGTGTCGAAACATTCATGTATCTTCCATGTTGAACCAAAAGGTTTTTCTTTGTTTCCACTCTCTCTGTGTCATTCTTCTAGTTCTATGTGTATTTAGGGAATGATGACACTTTTGAGCTCTCTAAAAATATTACAGAAACAAAATACTAACCCTAAATCCATAGATCCCTTATGTTTTTGTTGTTTTTATTTAGGGGGAAACCCTTCTCTTTTCTCTTACATGACATAGCTTTACTTGGAACATATGAATTGGCATAGGGATTTCAAATTTTTCTCTCATTTCCTCTTTATTGTTTGCATGTATCATTTTCTAGTTTAAAGTAATTTCTCATAGCATGGTGTTTAGTAATTTCTTTAAAGTGGGGGTATACATTGGCATTATTCTTTTGCATTTTTATTTTTCATGGTTCATAGTGCAATCTTCTTTATACAATGTGTTTTTCACTTTGTTGATGACATTGGGTGTAGTGTCCTTCGGGAGCATGATCTCTCTTATAATATTACACTCCTCTTAGTGACTTGATGTGAGACACTGCATCCCCTAAGTTGCGAATTTTTTGTTCTTGGGTTGGTCCTCTCTTGGAGACATTACACACAATGTTCCCTAAGTTAAATACCTCACATGAACTAAGAAAAAATAATTTGAACATTCCTTATTGTTGCATTTATATGGCCACCTTGCATAATACAACTTGAATGCCTATGGATCCATCTTGTTTGTTCATGAGTTCTAAGCATGCGAAGCTTTGATTGCCTCATGAAGCTTAAAAATCATTTTTGTGTGGTGCCTTATTAAAGTTGTCAAGAGGTATAAATTTGTTTGGTTTGACAGGAAGTCAAACGATGGCATGAATTTACCTTAGCCACTTACATGTGTGTGAGATAATACCAACCATTAGTGTAGATTTATCACCTTCTTGGACTTCTCACCCAATGGACAACCTAAGTTCCATTGCCTCAGAGTGCCTATGCATTTTTTCAACAAACATCCTAGACATGATTGACATCGTGTTGGATAAATTGTTGAAGATTGATTTTCCCCTTTTATTTTTCACGTTATTTAATTTTCCTTATGCCTTTCACAGTCCATTCATGTGTCTTGCTGTTGCTATTTCTATCATTTTTCATGTGTGTGATTTTGTGCTTATGTTGGTTTGCCATAGGACCTTGGTCTTGGGGACATACACAACCCTCTTGATCATGTTTGTCCCCTCTTACTAGAATTGGTGCATTTAAACCTATGTGAAACAAGATCCTAATACCTACAAAACACAACAAAAAAACATATTAGAAGATTGAAATGCAAGTTAAGACCAAGATTCCCCAAAAAATCCATTTAACTATGCTCAAAATAGGAATAAAACAAGAATACAATGAAAGAAGATGAAAAACAAACTAAATCCTATTAAGAACATGCAAAATCTTGATCTTATGGGGGATTTGGTGCCAATTTGATGTGGAAATTGGCCATTTCCCAACTCCTATGCAAGCTTTGTTGATTGATGACTAAGAGTGATCCACTTTCATGAAGATTGATGAAAGCTCCAAGCCAAAAATCTACAAAACCTAGCTAAGAACTCAATGGTGATGGATAGAATTTGATAATGATTTGAGCATAGTAAGTCTACTCAAATTGTGGATGATAAAATGAGGAGAGGATCTCTTCATTTATAGGATTTCAAGATGGATGAATGTCCAAATTTGAGCAATGTGGGACTAACATTCATCCAATGATATGCTACCATTTGTCAAGCTATGAATGGATGATGATTGAGGACATTTTGATCCATGTGCAAGTTTTAAATTTGAATTTGATGAGATGACATGTTTAGGGGGGATGAAATATGAGTTAAGTGCCAAGTGGGAGACATGTAAGAGACAATGTAAGAGCTTTAAATGCTTTGTTGGATGGACAAGTCCTTTTGGGGGGAGATTTCAAATTTGAGGAATATTCCATATTTGATGCCTTTTCGAATGATTATAGATGATTTATAAATCAATTAAATTGATTTTCATATGAAATTTGCAAAATCTAGAGGATTTGAGTGATTAGGATTAAATTAATCAAGATTAGATTAATTTAAGGGGAGATTTAGCTGATTTGACTATTTGATTTAGATTTTAGGATTTAAATAACTCAAAATGAGACAAGAATGATTTAGACTTAGTTAAATAAATATTTTTGATTTATTTAACCAAAGGGGATGATTTTATATTAAATTAGATAAATGTTTGATTTATTTAATTTAATTTGATGAAATTTAGAGATTTAATCAAATAATATGGATTATTTAATTAAATCAAAGAGAGGAATATGAAATGACCTAGCTAATTACACAAAGATAATGATTTAATTAAATCGAGGGATTTATTTAATTAAAAGGAGAATTATGATGACTTTAATCAAATAAGGCTATTTGATTAAATGGTTAGAAAGAGGGATAATTTAGAATGAAGCGATGTTAGTAGACCAGGATCAAGTGTGCGATATCAATTTGTATATTTTTGATGTTTGCAGAACCCCTCTTGATCATGGCCATCTTATCTTGTCGTCATTGTTGCATTTGGTGTACTTAATTGTGAGTTTGAAGAAACTTCATCCTCTCACTGAAGTGGGTGCTAGATGTAATCACAGAAAAAGGTCCCCCTAACTTGGCTATGATTTAAAGTTGTAATATGTATAGCATATTCACATTAGGTCTTGGGTCATTGTGAATTAAATGAGGTTAATGGTACCTTACTAAATTTTTGCGAAGTTTTGTAACATAGTTTCACACTTTTCTAAGGTCTTACTAATTAATTACACCTAAATAACATCTTTTTGACCTTAATCTTGCCTTATTTGAAGTGTTGTAAAGTGTTGTAACACACTTTCACACTTTTCTAGGATTTTCATTAATAATTGAGATCTCTTATGCTTTAATTGGCCTTATTTTCCATCCACAAACCCCATTTAATGAACCTTTTCAAAGATAACCCTAACACAAATCATTACTCAATCATAATTCAAGTGTTTTAGGCTTGAATGGCCTAGATTTAGTGATCTAGGACTCATTCACCACCTTGGAAAAATGATTTCCACCTATATTTTTGGGTCTCAAACTTGGTTTCACACATTTCTAAGCATTCTTAAAAATGGTCCCAAAAATTAACATTAGTGGGATTCATTTGCAACCTTGGGCAAATGAGTCTTGTGTGGCCCAAAATCAAAATTAATTCAAATTTCTGGTGGGGTTTTATCATCCTAGATTTGATGTTGGCTTGTAGTGTTGTAATTTTGGGAATTCTTACATAATTCAGTATAAATACAAGGTTCTTTCATTCATTTTCACTTAAGTCTTTTGTAAGAGCATTCCTGATAGCAAGTTGAGTTCACAAGAGCACTCAAGTGTTTTTAATATTATTGAAGAGCAACATTCAATCATCAATCATCATGTCAAGGACTTCATGCATCATGTTTGTTATTTTCCTAACAACTATGATGTAGGGTTTTATGATTCAAGCAAGGGTTTCATCCATTGGATCCATATCAAGAATAATTGTAGTACTTTATTTCAAGGGTTTGGTGAGTTGCAACATTGTCATTGGTTCATTCATCAATATCTATTCTTATTTGATTTCATTTAAAATATTAATTTACAAAATAGGGTTTGATCAAGGAAAACCCCTAACCACTAACCTAACAACATTTTCCCCTCTCCCTTTTATGTGATTTACAGGTCTAGGTTGTAGATTTTCTGAGTAAGATTGAGAAACATTTTCAAATCATTCAAAGTTGTCAAAGTTGTCATCATGCATTAGAGAACCTTGGAGAGGACCTACAAGTTGCAAACTAGGGTTTCATATTCATAAATCACTCAAGAACGATAGACAAAACATAAAAGAGTAGGATTATAATTTGAAGCTTCAAAAAAGCCTAACTGGATTGATTCACTACTTCTGGTGAATTAGTCCCAATTCTAATCAAATTCAGATTTTTGTAGATTCAGATACCCTTTTGGTAGATTCGTATTCCTGCACAGTTTTCTAGAACATGGACTAATTCATCTAGCTTGGAAAATGAGCCACACTCAACATTGACATCAGATTTTCTAGTGTTTTAGACCTCCTTCAAGATATTTCTAGATTTCTAGGTGCACACATTTTGTTCTATAGTTTTTTATCTTGTTTCATTTGCATTTCTAGGTCATTTAGTGAAGCTTTACATTGAATTATGGTTTTTCATTTCATCTTGCATTTCAATGTCTTTTTCAAGTTTAAACTTGGTGGTGAACCCCTTATTATTTTGCATTCATACCTTAGGAAAACCCTCTTACAAGATCTTCTTCTCCTTTGAATTGATATCTGAAGGGTTATCCTTGAATGAAATTGGAAGAGTGGGTGTGTTCTATGTCCTAAAACCATATGATAGCACCATACCACATTTTCATTATTTCACTATTGACAAGGTGAAGAAGCTCACACTAGTCAAGCATTACCAAAAAATAAACTCTTAATTGGGTGGAGTAACAAAAGTGGCTCAACTTTCAACTATTAAAACTAGGTTACTGAGTTTGAGGGTCATTCCCAAAATAGGATGCCAAATCTACTTTTTGTTACACCTTGAGAACTTCCAAAATTTATCCAATTTCTCATAGAATTGTAAATATTTGGTTAGTCTGATAAACATGTAGATATACCATGTCAAAATCAAATACCATCATTAGTTCATAAATATCAATTATTTAATAATTGTTTCAAATGGCCATTTAAAGTATTTAAATCTCTTATATTGATAATTAAGTTCTTATGATAATCCAAAATATGGGGTGTAGACATACTTATAAGATCAAGGCTTTTCCTTCATCCAAATTACATCTAGAAAACATGTGAGTAACAAAATAAATTCTAGCATTTATGGGGATGTGGCAAAAACAAATTGTCTCAAAGAGGGAGAAAATGTAGAATCCTAAAAAATGAATAATTTGCATTTTAATCTTATCATCCTCATCAATTCTTTTATCCATATTAATTAAATAACTTTTAATTATTTAAATAAGCTAATATCCCCTCTTTTCATTTATAATAATTAAATAGTTTTTAATTGTTTAATTATCTTTATCCTTTTTTTAGATTCCAAGAATTAGGTAACCCCTTATAAACTACAATGTGCTTGGTAATGTTTTCATATGATTGGTGATGATAGCAAGGCACACCCTTTGATACCATTGGGATAGGGGAGACTAGACTTAGTGACCTCTTTTCTTGTAGTTGGATGCTATAGTCAATTATATTTATCATTTTATCATATCTATATCAATTAAATAATTTTTAATTGTTTAATTAATTTATCCTTTATCATTTTCCCTTGAACATTAATAAAATTAAATTCAAATTATCTTTGGTTCACAATAATTAAATAATTTTATAATTTTATTTCATTACCTAACACTCATTCCACATGTTAAATAAATTAATCTAAATTTAAGTTAAATATTTATCAATTGAAATAGATTAAATAATAATCTTTTTTATTTCCCCAACTTTATTCTCCTAAATTAAATAATTTTCTTAATTTAATTTAATATTATCTATTTACTAAATTATAACTCCTATCCTAGCTTTTTTTTTCCTAGATCTTTCCATTTAATCTCCACCATTAATGAAATATAAAGTGGACCATATAAATAAAACCCTTTATTTGTACATTATGCCAGAGTACATTATAAACTATCAATATCATTATCAAGCAATATCATTATCTATGGTATCTAGTTACCTTGGACCATTATTATACTTTCATATTATCATTGTGTTATATAGTTATGTTATTTTGAAGAGAAACCCATATATCAAGTATTTGAGCTATTATAAATGAAACAGTGATGAAAATTGGAGTATTTACTATGGTATAATTATTTTATATATCATTTATTTATTTATTTATTATTGAGTGTGAATTTATTTTCTTGTAATTCTCAAAGCTGTTAAAATCCATAAAATAGATTATAACCCAGAATCAATTGAAAGAGTTAGAAACATAAACTGTAAATGCAAAAGAAATTGAAACAGCATAACAATGATACCAAGAGATTGATGTGAAATGCTCGAATGGATAAATAGCATTAAATAACTATCTCTAATATCAAATGAATAAAAAAGCTGGGTAGCATGCTTATATAGACTAGAGAGAGGGAGGAGGTGGCAACACCAACCAATGAGGAGCAACCATCTATTTTACTAAAGATAGTAAAGTATCTTCCCAAGATAGCTAATGGATTCTCACATGTAGGAAGGTGACACCTCATAATCCTCTCACCTAATTAAACATGATTTATTAACCTAAGCAAGCTTAAATAAATGTGTAGGAAAAACCTTATAATAAGGAATAAAAAACCTACACTAACACCCCCCCTTAAGCATAGCTTAGGTGGGTGCAGAGATGGGTCGTGAAAAATCAAGCCTGATGAGGTACCCATGTACAATGAAATCCCCCCCAAAGAGAAGTAGCCCTCCCCCACAAAAGAGAGGATGCCCCCAAAATAGAGAGAAAGAAAGAAGGAGCTAAGAAGCCCCCCAAAAGGAGGACACTTGTCGCACCCTAAGCAAATATCCAAAATGAATGAACTTGCTCTCAGTGAAGGGTTTGGTGAAGATGTCAGCTATCTAATCTGATGTCGAACAATACCGAAGATCAAGAACCTGATCATGAATCAGCTCTCGAAAGTAGTGCATGTGAATCTCAATGTGTTTGGTCCGCTGATGATATACTGGATTGCAAGAGATCTAAATAGCACTCTGGTTGTCACAAAAGATGACTGTAGGCTTCCAAAAGGAAATTCAAAACTTAGTGAGAATGTGTTGAAGCCAAATGGCCTCAGTAGTAGCATTAACTGCTCCTCGATACTCATCTTCTATAGATGAAAGAGCAATAGCAGATTGCTTCTTGCTCGACTAAGAAATTGGACCAGAACCAAGAGAGAAGCAATACCCTAAAGTAGACTTGTGATCCTGAGAATCAACTGCCCAATCTAAATCTATGTATCCCACCAATTCAATATCCATGCCTACTGCATAATGAATCCCATAACTATGAGTTCCCTATAGATAGTGAAGAATCCACTTAGCTACTTTCCAATGCAGCTCATGTGGCTCATGCATGAACCTAGAGACCATGCCCATGACATAAGAAATATTAGGCCTCGTGTGAGTCAAGTATATGAGACTTCCAACCAATTGGCAATACAAGGTAGCATCTACCAAAGGTGAAGAACAAGAAGCCTCAAGTTTGACCCCTAATAGACATGGAGTCGACGCAAGCTTACAACCAGCAATGCAAAATTTGGAGAGCATATCAAGAGCATACTTGGGCTATGAAAGAAAGATACCAGCCAAAGACTATGTAATCTCAATGCCCAAGAAATAGTGAAGAAGACCCAAGTCAGACATCAGAAAACGGTTGTGAAGGGTAGTTTTTACTGCCTTGATGGTGGATGAGGAACTCCCTGTAATCAGCAAGTCATCAACATAGAGAACAAGCAAAGTGAGAGTATCATCCTACTGTAAAATGTAGACATTTGGATCAGAATGGCACTGAGTGAACCTAACTGATAGAAGAAAGGAGTCCATCTTGGCATACCAGGCTTGTGGGGCCTGTTTAAGGCCATAGAGAGACTTCTGAAGTTGGTAGACAAGTGAAGGATCCTGGATGAACCCCTGTGGTTGCTCCATATATATCTCCTCCTGAAGGTCACCATGAAGAAAAGCACTCGTCACATCCATCTGATGAACTTCCCAGCGATGGGCTGCAGCAATGGCAAGGACAAGTTGGATTGAAGTCATCTTGGCAACTGGTGCAAAATTCTTAGAGTAGTCAATCCTAGGAACTTGGGAGAATCCTTTTGTGACCAAGCGAGCCTTATGTTTGTCAACTGACCCATCTGCAGCAAATTTTACTTGATAGACCCACTTGCATCGAACAAGTTTTCTTCCCTTAGGAAGTGGGACTAAATCCCAAGTATGGTTCCTTTCCAAGGAACTGAACTCTTCCTACATAGCAGCATCCCACTCAAGGACACTAGAAGCTTCCCTAAAGAATTGTGGATTAGAAGCTTAAGCAAAGAAGAGATGAGGAGCCTACTCAAACTGTGACCTTGTTCTTCTCATATCTGAAGGATCACCAATCTAATCACCTACTGACTCCAAAGTTTGACGAGCCCAAAGAGGCCCAATGGCAGGAGAATCTAGAAGAGAATCATCATCCTCTAAATGATGACTAAGAGAGGAGGAAGATGAACCCTCATCATCACCATCTGAAGTGGAGGAAGAAGACTCCTTGGGAGGATTAAGATCCTCAGAAGAACTATCATCATGAAGTCATAGTGTCTCCATGGGAATGAAGGATGGAGAAGTGGTAGAAGAAGTATCTTCCTCAAACTGAACACTTCTCTCAATGAAGAGCTCATGTGTGGTAGGGTGGAGTAGCCTATAGCCTTTGACACCATCTATATAGCTAACAAATATGTAAGGCCTACTCTGTGGATCCATTGCCTTGCATTTCTTTGCTGGAATGTGGGCCCATGTAGGAGACTCAAACACTCAGAAGTGCTTGACTATGGGTTTCCGACTGGTCCAAGCTTGAAGAGGAGTTACCCCCTTCACAGCTCGGTGAGGAAACCAGTTTTGGATATAACATGCACAGTTGATGGCCTCTGCCCAATACTGAGGTGCCAATGATTTGGAGTGGATCATACAATTGGCCATTTCCTTCAATGATCAATTCTTTCATTCTGCAACTCCATTTTGTCATGGACTGTAGGGAACTGTGTGCTAAAGATTAATACCCTCTGAAGCACAAAATTGCTCAAACCTCTGGTTGACATATTCCCCGCCATTATCGGTGTGTAGAAACTTAACAACCTTTCCAAATTATTTCACTGCAAAAGCTTTAAAGTCTTGAAAAGACTTAAAGACTTCAGACTTTTGTTTGAGAAAATATACAAAGGTGTATCGGGAAAGATTGTCAATGAAGGTCAATGCATATCTAGCTCTACTAAATGAAGGATGCTAAAATGGACCAGCCAAATCACTGTGTACTAATTCCAAGAGCTATGTAGCTCTCCATGCTTTGCCTTTGTCAAATTTTTCTTTAGAATGCTTTCCAAGAATGCAACCTTGAAAAACTCCATCACAGAATTGAATAGAAGGAAACCCTGTAACCATGTCATGTTGACTGAGCTGTTGCAAGTAGCAATAGTTCAAGTGCCCAAACTGTTGATGCCACAAATGGCTCACCTCATCTGAGTGAGTGATAAATGCTAGTGAAGGAGAATCGGGAACAAAATGAGAAAAGTGATAGAGTTGAGAATGGTTATCAACTTTTCCTACAACAATTGTAGAACCATTGTGCAGATCACTGATAACCACAGAATCAGGTGTAAATTCAACTCTCTTGCCAAAACCTGTATGGGTGATCTAGTAGACAAATAGGAGATTAGTTGACAAAGAAGGCACACAAAGAATATCATGGAATGTCCCATCACCAACGTTAACAGACCGTCTCCCAAGAACTTCTTCTAGTGTATCATTACCCATAAGAATATCAGGAATAGAACATGACTCCAAGGATGAGAAGCTTTCCTTTGTATTGGCCATGTGGTGAGAAGCACCTGAGTCAATTACCCAAAAATCTGGTTGAGAAGCTATTGCAACTAAGGCCTTGCCCTTTCCTTTCCCCTTACTCTTTTCTATGTTTTTTGAAGACCCTTCTGATGAGACTTGTTTGACAGAGTCAGGCACCTGGATATTGTTCTTCTCAAGAATATGTGACAGGTGATCAATCTGTTTCTTCAAGCACTTATGTTCATCATGACCAAGTTTCTTGCAATAGGAACACTGAATTTTCTCCTTCTTAGGCTTCTCACCTTTTGAAGAAGAGGCATTATTCATTGCTTTAGAAGCAACTAATGTTTGTTCTTTCTTCTTTTCTTCTTGGTTCTTCAGTTTCTTATCTTTCTTAGCAACCCCCTTCTGATCTTTAGTGCCCTAATTTTGCAGCCAAGGCATGAGATTTAGAGGGCTTAATTGTGCCCATTTGAACCAATCTGTATTTCTCCTTAGTGAGTTCATTAGCAAAATCATCTAAAGAAGCCATCTTATATGTGGTTCCCAAGGCACTTTTTGTGACATAGAATGTAGAAACAGACACAGAGTAATTAGGACCAAGTTTAGAAAGAATGCCTAGAATCAATTGACTATCTTTCTTCTCTATCCCACACTATTTCAACTACAATCTTAAAGCCTTTAGTTTTGTGAAGAAATCCTGAATTGTATCAAAATTACATGGATTTAACCCTATCATCTCATTCTCCAGTAAATAACCTCTAAGTTCATCTTCTGCACCAAATATTTTGTCTAAAGTAGTCCTTACATTATTTGGTGTTGTAGAAGACTCAATATGAAAAACTAAATCTAGAGATATAGACATACATAGAGTTCCAAAAGCTTCATCAAGTTTGTTAAACCATTTAGGCTTTTCTTTAATTAGAGATGGTTCAGTTTCAATATCCATAGTTACTCGAAACAATCCTAACTTCTTAAGTTGTATAGTCATCTTGGACTTCCAATCATAGTAGTTGTAGGGTGTGAGTATAGATACTATTGATTGATCCATTTTAATACAGAATTAGATTGTTGTTGTTTGTGAGGAAAGAAAAGATGCACGAACACACAAGACACCCCCCCTTTTTCACTCAATCAAAGAACCCCCCATGAAAATTTGATTTGGCAATTTATATTTAGTGCATTTACAATTACCACCAGCAAGAAATATTGAGTGGCCTTGATCTCAATGCTATTATAGATCCTCAAAAGGAGCATATGCTGAAAATACAACTTAGGAACAATGCCTAATAAAATAAACAACACCACTGCAAGCTACACAAAAAAAAATCACTCTCAAAACAATAATCACCTCGATCCAAGGTTTTATGCAAAAGTTATGCCTCTTCGAAGTTCCCAAAACAAGGACTGCAGAGTGTCATGACTGAGAATCTATAATTTCTGAAAATTTTCTACATCTAAATCAAAAAATGACTACACTAGTGCATAGAGCACGAATAAATAGCTAAGATTAAAAAAAAAATTGTGAAAAAAGGAATCTGTATGAGCAAGAACGAAGCATTTGAAAACTGTCTCTGCTATATCTTTTTGAGTTTGATTCTACAAAATATATAAACTGCATGCAAAAATTAGAAGATAACTAGATGGTTTTCTTGATGCAGTGAACAAAACCCAGAAGGCATTTTTCCTGATTATGTATAGAAGATGTAGATCCAATGTAAATCAGATGCCTTTAGCAACAAAAAACTTCTCTAGCAACCAAAAAAATGGCATGCAAGGGATGTATCAACTACCTAAGACAAGAAAAGCATGTTGCAACCTGCAATACTAATTGAAACACAAAGTATGCAAGCCGATTGATAGAAACAAGATTACTGGTTCTTCATAAATCCTTTCTGATTCTCTGTTAAAAAAATGCAATAGAAGAGTATACAGGATTTTACAAGATCTCTATAAAGAATCTAACCTTACAAAATTTTCTCTGATACTATGTTAAAATCCATAAAATAGATTATAACCTAGAATCAATTGAAAGAGCTAGAAACATAAACTATAAATGCAAAAGCAATTGAAACAACATAACAATGATACCAAGAGATTGATGTGAAATGCTCGAATGGAAAAATAGCATTAGATAACTATCTCTAATATAAAATGAATAAGCAAGTTGGGTAGCATGCTTATATAGACTAGAGAGAGGGAGGAGGTTGCAACACCGAACAATGAGGAGCAACCATTTATCGTACTAAAGATAGTAAAGTATATTCCCAAGATAGCTAATGGATGCTCACATGTAGGAAGGTGAGACCTCATAATCCTCTCACCTAATTAAACATGCTTTATTAACCTAAGCAAGCTTAAATAAATGTGTAGGAAAAACCTTATAATAAGGAATAAAAAACCTACACTAACAAAAGCTCCTAGGTTTGTGATTTTAGAATTTGAGAAAATCATTAGAGAATTTATTTGGAAAGGTAATATTAATGAGTAGAAAAAAGGTTCATTTAATATCCTTAGAGGGAATGGCACAAGAGAAATTTCAAGGGGGCCTAGTATTCATAATATAATGAGTAGATATAAACCATTTGGTGCAAACCATATTTGGAAAATGTATGTAAATGCAAAAGCCAAATGGTGTAGAATTTAGCAAGCAAAGTACTTGGATAATCAAGATCCCTCAAGAATTATGACTATTTCTAACCCACTGAAGGGATCAGCAATGTGGAATTTTAATCACCATGTACATCTCATGGGAGGTGAATAATGAAGAGAGTATAAAATTTTGGAGTGATTCATGGAATGGTAATCCTCCTTAAAAGAATAATCCTGACCTATCTCACATAATGGAAACATTAAAGCATTCATGGGGAGGAAATTTTCTAGATTATGTGCAATCATTTGAAGCTTTGTCAGGTAAAGTGATTTGGAAATGCATCTCAAATTCTAAAAACTAGATAGACTTGTGTGGGAAGCATCAAGTGATGGCAATTATACAGTTAAACAAGGCTATAAGGCTTTATGTTATAAACCAAGTCAATCTAATCAAAATGTTTTTTTCCTTTTGTTGGGATGGAAAAACTTTACCAAAGGCTAGGAGCTTTGCTTGGTTGGCTTTAAAAAAGAGAATCCTAAAAAGTGATCGCTTATCAAAATTAAAAATATCATAACCTTTTAATTTTCCTTTGTGTAATGAGATTCAAAAAGATGTAGATAACTTGTTTGTCAAATTTTTCTTTGCACAACAATGTTGGACTTTTTTCTTGAACAAACTAAATTATTATACTCCTTTGCCAAATTCTTTATGGGATTTCTTCCAAAGTTGGCTAGTATTATTCAATTCTTCCTTTTTTGCTTGTATCTGGGAAGTGCTTCCATCTTTAGTAATATGGAACTTATGGTGGGAGTAAAATCTACATATTTTCATAAAAGTATCATCATTAGCTGGAGTAGTACAAGGCAAAATTGAAAAATAGATTCTGAACTACTCAATACCAATATACAAAAGAACAAGGGTCTAAACTTAGTCTGTACAAGTTGGGATGATTTCATTCTAAGGAATTGGAAGAGTATAAAGATACCATTCCCATGGAACCTTTTACAGCCAAAAGTGGCAAAAATTGATAGGAAACATGTTAAATGGAATTCCTCCAAGATGGCTTCATAAAATTAAACTTTAATGGGGCTTCAAGAGGAAACCTGAGGGAATCAGGAGCTAGTGTTTGTTTAAGAGATTCAAGGGGTAAGATACTTTCAATTATTTCAACACATCTTTCAAAAGTCTCCAATAATCTTGTAGAATCAAAAGCATTATTGATAGGTTTGGAAATTGCAATGAAGTTGGGCATTACACATTCACATATTGAATGTGACTCCTTAGTGATCATAAATGCTTGTAAAACAAAAAATATTCAAAATTGGAACCTACAATATGTTCTTAAAAGAGCCTAAGCTTTGTTGGAAAATTTTCAAAGTTATCAAATCACTTATACATACTGAGAAGGTAATAATCTAGTAGATTGTTTGGAAAATATGGGGTACAATAATCAAGAAGTTTAATTAACCCAAGACATTAGCTATCTTCATGATTACCCTCAAGTAGATGAAATTGCAAAACAAGAGATGCCAAATTTTGGTTAGGCTTTTCTTACAAACAAAGTTTTGTGCATTATGTATAATTATTCCTTCTTTCTTGTCATATCTTATAGAGCACAAGGAAATGTTTGGAAAAGTTTGTTTGAAGGCATGGTATGTTATATTTCATGATAGAAAATAGGGGTATTAGCAATAATCAGATGTCCTACATTAAGAAGATCCCCTTGTAAGGAATGAACTCGAACATCAAAGCCCATGTGATGAAGTACTATCATGATAAGATCAGAGTTAATAAAGTTATCAATTAGTTGTATTATCCTCATTAGCACATGATTGCAAGTAAATCCCCGCATGCATAAAGAGCATTCACAAACAAGATACTCTACTATAATGAAGAATGCAAGTTCCATATGTTATTAGTGGTTATAATATGTGTTGGTTTTCGAAGATTAGAAAAGGATTTTGAATAGCCTCACAAGTTGTAGCAAATGCATACAAAGGCTAGATATCCTCCATGTGGCACTATTTCCATTGTTTACAAACTAACTTGTGTTCTTTACAAGTACATTGTAAATAATGAAAAGACATGGGTTCATTTTCCTCTTTTTTGAAGCAAGGGAATAGGAATGATTTTTTAGAAAGGGCTTTCTAACACACACAAAATTCAATTGAAAAGCATTTCATATCTAGAGGCTATAGATTTTAGGGTTCTTTTAATTATGCTATTGATTAAATATCTCATTAAAGATCATGTGTTTCTTTGGGGTTGGTTTTATTTAAGTTACATTGTTCTTTAGTTTTTATTTGTCATTGTATTAGTTAGGTGAAACGAAGTGGAATTTTCTAGAAGTGAAGAGGCAGAGGCCAAAGTAGGTCAAATTGAAAGCATCAGTTTCTGTGTTACAATGGACTATCAGCCATGGAACTTGATAGTTCAATTGAAATTGTAGAAGTGGGAGAGACCTTTTGAAGGTTACCTAGCTCAAGAAAATCTAGCAGTAATGTTCAAGCTCAACTGCCCTTAGATTGAAGACTCAGTGCGTACAATTATTGGGTCCAAAATTGAAGAAAATTATTCAACCCTCTCAGATATTGTCCATTTTCTATTCAAACCTAATGAACTTTTGTCAGTCTTTAAAGGAGCTTGAGAAAATTGCAAGAAAATTTGTGAAAGTGATTTTTGCAAGAAGATGCTTTCTAATTGGTTGTTCAAAACTATAATATTTTTAAGGGTAAAGGGTTTATTTGAGGGATTTTTCCTCGATAATTTTTCACATAGCACCAAGGTTTTCAAGAGATATATGATGGTTTTAAGTTGGAATTTGAATATGAAAATGAAAATATCTTCTTCAAAGCCTTGAGTAAGAATTCCCAGTTTATTTTCCCAAACATGGAAGTGGGGTTTAAACATAAATTTCATTTTATTTATTTCCTTCAGTTGCATTAATGTTTGTTTCTTGTTCCTAACCCTTGCATGGATCAGTTGCTTATGGAAAACCAAGTGTTCATTGTGCCAGGTCTACAACCTTCACCAAATGCAAAGGTTCAGGGTAACCTTGATCTAGGGCACAAGAGAAAATTTTAGGATTTCGATGCAAACTAGGATGAAAACAAAATTGGTTGTGAAAAAATATAGGGAGAAAATCATGTGATATGAATGGATGAAGATTAGTAGTAGAAATTTGTAGTTTTAGATGTTAATTTTGGGTTTCTTGTTTAGAATTTTGGGTTTGTTCAAGAAATATGGGGTTGTAAAGATTTTATCATGGGAAATATCTTCTATTTGCATGCAATGTAAATGTTAGTACTCGGGTCTAGTATGACATTTACATAGGGTATAGATAATGCTTTTACAAAATTATTATCAGACAGTATTTTGCTTGGCAAAAATTCTGGTAGATTATTGATCCAATGAATTTGTAAAATCATGCTTTGAAACCCTATTATTGGGATGATTTTGTAAGAATTTTGTATCTAATTGAGCTACAACTAGAGGTTTTCTTCCCGGTTCTTTCCTGCCAGTATCCCCTTTTGAACCAGGTTTTGTAATTTCTTTTTAATTATAATATAATATACTATAGTGGCTTGCCACTTTTGCTCAATTTTTTTTTAAAATTTACATTTTCATCATCAACAATTGTATACATTATAGTTAGGATCCTTATATTTAAAAATTAAATGTTGAATATAAATAATATTTATTTATAAATTACTAATGTTTTAAGATGAGTTGAATGATGTCTTTTATGCACCCTTTGTAAAACTCAACTTTTCCTCTATACTTTTTTGGTCTACCATTGTACATCTTAGCGTGGGGACCCAATGGGTTTCCCCATCAAAAAAGATATCCTCTATGTGAAAAGTTGATGGTGGGAGCTCCAATCCTATGACTAGTAGATCTACTAAGAAAGTGAAAGAAGCCCCATCATCTTTTGGTGTTTTCTCTCAAGATGTTGGAAAAGATCCAATGTTCCCCCTTTTGGGGCATGATTCCTATTTTGTGGAAGAAAATTTGATTCCATTTGTGGATATACTAGTCAATAATGGTCCTTCTTCTAAGAAGTACTCTAAGGCTTCAAGAGCCTAAAATGTTTGTTGTGTAGTGTATGACCTTGAGGTTGAAGTATCAGATGAAATCATGGATGAGCGTATTGCGAGATTCCAGTTCTATCCATTGTAGGTAATTTTTTATCTTTCAAAAATAATAATAATGAAGTGAGAAAATAGATTCACTCAACTTGGAAAATAAAAGGAGCTATGAGTGTTACCTCTATGTCTAATGGTTTATTTCTTTTTAGTTTTTTGAATCCTGAAGATTTGGTAAAGACTCTTACTAGAGGGCTATGGTATTTCAATAAAAACATAAAGAACTATTTTTCTTTGTGTATGTGAAAGCATAGGTTTGAACCATCTATAGATCTTGGCTCAATTTCCTCACCTAGATTCAACTTCTTAGACTACATTTAAAGTTCTAGAATCGAAAATTTTATCATGGCATTGCTAATTCTTTCGAGAGTATTTTAGAAATTGAAAAGGAAAATCTACAAAAATCATGGTTGTTTTTTTTCAAAAATATGTGTGAATATGGTTATTATTAAAGTGTTGTCCTGAATGATAACCCTAAAATCAAGATTCGGGTTATGGAATCAAGCTATAAAAGATGAAAATTCTATTTTTTTGTCAGCTATGTAAGAGATTTGGACATTTTAGTCTCTTGTAAGACATAGTTTTTATAAAAGATAAAGAGATTTATAAGACTATTCTCTCTCAACCTAAGGAAGTTGACCCTTTTGTAAATATGAAAAAGAATTGGAGGCTACCCAATGTTGAGCTCTTGATGCTATTGGAACTAGAGTAGTAACAAGATGTAGAAAGTGGAGAAAATAACAAAGAATAAGAACCACTAGATTCCTCCAAGGAGATTTACCCTCAATCGCAAGATGATGTTGAGAAGACTTGAAGAAAATAGGATCAATAAATCTAAAATCATCTACCCCTAGACTTTCCCCCTCATCCACTAAAATATTTGAGATAGATGAAAGAAGTCTATGTGTTTCTTTGGGAGGGGAAAATGTTTTACAACTAGACCAGAACAAGAATATTCTTGATTCCTTGATCTTATTGGTTTTTGTAGATTTGGAGTCCCATATACGTATATGGAACTCTATGAAGGATTTTCTAGAAAAAAGATTAGACATAGGTAATTGTAAAATCAATTTAGAGAAAATGAAAGCAGATGTGGGGGAAAAAAAAGTGAGAGAGAAATTCTTAGAGGGATACTAGGGCTAGGGAGGCTCTTCATGAGGTGGATTTTAGCAAACAAAAGACCCTTGAGGGTCTCTTGGGTCATAAGAAAACCAAAAATAAGTTTCAAAAAGGCTAGGCATCTCTTGGCCACTATTTGATATATACTGGATTCCTTTTTTTATTCTCCAATGAAGATAATGACTTGGAATATTCAATAGTTGAATAGCCCTTTGAAACAACATATTATTAAATCCTCTATAATGGATCTAAAAGTGGATGTTCTTCTTATCCAAGAAACTAAAATGCCATAGGGGATTTTTTTTTTAAATGTTAAAAACATATAGGCTATGTAGCAACATTGCATTTCAAATGTGGATGGTGCCCCTAGGGGCATTGCTAACCTATGGAATCCTAGCAAAATTAAAGGAACCAAAGCTTACAATAGCAGAAAATGTTTAAACGCCACCATGAAAGATGGGAGGAATGTTTTTAAATGGAATCTAATTAATATCTATGCCCCTAACTCTAGGGATTCTAGAGGCCATCTTTGTAACTCATATTCTACTCCCATGTCCAATAACCATAAGGTCCATGGATGCTAGGTAGGGGTTTTAACATGTCGCTCTATCCTTTAGAGAAAAAAAGGGGCCTTAGAGAACTATTCAAATAGTAGGTTGGACTCTTTTATTTAATCTCTTCTAAATTCCTTATGGACTTTGATCTCCAAGGATCTAAGTTTACTTGGTCATGTAGACCCTAAAAAATTATCCTATACCTACAAACACTATTTTCTTTGTCAACCCCCTTCTTCCCCGATAATTAAATGATTTTAGTTATTTGATTATTGTCTAAATTCACGTTTCTTGTATTAATTAAATAATTTTAATTATTTAATTAATTCATTTCTTTCCTTTTATTTCTTCTTTTGATTAATTAAATAAATTTTATTTATTTATTTAATTACATCACTAATGTCCCCTTTCCTCTATGATTAAGTAAATTTTATTTATTTAATTATCTACTAATTTGTCATTTTCTCCCACTTTTGAATTAAATTACTATTTAATCAAAAAGTCAAGCTATCACATGTCTTTAATTAAATAATATTTTCAATATTTAATTATTCATTTTTCCTCTCCATTTAAATAATTTTATAATTATTTGAATTCCTCCTACAACCTCTTTTCCTATGCCAACCTCATCATCCGTGTCATTCTTATTCTCTTGTCTCGTTCATTTTCCACCTTTATTGAATAATCTTATAATTCAATCTTCACCATCCATCCTTATTACTACCCTAATTTTAGCCCTAACCCTATTTCATACTATAACTTTCAATTTTGGCCATTGATTGACATATCTTATTTGTTTTTAATCCTAACCCTTCATTTCAAATTTTGTTTTCTATGAAAGAGACCTATCATTGTCATTTCACACCAACATATTTTATGTTAATGACATTTGCTGGAATCATGAGCAACCACATTCAAATCTTCAACAACACAACATAATAAATTGATTTCTTTTGAGGTTTGAATGCAGTTGGTTTGATTTAAGCTATTTTTATGCATATTTTTTTTTCTTTTCATTTTACATGCATACATTTTGGCTATTCCTTCCTTCTAACCCTTGTTTCTTGAGCTCAAGTCAAGGGTTTTTTTTTCTATAGAGGCTTGGAGATCAAGTTTTGATAGGATCTCTCAATCAAAAAAAGAGCCTCACCATTGGATCAAAGGGTGAGAGACCACTTTTGACATATAACTTGACATATTTTGGTTGCATTCTTTTATCCCACATCTATACATTCTATTTTTTCTTAGAGTAAATTTATTTTTTATCTTAATCAATTTCTTCTTTTTTTTAAATTTTGCTTCAGATCTGTTTTTAAAAAATGCAAAAAAGAAAAAATAAGTATTTCCATCTTAGCAATGAAATCTTATTTGTGACGGGTTTTAAAATTATTAGTATTTTCGTTTTTATGGAGTCGAGTTGTTTTATTTAAAAAATATATTTTTCACTAAAACTTTTAATCTAAGACATCCTTATTTAGTTTAAAAGTTTTCAAAAATTATTTTTGTTAAAACCTGAACCAGCTTTATTTTAGTTTAAATACTTTCATTAAAATCTCTTATTGCAGAGGTTTTTTTTGTTGGTTTTTAAATTTATTAAGATTTTGATAGAAAAGCTCCAAAAAAATTAGCAACTTTTTTTAAAGTTTTATTTTAAAACTTGTTCTAAAATTTTTTTTATAAAAATTATTTGAGAAAAAAATCCCACAGACTTTTACATAAGCCTCAGCCCGCGGGCTCCACAAGCCTCCAAGAATAAAATTTTATTATTATTTATTTTCTAATAATTTTCAATTTATTTAAAAACTAATTTTTTTATTAGTTTTTTCAAGGTGATGCCCCCTGGTCATATAGGAGATCAAGGGCTCATTAAATAGGCATCGAACACCTTCCAGCAAACTTCTCGTCACTTGGGACCAAAACGTGGGCATTTGGGGGCTTAACTTAGAGCCCGCTTTTCCTTTGCAAGTCTAAAAGGAATTGTTGCACAAATATGGGATAACTTTTGCATAACAGGTTGGATTTTAAAAATTTAAAAGGCATGGAAAAGCTGGTTTACAGATCTTTGCTTGGTGCAGATGAATTTTCTAGATTATGCTTCAAATATCAGGTGCACTCATTCAAAGTCACTCTGTCTTTTCAACTTCAAATGTTTATATTTTTTCATTCGAAATATTTTTTTTGCAAAACTTTTATAAAGAATACATTTTTGCAATCATTTTTTTTGCTTTATACATCTTTATTTGTTTTTTTCCATACAATTGAAATCAAACTAAAAATTAACCTTTCGCATTTGGATTTGGGTTTAAAATTAGCAAGTATCTTTTAATCCCCAAGATTGACTTGGGTATGCTCTCCTCTTGCACCTTAGTGTGATCTTGAGGATAAAAAATAAGTGATCTTGCTTTTTCTTTTTAGGAGGCATACTTAGAGAAGTGATTACTCTAGGGGATGGCCTCTCATTTTCCAATGGAGTATAAAAAGTGGGGGTGAATCTAAAGGGATTCTTCCTGGAAGTAGAATATTATCAATCTTGGCTAGGTCAAAAAGATCTTTGTACATTTGTGAAGTGAAGGTGGAGAGTGGGTTACCCTTAAAAAAGAATGGGATCTCATCAATACTCCTAAGGATTAGTTCTCTCTATTGGATAGGTTTCCTTTTGTTGTTTTTTTTCATTCTCCACCTACGATCCTATTTGTAGGAGGCATGTGTATCATTTTGGTTTTAGTTTCTATGAAAAAATATCCTATGGCTTAATATTTTTTTTACTAGTTGGTTTGTAGGATTTTGTTTCTACTTGAACTATTGAGCTTGTAAACATTTTCTTATACTTTGGTGTTTTGTTTGGTATAATGAAAGCACTAAAATTTGAATGTAAAACTATTTACAACTCTTACCTTATCACTATATATATACAATTTAAAATTCTAAAGAAGCTTGAGATGAAATACAATTAAAAAATTTCATTTGAAGAAGAATTAAATTTTATAATATTGATTGAGTCCAATTTAATTAAATACATTTGATTTAGCATAAATTAAGTAACTTATAATTATAAATGGTGAATCAAATTAAAGTAATTTTGTCTTTAGAAAGAGAGATAGAAGACAATATTAATATGGTATTGAAAGTTGTATATTTGAAGAATAGTTATAATGGATCTCTATCTGTATATCAGTTTTTAATCAAAATAGTTTCGCAATTATGATGTAGTTTAATCAATATATGCAGGTGATGTTTTGGGCATCCATGCTATCTAATATTTCAAATTTATAACACTAATAAGTACACTTAAATAATCTATATTCAAATTATGATAGCATAAGTATTTAAACAAATCATTATTGTAAATAATAAATGTTTAAGAAATTATTAATTGTATTTAATAAAATTTGTATCCAAAATATTGGACATATGTTGTCATATAATATACATTATAATCTAATATGTAAGTTTCTATTAAATTTTATCAATTAAAAAGACAATAATTTACTATTCACAAAAATTGGTAGGTAGAAAAAGGCACACTCTCTAGTCCAAAACAAAAGATGTGATTTGTTTTTTAGAATTACTGAAATCTTTATCTCGTGTTCAATTGTTACATCAATCACCATGATTGACTCCCTTTAGTTAAATGAGCCTAAAATTTTTGTGTCTTTGAAACTAATATATCTTACATTTATATTTATAATCATATCAATATTTTAAACTTGAATTGAAAGTAAACAATAGATACATCAGTAAATTATATGAATTATTTTAATTCTTATTTAAGATTTTGTGATACTTATTTTTATTTATAAATTATAATATTCTTTTGTGTAATTATTTATGTAAGTTTGTTATATAAACTATAATAATACTGAGTTATGGCTGAGTTATTATAGTTGGTAGTGAAAATTAGGGCATACAATAGTGAATTGTTGGTGGTGAATTTTCTGTCCATGAATTACTGGCAAATTTTCCTAGAGCGGAAAATTAGTTATAAGAGATGAAATCATGCAACCATTGTCAAAAAAATAGATTGCATAATTCTACATATTTCCTTCCCTTGATTTTTACATTTCTATGTAAAAACTTTTTGTAATAACTAAACATTTTTTTAAAATAAATTGATATTTATGAAAAAACTAAGCATTAATTTTAAAAAAATCCAAAAGCCTTCAAAAATAAAATTTAAACAAAATCACGCCGCATGAGAGAGAGCAATCTAATTAATCATTAAGAAGAGTGAAAAGTAAGGCCGATACACTTGAGACAACTGCACAAAATATAATGCTCTCCAAGTAAATCTGGGTCACAAATAGGGTAACTTCTGATACACGGAAAATACCATTTATTACATTAAAATCGCCCAGCAAGATTTGCTTGGAGCACAAGTTAGTAGGGTTACAGATGCTCAGTGAATCCCAAGAGTAGCAAGCAAGTTATTTCCGAAATATAAGAAATCACTGCTCTATATAAAATACTCTCTTCAATATTTGATTTGATGCAGAAGTAGTAAAATGAGTAGTTTTAGAGTGTTGAATTCTCTTTGGCAGGAAGTAAAATGAGTAGTTTTAGAGTGTTGAATTCTGTTTGGCAGGAAGGGCAGAGAACTGTAGGAAGTTCCAGGCCCACTGGAGATGGTGTTTCCGGCACCTGTTTTAGAATCTTAATTTTGCCAACTCTTTCATTAGTCGTTTGTTTTCCTTTATTATAGCTTTGCATTACATCATGTTTAATGCTGCAAAATAGAGCCACGGTGCTGTGAAAATGGGCCACAATGCTGCTGGGAAGAACCACTATGCAGAGCCACTTCTCAGTTACCACGAGAACCACTATAGTGTCCACAAACTGGGAGTGCTAATTACTGTGCCACCAACAAAAAAAAGCCAACGCATGCCAAAAGAAAACCAAGGTTGCCAAAAAAGGACGGGCCAAACAGATCATTTTGTTGCATCCACCCTACGGTCTTGAACAAACTGCAGAAAATTGAATGCTCTCCGGGTCATTTCTGATCACGGTAAATAACATTTATTACATTTAAAAATGTCCAAGAAGATTTAAGTGACGCTTAAGTTATCTTACTTTTATCCTAGGACTGCAGATTCTCAGTGAATCCCAAGAGTATCAAGTAAGATATTTCCCTAATATAAGCAATCATTGTACTATATGCAATATTCTCTTCAATATTGATTTGATGCAGTAGTAGTAAACTAAGTAATTTTACTAGTGTCCATGCAAATGGTGTTTCTGGTAACTATTTCAGAGCCTTCATTTCTGCTAACACTTTCTTCAGTCTCTTGTTTTCCTTTCTTAATTCCATTTATTTTAATAAAATTCGAAGGGCCAAGTTGAAGAAAAATGAAATGGATGGTAATGTCTTGTTTTCCTTTCTTAATTCCTTCATGTTTCTCTACAACACATTACCATCCATTTCGTTTTTCTTCCACTTGGCCCTGCAAATTTTATTAAAATAAATGCAATTAAGGAAAACAAGGGACAGAAAAAAAGAGTTGGCTGAAATGAAGGCTCTGAAACAGGTACTGGAGACACCATCTGCATCGGACACTAGCAAAACTACTCAATTTACTACTACTATCAAATCAATATTGAATAGAATATTGTATATAGTACAATGATTGCTTATATAAGGGAAATATCTTGCTTGATACACTTTGGATTCACAATGAATCTGCACCCTTAGGATAAATCTAAGATAATTTGTGCTTCACTTAAATCTTCTTGGACATTTTTAATTGTAATAAATGTTAGTTACCGTCCATCAGAAATTACCTCATTTGTGACCCAGATTTAGTATGATTTTATTCTGAGTTCTTTTGAGACTAATTGTTTCTAACAATAAATGTCGTAGAAAAATTTCTGGTAGGCCATGTGAAATGGAGCGCATTCAATTTTGCGTAGTTTGTTCAAGTTTATTGATCTGTCTTTACACTTATCTTAGAGATTAGCTAGCTTGCGCTCTCTCATATAAGAGTGAGTTTCTATTTCGCGTAATTTTGTTTATATTTTAGTTTTTAAAACTTTTAGTGTTTTTTAAGTTAATACGTAGTTTTTTTCTCTTATTTTAAATATATATATATTTTTTTTCCTTAATACTTAAGGGGAGTGAGGGTGAAGATGTTCCACTGTTTCTCAGCATAAGAAACTTTAGCAGGGATGAAATTGAAGCAGCAGATGTCCTTTTGATCTGTTTTGCCCGTCTTTTTTTGGCAACCTTCGTTTTCTTTTGATATACTCAGGCTCTTTTTTGCTTGTGGCAGCAGTATATTAGCACTCCCAGTTGGCGGACAGTATAGTGATTCTCGTGGTAACTCAGAACACAGTGGCCCATTTTCACAGCACAGTGGCTCTATTTTGCAGCATTAAACATAATGTAATGTAAAGCTATAATGAAAACAGCTATGTGATGTACATCTAATGTAAAGCTATAATGAAAATAGCTCTTTGCTACATATGTAATGGGAGGGGTAAAAGAAGTTGTAAATTGTGGGTGGGGTTGTTATTTCCTGCTCGGAACTACAGCGAAGCCTCCAAACCTTAAACAGTGATTACTCTATCCTGCAACAGCTAATCAGCGTGCAGATTTATTTGAGCATGTCCTTTTGGTTTGCTATTTCTGTACTTAATCTGCATATTTTTTATGCAAAATATTCTCTGCAAGATTTTTTGCGCTCTGTGATTGGGTTGTGAAATAGTTCTGCAGATGTCAAGGCTCTGCATTTGTAACGACCGATTTGGACAGTGAGAGCAGATTTGCAGATTTTGGGAAAAAGAAAAATAGATGGCACCCAGAATAGTTGATATATCTATGCATTCCCAACGGAACACTTCATGCGGAGGATCTGTAGAATCTAAAACAGAGCCTTATTCCTAATCAGAAGATTATAAAAGATAACAGCAGAAAAAGAAACCAGAAAAATTAACAAAGCATACAAAAATGCACAGTTCTGTATTTTGCAGACTATTAAATTGTATCTTTATTGATGCTTATATATAAAAAAGAATTACACTACTGCGTAGAATGCAGTGCCTATAAACAGCTTGAAGAACTCAGCTACAACTAAAGATCTATCCATGCAAAATACATGCACTACTCTATGCGTCCAATTTGGCAGTGAAAGCCAAGTTATTAACAGTTGTCAAATATGAAACTAATCTTAACTGGCTGATTAAATATGCAGCATGCAAAACTATTACAATACTGAAACTGGAAATTATGCATGTTTCAAAGTCGGTAGAACTGAGAAACAACTGATTGTCTAGCATCAGTTATCAACATACTCCCCCTTGATGCTGAGAGGGCTCACGATCTTATCTCTGAGTGTCAAAAACTGATCTTTCACAACAGCCTTGGTGAAGATATCCGCTAACTATTCCTTCATGTTGATGTACTTTAATTCTACGGCCTTCTTCTGCACCAAATCTCGAATAAAATGATGTTTTAAATCAAAATGCTTTGTCCTGCTGTGATGGATTGGATTTTTGGCCAATTTGATTGCACTAATGTTATCACAAAAAATCACTGTAGGCTGAACCTGTATCTCTCCAATTTCTTCAAGAAGTTTTCTAAGCCATAATGCTTGTGTACCTGCTGAGGTGACTGCAACATACTATGCTTATGTAGAAGAAAGGAAAACAATACTTTGCTTCTTTGAGCTCCAAGTAAACAAACCCGAACCGAAAGAAAAGCAATTACCAGATGTAGACTTTCGGTCATCCAAACTACCTCCCCAATTAGAATCACTAAAACCAACAAGATTGAACATTTTAGAAGTGTAGTAATGAATACCAAAATCTAGAGTGCCTCTCACATACCTCAAAATTCTCTTGGCTGCCTTCATATGTATTTCAGATGGCTCTGTCATATACTTTGAAACAAGTGAAACTGAATAAGCAATATCAGGTCTTGTGTGAGTTAGAAACATCAAACTTCCAACAATATTCCTATAAGTTGTCTCATCAACTATTTCAGCACCATCACCTCTACATAACACAACTCCATGAGCAACTGGAGTGGAGCAAGGTTTACAATCAGCCATATCAAATTTCTTCAACATATCATTGGCATTTTTTTTTTGACAAATGAAAATTTCATTCTCACTTTGACAAACCTCCATTCCTAAAAAATATTTCATGAGGCCTAAATCTTTCATCTCAAATTCATTCATCATAGTAGTTTTGAATTCATCCTTCATCTTATAACTACTACCCATATACAACAAATCATCAACATACAAACTTACAATAAGAATATCATTACCTTCATGTTTGTAGTAAAGGGTAGGCTCACTCTTACTTCTTTGAAATCCATTCTTCTGAAAATATCCATCAATTCTAGCATACCATGCTCGTGGTGCTTGCTTGAGGCCATATAAAGCCTTCTCCAACTTGTAGACTTGATGTTCTTTTCCTCGTACTTCAAAACCTTGTGGCTGTTCCACATACACTTCTTCTTCTAAGTACCCATTTAAGAAGGCACTTTTCACATCCATGTGATGAATGCTCCATTTCTTTTGAGCTGCTAATGAAATCAACACTCTGATGGTCTCTTGTCTTGCAACTGGTGCAAATGTCTCTTCATAATCAATGCCATACTTCTGTGTGAAGCCTTTAGCAACTAATTGTGCCTTATGCCTTTCAACACTTCCATCACTATTATGCTTAGTCTTGTAGATCCATTTGATGCCAATCTTCTTCTTATCATGTGGAAGCTCTGTAAGCTCCCAAGTATCATTCCTATGAATGGAATCCATCTCTTCTTTCATTGCTTGCATCCAAGCCTCATTAGTACATGCTTCTTCAAAAGATGATGGTTCAAAATCAGCATTGGTAAATAAAGCAAAATTAACTGTCTCACCTATTGGATTTTCTTCATGTGCTTGATTTGCACTCCTTTGATAAATATCACTCAAACTTCTTACCTTCCTTCTGGAACTTGAATTTGAAGTTGGACTTGCAATTGGACTTGAAGAATTAGATGAGGGGCTATTTGGTGGATTTATAGCACTAGAAACATTAGTGGGCTGCTCATGATCAATATCATCATTCAAAATAGACTTTGACTTCTCCATATGGCCTTTTTGATGACCATAAACTCCCCCTTCATGAAAAATCACATCTCTTGAAACAATAAGCTTATTAGTGAGAGGATTATATAACCTGTAAGCTTTGCTTTCCTCACTATACCCAACAAAAATACTTGACTCACTTTTTGCATCTAACTTTTGTCTACTCTGATCAGGTACATGGACATAAGCCAAACAACCAAAAAATCTGAAATGATTAACATTAGGCCTTTTCTTATACCATGCTTCATAAGGAGTCATCTTCTCGAGTGCACTGGTGGGACTTCGATTGAGAATGTACACTACTGTAGCAACTGCATCTCCCCAATAAGAGTTACTCAATCCCTTGGTTTGTAACATGCTCCTTACCATTTCTACCATAGTGCGGTTTTTCCTTTCAGCTACACCATTTTGTTGAGGTGTGTATGCAGTGGTGAGTTGCCTCCTGATGCCATTTATATCACAATAATCTTTAAAGGCTCTTGAACAAAATTCTCCTCCACGATCAGTCCTTAAACACTTGATTTTGCACCCTTTCTCATTTTCCACAAGTGCTTTAAACCTCTTGAATGTATCAAGGGCTTCATCCTTAGCTTTCAAAAAATACACCCAACATTTTTGTGAGTAATCATCAATAAAAGTGATAAAATATGATGACTTACCCAAACTCTTTGATTGCATGGGACCACAAATATCAGAATGAACAAGTTGAAGGGGGTGATGGGCCCTCCATGCACTACCTTTTGAAATTTTTTCCCTTGCATGCTTTCCTTTGGCACATCCTTCACAAACCTCATTGTGCTCTTCAACCTTGGGCAAACCAGAAACTAGTGCTTGCGATGTCAGAAGCTTTAAACTATGAAAATTTAAATGGCCATACCTGAGATGCCACAACAAACTTGTATCCTCATATGCCATATTGGCAAGGTTGTTGGTATGTTCACCAAATATCAATGGGAACATCCTATTTTTCGTCATAGGCACAATTGTGACCACTCTATTTCCCTGATTCTTATCATAAATTGTACATTTTTTATTTTCAAAAACAACTCTGTAGTTCTTCTCACACAATTGTCCAACACTTAACAAATTATGTTTTAACTCAGGAGTGTAATAAATGTCTTTAACACTCTTCATACCTTCTTTTGTGTGGACCTCCATAGCTCCTTTTGTAGCAACCTCCAATGATTTATCATCACCAAGCTGAATCTTTGACTGAAAACTTTCATCTTTTGTTGAAAAAAACTTTCCATTTCCTGACATATGGTTAGAGCATCCAGAATCTAAGTACCAAACATCTTTACTAGTATTTTCACCTTTAGCATAAGATAAAAATAAATTATCTGGAGGATTTTCATGGCTTTCTTGAGCATAATTAACACTATTACCTTCTTTTAATCTGCATTCTCTTTCAAAGTGGCCATACCTATTACAATGGTAGCATTGAACATTCCTTTTATCAAATCTGCCTCTACCTCTGCCTCTTGAACCACCTCTTCCTCTTGAACCACCTCTACCTCTACCTCTTGAATTATTCTGATTTTGACCTTTACTTTGTTCTTGATTTCTTTTGCTACTGCTACTGCCATCTTCATTCTTTGTGATATATGGCTCGCACTCACAAAAGGATATGAATATCACAGTAAAATTTTCCTAGGAATTAGACATTCTGACAGGTGACTAATATCTCTCTGTGGACGTTCATTTACTTGTCAAACCAGGGGACGTAGACTTTAAATGGTGCAGCAAAATATATGCACTAGGAATTTGCTTTGGTCAAATTTTTAGCAAAAATACATACTAGAAAGAAATTCTATCTAAGCTACAGAATGGTAATGCAGAATTCTTTAACTCAACTATGCTTGATTAAAACAGAAACTGTAACAACTACGACTGAAGCACAAACCATGAACTGGCCTTATGCTAGAGGAACAGTCATAGGGATGGACTCTCTATGCTATAGGAGCAGTGTAAGACTGAGTTTGCATAAAAACTTCAAAAGATGAAAGCTAACTGGATATCAGCAGAGAAGAACATCTAACTAATTAACTACAGATACTTACTAAGTGGGCCCCCTTAGCAAGCATCTACTGATTACATAGATGCTAAACTCAGAACTTCATCGATCTTTATTCATGAAAACAGAATGAAATACATTGTTTTGTTGATGTGAAAACTAACAACAAACTCTACTTCTGGTCAAACAGATTCTGTCTTTCATTATCATACTAATTCTTACATGATACTTGCTACTCTATTTCTATCTTACCCTAAAAATCATCTATTACTCATTCTATTCATCCTCTTCTTCTCTCTCACGTAGGAGGAGTATCTTATTTTTAAAACAGAAGAACAACTAACTAACTAACTAACTTCATCAAAGAAAGACGTGGAAGTAAAGTGTATCCCTGAATCAAGGAACAAACTTCATAAATGAATTTATGTGTTCAACCCGATTCAGAGAGAATCTAGCGCTCCACTCTTTCTAGATTGACTTATCATTAAAAATCTTTCCAAATTAGTTTCGGTCAAAGAGTCTTCGCCGAAGCTTCCTCAAAGTCGTGCAGGAAATGGACTTTACTGCAAGGCCGAGATCAGCTGTGCTTGAATCGATCATTCTTCAACAACCTGCGAAACAAAAGGTAACAGACACGCAAGAAAAGGCATTCGGCACATACACGATATCTATTAATTAATCACACATTTTAAATCTATTTCACCATTCAAAAACTATATGCGATATACCAGCCATTTTTGGGAGTCAACAGGGCAATAAATGCAATCAAGTCAACACAATAGGCTGGAAGAATATAAAAGTGTCTTGCTACAGGATATCCCCATAAAAGGTTTCAACAAAGTTTAAACAGCTGTGAAATAGCAAAAATAAAGTCATTTAAAAGTTTATCATAACAGCAAATTATGAGCATATTTTAGGCTCATCAATGCCCCCTACTTAGCCCAATGCTGGTCCTCTAGCATTAAATTTCCTGGTGGTTTTTTTGAAGTCAGTAGTGTCTGCATGACTCTGGAATGGATGTCCAAACCTGTAATAGAATCCTTTGAAATCTCGACACCTTTCATATCTTCGGTCTTCTAATTCACTGTTAAGATTTGTAGCCTGATGAGGATACAGGGGCCACATTAGCACAGGGGGTTTGAATGTCAGTGGCAGCCACAGTTCAAATCTTGTTTGAAGTCCCAATTGAATATATCTACTGGTTCGTTTAAGTGCAGCTATAAAGTTTAGGGGACCATGTGGTTCTGACTTCCTTAACCCAACAGTTAATTTTTCCCATCTTTTCTCAGTTCTGGTATATGCTAATCTCCAAAATGAATATTGTTGTGCCTGGAATTCATCATATACTTGCTTTCTGATGTCAAATATTTTCACTCTGGCTGAAACATTATTAATACCATATGTCAAAGCAAACCAATCTTTCAGCATTGCATGTGGGTTTAAACTTTGAGAGCGTAATGGGACAGGCTCTGTTTTCTCAATTTCCTCATACGTTTCCCACTGCCTGCCATAATTCACCTCATTTGCTGCCCATGACATAAATGCTCTCAAATGAATATCACCAATGTATAAAAGAGGATTCCATTCTGTTTCGAATGGTATTAAAAAGCCATGCAAATAGAATTCACATAGAGAATTCCTTAACTAGTTAGGGGCTGCTTCATATGCTTCATAAAATTCTTTAGCAGAATGGATTATAGGGTCTTGGTTTCTGGAAATTCTCATCAATTGAAACCATAAAAACTGTTCTTTAAGGCACAGAGCATAGACTCTGGGTGGCAGTCTGTATTCCATAATTTGACCAGTTACCTTTAGCATTTCGTCCATTTTTGCTTTCAACTCAGCAATTTCCTGTTTCTGACTTTCAATTTTCTTATTCAATTTCTTCTTTTCTACTTGCCACAGACTTTGTTGCATGTCAGTCTAGGCAATGTGTCAAAAATTCACAGTTTGCAGTGTAACTGTTTCCCAATTATTTTTAACAAATTCCAGAAACTCAATTAAAAATGTCCTCTTATACACAATAATGGCTTTGCAAATTGTGGAGTGAAATACAACTTCATTAGGCACATTCAATTGTTCAGCCTGTTCTTGTTCTTGCTGCGACGGAGAAGTCTGTGCTTCCTCTAAGAATTGCATAGTAGCAGTAGCCAGATCATCAATATTTGGCAACTCGTTCCCATTATGCCCTGCTTCTTTTATCTCTACTTATTCCTCTTCAGGAATGAGCAAACTTTGAGCAGCATTCTCAGATTCATTCCGAGAAATATTAAATTCAGATTCAACAGACCTTTATGAAATTACAATCACCTCAGGTTGCGGTGCAACAGGGGAGGTCCTAGATTGTTTCCTTGTGGAAACCCTTCTTGGTACTGATGTGGCTGCAGGATGTGTTCCGGTAGTTTTTCTTTTTTTTGTTTGTTTAGGGGGCTCTTCCCTACCAGAGGATGACGGTGAACTTGTAATATCAACAGCTGTTGCTGTAGGAGAAACTGCTGCAGGGGAAGGTGCTGCAGGAGAGGAGCATTCCCTTTTTCTGAGAACGAGGGTCAGATTCTGGGGACCCTTTTTCCTTTGATTTTTCTTTCTCCCTCCTAGTGGCAGACCTAGTTTGTACCCTAGCAGAGGATTCAGCTGTGACGGCTACAGGATCGGGTGCTACAGGAGTAGATGACCCTTGCCCTGTTCCACTGGCAGATGCAATTTCTTTCTTCTTTCTTTGAGGTCGTGGGGTAATTACCCTAGGGGGTTGTGGAGGTTGCAAACTCTTTTGGGCAACAAATTGTTGCCAGGAGAGAGGTGAGACGTCTCTTAAAGAGCGCTCAATTAGTAATTTAATAAGGCCATGATGAGTGACAGAGTTATCTTTCCCTTATTGAGTTCCATGGGCACTTTGCTCTAAAAACTTTAACAAGAAATTTGGAATATTCACAGCTAACCCATGCCTTATATGGCTTAATAATTTAAAATGATGAGAATGCAGGTAGGAAAAATGGCCTTCACAGGTTAAATACCTCATTATATAAATGGCATACTTTGAATATGGAAGAGGCAGTGACACACGCTTGCATCCTTGCTTGGAGACTTCCAGAGGTCCATCAGCAGGCATCGAAAACTCAGCCCTTGCAGCTGCAGTATCTGAAGAAAAGTTTTCTCCAATGGCTGGGAGCCCTGTTACCTCAGCAATTCTGTCTTCGGTTGCAACAACTGTTAGACCCCATACGGTGGCTTCCCCTTCAGAAAGTGTTCTCAAAAATTATGTCGCAGCCTTCTCATCAAAATAATTTAAACTCTAAAAATAATTTAACCATCCACAGAGGCTAAGTGCTTGGACTGTCTGCGGGATTTGCAACAACAATTCATGAGCTACAGGCTCATGTCGCACCAACTAACCACCCATGTTTGCAGTGTTTCTAGCTGAACTCAATTTCTTGTTGAAAATTCAAATTCTTTATTTCCCTTTTTGTTCTGGTTTTTCTCTGTCAGGCGGCCACATTTATTTCTTTTTTCCAAAAATATTTTTTTTTAAACAAACAGTCTTAATCGTAGTTTGCAAGAAAAAGATGCATTAAAGAAGGACATGCAATCACGTTTGGAAAGTACCAGAAATATATTAAAGAAAGATTATTTTGCAGTTATGGCAGTGACGAAAAGACAAGTTTCAAACGATGGATTACCCCGCCCCCTACTTAAAGGATGACATGTGTCCTCACATGTACTAAAGAACAGGTAGAGACTCGGGGGATAATGACCGGTACATGCACAACAGTAATTAAATAAAATGAAATAAATCAAATATGCGATAAGAAAAGATATGGCGTACCTTTAGTAATTGCACGTACGTGTGAAGAAAGATGATGGCGCTACATGAATTGACAAGTTGGAAGATATCTTAATTAAGGTTGATGTGGACGGATGAAGTGGATGGGTGACATGGACGGATAAAATGTACGAATGAAATGGATGGATGGGATGGATGGATGGAAGGTAAAGAAGTGATATGGGGGCGATAAATGAAAATGGAGAAAAAGGGGTTTTCTTAAAAAGAAAACCTTTATTATGGGCATGCTTTTTGAAAATTACGGGAATGCTGCAGGAGAAAGGCTAGAGCCTTCGGCTGCAGGAAGAGTAGCGGGAGGAACCTGAATGAACTGCTTCATGAAGTCTTCCTTGGAAACTGGCTTATGGTACAGTCGGAGTCGATGGCCATTGACAAGCAATTTGAAACGGACTGGATCAATTGTGACCAGCTACACAGCTCCGTTGTCAAACACATTTTCAACTTCATAGGGGCCAAACCAGCGTGTTGTGAGTTTACCCTAGTTTTTTTGGTACCTGGAATCATATAACAGACCCCAATCTCTAGCAGAAAATTTTCTTGTTTTGATGTGTTGATCATGCCATTTCTTTCTCTGCTATTGGATTACTTATGTATGCTGCAGGGTGGCTTTTCTCATTTTGTCCAAAGCATTTAGCTATAGGAGATGGTCCTTCTATGCTTTGGATAAGTCCATGTTGAGTTCAAGAGCTGTCCTCAAAGTTTTATGTTCAAATTCAATGGGTAACATAGTTGTTTTCTCGCAGAGCAACTCAAAAGGTGTAAACCCAGTTATTGTTTTCCACGTAGTTTGTAAGCCCAAACTACTTCAGGAAGTCTATTACTCCAGTCTTTCTTATGAATCTACACTGTCTTTGTGAGGATCGCCTCAATTTCTCTGTTTGTTACCTTTGCTTGACCATTGGCTTGAGCATGATAAGGGCTAGATTTTCTATGTTTGATTTTATAGTCATTCATAAGTGCAGTGATCAGATTTGATGTAAACTGAGCTCCTTGATCAGTTACAAGCTCTTTGGGAACTCCAAATCTGGTGAAAATTTGTTCATACAAAAATTTAGCAACTTTGTTATCTCGGACATTGGTCATAGCTTTTACCTCGACCCATTTTGTGACATAATCTGTGCAAACTAGAATGTATGACTTTCCGTTTGATGGTGGATCAATTGGCCCCACAAAATCCATCCCCCATTTATAAAAAGGGGTGACTATTACCTGCGGATATAGTGGCATTTCATCTGACTTAGTTGGTCTTCCCATACGCTGGCATCTGTCACACTTCCTTGTATAGGCCACATCGTCCTTGTGTAATGTTGGCCAGTAATACCCTGTTGTAAGAACTTCCATTGATGTTCTTTTTGCTGCAAAATGCCCCCCACATGGTTCATCATGAAATCTCATCTTTTCTTACACATCTTCGCATTACTTGATCAGGTCCAGTATACAACAGACAATTGGCAATCTAGGTAAAGTTGAAACTTTTCTCTATCAATAACTTCTTTTCTTTTGGGGAAAAATGAGCTGGTATTCTATTTGTTGCCAGATAATTAGCAATGGCTGCATACCAGGGTGTATGTGCAGCAATGGAAAACAAGTGTTCATCTAGGAATCTATCATCAATGACCTCATGTTTCTCAGATGCAGTTGATTGAAGTCTTAATAAAAAGTCAGCTACAACATTAGCTCTTCCTGGTTTGTCAATGATTGTGATATCAAATTCTTGTAACAACAAGAGCCATCGTGCCAATCTACCAGAAATGGCAGGTTTGTTCATCAAGTACTTGATTGCTGCATGGTCAGTGTGGATGAATATCTGATAACTTGTGACATAATGCCTAAATTTATTCAAAGCATACACTACTGCAAACAATTCCTTTTCTGTAACAGTATAGTTGAGCTCAGGACCTTGAAGGTTTTTGCTGATAAAGTAGATAGCATGCTCAATTGAATTTTCTTTTTGACTTAAAACTGCTCCTATACCAAAATCATATGCATCAGCATGTATGTGAAAAGGCAGGTTCCATTTTGGACCTTGAAGAACAGGGGCTTTAGTAAGCAAGTCCTTTAGCTACAGGAAAGATTTTTCACAGGCCTCGGTCCACTCAAATTGGGAATCTTTTGTTAACAAAGCATAAAGTGGACTGGCAATTTTACTAAAGTCTTTTATAAACCTTCTATAATACCCTGCATGACCAAGAAAACTTCTAACATCTTTTTTTTTGCAGGAGTTTGTAAATTCTGAATAACTTCAATTTTAGCAGGGTCAACCTGAATTCCATTCTTTGAAATATGATGACCTAAAACAATACCTTCTTCCATCATTAGAAAGCACTTTTCACTATTTAGAGACAAATTTTGCTCTCTGCACCTTTTTAATACTTTTTTTAAATTCACCAGTGCTTCTTCAAATGTGACTCTATATGTAGTGAAATCATCCATATAAATCTCCATACATTCATGAGATATATCAGCAAATATACTAATTACTGCTCTCTGAAATGTTGCTAGTGCATTACATAAGCCAAAAGGCAAGACCGAATAAGAAAATGTCCCCCATGGACAGGTAAAAGTGGTCTTTTCTTGATCTTCAGGGGCAATTTTTATCTGATTATACTCGTTGTAACCATCTAAGAAGGAAAAATATCTTTTACCAGACAGTGAATCTAGTACTTCGTCTACAAAAGGTAATGGAAAGTGATCTTTTTTAGTGGCATTGTTCAACTCTCTGTAATCTACACATAATCTCCATTTTCCTCCTTTCTTAGGGACAATGACTAATGGAGAAACCCATTGGCTGTCAGAAATTGGGTAATTAAAACCAGCATCAAGCAACTTTTGAAGTTCATTTTTCACTATTTCTCTAAGTGTTGGATTTACTCTTCTCTGAGGTTGTCTAACTGGTAAACAATCTTCTTTGATATATATCCTATGAGTACAAACTTGAGGATCTATTCCTTGCATGTCCCCATATTCCCATGCAAAAGCTTTATACTGTTCTTGTAGCATTTTTAATAAGTCAGCCTCTTGAGACTGTGACAACTTGCTATTAACATTCAAACAATGATCTGGAGATAATTCTATCTGCTTAATGAGATTACTCATAGAATTAACAGGTAATATTTATACCTCTTGTGGAAGCAAGTTATGAAAAATTGTTGGAAGTTTAGGCAATGAACTCTCAGAATCTAGCTGCTCTAGGAAACATTGATGCTGACTGCCACTTGGATTAGATAAACTATTTGCATCAAGATTGAATTACAGAATTTGAAAAAGAAAAGCATCTTCACTTTGAAGTTGAGAGAATGGATCATTTTGAAGCATCATTAATTGAGCCAAAGAATTGGCTTCTTCAGTTTCTTCTCCCACATCTGGCCAAACAGGTTGGGACAAATCTGCTTGAGGTTTAGCAGGTGGATACAAAGCCAATTTCTTTGTGGACTGCCCATCAGAAATGGTCATATCTCTAGAACGACATCCTATAAAAGCATCAGCAGTTGCTAACCACGGCCTACCAAGAATAACTCGATACCCTCCTAAAGTTGCCTTAACTGATAATATTGTAAAATCAGCAGGATACTCCCAAGATTCAAGAATGACAATTACATCTTCTACCATCCCATCAGGTTTGACTGTGGAGCTGTCTGCAAGCTGCAGAACTGTGGGTGTAGACCTAATATTTGAAATATTCAAGGAGTCCATAGAATGCTTTGTCATCACATTAATGGCAGCTCCTAAATCAATCAAAATATTTTTTACAACTTGGCCATTTATATGTATCTGTACTATAGGGCTTCCAGGGTCAATATACTTTGGAATGACTACATTTCCCAATATTATATCATCCAATTTCCCTAAGACATGAATTATTTGGGGGTCCTTTTTCTTTCGTCCAGGCTTCTTCAAACATGCTTCTTTAATAGCTTTTCCAAAAATGGGAACATCTTTAATAGCCTAAAACAAAGGAATTTGAATTTGCACATTTTTGAGCTGATCTAGAATGTCAAAAGTGGGTTCTTCCATGAGTTTAGATTCAGTACTTTGCAACCTCTGAGGAAAAGGTGGTTTATCTTGTTTCTGCAAAACAGGTTCCGTAGAAACTCTATCGGGTATAGGCATATGCTCAGTGGAAACATCAGGTGCATTAGATTCTTCAAGGGGTGAATCAGATATTTCTGTAATCAGAGGTGGTTTGGGAGCAGGTAAAGTAGTTCCAGACCTCAGATGGATGTCATTAACATTTAAGGCATAAGCTTGATATTGGTTGGCTTCAGAAATATACACAGGCTGTTGAGGCTGCTGCTGTTACTTATTATTGGGATTAGGCAACGGCTGGGCAGGCATAGGCATTTGCTTTGGAGGTGCAGGATTTGTGGTAGTTGCTACAGGAGGCGGCATAAGGGCCTGTTGTTGTGGCTGTGGAGGCTGCAGGAACCCAGGAGACTGGTTTTGCCATTGTTGAGGACCTCTCCATTGAGGATTTTGTTGCCAATTTCTTGAAGGTGGGGTCCATTGACCTTGTGGCTGCTGCCAACCTCCTTGAGGAGATTACCACTGTGGGGTTTGATAATTAGGCCAACTTGGTTGAGGCGGATTCCATGGTGGTGGTGGTCCATATGCTTGTTGCCATTGGTTATTATAGCCAGAATAGGAATTACCAAAAGTTAAAGGGTCTTGAGACATACCTTGCCTTTGGGCCCATGGTCTCCTTTGTGCAACAAAGAACACTTGATCATCATCACCTTCTACTGGTTTGAAATCAATAGGCAGTTGTCTGGCTTCCAGATTAGCCACCATCTTGCATCTGCAATCATGCTTCTTTTATCTACAGTATGGACAGAACTCAGCCAAAGCTACCTCAGCGTCTGCATATTTTTTTCGAGCTTGCATAGTGTCCAATTGTGTAGCCATATTATTAATGATGTCCTGCTTGAAATCAGATAGCAGATTTATGATCTCCATCCGGGAAACTCCACCAGAAGAAGACTTCCCCATTGAAGCATGATGACTTCGACCTTTCTTAACTATTGCTCGAGAGTAGTTAAAACATATCTTATGTATATCATCCCAAGGTAGTTGAGTTATATCACCTCCTCCCATTAGGTCTAGGGCATCAATATAGGCATCACTGATTCCCCTTAGAAAAAATAGTTTTTGAGAGTCCTCGTTAAGAGTATGGTTTGAGTTTCTTTTTAATGAAAACAAAAACCTTGAAATATAATCTTCCAGACTTTCATCCTCCTTCTGCTGAATTTGGAATATGTCATCACCTTTGCTGGCACTCTTACAATATTTCTTATACTTTTCAAGGAATTTCGTCTACATGGCTGCCCAACTATTTACAACGGCTCTTCCCAGACTCATGAACCATCTGAGAGCTCCCTCCTTCAAAGTGGAAGGAAATAGCTTTAGTTTATGAGTGTCTGTGTTGTAGTCATAACTGCGACAAAGGACATCAAATTCAAACAGAAAGGTTTCTGGGTCTTTTGTGACCAGGCCATAAAACTTTGGAAGTAAGGAAGAGGGTATGTTTTTAAGATTGTCAGTATCTTGTTGGAGAACAATGAGAAACTCAAATGCAGGAGGTGGATTATTAGGTGGATTATTTTCCATGTCTGGGTGCTAGAATAGCAGAGCAAATGGATTTTCCTCAGGTTCGTTATCAGCTAGGTCAAATGGTAGTTCAATAACCAGATTTTCAAGGAGGAACCTTCCTAATGCGTCTCTTCTTCTTCTATGCATGCAATACGGTGAGTAATGGCTTGAAAGATTTTGAAATTTTTTGACTAACAGACTAAACTAATGCTGAAAATGACTTTGTCAGACTCCTAGTTAGATGCCATCCCCGGCAACGGCTCCAAAAATGGCTCGCACTCACAAAAAGATATGAATATCACAGTAAAACTTTCCTGGGAATTGGACATTCTGACAGGTGACTAATATCTCTCTGTGGACGTTCATTTACTTATCAAACCAGGGGACGTAGAATTTAAATGGTGCAGCAAAATATATGCACTAGGAATTTGCTTTGGTCAAATTTTTAGCAAAAATACATACTAGAAAGAAATTCTATCTAAGCTATAGAATGGTAATACAGAATTCTTTAACTCAACTATGCTTGATTAAAATAGAAACTGTAACAACTACGACTGAAGCACAAACCATGAACTGGCCTTATGCTACAGGAACAGTCACAGGGATGGACTCTCTATGCTGCAGGAGCAGTGTAAGACTGAGTTTGCATAAAAACTTCAAAAGATGAAAGCTAATTGGATATCAGCAGAAAAGAACATCTAACTAATTAACTATAGATACTTACTAAGTGGGCCCCCTTAGCAAGCATCTACTGATTACACAGATGCTGAACTCAGAACTTCATCGATCTTTATTCATGAAAACAGAATGAAATACATTGTTTTGTTGATGTGAAAACTAACAATGAACTCTGCTTTTGGTCAAACAGATTTTTTCTTTCATTATCATACTAATTCTTACATGATACTTGCTACTTTGTTTCTATCTTACCCTAAAAATCATCTATTACTCATTCTATTCATCCTCTTCTTCTCTCTCACGCAGGAGGAGTATCTTATTTTTAAAACAGAAGAACAACTAACTAACTAACTAACTTCATCAAAGAAAGACGTGGAAGTAAAGTGTATCCCTGAATCAAGGAACAAACTTCATAAATGAATTTATGTGTTCAACCTGATTTAGAGAGAATCTAGCGCTCCACTCTTTCCAGATTGACTTATCATTAAAAATCTTTCCAAATCAGTTTCGGTCAAAGAGTCTTCGCCGGAGCTTCCTCAAAGTCGTGCAGGAAATGGACTTGACTGCAAGGCCAAGATCGGTTGCGCTTGAATCGATCATTCTTCAACAACCTGCGAAACAAAAGGTAACAGACGCGTAAGAAAAGACATTCGGCACATACACGATATCTATTCATTAATCACACATTTTAAATCTACTTCACCATTCAAAAATTGTATATGATATACCAGCCATTTTCGGGAGTCAACAGGGCAATAAATGCAATCAAGTCAACACAATAGGCTGGAGGAATATAAAAGTGTCTTGCTATAGGATATCCCCATAAAAGGTTTCAACAAAGTTTAAACAGCCGTGAAATAGCAAAAATAAAGTCATTTAAAAATTTATCATAACATCAAATTATGAGCATATTTTAGGCTCATCAATATATACTTTGGAGGAAAAGGCTTTCTCAACACTTTCTCCAAAATAATCTTTTAGTCTTTCTTCATGTGACATCAAAGATCCAATGAGATGATCGAATTGAAGGGTTGTCAAATCCTTGCTTTCTTCCATGATTATGGCGACATGATTCCATCTTGGTGTGAGAGACCTCAACACCTTTTTTATCACAACCTCATTATTCACAATTTCTCCAAGTGTAGCCATCTTATTGACCACATATTTTACTCTGACACAAAATTCACTTACACTTTCTGCTTCTTGCATCTTTAAATTCTCAAATTCTCTCTTCAATGTCTGTAACTTGACAATTTGGACTTGGTCACTACCTTGGTAAGCTTCTTTTATAGTCTTCTAGGAATCTTTAGCTATCTTTGCACCTGCAATTCTTGGAAATAGACTCTTATCTAGAGCTATTTGAATATGAAACAATGCCTGATAATTCTTCTTCTTAGCCTCCTTCCTAGCTATTCTTTCATTGGCTGTGAGGGTATTCCAATCAGCTGGTTCCTGGTAACCTGATTCAATAATCTCCCACAGATCTTTTCCTATCAAAAAAGTCATCATTTTTATGCACCAATAATCATATTCATTTCCATCAAATTCTGGAATGGGCAAGCTGTTAGAATTCGACATAATAATCTTTGGTGAAATTCTAGCTACTAGATCTTAAACCCAAAAGAAATACCTGCTTTGATACCAAATGTAGAATCTAAAACAGAGCCTTATTCCTAATCAGAAGATTATAAAAGATAACAGCAGAAAAAGAAACCAGAAAAATTAACAAAGCATACAAAAATGCATAGTTCTATATTTTGCAGACTATTAAATTGTATCTTTATTGATGCTTATATATAAAAAATAATTACACTACTGCGTAGAATGTAGTGTCTATAAACAGCTTGAAGAACTCAGCTACAACTAAAGATCTATCCATGCAAAATACATGCATTACTCTATGGGTCCAATTTGGCAGTGAAAGCCAAGTTATTAACAGTTGTCAAATATGAAACTAATCTTAACTGGTTGATTAAATATGCAGCATGCAAAACTATTACAATACTGAAACTGGAAATTATGCATGTTTCAAAGTTGGTAGAACTGAGAAACAACTGATTGTCTAGCATCAGTTATCAACAGGATCTTAGTTTCATCTTCCATCGTCTCCTTTACAGACTCACTGCCTCTCTATACCTATTTATACCACTATGTTTCTTTGCTTCTGCAATTCAATGGGTGGAAGTTGTGTGTGGGAATTTTGTAAAATAGAATACAGTATTAACCTCATTTCCAGTTATGAGTATTGAAATTAACCACAGGAATGGTGGGCAGTGGGAAGGCAGGACATGGCTATGCCTTCTAATCCTTCATCCCGCAACATTCCCAATGCGACTTTTGAATACAGAGCAAAGCAATTTTCACCCATGAATATTCCCCTACTTCTCTTCTACTTACTCTCTGTTGTATTAGTATTCTTAATTTAAGAAAGCAGGTGAACATTTATTTTTCTTTTTTATAGTGAAGATGGTTTTAAATATGTTTTTTTTAACCTTTCTGTGCAACCCACTAATGCTGTTTAAGTTTTATGAAGTGGGTTTGTGTGGTTTTGTAGATTCTTGGTCTAGCGTCTTGAATTTCTTTTTATAGATTTGGCATTGTTTTATTCGAGGATTTTTTCGTCCTTTAAGGTGTTTGTTGTTGTTTTATTCTAAGGATTTTTTTCCCAACTTTGCTCCTCGTGTGTAAGCTTGTTTGCAGGCATTGAGGTGACTTTACTATGTTTTCACATCTTTGTGAGGCATTGGTTCAAACAACTCATGTGCCTTCTCTATGCTTCCACATTTTGCATACATATCTACCAAGGTGCTTTCAACTATGACATCTGACAAACATCCACTTTCAATTATGCCTTGATGGATATCCATATGCTGCTCTAAAGATCCCATTTTGGCACAAGCTAGGAGACACTGGCAAAGGTAGTACATTTTGGCTTTGCACCTGCCAATTGTGTTTGTTTACAAGCTTCCAACGCCTTTTCAGCAAACCCGTTTTCTGCATATCCTACAACCATATTTAGAGAGCAAATAATATCTAAATTTTGAGAATTACATATCCCCATCTGTCTTGATGCTTCATATAAACCATTTAATTGTGTTGCCCCGAAAAATGACTATGTAATAAAATACGTTTACAATTAGAATTATTGACATTTTCCTTAGAACTGGTGAGATTCATTTTTTTCACATAGATTGTCTTCTTTCATGCCCTATTTATGGTTTGGGAAAGTAGTTGTCCACTCAGATTCATCAGTTTTTTGACTAACATGAGAGGACAGAGATATTCTTAAACCAGGTGGCTAGTGTGGGCCCATTCCTTTTGCCGACCATTTCCATTTACACAATAGTTGCCATTAATTATTCAAGATTCAAGTAGGAACACTATTCCTACCTATAAGCATAGCGGATACCCATAAGCATTGTTAACTTTACTCTCGTATATCTTCATATGCATATTTGGTCTGAATAGTTGCTTATCTGGATACATGTTAAAAATATTTCAAATGAGTTCTATACAAACACACAAACACTGATGGAGCTACATACAACCCTCATTTTAGGGTGCCTACACAATTGAAATGTGTCATACAAAAGCCTTACGATATATAGTTAATCTGAGAATTTCTCTTGTTATGATTTAGCAAAGCAAAAGTTTTTGCACATATTTTTATTTACCCAAAGTTTCAGAAGGACTTGAGTCATTTTATTGTTTTATTTTGTTTGAAATTTCTGATTGATCAATCTAATCATTAATGTTGAGCAAATGCAATGATCTGACATCCTTCTTAGATGGAAACAAAAAACTAAAGAAACTGACAACACCAAGCTAGACTTATTGGAAGCTCTACGACGTTCATAGACACGGGCTAGAGAGGCAGAGAAAAAAGATGAACTTGTCATTTTGGAGAATGAAAAACTTTTTAAAATACGTTCTAGATATTTGAATATCTTTCTTTTGTTAGAGATATTTAATCTCAACTATTCCCTTCAAGTAAGGATGCGTTCCTGCTTTTAAGGAAATTTAAGAAGAATGCTTTTTAAAATAGATTTGGATTAATGTGCAATAATTAGCTATTTACTCTCACACACTTTGTGGGTAGTAACAAATAATAATATTTTATTCTCCTTAGCTATCCACCATAGTTTTGATTTTAATTCCTTTTTGGAGTCATTTTGCTTATTGCATGAAGAAGGAAAGAGAGCAACACAACTTTGCATCTGTGAACATAGTGTAAAGAAGAACAAGGCATCAAAGCTCTCCATATTACTGAATATATATAAATCTGATTGTGTTTATTTTGTGTTGTCTCAATTGTGTGTGTTCCCAGCAACTCTTAATTGCATTAGAATGTGTTTAGTTTACTGTTGTGTATGATCTTTTTGCTGCTCTTTTTTTTATCTATTACTCTATCCCTTGGCCCACATCTAGTATCAGAGCCACTGGTTCAAACTTATTTCTGGTCTACACTTATTTTTTGTTTAACATCCATCAATGGCTTCCACAAGCTCCATGTCTTGTGCTTACTTTTCTAGCCTACAAACCCCTCTTTTCAGAGGAAAAAATTATTAATATTGGTCATTGACCATGAAAGCCCTGTTTAGATTTCAGGATGTTTGGGAAATTGTAGAAAATGGTTATGCAGAACCAGCAGATCAAGAAGCTTATAATACTCTCACATAGCAGAGAAAGATCTTTTGAAAGATCAGAGAAAGAAGGATGGAAAGTCCATTTTCTGCATTCATCAAGCAATGCATGAAAGCATATTTCCAAGAGTTTCAACAACAATGCAAGCAAAGGAGGCATGGGTCACACTACAAACAACCTATCAAGGTAAGGACAAAGCTAAAGCTGCACAACTCTAAATACTTAAAAGAGAATTTTAAAATATAAGTATGAAAGATTTAGAATCTATGGAGTTGTTTTTTACTCATGTTGTTGGGCTAGTAAATCAGATAAAATCTCATGGGGAAACATTAGAAGAGATAAGGATAGTTGAGAAAATGTTAAGGGTTTTGCCTACTAAGTTTGATCCTTTAGTTATTGCTATAGAGGAAACTAAGGATTTAACCCAGCTGACAATGGATGAATTGCATGCATCTTTGATAAATCATGAATATAGGCTTAACAGATCACACACCTCTATTGAGAATGCTTTCTCATCTTAGGCTTCAATAAGCCATGGAAAATGTAGAGGTAGGTTCACACCTAGGGGTAGAGGAAGAAATTCATTTAGAGGATGTAGCAGTAGTCCTACAAACCAAGGTGGAAGACAACATAACAATGAACACTTTCAAAGTCATTCAAGTGGTCAAAGACAAGATAAGTCACATATTCAATGTCATTATTGCTAAAATTATGGTCATTACTCCTTTGAGTGCAGGAAGAAACAACATGACCAAGGAAAACAAAATCAAAATCCCCTAGAAAATTCTACAAAAACTATGTTTATTGCATGTGCAAAGATTGTTGAAGCAATTTCTACAAAATCACTAGTTGAATGCAATATGGTTCAAGACAGTCCAAATGATATTTGGTATTTAGATTCTGGCTATAGCAATCATATGTCTAGAAATTTAGAATTATTTTCAAGCTTGGATAAATCAGTCACTTTAAATGTTACTCTTGGGAACAATAATCAAGTGAATGTTATGGGAAAATGCACTATTGACATTCTAACCTAAAAGGGGAAGCAAAAAATTATTTAAGATGTTTTTTATGTTGCTGGTCTGAAGCACAATCTGATGAGTATTGGTCAATTAGTACAGAAAGGATACAAAATTTACATGAAAAATAATGCATGTGTTATTCTTGATAAATATCCAAGTACCCAGCTAATAGCAAAGGTATAAATAACAAAAAATTGAATATTCACATTGAGGTTGAAACCTGACATCAAAAGAAACGCAGCTAAAGCTTATCATATGGTAGAAAACACACAAGTTGGAACAACATTAAAGGATGAAAGTTCTCAAGACACCTCTCAAGGTTGCTCCAGAAGGCTGCTCTAGAAGCATACAAAGTTGCAAAGTTGCTCAGAAGGTTGCTCCAGAAAGGCATAAATTGAAACCAAACATGAACAAAATGGTAATATAACTGTTCAAACAGCTTTTTAGTCAGTGGTAAAGAATGAATCTTGGTTGTGGCATTTGAGATTTGGTCATTTAAACTTTGGAGGTCTGAATTTGTTGCATAGAAATAATATGGTTAAGGGGCTGCCATTGATTCAAAAACTAGAAATAGTATGTGAAGCATGCATTTTGGGTAAACAACATAGAGAAACATTTCCTGTTGGAAAATTAGAAAGAGCATGTAAACCACTTGAGATTGTTCACTCTGATATATGTGAACCAATGAAAACTCCTTCCATTGGAGGGTGCACATATTTTCTGACTTTTGTTGATGATTATATAAGAAAAACACGTGTCTATTTTTTGAGGCATAAATCTAATGCATTTGGAGTCTTTCAGCAGTTCAAGGCTCTTGTAGAGTAGCAAAATGGTTACTACATCAATATATTAAGCATTGATAGAGGCGGTGAGTATAGTTCTAATGATTTTCTAAATTATTGCAGCCAACATGGTATTCACAAACAATTCATAGCATGTTACATACCTCAACAAAATGGTGTGGCTGAAAGAGGAAATCAAACTATGATGGATATGGCAAGAAGTATGTTGAAATCAATGCATTTACCAAATGAATATTGGGCTGAAGTAGTAGCAACTGCTGTTTATATTTTAAATAGATGTCCAACTACAAGTGTTAGAAATGTGATTCCTCAAGAGGCTTGGAGTGGTAGAAACCACAATGTTGCTCACTTCAAAGTTTTTGGATAAATTGCATATGCTCATGTGCCTAAAGATCTGAGAAGAAAAATGGATAACAGAGGTGAGAAATGTATTTTTGTTGGGTATTTAGAAGATACAAAAGCTTATAAGTTGTTTAATCCAATTACAAGAAAACTTATAATCAACATAGTTGTTGAATTCGTAGAGAATGAAGCATGGGATGGAAGTGTAGAAAAAATAATAAGTGTAGCAGTAGTTGATCCACATGATTATATGAATGATTAAGTGATAGAACAACAAGGTATTCCTTAAGCAATACCTCCTCCCACTCCCAAACATGCAACACAAGTTGTAGCACAAGCTACACCTCATTCTACAACAAGACTTTCAAGAAATCATAATTTTACACCTACACAACAAACTCCACAAAGAACATCAGCCATAATACCATCTAAAAGTCCATCAAACTTAGTTGATAGAAGCATCTCATCGGATCCTACATTGGCAATCTTATTGCTGAAAAAAAAGAGTTTAAGAGACATATATGAAGCTGATTTTAGTGCTGACAAATCAAATTCATTTTCTGTTTTTACTTTATTTTCAAAAGTTGCTGATCCAATGTTCTTTAATGAAGCAATTAAGGATGAATCATGGGCTGAAGCTATAAATGAAGAGATTGGAACCATTGAAAAGAACAATACTTGTGAGTTGGTGGATCGTTCTCAAGGAAAGGATGTAATAAGTGTAAAGTGAAATTATAAAACAAAGTATGGAATGGATGGAAATGTGTTGAAGCATAAGGAAAGGTTGGTTGCTAGAGGTTTCACTCAGCAATTTGGTATTGACTACACTGAAATATTTGCACCTATAGCTCACCTGGATATGGTAAGAAGTGTTTTGGCCATTGTAGCTCAAAAGAAGTGGTGTGTTTTTCAAATAGATGTAAAATTTACATTTTTAAATGGTTTCATTGAAGAGAAAGTTTATGTTGAGCAACCAGAAGGATATGAAATTGTAGGTCATGAGGGAAAAGTATACAAACTAAAAAAGGTGCTTTATGGACTCAAGCAAGCTCCTAAAGCATGGTATAATAGAATTGATTCTTATTTAATTAAGAATGGTTTTAGTAGGTGCAGTAAGCCAAATTTATATATAAAGATGAATGAAGAAGGTAAAATGTTGATTGTTTGTCTTTATGTAGATGATTTGATCTTTATAGTAGACCTTTCTATAAATCTCTTTAAGGAAACTATGATGAAAGAGTTTGAGATGACTGATCTGGGTCTGATGAAATAGTTTTTGGGAATAGAAGTTAAGCAATCAGTAGATGTTATTTTTATTTCTCAATCAAAATATGCAAGTGATGTGTTGGAAAGATTTAATATGCTAAATTGCAAATCAACTCTTACACCAGTTGTGATAGGATTCAAGTTAAGCAAGGAAGATGATGGTTCATTAGTTGATCCTAAACTGTTTAAAAGGATGGTTGGTAGTCTCATGTACTTGATTACCACAAGACCTGACATCATGTATGGTGTAAGTCTTATCTCAAGGTTCATGGAGTCTCCAAAAGACTCTCATTGGCAAGTTGGAAAAAGGATATTGAGGTATGTATGTGGAACTAAGAACTATGGAATTTTATATTCAGTTGTAGATGATTTCAAACTCATTGGATACATGGACAACGATTGTGTTGGCAGCATAGATGATAGAAAAAGTACTTTTGGTTATGCCTTTAATTTTGGATTAGGTGTTGTATCATGGGCTTCAAAGAAACAACCCATTGTCACACTTTCTTCAGCAGAAGCGGAGTATGTTGCAACCACAATAGCATCATGTCAAGCCGTATGGATGAGAAGAATGTTAGTTGAGTTGATGCATAAACAAGATGAAGCAACAATGATTTACTGTGATAATAACTTAGCCATTGCATTGTCTAAAAAACATATTTTTCATAAAAGAAGCAAGCACATAGACACTAGATTTCATTTTATAAGAGAGTTAGTGAATAACAAAGAAATATGTTTGGAGTTCTATAGATCAAAAGATCAATTTGCTGATATTTTCACTAAACCATTGGCAAGAGATGCATTTGAATATTTGAGAAGTTGTTTGGCTGTTTGTGTTGAAGATGAATGCTCCAGAAATTTATATGCTAGTGTGGATGCTCCAGAACTTTTTGAACATAATTCAGGAACAAAATGAAGATGCTCCAAAACTTGAAGGAAGACTGAAGATGAATGCGCTGAAACTTTTTGAGAAGTATATTGGGAATCAAGGAAGATGCTCTAAATTTTTTTTGAGCAAAATGTCAGCTAGTTGAGATTAAGGGGGAGTGTTAGAGATATTTAATATCAACTATTCCCTCCAGCTAAGGATGCGTACCTAAGGATGCGTACCTGCTTTTAAGGCAATTTAAGAGGAATGCTTTTTGAAATAGATTTGGATTAATGCGCATTAATTGGCTATTTACTCTCACACACTTTATGGGTAGTAAAAAATAATAATGTTTTATTCTCCTTAGCTATCCACCATAGTTTTGATTTTAATTCCTTTTTGTAGTCATTTTGCTTATTGCATGAAGAAGGAAAGAGAGCAACACAACTCTGCATTTGTGAACATAGTGTAAAGAAGAATAGGGCATCGAAGCTCTCCATATTACTGAATATATATAAATCCGATTGTGTCTATTTTGTGTTGTGTCTCAATTGTGTGTGTTCCTAGTAGCTCTTAATTGCATTAGAATGTGTTTAGTTTACTATTGTGTATGATCTTTTTGCTACTCTATTTTTTTATCTATTCTTATGCCCCTTGGCCCACATCTATGTGAATTCTATAGCTAGCCTATGATACTCATTTTGTTTGTCTTTATCTAATATGGAAGAAATAAGGAAAAATTATTCAAAAGCAACATCAGAGAAATGAATAAATGTAACTTTTCTATTAAAAATTAAAAACACTATTCAACTCTTCAATAATAATGAAATGAATGAATGTAACTTTTCTATTAAAAATTAAAAACACTATTCAACTCTTCAATAATAATCAACACGTTTTCCACATATTAAAGATTGTAGAGATAGTGATGGGTGTTTATGCCTCCAAAATAAGATTGCAGAGACAAAGACTATAATTAACACCACCAAACACCCAATAGAAAGTCCCATCATTGGACTTTCAATTTTGTGGCTGTAGTTGTAGCCATCCTCTTGTCAACAATCCCGCTCATAATATTGTTCCCCATCCTGCATTTCGCCTTGCTCGCTAGACCGTCTCTGTGTGCAGAGAAAAGAGGAGGTAACATCTAAGAAAACAACTACATGGCCTGCTCACTGTGGCCATTCTAAACATAGCATGCAATCATTGCATTCCATGAGCTCACATTCCTTTGAGTCATTTCAGTCAAACATTACGGGTCATACCATGAACCCAATACACTTGAGGCTAATTGGCACTTTGTGACAAAAATAGGTCATGTTGGTCCCTTTGTCTTCAATTGTGCTATTCTATCCATTTAAATCAATTAATGCCTTGTTTCTATTTATGCACGGATTTATAGTGCTTGTAGTACCCCTCTACTTTTGGCCTTCATGACAATTGAGTAAGTTGTTTGGATGAATTGTATGTCACATTTGGTTGGTTAGTTTACGTTGATTAATGAATTTTGAATTATAGGATAAAGTAAATATTAGGATTAGCCTTGGGTAATCAATTTAAATTAATTTACAAAGTAACTTAATTAATTAAGAATTAAAATAATAATTAAAAGTATTATGAAAAGATATTATATGTATTTTAATTATTAATTATTATTTTTAAACGGTGAGATTAAATGTTTAACAATAATGAAATAAATAAAGATTAAAAAATAAATTATTATTATTAATTTTAATTAATTACGGAGAGGGATATAACTTTTATAAAATAAGATTAATTATTAAATAGACTAAGGTTATGAAATTTGATGAAGGTGGTTGTTAATTAAATTACTTTGTTGAAAAGTAAATGTTTTATTAAACTGTATGGTTGTTAAGTAAGTCTCATTTGCTTGAAATCTTCAAAAGCCTTTTCATCAAAGGCAGTTGGGCTTTCCAGGAAACCACATCTCGGTAAGATATTCTGTCAACAGTGGATCCGTGGGATCTACCTTTCTGAGATATGAAAGGAATGTCCACTGGAATTTTCCAGGGAGAATATCTGGTAGAAATTCGCCTACGTTCTGGTGGATGTTCATACTCTGTTCAAAAGCTTCCATTTTGGCACAAGTAGAGGGGTGTTGGCAGAAGTGGTGGAACCTGACTTAATGCCTGAGAAATGCACCTGCGGGATAAAATTTGTGCAAAACCTTGACGTAATTCATTGGCCACAATTTCATTGAGTTGTTTTATTTTGATTTGGAATGGGTACCAGCCAGATGATTTTCCTTGCTAATTCATGGTTGGATACTTTTACAATATATATAACATTCACTTACTGGAGTATCTTAGAATTCGATTGGTATTTTCAACAGTCTCAACTAGTACCGTTATAGGGGTGCATTTTGTTATTTGATATTCACAATGAATAAAAGTGCAGGAGTAGATTTTTTTTTTAAAATGGGAAAATGTGTGGAAACCAGATTTTAGATTCGATACAAATCCTTAACAATCTTCTTTGAACCTTTAATCTCGCCCTTCAAGTCATAACGTCAGTATTCTGTCTCTGGACATCTGATTTATTGCGCCTTGTTATAGAGCGACCTTATTTTTCCCGTTGTTTCATTTAGCATCGCCAATATCCACCACAAGAATATTGTAGCCGCCTGAAATGAAGGAAACGGTTCACATCCCTCTGAACAATTTCTCTTGCAACAAATTAGGAGATGAATATAGTTACTACGTGGCAATCTGAACTTGCTGGGAGGTGCCTTGTCTATGCGTCCACATGTTTGAATACATAACCACCTGGGCACTCTTCCGCTTTTGGTTTTGACTCCTCCAGACTCTTTCTAGCTGGTAATGACCTTTCACTTCTCCTATTTGGCAAATTTGCAATCTAAAAATAAGGTTTTTGGCGGTAGTTTTAGAGTATGTTTATAAAAATTAACCTTAAGAGGTTTTCCAGATTAGAGCAAGCTCTTCAAAAAACATCAGAGATGGTGCAGGCTTTAACTGCAGAGCAGTTTTCTCTAGAAAATTGAGACCGTTTAGCGAGTATCGAGGTTTGCCGATCTGGGGTCCCCACTTATTTGGTAAATAAAAAAATAAAAAAATAAAAATTTCTGAGCCATAATTTTTGTGTTCGTCAGTGAATAATCACAATCATAATAAATGGTTTCTTATGCAATCCTCATTTGGAGTGAAAGCTTTCGATGGAAAGGAAAACTAAAAATTCTGGCCAAGATCCTATTAATGAGCACATTTTGGTTTTACCATACGGTTAATATTAAAAGAAAAGTTTCTATTATAGGAATATCAATATTGATACTAGGAATATTAATATTGGAACTTAAAGATATCAATTGGAAAAAGTTAAATAAAGACATCAATTGGAAAATTGCGTGAGTATTGAAATGAACGTTTAGATTAGTAGAAGTGCATGGTAGTAATCTTGCTGTGGTCACCACAGTTAACTTTTAATTTACAATTGTCACTGAAGAAATAATGTGTCAGTCAACAAGAATTGTAACAATTAACTTTGCATAGTTCTTGGTGCTCAGGCTGAAACTTGACTTAAACTGTCAATTTAACCCAAACTGCATGCTCCAAAAACTCTTATATAAACGTGACACATTTTAATGGTTTCGTTTTAAATTTATTTTCTATCACCAATTCATAGTAAACAAAATTTATGTTAAACGTGGTTAACTCAACTTTACCTATAGCTGAATGCTTGCATCTGATTGCTTATTATGAGAAAATAAAAATAAAAATGAGACGTCCAAGTTCATTCCTGCTTAGTAAATTAACTCTTGAGATATTTACGGGTGCTTAGGGAATTTCAGAAGATTACAACTAGTGCTTGCACCTCAACAAGGTGCAATGGTTACGCTGATAGTAAGATATAGTTCGGCAATTTATTGAAGGGCAAGGGGTAAAAATCGAAAGAAAATGTAAATTTGAATTTACAAAATGTATACACTTGAATAAAATATTCCCCACAAATATAATGCATGCATTTAATTTTTAATTAACTATAATATAAGTGTAGCTTTATGCATCACTATATACTAAAGTAAAAAGTTGTAAGCATGTCCAATCACCTTATCTAAAGACCGCAATCAAATGGATAGTCAGTAAAGAAATGTGAACACTAAGATGATTTAAATCGTTTTGCATTTCTTCTAGAGTCATCAAACAAGATTATTTAAATCATTTTGCATCTCTTCTAGAAACATCAAACACGTAAGATGATTTAAAATGTTTTGCATCTCTTTTAGAACAAATGGAGATGACAATCTATAAATCAATTTGATTCACTTCAAAAAGGGGACACCTTCCACATAAGAATTAAAGAACCCTTGCAAGTGCTAAAAGTCAATTTTAATAGGACTTTGCGAGGACAAAGACAAATATAGAGATTATACATAGATATAAGTTGGTGGCTCTTGGTGTAAATGTCATATACATAAACTCTAAATTTGATTCTCTTTTACTATAATATAGGGATACTTTCAAGAAATGAAACCAATTCTTATAGATAATTTCAAGAAACATGCTTGTGGCGAGTTCTACAAAAACATTCCAACTTACTAGGTGATGTTGCCAGCTTTATGGGGAAGTCGATAAGAATTTTCACACCATCAACGGTGAAAACTCAATCCATTGATGTGGAAATGAAAAAACATTGTAGATGCGGCAACTTGGCCCTCGATAAGACATCGGTAAGCCAACAAAATTTTAACTGTAAGAAACACGATACTAAGGATGTTAAATACCTAAAAATTACTGTGAATGTGCATATAATGTGCTAGTTTATTCCAAGATTATTTAGGGCCACCAAGATGTGTGACAAATGCCTCATTTTACATCTTGAGACTAGAGAAACTTTACACATTTCCTCTTTCTCCTTCCCTACCTCTATCTCTATCTCTTTATCTTTTCACCTATCTATACCTCTCTATTACCTTCTTTCTCTCTCTTGCCCCCTCTATCTCTATCTCCATATCTCTCCTTCCCCCTCTCTATCTATACCTCATTACATCTACCTCTTATCACTTTCTCTCTCTCACACTCCTCTATCTCTTTCTATCTATATCTCTCTACATATATTTCTCTATCACTATCCCTATACATATTTACCCTTTCCCTCTCCCTCCCTCTTCATTCTCTATCTTATGCACTCCATCTCTCCCTCCATCTCTTCTACTCTATATCTTTATCTATATTTCTCACTTGATCTCCCTTCACTTATCTCTCTCTCTTTCTATCCATATCCTTCTCTACATATATTTCCCTATCTCTTTATCTCTTTTCCTATCCCTCTCTATCTCTCTATATCACCCTCTATTTATATCTCTCCCTCTCCCTCTCCCTCTCCCTCTCTCCCCTCTTCTTCCCTCTCCCTCTTTACATACATCTCCCTCTTCCCCATCTTCTATCTCTCCCTTCTCTACCTATCTCTCTCCCTTTCTCTCCATCCCTATCCCTATCTCTCCCCATATCTCCCTCTCTTGCTCCCTATCTATTCCCTTTCTCTCCTTTTATTGTCAACCAAAACTTAAAAATAACATTTGTGTAGATGCCTCACTTTCCACTTAAAGTGATCAATGACAGATTTTCAAAAATACACAATAGGAGCTCAGCAACAACTAAACCACTTTGCATCTTCAAAATTTTGTAACAGTTCTCTGTAAAACACACGCAAATATATGACCTTAGCAAGAAGACATACAAGGATTGCAAAACCACAAAATTCACCTCAATAGAATAGCTATAATATTATTTAAATTATACACTTGTAAGAACAAAACATGTAAGGATTGCTTTGAAATTTCATTGAAGACATGACATGATTGGAGAAAAATCGAGTAGAGTGAAAAAAAAGGGTGTACATAAACACAATTAGCTATCGTTTTGTTTAATTTTTGCACCAGGCAATAAATTTAATATATATTGCGATTTGACAATATTGTTTACTATGATTTACTTTGCAACTTAAGGCATTCATTTCAATGTCCATGTAGTGATTGGAGAAAAATGAGCTATGCCCAGATTGCAATAAGAATAGACCCCAAAAAAGTACGAATTTATTAGAGAAAATGAGCAACAGGTGAATTGTAATGAAAATTGCATGAGAAACAAACTTGTAAAATGGCCAGTAGGTGAGTGGTGGAGCAACCAAGGTTTGAGTCTTAACTAATCTATCTTTTAGTTCTCGCTGCCACCTTCCAATTGAATACCCCTATTTCTAAACAAAGTATAAATGTAGCCAAGAATAGTTATATAACCGTAAACAAAGTATAAATGTAGTCAAGAACGTTTATGTAATGCATTCTAATGCAAATCTAATGTTTGAGCAAATGAATGTTAAAAACCTCATCCTACTTACACTCTCCCACTTTTCAATGCTTAAAAGAAGATACAACAACTCAAGGCTCTCCATCCAAAACTGAAAATAAAGGGCAACAGAAAGAAACACAAAATCGTTCATAAATTTCACCTAGTTTGAAATATAAGTTTAAATAGCTTATGAACAATATCTAACTATTCACTCAGTGCACCAATTCTCATTCCAGCTCTCATGTAGTCTATGTAAAAAAAGAAGGTAGCACAGTAAGGAATGAGGCCACTTCTGTGGAGGGCTATGCCATTGCATATTGCCCCCATGCCATGCTCACGCACACCAAAACGAAGGTTACGCTTTGCAGGGGTATTCTTCTTGACATCCCCAAACATTTTTAGCAAACTCATGTTAGATGATGCAAGGTCTACACTTCCACCTATAAATCCTAGAAGAACCCTTGCATGTGCATTCAAACATTGCTAGGACAAGTTTCGTGTAGCATCAGCAGGGCTCTCTGGGGTGTATGTCTGAAAATATATGAAAACTCAAAGATTTAAGAATTTCCAATAACTTCTTTGTAACAGACAAATCTAGAACTTGTAACCTGATTGAAACATTTTGTACCAAAAACAACCCATTGTAGCTCAATTTGACAATAATATTCATGATTACTAAAAATAAATATTCTCATAATCTTAGCAGAAGTACCTTCTCCCACCCTTCAGCCAATTTACTAGATATTAGTGTCTTGAACTTTGCAACTCCCTTAGGGTATTTCTTCTCATAATTTGTAAGTTTAGCTATCCACTCTGCTTTTGCAGCCACACCCTTCTCAATGTGCTGACTCCAATGATTGTTTCCATAAAATAGAACACTCTTAAAATAATTGGATGAGATCTCAAGAAAAATAAGTTTGTCTACACTGAAAAAAAATGATACCTCTTAACATCCTCAGGAACATGGAAAGGCTCATAAGGCCAAGCCAAATTCTGTCTGGTTGCCTCAAGTTCCTTTGCACCCAAAGCACTTCCATGTATATTGTAAGAGTTTTCCTTACTTGGGTGATTCAAAACCAATAGTAGTAGTGACCTGGAAAAATAGCAAAGGATAGTCCATTACATAAAAGATTCAGAATTTGTTTCCTCCTCAGAACATTTAGCTCCCAATCTATCATAATTACAGATTACATCAAAGAAATGCACGTGCCACTAATGAATACAAAAATCACACCTTAATTAAAGTCGGTTTGTCCTTTATAGACTTTTCCTCCTCAATAGGAGCATGAATCTCATCATAACAAGTAAATAGTAGAGGATAGTCCATTACGTAAAAGATTTAGAATTTGTTTCCTCCTCAGAACATTTAGCTCCCAATCTATCATAATTACATATTACATCAAAGAAATGCATGTGCCACTGATGAATATAAAATTCACACCTTAATTAAAGTCAATTTGTCCTTGATAAACTTTGCCTCCTCACTAGGAGCATGAATCTCATCATAACCAATATTACCATTCTTAACCCAAATAGTGTGTCATCCCAGACCTTCAAAACAAATTATAACATCTTCTGTAAATGCAATCTTTGAGTCACCATCTATGGATATATGATTATCATCATAGAAAGCAATAAGTTTTCCAAGCCCCCAGTGTCAAGCCAATAAGCATACCTCATTGGTGATCCCTTCCATTTGGCAGTCGTCACCAACAATACAGTATCTAGGAAATTAAAAAAAATATTAAATAACTTTGAATGATGTTGAAGTTATTGCTCTAATTCAGTGAAAAAGAAATAATTGACTCAAAAGAAAGCCTCTAAAACATGAAATGCAAATAAGGATCTTACATATAATGATCAATTATTGTACTGTTTGGTTTATTGTATCTAGCAACCAGATGTTTTTCAGCAACTGCTAAGCCAACCACATTTCAAATTCCTTTACCAACTAGCCCTATGTAGGAGACATTTAAAAGCCATAACAACCATTTTCTACTCTTCAGTAGAGTAAGTTTCAAAAAAGGAAAAGTAAATGTGCATAACAAGGAAATGTGCTTCCCAATCGTCACTTCCACACCAGAGGTCTCAAAATTCTCAGGATGTCCTAGTGTTTTGCTTCCCCACTAACGGAAGCTCTTCAAATCCTCTTACTAAAAGTAACAAGCATATATGCCATCAAACTCAACTATAGGACAAATCACTATTTTTCACTGATTCTAGCTCTTGAATCTTACAAAATCAAATTAAGATGTAATAATGAATTTAGAATTTGCTAAAAGAGCCAAATCCATTAGAGTGGGAAATCAAATCCACTTTTCTCTCACTTTCATTTGATACTCTGTATATGCTAATGTTTAAAAGTCTATACAATTAGTAAAATGCTCTAATAAAATGAGGATTTTTGTTATGAGAATAAAAATCAAACCAAAGAGAAAAAAAACTATATATATAGAAAAAATTAGAAATTTATAACTAAAGAAAAACAAATATGTAAGAAGAAAGAGAAAAATTCAGGGTAGTGAAGCCCTACCACCAAGACATGCCCAAATGGGCAACCTATGGGACTGCTCCTTAGAATTCAAGTGCCATGGAAGATCCAACATGATGGGGTTGATGCCCAACATGGAAGCCCCTGTTCAGAAATTTTGCAAACTCCAGTCTTCACACACCTAGAATAGTAAATCAAAAGAGCAGTTTGAGTTGCTTGTTTATCTACCAAATCAATGACAAGGAAAATCTAGTGATCTTTGTAACACTAGCCTCTACCTCTCTTTCAATGGAAAATGCGACACTAAAACGCTAGACGAGACCCAAGTTTTGAAACCCCCGTTAGGCTTGTCAGAGTTGCAACACTATTGATGAAGAGATGAGAGACATAGCAACTGAATCTAGCCATTAGAGAAAAGCTCCTCTATTGTCCATAAAAATTCCTTTGAATTCCTCCTCTCATCCTACGCCATAAACACTTAACATATACCATGACCCCTGCTAGATTTGACCGTTGGCGTGTAAATGAAGCATGTCACCTGCAATGCTTGCCTGCCCTTCCCCCCTTTCATGTGAAGAGACACAAAGGTTACCGTGCATAGTACATGGGGCCTCTAGAGGAAAGCCAAGGGTCAAGTAATGCTGAGAAATACTGTCCGTGCAATCCCGCCCATTGAAGGTCCATATTTACTGATAGTCCCACTCGAATACTCTTTCTCAGCATCAGACATGAGACTTTTTCGGTCGATTTCCCACCTATAATAGCCTATCAGCTAACTATCGGCTAAAGATCATGTAGTTAATAAGAATGGCACCCCCCTACTCACCCCCATACTTCCATCCACCATCCCACGTGAATGGAGTAAATGGAGTAAGTACCGGCAGAAAACTTCTCGGCATCAGGCAGTTGAGAATTCTGGTGGATTTCACCCATAATAGCCTACAATCCGGTAGGGAGAGGCCTGAAATTTTTTTCGGCATCAAACAGTAAGACTTTTCCGGTGGAAATCCCACCTATAATAGCCTATCGACTAATAAAGTAAAGATAACTAACATTAAAATAAAATATGACAAGAGACGGAGAAATGCTTTATCATGACTCATCTCCACAAAGACTTTTGCAAGAAAATGATGACTTGGATAAGTCAAATGTCAAAATGGCATATGTTCCCCTTCTTATAAAAAAATACTATATAAGTCTAGATTTTTTTAAAGACTTCATATCACGTAATTCTTTTTTTTAAAAGTATTTAGATTTTTTTTTTTTGAAAAGGTAATATAATATATACCTTTAAGTCTAATTTCATTTTAATATGCTTCTTCTTGTTCTTGAAGATTTTTTTTATATGAGAATAAATTAATAAAATATTTAATATTCCTAATATATAGAGAATAAATAATCAATTTAATAAATAATAGGTAACCATAAAATATTAATTTTTATTTTTTTGGGAATTTATTATCATGTTAATGAATTAAAGATTAATGGTCTCGATTTTTGGAGTTAGGTAGATATTAACAATGTTATGATATGGTAATGTAAATGGAATAGATAGGTTTTATTTATGAGTTTATTTTAATGTGACCTGTGCTCAGCGAATGGGTTGTATCTCATATAATAGGATTTCTTTAATTACTTTAAATAAAATAAAATTGATTATTATTCACTCAATCTAGGTATGTTAAAATTTGATTTATTTTCAATTATGTTTAAAATTATATTTATTTGTGGATGCATTTAAATAGTTTTTTTTTCTCAAAAGTATTTAAAACATAAAGGTTTAAATTTATTTCAAATCAGTTTTAATTACAAGACCACTTAAAATTAAATTTATTTACAAATTCTCTAATATTAAATTTAAGAATTATGTTATATTTTTTTAATTAAATTTATTATAGGTTATATTAAGTAATGTTTACTATTGAAGTACATTTAATATTTGAATTATTTTTAGGTACATTTCAAGCAGATTTATTCCTAACACATTTAGATTAGATCTATTTACTAAGTCCCTTCAAATTAGATTTATATACAAGTTATTTAAAGTTAAATTTATTTATAGATTCATTTTCTAATAGATTTGTGGTTTGCATGTATGTTATAGTTCGATTAGATTTAATTGAAGCAGATAAACATGTTACATGTGAATTAGATTTATTATAGGTTATAATTTAAATCTTGATTAATCTAAAGTAAACACAAGTATAGGCTAGGAGTTTTTAATTCAAAAGAAATATGATGTGTTTGCATACTATAGGTTTCATAGTTCTCTTCTATTTATAAGATATTATGAAGGAAATGCATTTAATTATAGTCCACTATTTAATTATTCTTTACATTATCCATCATAAGGATGGATTTATGTTTATATCAATGGAAATTTATAGTTTATCTTGTACATGTTTTAGATAGTTATTATTTATTCTAAATACTCTTTGATATTATGCATGCTAGTGGTTCCATGTTGATTATGTCCTCCTCTTGGTTATTTTGCTATTAAATTAATTTTTATGAATAGTCATGTTTTGGATGAGTTGGGAACCCGTAAATGTTTAAGTCACTCCCTTTTGATAAGTTATGGGTGTAGGTTGTTAGGCTTCCAAAGGAAATGGGAAATCTATTGGGTGTTGCATTTTCTCATGATTAGACCTTTGTGATCTATTGATCGTATTCTTTTATCTTGAGCTCTCGTGGGTGTACCTTGTTTCATGATTTTCCCTGCCTTTGGTTATTACTATGAGTGAGATGGTTCATGCCTCACACGTTTATTCATTTTGTGGATTTTATGATTGGTACACCCTTGTTGTTGTGAGTCTTGTTGCGGAACTATTTGGAAGAGTTTCCTAAACAAGCGATATTGTACTTGTTTGATGTTGTTTTATGTCAGTATTGAGTTGGCCTTTTCTACTTGACCTTGTTTGTATGTGGATCATTTCTTGTCATCTCCTAGCATGGGGGGTATACCTTAGGGTCCACATGGTCGGGTGGAATGTGCTACGCACCCCACTAGGTCCCCAGTCTGGGTTCGTGTTGATACAGTTGATCCAAAACTTCTTCTCAATTCTACTGAACCTTCTCAATTATGTAGCATTTTTTTGTATTTGATGTATCTTTTCCTCTTTATGACTAGATGCATATGTACTCCTGAAATATTGTATTGTACTCCAAAAGTGATGTAATGTACCCCTAAAATGGATGTTGCACATTATTTTATCTTTGTAGCCCTTTTGTGGTTAATGATTCATGGTAGCTATTATTTGATGCGTTGTATCTATGGAAATATGCTCCACAAATTGTAATATTGAACTATGAATTGAATTGTAGTAAAATATTTTATCATCCTTCCTGTCTTTTGATCATGTATGGTTGTATGTTAATACTGTAATGTTGGTTTCCTTTCTCTATCATTTTAAAATGAGTTTTGATTTTGTAATGCCAACTTGTGCACCCCAAAGGACGTAGATGACTTTGCAAATGTATAATTGATTTTCATGTTAAGAAAATACATATTCATCTTGTGCAATGTTTCACTCAAAAAGAAAAGAAAAGTACAGTGTTTTGTTGTCATTTGGGGTTCGCATGGTGAGGCATTATAGTGCTTAGGATGCGAACTAGTTGCTCCCTCACATATGACTATACTAAAAAGAGGTGAGTTGTTACCATAAATACCATTGCTAAAGTAAAGAGGAAAGTAACCTTGGGTGTTGAGCTCATGTGCTTGTTTTAAGGTTGATATCTTCCTTCAATCACACATTAAAAGGTGGATAATAGTTTCCCATCTATGTTGCTTGTTTTGCATAACTTCGTGACTTTGAATTTTCTCCCCTACATCAAGTTCAGTTCTTTCCTAAATGTAGCAGTGCCCTTATGACATTACAACTTATTGGATCATAGCTGTCCCATTTGATAAATTCCATATCGAGCTAAGTTGGTTTGCTGCCATGCCATTTGAGGATATGGAGGCAAGTGCACTGTGAATGAATATTATTTATCTATAATTTTGATTCATTGGCTATGCTTTGTATTTAACAAATATATTGACAATAATGTTTTGGATACAATGTTCCCTACGTACCTTCAGCCTACTGGGCCATTTTTCTTCATCTTTGACTGTTTGAATATTTACATTGAATTCAATCAAATGACATTGAATGACTTGTTTAGCTCTTGTTTAAATTAAATTAATGATTCATTTTCATTCAAACATAGTTTTTCCTAATAGACAAATGTGGAAGCATAGACAGTGCACGTGAACTATTTGAAAAAATGCAAATGTGGGTTGAATGAGGATAAACAAAAAAATAATGCAAAAATTCTATTTTAAAAATCAAAGTGTCTTAGTAGGTGGTCCCTAGAAGTCTCATCTTGGAACAATGCTCATTCTCACCATTTACTTGAATGTTTGTTAAAAAGCCCTTAGGGAGTGTTCCTTGATTAGATTGGTATTGAAATTGAGTATAGGACAAGCACAAGGTAGGCTAGGTCTCTACAAACACACTATAAATCAGGATCTAATTACCTATAGTTGTGTTTCTCTTCTCTAAACAAAAACATTATTCTCATCAAAATTTTGACTGCTTTTCTTGCTCATCGTAACATTATTTATTTGGGACTTGATCAATCAATCACAACAAACATAAACAGATTGTAAATTCCCCCTACATATGGATATTCTTTATGTTTCCCATCCATAGATTGTCAAAGGTAAAAGGAAAAGCCATCAACTAAACAATAATTTTTCAATTGAAGAGCTGGCCATACCAGAGCTAATTCTACCCGGGGTTGTTACAATTTGAAGGACCAACAGTAGGTGGTGGCATTTACCAAGTATTATTTTATGTTGGAGGTTCTGGATGGTGCTCAGAGAAAGCTATACAAAGCTAATTTTTATGTGAGGCCATGGGAAAAGTTCAAAAAGCTGTAGGAATTCACACCTGTGCAAGTGTAAGACTCTTGCAAAAGGTTTGTCTGCTATCTTTTTATATGAATTTTTTTTCATCAATGGATTATTTTGTCTTTTAGTTTTGTTGCATCTCCATTTGGCATTTTAGGTGTCAGTTCATTGCTTTTTATTCATGAGATTTTGATCTTATTATTAATATGTGCCCATTAAAGATTTTTATGGTTGTACAACTGAATTTGTTTGCATTGTATTCACAAAAGCAAATTAATTCATTTTTTCTATAGAATAAAGTTCAATCTACCAATCTCTTGTAGTATAAAAACCACTTATCAATACTGAAGTCTAAAACAAAAAATTAATCTAATAAAAATGTATTCCATTGTGATAGAAGCATTAATATCAACCTACTTAACCCATACATAACTAGTGCTATGCTTATAAGGAACCATTTGGAATTCCTTTGAAAAATCTTTCCTATCTTGGAACATTAGATACTGATTGACCAAAACTATATTTTCAATTCTACAGGCATAACCTGTATTTTAAAATTTATATGTACATAAGATTAAGAGAAATCAAATAACTCCTTAGAATGGTGAAATATTTGTATTTTCTTTTAAATTTCGTCTCTTCTAACACCTCATATTCTTTAAGTTGTATTCAACATAACCAAAACTAATGCTTAAAAAAGAGGTCTACAAAAGGTCATGTATGGTAGACACAAATTTAAACCTGCTAGATCTGTAATGCATTCAATGAAACCGAAGGAATTTATCATGTACCAAAAAATTGGTGATAGTTGAATGGCCCTAGAACTTAAGAGATGTCAAATCATAAACTCTGTCTACATTCTCTTTCGAGTCATACCCACCTGTATGTAAATCGACAATGGCACCAAGAATTGATATAAAACCTCAAATTTTAGGGTTTTTTAGGGCTCCCAATCACTATTTTATATAGTCCATATCAAAATAATATAACTACCACACACCTAATTAATAAGAAACCTGCTCACCCAAATATACTAAAGAAGAATTCCAGCAATTTCCCATAAGTCAATGATAGACCAATTAGACACAAAAGTACACAGATCAGTCTGAAAGTAAACAAAATAAAGCAAGTTAATAGCCAACTATTTTAGGAACATGAAAATATTAATCAAAAGGTTTCACCTTGTTGGACCTTATGGGATTGGCCAACCCTTTTCTCATTGTTGTCCCAAAGATGGGATTCAAATCTCCTAGTCCACCTATGTCTACAATTTTAATTTGAACTTAATGTTTTTCATAAAAAGTTCTTGATTATTTAGATATTCATGTAATTTACAACAATAGATTTTTTCTTCCTTAATATCAAGATTTAGAAGAATCATTTCTAGGTATGCTTCTACTTACTTAGTTACTCCATGGTAAGTTGAGGTTTGATTGTTAAAAGCATAACCTAGGATTCTTTCTATTATCTCCTCTGGAACATTTTTGTGGTGTAGGTTACACTTATTTCTTCTCTTGTGAGCTGAGGAATCACCATTAGGGTTGGGACTTTGATTAGAGGCTGGTAATGCAATGATACTTTGAGTTGCTATTGTGGTGGGTTCAATATTTGATGCAGTTCCTGTAGGATTGGAGAGAGATAACAAAATGTAAAAAACATCACAAACAAAGACTTGGAGATAAACATATGCTACAACATACAACATATATTATTGATTACATTGCTAATATAGAATACAGAAATATCTACGTTGATCAAATTTGTATCTGCCTCTCGTACATGGTTACATTTCCAAGCATCTTTACTGATAGATGCCAATATGTCAGCTAAACATAGACCATGAATAGGAATAAATAAGTATGAAAATATCTTGGGTGGATGTGACATCTGCAGTAGATAAGATCAAATCATAGTGTGGTCAGTGGAGGTAAATCTGATTTCAGACGGTGGAGAATATTAGATTCCTAATAATCTTATCTTCATTAGATTTCTAAATATGATTCTACTTACGTGTGAAAGAAATTAATTCCAACATTCCCCCTTAATTTCAAACACATATGCTTCAACATTCACAGTACTCAAATTTCTCTGTCTTTGAACATTCTTCTTCTAAAAACTCTTTTGTCAAATTTCTTGTCAACCAATTTTCTGATTTACAAAACTCAAATTCAATTTCTTCATTTCTGAAAAGTACTTTTTCTCATGCTACTACATTCTTTTGCAAGAACTTAATTCTATCTCATTGTCGATGATGACAATTGAACTTGGTGTCTTCATGCACCTTCATCTTCAACTCTACAACCAACTCTTCAGGCTCACTCAACATATTAAAATCAAACCATCTTCAAGATCTGTAGATCTTCTTACCATCAAATCTCACCAATTTTTTCCAACTATCGCTACAGTCCTTCAAACTTTGATCTTCAAAACATAAACTGGAAGTCTTCTCACTATCAATATAGCTTTCCATTTTTCTTAATGTTTTACAAGAAAATATTAGTGACATTTCTCAAACCCTTAAATCTCTCTTGATTTCCATCATTCTTTACATATGAACCCTTATACTTGAACAACTTTGTCAACATACTTGTAATATTTTTCCAATTCAATCCATAGCTCCATCAACAATCCATTTGTATGGATTCTTTAATATTTTCATTTTTTTGCTCTCTTTTGCATACACATCTTTTCATAATGGTTTTTCAAACCACAAATTATACATGGATGTAGATACCAACACATGTATTTCTTATGTCTTTCCCTATTACAATGGGAACACTACTTACACTGCATTCCTTGAGTTGATTTATTTGAACTTGTGTTACTTGTAACATTAGTTTCCTTACCTATGGCATATCCAAGTCCTACATACTTTGGCCTCATTATTGCATCAATAGGCTCTCCAATTCAATGCTTATTCTTACCCAATCCTTTACCTTTGTATCCCATATTCTTCATAATTTTCAACCCAATATTATTTTCAAAACATCTAGGCATATTTACACATGATTCAAACACATTATCATTTTCATCCTTACATTTTTTTATCAGAAATAACTTCAAATAAAAAAAAACTACCATTTGATTGATCAAATGAATAACAAAGATCTTCTGTGTTACATGAGACATCACACACTGATGCCTTGGATTTCAAACATTCATGTTCCCTTTGATAGGCTACAAGCATCTCATCAAACTGACTCTTTTGTTCATTCAGTCTCAATACCTCATCATTTTGTAAAGAATTTTCTTTTTCTAAAAACTTTACTTTTCTCTCTAAATCTTCATTCTTCTTTTTGATTTCATCAAAAAAAATTAACCGTTCTTCTAACTCTTCATTCTTTCCTTTAACATTTTCCAATTCTTCTTCTAAATGATCTCTTTCATAGAAATAGTCATATCTTTTCTTTCCCAACTCCCTTAAATTTGCAATCAATTTTGAATTGCATTGCTTAACATTTAACACTTCCTCCTCTAAATTATATTTTTCCTTCTTAACACGTTTACCAAATTTTCTGATTGAAAATGATTTTAACTCACCTTATCCTTGCATTTGACTGTGATTCCACTACAATGATTTACCTTCATTTGGGAGCTTCACGTGCCTTCACTCTTCCTTTCATGATTTCTCCTTCAACAACTATTGTTGAATCTATTTTTCACTGATTCTTCTTTTTGATCTCTTTGAGATCTCTGCTACCTTTACTTTGATAGTTTCTTCAAACTTCACCACTAGCTTTTGTGATAGTTCATTTTCTTCTACACCTGCAACCTATTTAACGGCCTACAACTTCCTTCACTGACAACTTCTTTCTCCTTCATAGTGTATCACTTTTACTTGGCCTTTTCCATAGCCTACATCTCTTTGATTTGCAAATCTTTCAAACTTGGGAAAATCTTGAATAATAAAAGAACAAATTTTAATCCTTTTGCAACAACTTCACCTTTGATTGGGAAAACTTTTCAACTCAACTAATATCTCCCTTCAAAGATAAACATATTAAAAAAAAACTCCTTTTACCAATTGACTCTCCTACAAACTTAACAATCTACTACCACCTTATCTTCTGCAATCTTCTTTTAATTCATGTGACATGTACTCCTTTCTAGGTGACATCCTCAAACAGACAGTACAAGCAATGACTTGGACTTTGGTCAAACAATAGCAAATCTCTCTGTAGAGATCTTCAATATTTTCCTTGTGGCTTTTAAAACTCCTGTCTCTTAGATCTACAACAACATTTAATAGTGGCTTCATTTAGAATGACACTCAAATACTTGACTAGCACTTTTCCAACAACTGTAGCTCCTCTGTCATTAATAAGCTTGAAGAGAGTGACCTTAGACCTCTCCTTTCTATGGCCTCATTTCTTGTCCTTTCTATGGCCTCTTACATCAATTCTCCAACCCTTATAAATGAGGGGCAAGCCCCTATTTATAGTTTTCCAAAGCCCAAATGAATGGCTAGGATCAATTTGTATTGAGTGGCTCAGATTCAATTACATTAGGGTTTCACCTACCCCACAATATCCAACAATTTAAAATACATTTCTTGTCTTTTCCCTATTTTGTCATCTAGTGCCAGTTACTATAGCAATTTCGTCATTTAGCTGATTTCCCTTTTCACTGTAGCCGAAACTGCCTAAAAGTTGTCTTTTGCTTGATGTGCTTGCAGTGTTCTTCCTTTGATCAAACAAGTTCGTTGATGATTGGCATCAATGGATTGGCGACCCCTGATTCGGGTGGAAAGCTCCTTAGAAATCATCACCATCTATAAAAAGGTAGGAAAACTCCCTCAATGGGCCTCTTCGATAGACCTACGGAAGGCTTCTTGACTCCTGCAAACACGAAGTGTCGTAAGTGCATTTATACATAAGTTAAGGAAAATGTCAGTCAAACCTACAAATTCCCTGTTAGATCTATCCATGCATCATCAAAATATTTTGATATTCATATTTGGAGCTCATTTGGACCATAAACATTAATGCGTGCTTCAAAGGGCGAGTGCGAGAGGGCAAAAAGACGGCGGAAGAAAGCTAGAAGGCAGACAACAGACAAAAGCCAAAACAGCCAGGAAGGAGGCGGGCTCCCGGATGTTCAAAATAGCCGGGAAGGAGGCGGGCTCCCGGATGTTCAAAATAGCTGGAGGCAGGGTCCCGGATGTTCAAAAAGGAGGCAGCTCCTGGATGTTCAAAACAAATGAGGAGGGACTAAGCCCCGAAACGCCACGAGGGGCGGGCCCGAGGGCGGGGAGGCAGTGCCGGTTCCAAAATGGCTACCGGAGGCGGAACCCGGAAATGGCCACGGAGGGCCGGGCTCCAGAGGGCGGAAGGAAGGAAGTCGCCCAAGTTCCAAAATGGTGACGGAGAGGAACCCTAAACGCCACCGGAGGGGCCGCTGAGGCCAAGGAGGTAAAGTTCCAAACGGCGACGAGAGGCTGGAACCCCGAAACGACGAGGGGCCGTGCTCGAGGCCGGAAGGCGGCCGGAAGATCCAAAATGGCGGTGAGAGGAGGAACCCCGGAACGCACTCATGGAGGAGAGTTGGTTCCAAACGGGCGATGGACAAACGGCCACGGAGGGGCGGAAGTCTGGAAACAGCCACGGAGGGGCCGGGCTCCGGAGGCCGGGTCGCCCTGAGCCAACGGATGTTCCAAACAGCAAAAGGGGGACGAAGCTCCGGAACCACCGAAACTTAATCGAACTTTGACGAAACCTTGGCAGTTCATTTATGCACATCAAACACATCCCAGATACAAAAAAGGGTGACCCCACAGCTAAAAATGAGGAAACGGGAGCAACGGGGGTCCATGGATGTTTCCAAACAGCCAAGGAGGAAGGGAATTCCGGAGGCAAAGTTCTGAAAGCATCGAAACTTAATGCAACGTTGACGAAACCTTGGCAGTTCATAGAAACACCCCAAACACACCCTAAATCTACCGAAAAGTTGTCCTGAAAGCAAAAAATGTGGAAACTGGACCGACAGGGGTCCACAGACGTTTCCAAAACAACCAAAGCAAGACAAAAGGCAGAAAGGGTATGGGTGACTTTATTTCTTCACAAATTTGAATACCCCAAGTAGGTGAATTTGGGTAGGGGAATTCGATCGCTTTGAAGGCACATGACCAATTTGGGCTTGGAAATGGGGCACACAAAACAAGACATGAGCAAAGTAGCCTATCAGGAGCAAAACAAAAGGGGGTCCCTGCCTACAACGGGGCATGTGTGCAAAACATGCACAACAAATGGCGACTCGCTGGGGAAATGCTCTAGAGCATTTTGATGACAAACTGGAATCACGAACCCAGAATCTCTAGTTCTGACCTTCACGCTAGGGCAAAAAAACCAGATGCCCAACCAAAGGATCAAAACCATTAGCCAACCCAACCTTCAGTATGCTGAAAATCCAAGTGTGTGCAAGTGCATTAATTCCCATTCTTCAGTTGCTACAGGAACCCAAGCTCCGTCAAGTTAAGCTACGTAGTTTATTCTAACTCCAAAAGCATTCGGGACATTGCCTCGTTGCCAGTCAGGCGTCCATAGCCCCCACGAGGTTATCACTGTGATTCTCCTGAACATTACTTTATTGCCAGCCGAGCGTCCATAGCCTTGATAGAGTTGCTCGGATACCCCTGAAAAGTTGAATTTTCTTTTCTTTTAATTTTCAATGTTTTCTTTATTTCTTTCTTTTCTCTTTTTAGCTCTTCTATTACAACCTGCAAGCATTGAAGCTCGCGCTTGGGGCTGAGAATCACAGTGGCTCTGGAGCAGAATTTTAGATATTTCACTTAACTAGACTTCACAAAAGGCCCTATAGTGACCGTTGAATTCTTAAGATGTGTAAGAGCTATAAAATTTCAGAATACATCAAAGTCAGACTAAACCAACAACTTATCCTCTTTGAATTAAACACCCAGATCGCTTGACACTAACAGAAGACCTTCACCATCCACTCTGAAGACTTGATTAGAGTTTGACAAAGAAATACGTAGAACAACCCCAGGCGATAAGTATGGTTGTTGTGCGCACAGATGTGCCTAGCTAAAAGCAAAGGGACCCCGAGCAAAGTAGCAACAAAGCAAAAGAAAACAAAAAGAAAACAACTTACAAAAGTTAACTAACCTAAGGAAAGCAGAAAAGCAGTATTTACAGGAAACCTATACTACTCAAAAATGAGCTATGTACAAAGATATTTACAAAACATTATGTTCAGGCAAGGTGAGTTGACATTAACACTCATTGGATTTCGTAATGCATGCACGAGAAAATAGGCAATCGTTATCGTTCTTAACCATGCAAATTTATCTTTATATTCTGAAAAAAGAAATTCACCATTGCAGTACTCAAGTTCCACCACGTCATCATGAAAAATCAGCAATTGAGGAGGCTCGTTGAACCCATGGTTAATCCATAAACATGTTCGTTTTCCCTCGTTCCTATAATCAAAATAATAAGTGCAATTATGAGAAATGATAGGGGCAAGGAAGAATAAAACCTAGATGTCATCACACGGAGGTGGCAGCGTTGGACAGTCGAGAGCGAGCATAACATCCTTCATCATTGCATCGGTAGCCTCGAGTGGGTGTGGTGGAGGGTGCAGCACTTTAGACATTAAGCTGGCATAAGGCTAGGAGGACAGGGCAGCAAGCAGCTCTTCCAATCCACCAATGGGACCTACAACCCTGATTGACAATTCTTCAAAAAGAAATACTTGTCCACATTGATCATCTGCAAACTTGGGACCCACTTGGTTGCTGTCCTCAAGGGGCAGCATGTTGTCTTGTCTCCTTCCCCAAGTATCAACCTCCTTTTTATGACGTTCAATGTCATGGGATGATGAAATTCATGAATCTATCTCATTGCAACTCTTTGGTTGTGAAGGAAAATCTGTAAGGATTGAAGCGGAAGGACCCTCAGTTGCAGCCCGCAGTTGACCAAGCTTGTCGTATTTGTTGGCAGCCATCGAAATACCTCCACCTTTATCTTCTTCCTTTTTTTGTTCATGTATCTCCTCATGGCGCCCACTTGTTTCCTCTTAGTCACTATTGTTGTAAATGGAGAAAGAGCTCCTCTCCCAATCTGGAAACTCTAGTGCATCATTGTTCAAGGGCTCAAGGAGTATGTATTCATCACTACCGTCTTCTGAGATGTGCTCTTCCTCGACATGAGCATACCTCCATAGTGCAACTCCCAATGGAAAGAAGCCATCAATTGATGGAACCTCATCAAGGGGACCAAAGTCTACTGCATAATTTCCCTCCAAAGACTCGCCAAAAAACCCACTGTCCATGGCACATAACTGATGTTCAAGAGGAAGAACTTCTTGATGACTAGTGGACAACATTCCCACTTGATCTACTTCATCGCTCGAAAGTCTAAGACTGTATTGTTGTCCTTCTTCTATTGCTGCCCCAACATCCTCTTGAGGTCCACCTTTAGCCGCGTTGTCACTTGGCTCTGGCTCTTGGTCTTCTACTTCAATATGGGCAGCAAGTAGAGGAGATCGGGAACTTGGCTACCCCACTTGTCCTCTAACTTGTTCGATGGCCTCTTTGCATAGCTTACATGTGAGCTCTGAGTGTGATGAATCATGGAGTTGACACTAATTTGGGAGCAGCAATATCTCCAAATCCACTTGGTATTTCAGCTCAGTCCAATCCCTTGCTAGTCTCAAGATGAGCTGGCCATATCTTTCCGCCATTGAGTCCTCATCATCATTTGGGAAGGAAGGTGAATAGTAGACAGCTGTGGCAAGTGGTTGCTCCCACTCCTCCAAATCTACATTTTTGGATTCTCGATCACTGTCATTGTAGATGGAGAGGTCTTCCGACCTAATTTTGCTTATGCTTTTACCATCTCCTTCTGCTGCCCCAAGGCTTTCAGCCTCCTCTTCTTCTTGATTTTCAGCATTTTCATTTGTTTCCCTAGCATACACTACTGCAAACTCTTTTGATTCATCTCCGACCGCCAATCCCTCTTTTTGAGTGGAGGACTGATCTTCTTCAATGGAGGGAAAGTCTTCTAAACTAGTTATAATCAGATTTTCATCAATGCACGTTGTTGTCCCAAGACTTTCAACTCCTCCCTCTTGGTTTTTATTTTCCATGTCTGCTGTACTAACACCAACTTGTGTCAAATTTCTTGGTTCATTTTTATTTTGCTGTCCTCCGGATGTTGACAACTCTTTTGCCTCATTGGATAACTTCTCCTCATTAAGAGTTGGCTGCTCCAACTTATTCAAACAACTCCTAGCTTGAGCAATGATTTTTGTGCATGACGAGCAAGTGAATTCGGAGAGGGGTGCATTGTGAAATCTACACCAATAAGACATTAATATTTCCTCTAATCTTGGTCCATCCTTGCTGCTCAAATTTTCCTCGATCAACTCCTTGAATGCCTTTGCTGCCATGGTTGTCAATTCTTCCTCTGGGTCTGTGGGGGCCAAGGGCTAGAATATTTCCCAAAAGGGAATTTCTCCCTGCAAGACCTTCTCAATTCTGTCCAAGAATGTTAAACACCCCAATTCACTATGCCTGCAAGTGCAATGGATCCGACATCTATCTACCAACGCAAATTGCTCCAATGGCTTCTTCAGTCTTTTGTTCAAATTTGTATGCAGCTGAGTGATGTTGATTTGCAAATGCTGCTTCATTTTGACTTAAATCTTGTTTTCCTTCAAAATTTTCTAATTTTTGAATTAAAGAGATCTCCTATCTCAGATTTCTTCTTTGCAAGTGCTCCTTTCGATTTCCATCTTTTAGCTTCGTAGCCTCAACATGTCATGCCCTCCTTCTAGTGCCAGTTCTGTTGATGGTGTTAGGAGGAGGAGGGCATAAAATCAATCACTTCCAACCTTCAACTTTGTATTCCCAATGTGTCGGCCCTCCTTCTAGCGCCAGTTCTGTTGATGTGTTTTTTATGCACTTTTCAACACAGGCAGTGTGTAGGTGCACTACCTCTCTTGAAACACAATCTTCCACAATCAGATTGCAAAACACTATCCCAAGGTCTCTCGGATGTCAGGTCATGACAATGCTTAGATACCTCAGTAGTTTGATGTGATTTGCTGGAATCACAAGGCGGACTTACGGATGAGTTACAAAGCATGGAAGTTGGGTTTGCAAGTGCAGTTTCAAAGTGCTGAAAGTGAATGAACAGTGGCTGTCCACTCAAAACAACAAGTTGAAACTCATCAAATTCATCTGATTTGGCTTCATGGTGATGCTTTGGATCCTACTCTAACCAAGGATTAAAATAAATAGCAAAAAGAGAAGGGTTAAGAAAGCTATTCTAATCCTAAGCTATAAATGAACAGTAACAATGGTGGCTGCTAAAGTAGACAGGCTTCCTAAACTAGGTTTTGCTTGGCCAAGAGAAACCTACAGTTGCACAAAACTAGTGCAATCTTCTAAGGACTGCAGATTTTCAAATTGCACATGCACATCATGAACATGCAATTGAACTAAGTTGCAGCATTGGAATAAAGAAGCCTAGGCTAACTTTGCATAGCAGCTTATCATCAACAAGTGCTAAAAGTATGGGCTGAAAGCTGATCAAATACCAAAACAGCAATTTCCATTATCACCTCCATTCAAGAAACTAACATTAAAACTGACATGGAAGGAAGAACCATGCATGCAAGATGAGCAAAATCAAAGAGAACATCCATAAATTCATGCAATGTTGTCTTCTATTGCTGCAAATGCCTCTTACATCAATTCTCCAACCCTTACAAATGAGAGGCAAGCCCCTCTTTATAGTTTTCCAAAGCCCAAATGAATGGCTAGGATCAATTTGTATTGAGTGGCTCAGATTCAATTACATTTGGGTTTCACCTATCCCACAATATCCAACAATTTAAAATACATTTCTTGTCTTTTCCCTATTTTGTCATCTAGTGCCAGTTACTATAACAATTTCATCATTTAGCTGATTTCCCTTTTCACTGTAGCTGAAACTACCTAAAAGTTGTCTTTTGCTTGATGTGCTTGCAGTGTTCTTCCTTTGATCAAACAAGTTCGTCGATGATTGGCATCAATGGATTGGTGACCCCTGATTCGGGTGGAAAGCTCCTTATAAATCATCACCATCTGGAAAAAGGTAGGAAAACTCCCTCAATGGGCCTCTTCGATAGACCTACGGAAGGCTTCTTGACTCCTACAAACACGAAGTGTCGTAAGTGCATTTATACATGTGTTAAGGAAAATGTCAGTCAAACCTACAAATTCCCTATTAGATCTATCCATGCATCATCAAAATATTTTGATATTCATATTTGGAGCTCATTTGGACCATAAACATTAATGCGTGCTTCAAAGGGCGAGCGCCAGAGGTCGGAAAGATGGTGGAAGAAAGCTAGAAGGCAGACATCAGACAAAAGCCAAAACAGCCGGGAAGGAGGCGGGCTCCCGGATGTTCAAAACATCCGGGAAGGAGGCAGGCTCCCGGATGTTCAAAACAGCCGAGGAGGGACGAAGCCCCGGAAACAGCCACGGAGGGGCCAGGCTCCAGAGGGCAGAAGGGAGGCAGCCGTCGGAAGTTCCAAAACGGCCACGGAGAGGCGGAACCCCGGAAACGGCCACGGAGGGGCCGGGCTCTGGAGGGTGGAAGGAAGGCAGTTGTCGAAAGTTCCAAAACGATGACGGAGAGGCGGAACCTCAGAAACGGCCACGGAGGGGCCGGGCTCTAGAGGCCAGGAAGGAGGCGGTCGTTGGAAGTTCCAAAATAGTGACGGAGAGGTGGAACCCCGGAAACGACCACGGAGGGGCCGGGCTTCGGAGGCCGGGAAGGAGGCGGCCGTTGGAAGATCCAAAACGGCGACGGAGAGGCGGAACCTTAGAAACAGCCACGGAGGGGCCGGGCTCCGGAGGCCGGGAGGAAGGCAGCCGTTGGAAGTTCCAAAACGGCGATGGAGAGGCAGAACCCCAGAAACGGCCACGGAGGGGCGGAAGTCCGGAAACAGCCACGGAGGGGCCGGGCTCTGGAGGTCGGGTCGCCCTGAGCCAACGGATGTTCCAAACAACAAAAGGGGGACGAAGCTCCGGAACCACCGAAACTTAACTAAACTTTGACGAAACCTTGGCAGTTCATTTACGCACATCAAACACATCCCAGTTACAAAAAAGGGTGACCCCACAGCCAAAAATGAGGAAATGGGAGCAACGGGGGTCCATGGATGTTTCCAAACAGCCAAGGAGGAAGGGAATTCCGGAGGCAAAGTTCCGAAAGCATCGAAACTTAAAGCAACGTTGACGAAACCTTGGCAGTTCATAGAAACACCCCAAACACACCCTAAATCTACCAAAAAGTTGTCCCGAAAGCCAAAAATGTGGAAACTGGACCGACAGGGGTCCACGGACGTTTCTGAAACAACCAAAGCAAGACAAAAGGCAAAAAGGGTATGGGTGACTTTATTTTTTCGCAAATTTGAATACCCCAAGTAGGTGAATTTGGGTAGGGGAATTCGATCGCTTTGAAGGCATATGACCAATTTGGGCTTGGAAATGGGGCACACAAAACAAGACAGGGGCAAAGCAGCCTGTCAGGAGCAAAAAAAAGGGGGTCCCTGCCTACGGCGAGGCGTGTGTGCAAAACATGCACATCAAACCTCTTTATGATGAAATGGCAACCACAAATTTAATGTCATGGCTTGACTTGGGTGGACAATGATCAAATCTCTTTAAATAATTGTGGCTTTGAAACTGTAGAAAATGAGTCCTTTGGCAACCATGGTTTGCAAATCCTTTGTAAACTAGTGACTTGTTATGCAGTGATCTCCAAACAATAGCTAAGATTCTTCTTGCTTCTAGGCTCTTTAGCCTCTAATACCAATTTGAAGGATCAAAGAGAGATAAAAAAATGTAGAAAACAACATCATAGACAAAGAGTTGGAGATAAATGTATGCTACAACATACAACATATATTATTGATTACATTGCTAATACAAAATACAAATGAGAGAGGAATCTCTATTCTAACTTGCATTTGATCTTTTTAATGTGTTCATTTGTTGTGTGCTTGTAGGTATAGTATATTGGTTCACATTTTGGCACTAGAGTTAGGGAAAACTAGAAGATCAAATCACATTTTTTGAGAAAATTCCATGCATTTTTATGTTTCTGGCGTTTATAGGAAATAGAACCACTCACAGTCCAGCAGGGTCATACATAACCGCTCCAAACTTCAAACTGCGCTACTGGACATAAACTACACCACTCCAAACTTCAAACTACACCACTAGACTTGAAACTACACCATTGGACTTCAAACTGCACTATTACAAACTTCAAACTATGCTATTGGACTCCAAACAGAGCCGCCATCATAGACAGAACCGCTAGAATTTCTTACTTTTCATTCAAACTTAAAATGGCCGTATCTTGATCAGTTTTTAGTCTTATTCAAAGATTTTTTTTTTAAAATGGGGTAAAATTGTATAGTCTATCCAATGGTGTAGGTGTTTCTTAACTTTTATAGAGTTAAAATTTTCAAATTTTTACCTAAATTCAAGTCACATTATAATTTGGTCTAAGTTTTCAGGTGTTTATGCTTAATGATTAATCTAACCCCTATATCCTTTTGTTTCTTGATCTCATATAACACTTTGAGAACTTTTGCAGGTTAGAAAATAAAAAAGGGGAGGAGGAAACAAAATGAAAGCTTCTTATGACATCATTTCTCTATTGTATCAAGTGTCTTTAGACACTCTTGGAAGCAATTATAATTCCAAGTTTAAGGATTTTATCTTTTCAAGCTTGTAGGAATTAATAGATTTAGATTTGGAATCTAAAAAGAACAAAGAAAAAGGGATTAAGAAGAACCTTAGGAAAATTTACTAGATTTTGCTTAAGGTTAACAATTGAACAATCAAATCTCATACTTCTTTTGGTGCACTAAAAATAATTCACTTTGGATTTGTGGACTTAAAATGAACACATGTTCTCATTATTTTGTAATTACTTATATAAATTAATATCATCAAAAGACGTATGTGCTTCCCTTGCACCTCATGGTGATCTTGAGAATCAAAAGGCTTTTGGTGACATTATGTTGCATAATTAATTGCCCATACACTTCAATTTGGGTTTAAAATTGAACAACAAATTTTGTGAGTGTGAGTGGGCATATTGCATGTGTTCTCCCTTTTTTTCTAAATAAAGTATGATCAAACTATGAATATGACTAATCGCTTTTGTTTATCTTAAAGGGTCTTCCTTGGGGAAAAAGTAGTCACCCAAGGGAAAAAATCAACTGGTAACACTCTAAAGCCAAGAGTATTTCCAATTGGGATATAAAAGTGGGTATTGTAATAAACATTAGTATCACGTAGTTGGCTTTGATGAAAAGGGAAACAATGGTCTCTCACTTCGATGGGTCAACTCATATGAATGGAAAGTCTGAATTAAAACCCTTGTTTAGAAAAGGACAAAATCCTTAATCTACTTGTTGGTGCAAGAACAACCATTCTAAAGTGGTCCCACATTTTTATGGCTCTTAGTAGAAATTAAAAGCATGCCATGGGAATTTCATGGGTGTTGATGCTTGGCTGCCCCATATAAGTGGGTGTCATAGAGGGGAGCCAGTGGGGTCAAGCATCTAATCATTCGCTAAGAGTAGGTGTAGTTGGACTTGTCCAAGTGGGAACACAACAAGTAAAATATTTCATATCCATAGGGTTGTGTGTGTTTTGGTATCAAAACACTTTATTTTTTGGAAACATTGGGAAACACACACTCAATAGAAAAATAAAAATTTCATACCCCTTAGTTAGAGCAAATACCTTTAACAAAACCCAAGAACTATTGCTTACCCTAGTGATTGTCCTTAGAGGTTTCTAAGTAACTGGGTTTACATCTTAATTTTCTTCTACCAAGGTCAACATTAGGTAACCAATACCTTGATTTCCTTGAATTCCGCATAGCACATTGTGGGATGAAAATAACTTAGGACATTGGACGTTTAGTTTGAAAATCTAATCAAGAAAGTGTTTTTGGTAAAAGCAATTCACTAATCAAGATGAAATCAATTGAACCCCAAACATGTGCTTGCGTATCTTTTGTCTTATGGTCTTTTGAGCAAACATTGATCTTTTGGTTTGAAGGGAAAAGCATGTTCTTCAAAACCTTGGCCTTGTAAACAAGTCCTTAGGTTCATTTAGGATCAAAATCAAACACTTCATCCATTTCAAAAGTTTATCATCCCATCCCACAAGAAAATTTAGAGTTTTGGAAACATCATTATCTAGACTTGGGTACATCCTTGAACCAAATAAAAATCACCTTGTTTAATTAGGAGTATGGGAATGCATCCTTTCTCATACCTCTAGTTAAATCAGCACACCTTTGAACAAGTTTATCCTAAAGATCACATCCAACATCTTAGGGTTTACAAGTTCACTATCCAATCAAAACTAATAAAAATCAAATCCCAAAGTCTAGCATTGATCCAAAGATTCCTAAAAAATAAACACCCATATCATTCACCCCTTTCATCCTTCATCTCATCATTGGTCCTAAACACCTTAGAGGTCACTTTTGTAACAAGGACAAAGCACAAGAAGAACATGGAATATAAACTAGATCCACACATCATAAGTGGTCTAAACCAACCAAATTATCAAAGCCTTACGATGCCAATTAATTTTCAAAACTCACATTTATACAATCCATACATGGGATCATTATCTCCTACAAACCTCAATGGTACAACAATTGTGAGTATACCAAATCTAAATCTTGGAACACTTTTTCCGATGGTAGATCTAATTCCAAGTCCAAACTTACTAATATATCAACCAAATACTCAATGCATGAGTCTTCAACAAAACAACATTATCCCTCCAAATCCATACATGCCAAATGAGAATATACCATGTACAACTATACCAAACATGGAAATTTTGAATCCACACTTGTTAAAATTTTGGATAGATATGTCTACAAATCACATGAATGTTGTTCAAAATCCATCACACCCATATACCCCCCTCACTTTTCACAATGACCCATCATCAGCATCATTTAATGCAACACCACAAACCTCTCTCCCCATGACCTCACAAGGAGAAGGTAACCTATTTGGACTAGGGGGAATTTTTTATCAAACATCATCATTTCCCCAAGGGAGCGTGCCACTCACTCTCCCACCACTCCCACCATTTCCATTAACACCCATATCACCTCTTGGTTTGGGGCTACCTTTGTTACCATTCCTCATCCAAAACATCCCTATAACCATCAATCAACCATCATACCAAATCATCCCCCTTTCCATCAATATCACAACAATAGATGGCAACCAACACATGGGTATGTGCAGGATCATGATGGGCCAAAAAGTGGCAATATGATGGGTATGTGGCTGACTACTATTTTTTACCCAAATTTGATGAAACGAAAAGGGTTTTCAAAGGAGATTCTTAGCTTTCCACCAATATAAATTATGCTTTACTTTGAATTTAATAAGTAATTATTATTCATTTTCTATTCAAATTATGACTAAATTCTTGATTGATAGGCTGATTGAAAAACATCTATAGCTTTCAAACGATATCACATTTTTTAATCCAAAACATGCATCACATTCTATGCTTCACATACTATAGGATTAAAAAAAGAAAAATTGAATTTCATGAATTTTTGACCTAGTTAAGGTGGTCAGACATACGAGTTTTTATATTTTTTAAAAAGTTGTAATAAAAAATTCATAATTAATTATTTACTTGGAAAAAAATTACAAAAAAATATGTATCACATCAGGGCATGAGTCCTCTACGTAAATCTAAAATATTATAAAAAATAATTATCATTTTTTTGTGGTTAGGTGGTTAGACACACCTACTTCTTATTTTTTCACTAAAATTTAAGTGCCATTGCATTGAAATTTCAAATTTTCACCAAATAGATTTTTTTTTTTAAAAACCTAGTAGTTTAGAAACTGCATTCAATTTGCTATAGATTATATTCTTACATATTTTTGAAAGAATATAGATAAATTTTTCAAATATTTACGTCAAGTTGCCTAACTTTTATTTTTCTAAATTTTTTGCCACTTAAGGGCCTATTTTTTCCATGATGATCCTGCACATACCCACATCATCTATCATCCCTCAAAACATGGTCTCTCAAAGACTAACCATATTGATTGCACCATCCACCACTCAAATCCCAATCATCAATAGGATGGTACCTCTTATCACCACAACAAGAATTATTCCAAAACCACCTCTGCCACTAGCACCACCCAAACCAAAAACATCAAACCAATACAACATTGTATTGCAAGAGACTCAACATGCTGCTTATCAAAAGGGACACCAACAAAACCAAAACTGACAAGCTGCACAACTAGCTACTCAGCAAGTTGCACATGCTGCTCAAGTTTCCCAAGCCACACTACAAGCCCAACAAGCACAAGCCTAGGCTCAAGTGCAAGTGCAAGCTCAAGCCCAATACCAAGCCCAACAAGCAAATGTTGTTCAAAATCCCAACAAAATGTTAACAACTCCCTATATCTATCCAAGTCAACGATCACATGATCAAGACCTATCCATCAATGAACACATGGTAGATGTTTCTACCTCATATAAATGTCAAATCAACATACATCAAGAGTCACTTTTTTTATCATGATAGAAATCCCTCAACAATATCCGACAATGATCTATTTCAAGGAGTGTTAACATTATTTGATCCTATAATGAACAATCCATCAATGAATGACCATGTTGAAAATGTCTCTACATCACCTAATGAGTTAGAGGACATATCTCAAAAATTTATTCTAAATCATAATCAACATCTCTCACCAAAGTCTAGCAATGGTCCTTTCCAAGACATATTGACATCCTTCGACCTCATGATTGCCGATATTGAAGGAATCTTCAACTCAACACTTTATCCAAATTCACTCAAAGATCAAGTGGATATTGAGCCACTTCCTATTCCTAATGAAGATATCCAAGAACCCTTTGTAAGCAATCCATCCTTTGAAATTGACCCATGTCAAGAACTTGATCCAAAGCATGTCGAAAGCAATTCTGAAATCATTCAAGATCAAGAATTCATATCTCAAGGATATTACAATGATCTAATGGACACTCTCCTATCTATACATGATGATCATATCCATATAGAACATACTCCTCCATCTACCCATGAGATGCTTTTTGTGGATGGAAATGTAGATGATCTTCATTTAGAGTAGGATTTCGTTACACAAAAAGAGCAGATTATTGATTCCTATAGTCAAACTAAGTTTTCAACATTAGGATCAAATATATCCAAAATTTAGATTTAGGACATTATGTATGAAGACATCCAACATTATCCACTCAAGAAAACATGTCAGATAGAACAAGACATTCTGGAGTTAGCAAAGTAGCAAATGGAAATAGCATCATCTGCAGTGGTCATTTATCAAAGAACACATTCTAAACAAGAATTCTCAAAATAGGTAGAATCAAAGCATGAAGGAACCACCATACCAGGGGAAACTATGTCTCAAGCAAACATCAACATAGGGAGCACGAAGAGTCCTCATGATGAAACCGATCCCAATACTACAACCAACCATGTCATGAATCTTCATCCACCCATCACCCCATTCATGAATTGGGACCAACATCAAAAGAGGGTTTTGAATCAAAGCACAAAGAATGTTATAAAATTAAAAGAAGCTAAGAAGCATATCAGACAAAACAAATACATATGGATACCAAAGAATACAAAGAAATATTATCCCTATCAAACTCCATTAGTCAAAGAAACTATGGTGAAAAATTAAAAAATAGAAAAGTATCCATCAAAGATGTCCACAAAGGAAAAATCAAGCTTCTAAAGCAATGTACAAAGTATATCAAGTAGTTGTTCCTAATTCCACACACACTTCTGTATCCACCCATCATTGCTCATCTTCCCAAGTTTGGAGAGCCAAAGGTTCCAAACTATCAACCAATCCATCGTTTATCCCTAAACACACTCCATCCATGCCTCCACACATGATATCCAATTCTCACATTGACCATCAAAAGGAACTCTATCGCTATGTGCACACATGATATTCCCTATGTAATGTATTTTAGGTTGGAATAAGGATCATTTTCTCAACATTTTACAAATATTATGTTCTTAAAGCCTTTGTAAAATGTTCAAGTGTTTATCATGCTTCATTAGACTCTTAGAGTAAATTAGAATATCTTTAAGAAAGACGTGGTCAGCACAACCATATTCAAAAATTTATGGAATAGATGCTTCATAAGAGACAAATATTAAAGGATCATTTGTTAGGCTGAAGAGAGCCACAAACAACTCATAGTGAGCATATCTAGTTATCAAATCCATCTTGGGAACATATTCCTCCCTAATTATGAATTTATGGTATCCAAACCTTAAGTCAATCTTAGAGAAAACAACAACTCCATTTATTTGATGAAATTGGTCATCAATATGAGGAAGGTGATGTCTACTTTTAATAGTTACCTTGTTGAGCATCCTATAATTTATGCACAGGTGTAGTGTCACATCCTTATTTTTAATGAATAACATAGGAGCTCCCCATGGAGACACACTAGGTTAATTTAAATCAAAACTTTGTCAGCTAGTTCTTGCAACTACATTTTAATTTCATTGAACTCAACTATATTTCTTTGATAGGGGTATCTTGAAATGGGATAAACTCCTAGAACTAATTTGGTAGAGAATTTGAACTAATTATTAGGGGGTGATTATGGAATTTCTTGAAGAAATAAATCTTGCAACTCTTGAATTACTCAGTATTATATAATGTATGGGTCTATGTAGGATCATGATGGGCCAAAAAGTGGCGATATGTAAGTGATATGATGGCCCATGTGGTTGATGACTTTTTTTTTACCTAAAATTAATGAAATGAAAAAGGTTTTTAAAGAAGATTCCTAGCTTTCCACCAATATAAATTATGCTTTACTTTGAATTTAATAAATAATTTTTGTTCATTTTCTATTTGAATTATGACTAAAGTCTTGATTGATAGGCTGATTGAAAAAAATCTATAGCTTTCAAACAGTATCACTTTTTTGAATCCAAAGCATGTGTCACATTCTATGCTTCGCATACTATAGGATTAAAAAAAAAAACTTGAATCTCATGAAGTTTTGACCAAGTTACGGTAGTTAGACATACAAGTTTTTTATATTTTTTAAAAGTTGTGAAAAAAATCATAATTAATTATTTACTTGGAATTTTTTTTATAAAAAATATGCATCACATCGAGACATGGGTCCTCTACTTATATATAAAGTATTATAAAAAATATTATCATTTTATTGTGGTTAGGGTGGTCAGAAAGACACCTACTTCTTATTTTTTCCCTAAAATTTAAGTACTACTACATTGAAATTTCAAAATTTCACGTTCAATAGATTTTTTTTATTATAAATAAACCTAGTATTTTACAAAATACATTCAATTTGCTACAGATTCTATTCTCACATATTTTTTAAATAATATAGATAACTTATTCAATTTTTTACACCAAGTTTCCTAACTCTATTTTTTCTGAATTTTTTGCCACTTAAGGGCCTATTTTTTCCATGATGATGCTGCACATAGCCATATGGAAAGATATCTTCAACACCTTCCTTTATCTTAAGAGGATTTTACATCCCTTCCTTGTAGCTTTTATGGATTTCATTTTTGAGACTATTCAAATCATTATTTTCCTTGATATGCCTCATAGCACACCTAATTTCCTATTATCATACCTACACTCAATTTAGTTTTTTAACAATAAAAAATTGTTGTATGGTTCTTGAAAATCCATCTCTAGTGTCACATTTTATGATCCTATCTAGGTAACCAATGAATTTATTTTGGTATTTATACTTCCTATGTCAAGGTTTATGTCCTTTGAAAAGTATTCTATCATTTGAGTCTTACCTAACATAACTCTACATCCATCTCTTGTTAACTTAGGAAATTAAGACTAATATTGCATTTTATTAATACATTAGGAGATATGAATCTTTTTCTTACTCCTAGATCAACCAAACTAGTGATAGGTTTCCCATGAAAAGTAACTGGAAGGTCTATGAAATAAGTTTGGTTGTCGACCTCCTACTTGTACATGGCTACATAGATCTTGGCAATGAAATTGGTATTTTGATCTATCTTCTAGGGATTATCTCTCTTAAAATGATTTACTCTAGATAGCTCAAATCCTTTTGGGTATTCCACCTTTTTCCTTCCATGGTCCTCATAGGAATTTGTTGGGGCCATAGTGTTTGAAGGTTTCTACCATCTTTCCACTCTATTATTAGAGGATTCTACCTTGGTTTTTTGGTGTTCTCCTTAGACACTTTTAAATTTTCCTTAGATTTTTTCCACTCGTATGCCTTTCTTATATTAATTTTTATTAGTATGGGGAAAAGGTGGAGGAATTATGTCTTCTTTCATATTTACTCTATTTCTTTTCCTTGGTGATGATTGCTACCTCTACTACTTGTATAACATTTTTAGGTTGAGTAAATTTACTATAATACATAAATATTTTTTTCCAAATCAAGGATAAACTTATTCACTCTATCTACCTCCTCCTTTAGGAAATACTCATATTTAACATGCACATAACTTTGGATTTATACTTGCTCACTGTCATGGTTCCTTGATGCAATGAGTTAAATTCCATCAAATTTTTATCATTATAATGAGAAAAAAAGTACTCTGTGTGAAAATACCTCTCACATGTTTTCCATATTAAACATTTAGGATCATATTCCTTTATTGCCAAGAGATCATCCCACCAAAGAGAAGCTTCCCCTTCCAACTAATATATTGCTATTCTATCCTTAGTGTTGGTGTCCATATCAATCAACACAAATTACTTATTCATACCAATTAATCAAGCCTTTCTTACATGTCCACTTGTCCCATCATATGTTGGTGGCTAAATTTTCTTCAATTCTTGAATTAATGTGTTCATCCTCTCAAACCCATCTCGATCTATAGGTGACGATTTGTGAACTAGTATGTGAGAGTTATTTCCATGGTTGAAACCTAAGGTTTCATCCTCTATTTCTCATTCTTTTTTCCCAAAAGAATGCTATGGTTTTTCCCTTGTTCCATTTTCCATGATAATTCCTCTATCTACTATTCTTAGGAGGCTATTTTGGCTCAAGATGTGTTTAATTTAGCATAAATTTCCTTTGGAAACCTTGTTAGTGGAGGGGTTACATTTCTTCTAGCACATAAGATACTGAATAGGTTGGGACTTAGTCCTTTTTTGTATTTCATCATCATAGTGGGCATGTTAAATTTTTCTATCTTAAATAACAAGGTATCATTTTAGTCCTTTTTAATGTTCAATTCAATACCTTAAATTGATTTAAAGAAAGATTTATTTTAAAACTTTTGGAAATGAAATAGAGAGATTTTGATTAGCTTTTTCATAATCATTCATAACAAACCTTTAATTTCTCATGACACATATCACATGATAAGAAAATAAAACTCATATCACTTATAGATTCATATATATAAATATGTGTGTGTGTATGTATATATGTATATATATACATTCATATGTCTTTCTTATACATATAATATAATAATGCTATTTAGGTAATACATTAACTATCATGATTACATAATGACATAATTTTTCCAATTTAACTATATATTTCTAATCTTTGATTGAATCTTCCTTAGATTTTTCCTCTAAATTACATTTTTCTTTGAGTATAGTTAGTCATATTCTTCTATGGCATCTTTAGTCATAATCAGCTAATAATGCCCACATTCAATAGGGAAATTTTTGGTAGTAGAAGGTTTGGTCTTAATTTTTTATCTCTTAATTCGAGAGGGGATTTATTTTTCTTTTTTCTTGTTTGAACTTAATTCACTTAAGAGTGAAGGATAGATTCTATGTGATGAATATTATCTTAATTTATCTCTAAGGTATATTCTTCCTGGGTTCCTTACATTTAGGTAATGGTTTTTTTTTGCCTTTGAGTTTTCTTGGGGACTCTACTTTGGCTCTTCCTTTTACATCCCATGGCTATAAAATTCAAGATTATTTTATTAAACATAGAATATATGTGTACCAAGGTCTGAATATTGAAGTTGGGTTCTCTGATACCAATGTAAGAACCTACCCATATCAGTAATTTTTTTCTACAAAAAAATCCACAAGTAAGAATTCCAATGACCTATTCAATAGAAAAAAAATTAGTTATATTTACACAATTAATATATCTTTAAAAAAAACTAAAAGGAAGGATCATGTCTTCAATTACTTGGTGAAGAAATAAGTTTTGGAGTTGGTATATTCTCCTGGCTACCTAGGTCTTTGTATTGCATCCTAATGGGTTACAAAAATCAAAACCATGTGAATCACTACCGCATCCACCCCAACCAAGTAGAACAACTAAGCTATTTTGGGATAGACCTATAAGTGTTTTGATTATAGGATTAAAAGGTGATTGGTTTGATCAACACTCAATTATAAAGAGGCTTTGATGTGTCCCTACTACATTGGGGATCCAACCTCACACCAATGGGATTAGCACAAGGTACATGCTATGTCTAGGTATGTAAGGAGGACAATGAATCACTCCAATCCCATTCTAGTGCATCCCAATAAAAATAATTAAGGTTTACTAGGAACTATGTAATGGGTTCCATCTATTCCTCAATCTTCTACACCAGTTGAGATGGAGGTATTGGTCAATGTGCATTATTGAACAGGGTAGAGGATTCAACATATCCCATACCACACTGTGGGTACGTACTCCAAACCAAGGGTCTCATGGCTTAAGAGGGAATTCCCAAGTATTGAACCTACCTAGACTAATGGGATCCAACTTTGATCACCTACAGGTCATTGATTACAATCCTATACATCCAAGAATAAGTAGCCTTTGACATATACTAACTTGTGACCTTAGTGATATAGTCAACAGTTTTCTTCTCAAACTATGTAACATATGTCACTGATCACCCTTGTACTATAGATGTCTTCCAATGAACCCTCCTGATATAATGATTAGATTTTAATTATCATTACCCATATGATAAGGTAGCTACTCGTGCAACCATTACTATATCAAATCTTGGAAAAATCCTATTAATCCGCTTTCATGAACTAAGTGAATGTTGGATATTACAAAGCATACAATAGTAGTTCTAGGCATTTTCCATTTGAATGATCCAGTATCAGCTTGCTATATATTACCATATCATAGCTAGGGTAGCTCATAGTATACCAAATTTATGAACTAGGTGACTTTTGGTTAATCCCTAATAGTAGCCTATACATCAATCATTGACACTATACAATAATTATCTATCACTACTCAAATATCCTACAGGTTCATACTTGGGTATTCTCTGGTGTAGTCCAATTGGAATTTTAAATATCAATAGACTCAACATGATAGGAATTTTAAGGGGATTTATGAGTGTAGACATGAAAATTTAGCATTATGCATTCAATTAGGTCCATTCATCAAGTAAACCACATTCACATTAATCCACTCATCAGGTAAATCAGGTTCATCATCCATTTAAATTAAATAAATTAAATTTATTTGATTTAAGCCTATCATTTCCTCATTTGATTAAATAAATCAATTTTAATCAAACCATAACATTTCATCTTTCATAAACCATCTTCTAATTTCATCTCATGCAAATTAATCCACCTTTATCTTGCATCATCCCTTTAATTAAATAAATCAAACATTTATTTAAATAAATCCTAAATGCATTTTCCATCCCTTTTGATTTAAATAAATCAAATATTCAAGTCAAATGGGTCAAAATCAACTAATCATCACCTAAGCTAATCTAATCCTAATTTACCTAATTTAACCACCCATCACATCCTCTAGCTTTTCCCACTTGCACCAATAAATTATTTTAATTCATTTATAAATTCATCATTTTCTTTCAACTTGGCATAAAAATGGAATATTCCCTCAAGTTTGAAAATGAAGACAAATTGACTTGTCCCTTCCAACATTGCAATAAATTCTCTCTTTCATGTCCCCCTCTCAACATTTAATTCATAAATTCAATTTTGAATCTCCCTCTCTTGGGCACATTGGCCAAAACTTGCACATTCCTCAACCTATCATAATGTGACAAGTGGCCTCATCTCATTTGTCCAATCTTTATCCCACATTGCTCTCTTATGAGAATTCTTCAAATTTGAAAATATTTAAATAGAGGGCTGATTATTCATCAAATCCATCTACATATTCATGCAATGTTACTCTCTTAAATTGAGAACTAATTTTGCTCTTCATCATATTGCATTGCATCTTGTGAGTTTTAGCAAGGATTGGGAAAGCGTCATTGGCACATTTGACACCAATCCAATATGGAATAGGTATAGATCATGTTTGCTTCTTCATGTTTTTAATTGATTTTTATATTGAAGCATGATGTATTATTCCATAGAAGTGCTTGTAGGTATGCAAGGCTTGAACTAACCCATTATTTAATGTGTAGTTAAAGTTTAAGTGTTTGCAGATTTGCAAAGCTTCAATGAGTTGATTGGTACAACTAAAAATAAGTGTTATAAACCTTCTAGAAATACATGGTTGGTAATTGATAACGTGAAACTAACATCATGTCCAATATTTTGGTTGTATATTGAGCACTTCTTAGGAATAGAGAGCATATGTGCAACCCATATATCTATTTTTTTATTTAATATTTTTACTTGCCCTTAAATTTATTAAGTTATGTCTATGAGAAAGGTCTTTCCTCTTTATTTCCAACCTTAATGATGTTTTGACTAGTTTACCATACATAAATTTGTCATGGAATTCACTAGAACTACTCATTTTTTTTATATTTAGTTCATTTGTAAATACAAGAACCCATCTATGGTGGGTGGTATTGTGTTTTCAAGGTGTCTATGGTGTTATTCATCCTAACAAGGATTTTTTATCATGAATATAATATATTTTTCCCCCAATTTTTTTGTAAGTCTTAAGTATATTGATTCCTTAGTTTTTAATTCAGTATCCTTGACAAGTTCCACTTGACTTAACAATGAGATGCAAAATATATAATGGTAGGGTTGTAGGGTTATGAAAACAATATAAGGACATGTTAAAACCCCAAACCTTATGTTGGTCTTGAAGAAAACTCATTCAAGTTGAGGGTAAAAGCCTCCTTAGTCACAAAGGAAGAATCCCACTATTGTATAAATACAAAAGGTCTATTCATCATATATGCACTAAAATAATAAAAGAGAAATAATGGTTTTCTACTAGTTTCAAGGCCATACCCATGGTGAGAAGAATAAAGGAAAGATATTAATGAAAAAAAGTGTTATGAAAGTCTATAATTAACCATAAAGATGCCCAATAATGATGATTCTTGCTTGTTAATGGAGGAAAAATCCCCTACCTATGAGAATACTATATATGTAGGCCCCTCAAATTCTTATTTGGACAGTTTCTTTATAAATCAATATCAAGGATTAGATTAGGCTTTTGAAATTTAGTTTTGTATTTTTTATGTTGTCAAGGATTTTTATCATATGCGCAAGTCATAAGATTTAAATGGAAATAGAATAAATTTATTATTCCAAACTGAGCTTCTCAATCTAATTATTTCAATTCATTTCTATGATAAAAGCTATCTTGTGAGCGTTTTGAACCATTATACTCAATGTGAATATTGAACACTAAAATTTTGTATATGTGTCTAGGATTTTGAACTACATATAGAAATATCAAGCATCTGTTGACTTCTTGCTCTAAGATTTCATTGTGTGATGCTTTTAGTATATGTCATTCAAATGAATACATTTTTTTTGTATATTTCATTTGACCATCTTTGTTTAAGTGTTTTAAAATTCCATGATGTCAACTATTTATTGGCATACCTAGAATTCTCTTGTAACTGATTTTAACATATAGTGCTATAAACATACAGTTACAGTTCTCACACATTAATGCATATGCAGATACAAATAACTTCAACTGTCTAAGATGTACGAAGATTGGAACAAACAATAACTATAAAACAAAAAAATTGATAAGTCAATAACATCTTTAGAACATTCCAATATATTAAACTATATATGCACATGTTGTAGATGCATTCTAAAAAATAATTGTCCTCCATTTGACTAATAAGTGTAAAATCCTCCAACAATGTGTTTTCTATTCTCACAGCCTATATATGTTGACTTCTCACATTTCTCCTATGTGCTTTCATTCCACAAATTTTAATGTCTGGTTGTTACCTTTTCTATTAGCTTTATTGAATTCAAATTGCTATAAATATTTGTCTACAAAATTATTTTTCCCGGTGTTTCATTGTTTCACTATTCCCATATATTACATTCATAAATATAGTCTTTTCTACATTTATTTTATTTTTTGTGATACATAATAAAATTCCATGGTATTTGCCATGGCTTGCTCGAGCATGTCCACAACAACCATGGATTTTATGAGCTTCATGTTTTCTTCATCATGCCTCGCTCAACGGACACAAAATGGTAGGTTCTTGCTCATGTCATAGTTGATAGATCCTTGCATTGTTGGAGAATGCCATGCAAATTGTTGTGCCCTTAGCACACACGCCCCGTTCGGAACGGGGACCCTCTTTTCTTTCGCCTTGTTGGGTCTTTTGGGGCCGCCTCATTTTGTGTGCCCCTCTTTTTTGATGTTCCGCATGGTCGATACAGCTCCAAGGTTACATCATAAAATCGACCACGCTTTCCCTTTTGGTTTTTGCTGCCCTTCAGGGCCTCGCGAGCTCCCTTCGGCATTTTGGCCCTTGGCGGCTCCGAGCCCTTTCGGGTCCGGGCCTCCGGAGTTCCCCTTTCGGGATTTCCCTTCATGATTTCCTTCCTGCGCAGCGTTCTCTGGGCGCCTTTCCACTCTGCGGGGCCCATACTGCCATTTTCTATTTGAAATATCCTGAAGTTTTCCTGGGCGACCCCTGCTCCTTCGGGCCCCAGGCTCTGAAAGTTCGCGTCCGGACTTCCGTCCCAAGATCGCCATCTGCGATGGCGATCCTCCGGCGGCCGCCCGCCCCTCGGGCCCCGGGGTGTTCCTCACTGCCGCCGTCACCATGTAAAGCGAAACCTTTCGGCGGCGGATCCTTGCCAGCCTCCCGCCACCCGTGCCCCGGGACTATCTCCGCCGTAGCCGTGAAACGTTGATAAAGTCTTGCGGTGGTCATCGCTCTGCGTCTTTCCGGCTGCCGGGTCCCGAAGCTCTCGCTGCCGCCACCGACCTAAATTTGAATTTCACCAACTTTTGCGCGACCGTACAAAGCATTTAATGCGGGCATTAATGGTGGATGGGGTATATAATGTCGGGTCCGCCAAAGTCATTTTCATTGTCCGAGTTGAAGCGAGTTACAGAGCCAATTATCTGGAGCCCCTTCGTGATCAAAAAGCATTGCGCTAATTGACATCAACATCACTCTGTCGACCCCACCGGTGGATCCTACCAACTTCCCGCTTAGCGAATTGGAGGTAGGCCATATCATTTTCCCTCCCGTGTTGTTTTTCGTCATTTTCAAGAATTTAAATGAATGAAATAATGGGTTAGAATGATTAAATAGGAAGAAAACCCAGTCACGGCCACAACCCATGCTTTGAAAGTCTGCCAAACTGTCGCAATATCCCTCGCCGCCGACTCGGGACTTTCCTCGGTTACGGCTGTTCTTCGCCCAGGGCGCTCGGACGCCCCGGGCCCGATCTTTGCTTTCGCCACCACCGATCGAGCCGGCACTAAAAACATCACGGTGGCTGGCGCGCCGCGTCCTCCTGGGCTCTGGGTTCCAGGCCTCCTATTGTCGTCTCGCTCTGCCAAAATCCTCGCTGCCCCGCTGCCTTTCGGGCCCGGCCGTCTGGAGTTCCGTCTCCGGAACTCTGTCACGGTTCCGCCATCATCCACGGCAGAACCCTGCCGGTGCCCCGCCCTTCGGGCCCCGAGGAGGTCCTCGCCCTCGCCGGTGGACGGTTCGAAAATCCTTCATACAGCAAGTGCCTTGCGACGGCCGAAACGTCACATCTGTCGCCTACCCTCTGGGTCCCGAGTTTCCCTTGGCCGTCTGAATGTGGCCTAAACTTTGCCCTGCCCCGGGACCCTCCGGGCCTGGCCGTCTGGAGTTTCGTCTATGGAACTCCATGATGGTTCCGTCGTCGTCCATGACGGAACCTTCCCGGCTGTCCGAACGTTGGGTCCCGGAGGTACCTTCGCCGCTGCCGTCGCCCGTTCGCTATCTGTAGCTCGCGGCGGCCATCGTCTCCCATCTCTCCGGTCGTCGGGTCCCGGTCCATCTTTCGCCGCCACGGTTCAAATCATTGCAAAATACATACGGCGGCCTACACCCAATGTCGTTCCACCTCCCGGGTCCTGTGACGCCTTTCACCACCGTCGCCTGCCCACTGTCATAACCTCGTGGCAGCCGTCGCCTTGCATCCTCCTATGGGCCGGATTCCAGGGGTCTCCTCGCCGTCGCCGCTGGTCAACATTGCAAAATCTCTCGATGGCGAGCCTCCGTCGGCTCCCCGCCTTTCGGGCTCCGGTCTTCTCCTCGCCGCCGCCGTTCAAAATGGTCAAAATTATGCAGCGGTCGTGAGCTCACGTCCTCCCGGCCACCGGGCCCTGGGTCTCTGAGTACCGTCTGGTCTAGTTGTAAAATTGAACCTCATGTCGGCTGTCTTTTTGCCTCCCAGACTCCGGCCTTTAGACTTCCGCTTCTAGACTTCCTTGTCCAGACTTCCACTCGCTGTCTGCCATCCCAAACGGCTGCCCCTTAACTGCCTTCCGGCCTGAACCCTTCGAAGTTCCTTAAATCAATCTAGACCAACTCAAAATCGGAATCTAACTTCGACCCACGTCTTAAATCATGCCGTTCTCTATCATGGGCCTCTTAAAATACCAAAATTTGGCCAGCGGGGGTCTCCGGGAACTTTCGGTCGTGTTTTTCCTTCCTGACAACATTCCTATCAGGGATGTCCGGCTCTCCGGGCCCGGATTGTCCAAATGCTCTAAAATGAAATCGATATCATCTGAGGATAAAATTTATGATGTATTTGAATGGTTATTTAGATGATATGCTTATAATATGGACTAGCATTAACGTTGTTGATGTTTTGTTGTGCTGACTTCACCCTTTGCTTGTAGGATATATGGAATCGGCTACAGGAACTTCAGGGGCCTCCGCCGAAAAGGATAAGGGCAAGAAATCTAGAAGAGCCGCTCGGGGAAAAGACGATAAAGATCAGATGAAGTTCCAATTTCAGGGTGAGCCGCTCCAGTCAAAGGTCTCGACTGACTGGAAAGAGATCTCAGATACCAATATCAGCCAGGTGGACATAAATGAGTTCACCCAGAGGGTCAAGGTCGACCCTAAAATAAAGAATGCCAGGTTGATACACCAAAGTGGAATCGCCAAAGATGTCGGCTTCCCTCCGTCTCTGATAGCACCTGAATTAGTAATGGCTTGCCAAGAAGCCTACCAAATGGACACTAGAACGATCGTGGAAAAGGAGGGGAACATCCTCGCCGACATGTCTCTAGAAAGAATCACTAAAACGTTTCACATTCCTACATTCCCACATATGCAGGTCCCCACTTTGGATCAGTGTCAGGTGGCATGGGATGCCAATCCGTTGGGCTGTAAGAAGTCAATTAATATTTACTGGTTAAAGGAGAAACAGGGCAGCGCTGCAAAGGTTCCCCAAGAGCTGTTCTACAGCGACTTTCAGGATGATTATCATGACTTGGTGACTATGCTAAGCAGGGTCATGGGCCTCCCAGCAGCCGCCTACTTCCAAGAGTGGATGGCTTACTACATTGAACAAATCATACGAGGAAAGGAGGACATTAAAACTAAGATCTCATTCGACTGGGGGAGTATCATCAGCAACTTCTTCCAAGAGTAGTTTGTAAATGTCAAGAAAAGCTCCAAGTTCTACATGACCTCGTACCTGGTATACTCCTTGGCAGGTCAGAGATAATATAGCGGGCTGTTTATGGCACCAGATCAGGATCACAAACGAGGGCTCAAGCCTTTTGACTGTTACCCTCAACTACAATACCGCCACTTCAAAAGGGAGTACTGCCGTGTCAATGATGCCTTCATTGGCCATATCATCAGATTGATAGCCGGGGACTTCGAGAGAAGGGTATCCCACAGCGCTAGGGCACTCCTGAAGGAGTATGCCTCCTTATATATCCAGTTTCCCAAGTTCACTTACATCCGTGCCCAGGGATTCATTGAACCGTCGAACAAGTTGCCAAGATACCCAAATGACAGGATCATTCTCCTAGAGCTCTCCCGACAACTCCAACATATTCAGACGGTCTTCGGCAATAAGCACATAGCAGGGATCCCCTATCCCATGACCCTCGGCTAGGGCTATATCGACTGCAAACATCTTAATGCGCTGGCAACTCAGAGAAGGAACTTAAAGAATATAACTTTGAATGGTACACGGCTCGCCCACGAGTGGACCCACATGGCCATGTCAGGAAGGCGCTGGGGCCGACGTACGCCCACAAATACCATGTCAAAGATTTTTGAGCAGATTGTAAAGATGACAAGGAGGTCTGCATGAGGCACTACATGCGCATGACCATGCAGTTTTTTAGGAGAGTGCAGCTGTTTCTGGTGCCAGACCAACTTAAGGAGGATGAGTCCACCCTTGTGCACCCGAGGTACCCTACGGTTGCCGACCTGACAATCCCCTCCATCGACTGGGATGAGCAAGAGGTCGAGGACCTGGATACTATCACCCAGCCTATCATAGCTCGCACTAAGGAGTGGGTCGATGTGTAGGTGGCGTAGCTAAAACAACAAGGGGTGACTTTAACATATGAAGCGCTCAAGAGCGAGCCGAGCACCATGGAGGACGTTGCTGCCTCCCCATCAGCTGGTGAGACTTCCAAGTCTCCCCCCATCACTAGGTCCCAAAAGAGGAAGGGAACAAAGAAAACACAGTCTGCGGACCCCAAAGAATAAGCAACGAAGGACACGGGAGGCTCATCTCCCAAGAAGCTCAAGAGGACAGTGATCACAATAGAGGCGTAGCCTCCCTTACTCCTTCCTCCCCTGACTGGTGTGCTGCCCACCTCCCAGGCCGCAATTGCCTCATCTCCACAGGCAGTGGATATTTTGGTCCACCTTGCCTCTTCACCCCCGGCCGGGTCAATAATCAATATCGACTCCTCCTCTAGCATGACCACTTCCCCTTCCTCTGCTGCTGCCATGTCACCCATTACCTCCCTACCTCTGGCAACAATAACATCTCTTGTTCCCCTATCCACTATGCCTGAGGCTATTACACGACACTTGCAGAGTCTTCCTCCTGAGCTCTCGCAGATCCTAATGGACTCCGTACTCTAGGCGGCCCTTGCCCAAGCCCTCGTAATAGCTCAGCCTTCGCAACCGCCAACAGGTCCACCGGCCATGGAGGCCACAATGCAGATTTTCAAAGAGTTGGAGGAGTTGGAATAGGAGGCTTCGAAGCCTATTGAGGAGGAGGCCAATGATTACTATGAACACCCGAATACGAGCACAGAACCATCAACAAGGTGGCTTACGAGGAAGAAGAGACAGGCTCTTCCGAGGGCGGGGATGGAGAGGATGGCTCGGATGCCAAGGAAATTATTCAGGCCTTCGATGAAGATGTTGAAGAAGAGTTGGCTCAGCAGCCAAAGGATGTTGGGGAGGAGGTAGAACAGTCGCCGCATGGTGAAGAGGGACCGCCGCAAGAAGAGCAACCTAAAAAGGATATCATTGAGGCCGAGACCCATATCGTGAAGAGCCCCGAGGCCGAGGCTGTTGAAGAAAAGAAAGAAGAGGTGGCAGGAGAAGAAGATCCCACCTGGGTGTTGTCTACCAAGGTGCCCGCTAAATGCCTCATGTTTTATCGTGACTCTGACGAAGAGGAGGAAGAGCTTTAAAAGGAAAAGGGGGCAGAGGTCTTGCCTCTAACTGAAAAGGGCGAGGGCAGCCATGATGAATCCAAGGAGAAATCTGCCATTCCCGTCTGGTTGGAAAAGCAGCTTGAAAGGGCAACCCCAGTTCCAACAGACCCGAGGTCGAGATTGGAGGCCATCTTGGCTCGATCCCTAACCGTAAAAAAGAAGGAGAAGAAGCCTAAGGTCCGTTCCAAGATAACCATGGACACTTCTGGCTTCCGGGCAGCACAAGTAGCGACGCCAACTGTTGGCCAAGCCAGAGTTAGCTACAATATCTCTACAATTGACCTAGGGATAGCAACCAGGGAATAGAAGGTCGAACATCTGGAGGAGTTAGTGGCCATGGTGGTGCATCTAATCAAATAGGACAAGGTCACCAAGGACGAGCTCAAGGCGCAGGTTGCTGTCCTGACCGATTATATTAAGTAGTGGTCCTCAGTAGATGACTTGCCCACTACCTCTACAGCTGCACCGCAGCTACTCTCCAAGGAGCAGATAGATAAGCTAGAAACAAGGAAGAACTTGGAGATGACCACTGAAGATTGGTTCCAAGAGGTCATAAGTATCAAAAACAAGGGGATCAGCTTGGCTGGGCAGATAGCCAACAAGTTCCTAGACCTGGTCCAATCCCTAGAGGGCACGAAGAAACTCTGCACCAACTTCCCTGCAATCTACAACTCCACTGCCCCAAAAATTGAAGCCATCCTTCAGATGCTAGAAAGCACGTGGGAAGAAAAGCTAGAATTGAAGAAGGAGGATCATTGGTTGGTGGACGTATAGCACAGAGACCTTGTCAACCAGAAGGAGAGGATGGAGCAAATCTAGAGCAGAGTGGATCCAGATATTGAATGGATTAAAGAAATTCGAGCGGAATGCACCCAGTACCTTAAGTTAATGATGAGCCATGATATGCTCATGGTACAATTAGACGCCAAAAAGATCAAGCCATACTTTGAGGAAAAGATGAAGAATAGGACAGCCGGAGATATCACAACGGACTTCTTGAGTTTCGCTGCCTGTGTGTTCGATCAATCAGAGCTATTCAGAGACCAAGGCTCAAAGTATGACGAGGACTGGAAGTGGCTGGAAGAGAATGCCAAAGAGTGGAGCTACCAGGCGTTGAGATGTGAAATCCTCAAGGTAAACAAGCTCCAGGCCGTCATCCTCAAGTACATTGAACACACAGCTTCAGAGGAGCAAGAGGACAGCCCAGCCAAGGAAGAAGACCTCCCAGAAGAGTAGCTACAGCCAAGAAAGTAGCAATTAGCTATAGGACGAAAAAGTAATAGTGTCATCCACTAAGTGACGAAATAGGGAAAAGACAAGGAATGTTTTAAAATGGTAAATCTATTTGGGGGTAGGTGAAACCCTATTTTGTAATGAATCATGGCCACACAATAGAAATGAATCTTGGCCATTCATTTAACTTTTGGAAAACTATAAATAGAGCACTCCCCTCATTTGCAAAAGTGAGAGTTGAGTTGTTGTAAAGACATGCTGCAGAAATTTATAAGAAATAGCATTGACTTGGTGCATTTCCTTGTTTTCTCTCATGTCATTTGATTCACTTCTCCAATATTAGATGTTTAGCTTAGATCTCTTTGTTGTTTAGTTAGCTGTTTATTGCATTTGGGTAAATCTTAGGAATGTTGTTTGGTGTTTATGAAAATTCCTGCACTGTTGATGATCCCTTAGTCCATACTTTTTGCTGTTTGCTGAAGGTAGATAGCTGTGCAAAGTTAGCCTAGACTTGATTAAAGCTGCCCCAAACACTTATCTTTAGTTCATGCATGTATGTGGTGGATGAAGGATAAAAATCTGTAGCCCTTAGAAAATAGCACAATTTCCATGATACTGTGAAATCCCTGGTTAAGTGGGATATTGTTTTAAGGAATTGTCCATTGCAGGAACTCCATTATCACTGTTCGCAGCAAGCTTTAGGCTTAGAAATTTTTCTTCTCCTTCGCTCTTTTTCACTTTCTTTAGAAATTGAACAATTACAAGGGGTGATCCCATAATAGTGGTTTATAATTTTTGGCCAAACTGGACACTGAAATTATTATTTTTAACTAAATTTTCACATTCGGGCACCTATAGCGGCTAAACTGTGAGGAATTTGAAGATGGTGCAAACTAGAGTCTCATCAAATTTTGTCTGTAGATTCTAAAAATATTTTTTTCAATTTTTGGAATCAAATTGCACTTCCTTTTCCATCTCCCACGAAAATAGATTTTTTTCAGAAAACAACATTTTTAAAAAGTGACGCACACCGTATAACATAACTTTTTTTCCATGAAGGATAAAATTCTAATTCTTTCAAATTTAGATTTGTAACTCTGATATATAGTGCTTCCACTTGGTTAGATAGTTTTTATTGAATATTTTTTCCTTAATCAAGTTTCAAAGTCAAACAAATTAATTCAGACATAGCGCGACCGTATAACGCGTAACTTTTTTTGTATATATCAAAATTTAATTTAATTTTTTGTTGGATCAAGGACTTCAATATCTGGTGCACTCATATTTTTCAATTTTTTTTTTGATAATCTTCTATTTTTCCACATGTGAAGAACAAATAAATTTATTTTCGATGAAAAAACCTATGTTTAATAAAACTTAAAAACAAATACATAACAAAACCAAAACATATTAAAATTATATTCATTGGATAGCTTGTTCTGAGGAATACCATAATCATTTCAAATAAATTTTAAATAAATTCATTTGATCACCCAAAAGCTAAATCAAAAGTGATTTTTTATCAGCATTTTGATAGGTGTAAAGGAGATGCATTTATAGGTATGGTTTAAAACTAGCGGTTCTATCCAAGGGGGTTTGATCTAAGGTGATTTGATCAAACCCTCTTCAATTGGAATCCTTAAAATAGAACTTTTTAAGGCTTAAATCATTATATTTTCTAAAAATATGTGATTTCAGCTAAAATTCATTCCTCGAATTGTAAACCACTATTATGACAACACCCCAAGGTTCATCGCACATTATAAAGCCAAATCTAACAACCGATGGAGTTTGAGACTGTTGTTTGAACCTACAGCCAACACATAACTACTTTCATATTAAAACTCCTTTTCAAAGATCTAATTTCATGCTTCGCATCCACACTTTGTATTTCTGTAAGGCTTTGTGATTCCAGCAAATCACATCAAACTACTGAGGTATCTGAGTCACTGAAAGAGAGGTAGTGCACCTACGCACTGCCTGTGTTGAGAAGTGCATAAAAACACCATCAACAGAACCGGCGCTAGAAGGAGGGCCACGATCAGAATACTAAGCTACGGGATAAAGCGAAGCTAGATTGGATTGGATCATTCTCTCCAGAAAGGTTTCAAAGGTTTCTACGATCAACACCAAATAAGGGAGAATTTATAGAATTGCAGCCTCCCACGAGGGCAAAACGAGCATAAGGAAGCAGCTCCGCCTCTTCCTCTTCCTCCACTCCATTTGCCTCCATTTCACCCCCACCTTCATTTGGCTAGCCTTCATTTTCCACCCAACCATCTCAAACAGCATTTGCACATCTTCCCTCCAACAGCCAGGGGTTCGCTCCTCTCCCGACCCTGTCAGCCCAAAGCACAGTCCAGGTAGCCATAGCTTAAGGGCAGCCCCATATTGTGGTTGTATTGCCAATACAGCCCCAAATCCCTGTTCTCCAACAACAAGTGCCACCTCCGCCTCCCCCCATGGCTTGGCTTGCGCATAACCCTTTGCCGATACACTTTGTTGTTTACAATGACATGCCCAAGAATCTGGAGGGCTTTTGTTTGAAATTCCATCCACGTGACATGCAAAGAATAGCCGAAGAGCATATCAAGATATTTAAAACGGTGATTACCGAAATGCAGGTGGATCACGAGGACGTGGCGTGTCACCTTTTTTCGCATTCATTGGGAAAAGAGGCCTTCTACTGGTACATCAATCTGCTGTGGGGATCAATCACCTTGTGGAACCTAATGAAGAATGCCTTTCTGTAGAAGTACAAGATCCCTGTCAACCCCGCGGACCTTTACCAGCAGTTCATGTCCATCAGAAGGGAGGTCAACGAACCTATCAGCTCCTTCAATGATCGCTTCTATCAGGCTCATATGAGGCTTCAGGATCCGTATGTCCATAATGATGCGGCCACTCTACCAGTCTACTACGCAGCCCTGGACAACCTCATGTCGGCGTTGGTAAAAAGGATGCGCCTATCACCTGCTACCCTACTAGCCGCCTATGCAGAAGCCGTCGTTGCAAGTGCGGACTTGGGACAAAATATCTCTGGCCCATTGTAATCTTTGGGGCTCGTCGCCCACCCAATACAAATTCAGGGGCTTAATCAGGTGTTTGCTCATCAAACTCCTCTCATGAACTAGGTGCCTCAATTGCCTATGGTGCCACACCCAGGGCAACCGTTGAATTATGCGCCTCCTACGATGTCTTATTTGCAGCCCCAACAGTAGTACAGCTATTCCCAGATAGCTCCACAACAGCAAGAATATTCCCAACAGCCCCAGGCACCGTTGTACTTGTCAGGACCAGACTTTCCTCCAGCCTATCAAAATCAACCGGTAGCCTTGCTCGCTTTTCTCCAAAATCTGGCCCCGTCGCCTGGGGGTGCGGCCGAGAAGGACAAGCTAGAGGAGCTAACTGAGATGATCAAGAAGATGTCCACGGAGATGACGCATCTAAAGAACCAGAATAATCAGTTGCAGGCCTCCTAACGCAATTTTTAGGCCAACCTTAACAGGGACAGTCGAGACAATAGAGACAACAGAGACAATCGGGAAGTGGGCTCCTCCTCGGGGCAGAATTATGAGAGGGGGCAGAATTCCAATCAAAATACAGAAAGAAGACCTTCTCAAAGGCAGAACCGCACATGGAACACCAGGCCCAACAACGGTGGTGTCCCCATGCCATTTGATCAATCGACAAGCAACGATAAAACATCCAGCGGTGTGTATTTAGCCGAAGCAGCTTTGTCCGGATGGTGCCGACTTCACAAAACCAGCAGGCATTCTGAGCTGGACTGTCCTGAGTTCCAGACAGCTGCTAAAATCTTCTAGGTGGAGGTACAAAATGCGGTCGATAATGCCAACTGCAGGGACATCGTCCCATCTGAGCCCTATGATTCCTCATGTCTGGTGGTCAATCAGGCGCCGTTTCTGCAAGGAGACCGCAACGAGCTCGAAGCTGAGCCCACTCCTATTGAGGATGAGAAAGCGCAAAAGGTAAGTAACGAATCATCTTTAGCTCAGCTTTTTGATTTGATAGATAATGGCCCACTGGATGAAGAAGAGCCATTTGTGGATGAGGTACATATGTTCCATCAACAGTCGAGTCCCTATTTCCTTAGGAATAGACAAGCCGGCGGACCCTTCACAACTTCTACCCTACCAAACAACTTCGCCACCCCACCTGATCCAAATGCTAGTAATAACCCGGGGCTCCCTCATATACTCGCCCAATATCTCAACAAGAACCAATCCCAAAACCAATCGCAAGGTCAGCCTCAGAGCCAACCCCAAAATCTGCCTAGGCAACCCAAGATTCAAACCCCTAGTTCTCCCATAGGCCAAGCTTTTAGCTCTGAAATCGAGCAAATGGGCGAATATGTGGCGGAAGAGTTCAAGAAGGTCAAAATTAGTTTGTCGGCCTTCGAATTAGTCAAGGTTCCTACCGTAAGGCACGCCTTCTTCAGGGTTCTGAATGGGACTCCCTCATCTAGCATGACACAAGAGACCCCAGCCAAGAGGGTAACCTTCGAGGAGCCCAGGAAAGAATAATAAATATAGGACAATACCGAGAGAAGGAACAATATGCCCATGAATCAGTCAGCAAGTAGATACATTGAAAAGGAGCCAGAAAGGGCTAGTAGACAGCCTCCCAAGGACCAGCAATTTAAACAAACCAAGGATACGGGTAGTGATAGGAACAAAAGCCAAATAGCTCAAATGGACACACCTGTGGGCATCCTCCAAGAAAGACCGAAAACTCCCTCGTTCCTGACTACTATTAGGGTCTTCGGGAAGAACTTGCACAACTGCCTGCTCGATTCAGGCGCGTCTACCAACGTCATGCCCCTGGCCATATGCAAGGCTCTTGGCATCACCCCCATGCCTTCAAAGAGAAAGGTCACCCAACTAGATAAAACAGAGATTAACATCGTGGGAGAAATAAACCACATCCGCATGCAAATTGCTGCGGACCCCAGGATACAGCAGGTTGTTAATATCCAAGTGGTAGACATTCCCAATGCTTATGGAATTATTCTAGGGAGGTAGTTCACCAAGGCACTGAATGGATACACCGCCACCGACCTTTCTCACATGTGGCTTCCGTGGAAAGGGTTGTCAAACCAGATCCGCATCGACCGTGAACCCCGTATGAAGTATATGATCACAGAATATAATAATCTCAGCGAGGTGTTGTTCGCTGAGACTGACTTAGGGAATTATCGCCCTTTTGCTTGCCAAAATGAGCTTGAGCTTCAAGAAGAATGTGCAGATGAAGTATTGTTGGTGTTGTGCAGTCCCTCGGCAAATTCCGCACAAGTGCCCCCAGATACCAAAATGATAGTAGAAGCTGATGGTGAGCTAGATAAAGATGACGATTGGGGATTGCTTGATGGATTCTGAGATTTCATGGAAAAATGTGCAAGAGATCAGCTCAGCCTAGGAGCTAGAATGAATTTCCAAGACCTCTTATTACCGAACTGGTGTAGAGTCCATAACGCTGCTCACTCTGAGTTTGACTGTTGTCTGTGCCACGCAGTGATGGAGCATGTTAAGAGGGCCGCTGCTCCCGACAGAAACACCAAAGGAGACACCACCAGAACCACCTACTGATCATTGTCTCGATCCGAAAAACCTTCCAAAGATCACAAGGCCCACTGTCCAGCCAAAAGAGAACGGAGGCTCAATCAGACCCGAAGATAAGGAACCCTCTATGTGCTGGACGCTTTGATTTGATGGATCAAAGTCAAGGCAAGGAGCTGGAGTGGGGATTGAACTCATCAGTCCCACGGGTAAGACATTTCTTGCTGCCCATCGATTATAGTTTTATTGCACCAATAACATAGCAGAATATGAGGCTTTAGTCCTTGGCCTTCTTATAGCCTTGAAGAAAAATGTGAAAGTGCTGCAAGTCTTCGAGGATTCCACACTTGTAGTTAAGCAGGTCAGAAAATTATACTCCTGCCATGATCGAAGACTCACCAATTATAGGCATAGGGTTTGGGACCTTTTAGAGGACCTAGATGCATTCAACATACAATTGGTCCCTCGTACTCAAAATCGCACAGCTAACACCTTGGCTCAAGCAGCTAGCACGTTACAGCCCCTCTCTTTGTCTGGGCTCAAGAAGTTCACTGTTGAGCTAACATCCACGCCATCAGTCCCAGATAATGTTACTCACCTACAGGTCTTCAATGATGATAAGCATATCCTCTAGTTCATCACAAGTTTCGATGTTTTCACTGCCCAAATAATTGATGAAGCTGATCCACAGGAGGCTGAATTGGACATAGAGGGGGTTATCAATCTGAAAACCAACATGATCCCCAGAGGTATGGTTTAGCTGGAGCGTGTGTTCGACCTAGATCAGATTAGGGATCAGGATTGGCAAACAAAAAAGGAGGCTATAAGCAACCAGTGCAACGCTCATAACCTCGGAACAGCCGAGGATACCAAGAACATTTTTATTGGGAAGGTATGCACGCCTGAGGAAAAAAAGGGAATCACAGATGCTTTGCACATATATCATGACGTGGTGGCATGGAGTTATGAAGATTTGAAAATGTATGACACCTTTGTCATCACGCACACCATCCCTCTGAAGACGGAAGTAAGGCCGTTTCACTAGCGGCAGTGCCCTATTAATGCCTTGCTAGAACCTGTCGTTTACAAAGAGGTGTAGAAATTGCTTTCAGCAAGAATCATCTTCCCAGTTAGGCACTCCACATGGGTGGCTAATTTGGTCCCGGTCAGGAAAAAGAATGGAGAGATCATATTGTGCATGGATTTCCGCAATCTTAATCGTGCCTCAGAAAAGGACAACTATCTGGTGCCTTCACTAGATGAAGTGCTGCAAATCATCAACGGCTCCCAGATGATGTCGTTCCTCGACGGATACTCTGGGTATAATCAAGTAATGGTACAATACGAGGATCTTCACAAGACTGCGTTCCCACTAAGTGGGGACATTTGCGTACAGAAGAATGTCGTTCAGGCTCATCAACACTGGCGCCACTTTCCAATGCGCCATGTATATCGCCTTCAAGGACCTGATTGGAAAATGTATAATCATCTATATGGATTGTTTGACCGTATTCTCCAAGAAGCGAGGTGATCACGTCTCTGACCTATGCAAAGTATTTCAGAGATGCCGAGAATTCAAGGTTTCTCTTAACCCCAAGAAGTGCATTTTTGGAGTGACTGAAGGCCAGCTGCTCAGGCACATCATCTCAAAGCAAGGAATCTCCATTGATCCTGAATGCATTGAGTCGTTACTCAAGATTCAGCCCCTGGGCAGCAAGAAGGAATTAAATTCTTTCTTTGGAAAGATCAATTTTGTCCAGAAATTTATCACAGGTTTCACAAAAATTGTCAAACCTCTCAATGCCATGCTCAAATAGGATGCTAAGGTTGAATGGACACCGGATGCCAGATAATCCTTCGAGGAAATCAAATAGGCCATTACTGAGGCATCTGTGTTAGTCAGTCCAGATTATCTGAAGCCATTCTATATCTACTCATTTGCTTCAGAGCATTCTTGTGCTAGTATGTTGACCCAAAAGGACAACGAAGGAAACGAGCATCCGATCACCTTCATGAGTGCTCCCCTCAAAGATGCTGAATTGCATTACCACAACATAGAAAAGTAGGCGTACACTCTCGTTAGGGGAGTAAAGAAATTTAGACACTACATTCTACGCAACAAGGTGTTCGTAATCGTCCCCGACCCGCGAGTCAAAACACTTCTCATGCAAAATGAGTTGGGCAAACGGAGGGCTAAATGGGTCACCCTACTCCAAGAATATGATATGGAGATCCAACTGATGAAATTGGTAAGAGGGTAGGCACTCACCCGTACAATGGCCGAAACAACAGCAGCGGCCAGACCTGAACTCACGGTGCAGCAATATTAGCTTGAAGATGTCTCCCCGGGAGAATGGTACCAAGATGTCGTTTATTATCTGCTTAATCATAAGTGTCTGTCGCATTTGTAGGGAGTCTAGAAAAGGGCCTTGAGATTGAAAAGTAATGGTTACATGTTACAGGGTTCCATTCTCTATAAGAAGAATCACGAGGGCATTTATCTAAGATGCCTTGGCAAGGAGGAAGCATAACGCATTCTGAGAGAATTTCACAATAAATTCGGTACGGGCTATGGCTTGGGTTCTTCTACGACACATCAGATATTAAGGGCAGGGTACTATTGGCCAACTGTCTTCAAAGATGCCCATTGCCATGTTTGTTCATGTCATACGTACCAGACTGCTGCCACCAGGGAGAGAAATGTTGTTGTCCCACTAAAGCCTGTGCTGGAGGTAAGGACTTTTGCGTAATGGGGTCTCAACTTCATCAGTCCAGTAAGCCCTCCATCATCTGCGGTAGGATTATTGTACTAGATGGACAGAAGCAATAGTTTGTAAGCATTGTACAACTAAAGTAGTTACTGATTTCTTAGAAGGTTTCATTTTAAATCGCTTTAGTTGTCTGTATGCTTTGGTATGTGATAATGGACCTGCATTCACCTCATTGAAATTTGCTAGCTGAGCGTTTGACTATGGGATTGCTCTCAAATTATCGTCCAATTACTACCCTTAGGGCAATGGCCTTACCGAATCCATGAATAAGAATTTGATTACTGTGATCAAGAAGCTGTTAGATAGGAATCCCAAGGACTGGCATACCCAGCTCCATTTTTCCCTCTGGGTTGACCGCACCCACCACAAGGCTGCCCTTGGTGATTCTCCATTCCACCTTGTCTATGGCCTTGAGCCTATATTCCCCATCCACCTGAAGATTCTTACTCTTTAGTTCATCAACAATTTTTATGAAGGTGGAGATTGTAGGGAAGCTCGTTTAGCTGAGCTCTTACATTTAGAGGAAGTTTAAAACCGCGTAATAGAAAATTTTACCAAGCATCAGGGCATAGTCAAGAGATGGTTCGACCATCGAGCCAAAATTAAGGCCTTTAGGATTGCAGATTTGGTCCTATATTGGGACAAGGCCCATGAAAAGAAAGGGGGACACAATAAATTTGACAAGCTCTAGCTTGGCCCCTTTCAGATAGCTAAGATTTTGGGAGAGAATGCCTTCTGCCTAAAGAATCTAACTGGTGAGAACGTCCCATTGCTAGTCAACAGGCAGCACCTGAAGCATTACTTCTAGGCTTGAGCTCCTTCGAGCTTTTTGTTGTAAATACCTGTACATAGGTTAAAGTAGTTGCTTTCTTGCTTGTTTGCATTTTGTTCGTGTCGCTTTTTGCTTTTTCCCTCCCGACAGTTTGGTTTCGAAGGATGTTTCCTGCTCCTTTGCGGTGGCCATGCTTACCTGACAAGCAGTTCACTTTGCTGTCTGTTCTTCGTGTTCTTTGGCTAAACATTCACTCTAGACTATTGGTCTTTGCAAAGCTGTCCATGAATGATTTCCCTGTCTGAACTCTGCTCAGAACTTGACCCTTCGCCGAATCTTCTTACCCACATCTCAGATCTCACACAAATTATATAATAATAAATTCTGAAGAACCGTACTATGGTTGTCACGACACGCAAGTGGGTGAAAAATATTAAGTCTACTCCAGTGACCACTGCAATCTCAAACCCATTGTAGGCTTCAATGCTTACCCGATCGAACTAAATGGTAAAAGAGAAATGAAATATCAAAGCAAAAAGAAAAGAAACTCTGAAAAAAAGAAATAAATGACCGTGTGGGTGTTCGGATAAATCTATCGGGGCTATGGACGCCCGGCCGGTAGTAGAGCAATATCTATGAGATTGTAGCGACAACTACGCCGGGGCTATAGACACCTGACTGGCAGCGGGGCAATGTCCAGGTTACTTTTGGTGTTAGGCAACTTATGTAGCTCACTTGGTTAAAGTAATAACCCTGGTTACTATCCCTAGGAAAGGAATGAACTCACTCCACACACACTTTCGAGATATCATGTAAGCTGACCCAATTAAGGATCTCGTTCTCTCGGATTCATCCTCGGAAGCCGCTCCTGGTCTGCAAAACCAGAGATTCTGGGTCCTGAATGAATATTTATCCCTAGAACGCTCTGGAGCGTTCTCCAGCGGAGTCGCCATTTGTTGTGCCCTTAGCACACACGCCCCGTTCGGAACAGGGACCCTCTTTTCTTTGGCCTTGTCGGGTCTTTTGGGGCTGCCTCGTTTTGTGTGCCCCTCTTTTTTAATGTTCCACATGGTCGATACTACTGTAAGGTTACATCATAAAATCGACCATGCTTTCCCTTTTGGTTTTTGCTGCCCTTCGGGGCCTCGCGGGCTCCCTTCGGCATTTTGGCCCTTGGCGGCTTTGGGCCCTTTCGGGCCCGGGCCTCCGCAGTTCCCCTTTCGGGACTCCTCTTCATGATTTCCATCCTGCGCGGCGTTCTCTGGGTGCCTTTCTGCTCCGCGGGGCCCATCCTGCCGTTTTCTGTTTGAAACCCCCCAAAGTTTTCCCGAGCAGCCCCTGCTCCTTCAGGCCCTGGGCTCCAGAAGTCCGCATCCGGACTTCCATCCCAGGATCGCCGTCTGTGATGGTGATCCTCCAGCTGCCGCCCGCCCCTCGGGCCCTGGGGTGTTCCTCACCGCCACCATCACCGTGTAAAGCGAAACTTTTCGGCGGTGAATCCTTGCTGGCCTCCTGCCACCCGTGCCCCAGGAATATCTTCGCCGTAGTCATGAAACGTTGATAAAGTCTTGCGACGGTCATCGCTTCGCGTCTTTCACCGCAGGGTCCCGAAGCTCTCGCTACCGCCGCAGAACTAAATTTGAATTTCACCAACTTTCGCGCGGTCGTACAAAGCATTTAATGCGGGCATTAATGGCGGATGGGGTATATAATGCCTGGTCCACCAAAGTCATTTTTATTGTCCAAGTTGAAGTGAGTTGCAGAGCAGATTATCTGGAGCCCATCGCGATCAAAAAGCATTGCGCTCATCGACATCAACATCACTCCGTCGATCCCACCGATGGATCCTACCAACTTCCCGCTTAGCGAATTAGAGGTAGGCCGTCCCATTTGCCCTCCCGTGTTGTTTTTCGTTATTTTGAAGAATTTAAATGAATGAAATAATGGGTTAGAATGATTAAATAGGAAGAAAACCCAGTTGCGCCCACAACCCGCACTTTGAAAGTCTGCCAAACCGTCGCAATATCCCTCGCCGCCGACTCGGGACTTTCCTCGGTCGCGGCTGTTCTTCGCCCAGGGCGCTCGGACGCCCCGGGCCCGATCTCTGCTTTCGCCACTGCCGATCGAGCCGACACTGAAAATATCACGGTAGCTGGCGCGCCACGTCCTCCCGGGCTCCGGGTTTCGGGCCTCCTGTTGCTGTCTCGCTCTGCCAAAATCCTCGCTGCCTCGCTGCCTTTCGGGCCCGGCCGTCTGGAGTTCCATCTCCGGAACTCCGTGATGGTTCCGCTGTCATCCATGGTGGAACCCTACCGGCGCCCCACCCTTTGGGCCCCGAGGAGGTCCTCGCCCTCGCCGGTGGACAGTTCAAAAATCCTTCATACAGCAAGTGCCTTGTGGCAGCTGAAACGTCACATCTGCCGCCTACCCTTCAGGTCCCGGGTTTCCCTTGGCCGTCTAAACGTGGCCTAAACTTTTCCCTGCCCCAGGACCCTCCGGGCCCGGCTGTCCGGAGTTCCATCTACAGAACTCCGTGATGGTTCCACTGTCATCCATGGCAAAACCTTAGCGGCTGTCCGAACACCGGGTCCTGGAGGTACCTTGGTCGCTGTTGTTGCCCATTCGCTGTCTGTAGCTCGCGGCAGCCGTCGTCTCCCATCTCTTTGGTCGCCGGGTCCCGGTCCATCTTTCGCCGCTGCGGTTCAAATCATTGCAAAATACATACGGTGGCCTGCACCCAACATCATTCTACCTCCGGGGTCCCGTGATGCCTTTCGCCGCCGTCGCCCGCCCGCTATCATAACCTCGCGGCAGCCGTCGTCGTGCGTCCTCCCGTGGGTCAGATTCCGGGGGTCTCCTCGCCGTCGCCACTAGTCAACGTTGCAAAATCTCTCGATGATGAGCCTCCGTCGGCTCCCCGCCTTCCGGGCTCCGGTCTTCTCCTTGCAGTCGCCATTCAAAATGGTCAAAATTATGTGCCGGCCGTGAGTTCGCGTCCTCCTGGCCACCGGGCCCCGGGTCTCCGTGTGCCATCTAGTCTAGTTGTAAAACTGAACCTCAGGTCGGTTGTCTTTTTGCCTCCTAGACTCCAGCCTTCAGACTTCCGCTTCTGGACTTCCTCGTCTGAACTTCCACCCGTTGTCTGCCGTCCCAAACGGCTGCCCCTTAATTGCCTTCCAGCCTGAACCCTTCGAAGTTCCTTAAATCAATCCAGACCAACTCAAAATCGAAATCTAACTTCGACCCACATCCTAAATCATGCTGTTCTCTATCATGGGCCTCTTAAAATACCAAAATTTGGCCAGCGGGGGTCTCCAGGAACTTTCGGTCGTGTTTTCCCTCCCTAACAGCATTCCTGTCAGGGAAGTCCGGCCCTCCGGGCCTGGATTGTCCAAATGCTCTAAAATGAAATTCATATCATCTGAGGATAAAATTTATGATGTATTTGAATGGTTATTTAGATGATATGCTCATAATATGGACTAACATTAATGCTGTTGATGTTTTGTTGTGCTGACTTCGCCCTTTGCTTGCAGAATATATGGAATCGACTGCGGGAACTTTAGGGGCCTCCGCCGAAAAGGATAAGGGCAAGAAATCCAGAAGAGCCGCTCAGGGAAAAGACAACAAAGATCAGATGAAGTTCCAATTTTAGGGTGAGCCGCTCCAGTCGAAGGTCTCGACTGACTGGAAAGAGATCTCAGATACCAATATCATCCAGGTGGACATAGATGAGTTCACCCAGAGGGTCAAGGTCGAACCTAAAACAAAGAATGCCAGGTTGATATGCCAAAGTGGAATCGCCAAAGCTACCGGCTTCCCTTTGTCTCTGATAGCACCTGAATTAGTAATAGCTTGCTGAGAAGTCTACCAAACAGACACTAGAACGATCGTGGACAAGGAGGGGAACATCCTTGCCGACATGTCTCTAGAAGGAATCACTAAAACATTTCACACTCCTACATTCCCACATATGCAGGTCCCCACTTTGGAGCAGTGTCAGGCAGCATGGGATGCCAATCCGTTGGGCTACAAGAAGTCAATTAACATTTACTGGTTAAAGGAGAAACGGGGCAGTGCTGCAAAGGTTCCCTAAGAGCTATTCCACAGTGACTTTCAGGAAGATTATCACGACTTGGTGACTATGCTAAGCAGGGTCATGGGCCTCCTAGCAGCCGCCTACTTCCAAGAGTGGATGGCTTACTACATTGAACAGATCATACGAGGAAATGAGGATGTGAAAACTAAGATCTCATTTGACTGGGGGAGTATCATCAGCAACTGCTTCCATGAGCAGTTTGTAAATGTCAAGAAAAGCTCTAAGTTCTACATGACCTCGTACCTAGTATACTCCTTGTCAGGTCAGAGACAATATAGTGGGCTGTTTATAGCACCAGATCAGGGTCACAAACGAGGGCTCAAGCCTTTTGACCGGTACCCTCAACTACAATACCGCCACTTCAAAAGGGAGTACTGCCGGGTCAATGATGCCTTCATTGGCCATATCATCAGATTCATAGCCGGGGACTTCGAGAGAAAGGTATCCCACAGTGCCAGGGCACTCCTAAAGGAGTATGCCTCCTTATATATCCAATTTCCCAAGTTCACTTACATCCGTGCCCAGGGATTCACTGAACGGCTGAACAAGTTGTTAAGATACCCAAACAACAGGATCATTCTCCTAGAGCTCTCCCGGCAACTCCAACATATTCAGACAGTCTTCGACAATAAGCACATAGCAGGGATCCCCTATCCCATGACCCTCGGCCAGGGCCTATATCGACTGCAAACATCTCAATGCGCTGGCAACTCAGAGAAGGAACTTAAAAAAATAACTTTGAATGGTACATGGCTCGCCCACGAGTGGACCCACATGGCCATGTTAGGAAGGCGCTGGGGCAGACGTATGCCTACAAATACCATGTCAAATATTTTTGGGCAGATTGTAAAGATGACAAGGAGGTCCGCATGAGGCACTACATGCGCATGACTGTGTAGTTTTTGAGGAGAGTGCAGCTGTTTCCAGTGCCAGACCAACTTGAGGAGGATGAGTCCACCCTTGTGCACCCGAGGTACCCTGCGGTTGCCAACCTGGAAATCCCCTCCATCGACTGGGATGAGCAAGAGGTCGAGGACCTGGATACTATCACCCAGCCTATCATAGCTCGCACTAAGGAGTGGGTCGATGTGCAGGTGGCGCAGCTAAAACAACAGGGGGTGACTTTAACATATGAAGCGCTCAAGAGTGAGCCGAGCACCATGGAGGATGTTGCCGCCTCCCCATCAGCTGGTGAGACTTCCAAGTCTCCCCCCATCACTAGGTCCCAAAAAAGGAAGGGAACAAAGACAGAATAGTCTGCGGACCCCAAAGAACAAGCAATGAAGGACACGGGAGGCTCATCTCCCAAGAAGCTCAAGAGGACAATGATCACAACAAAGGCGCAGCTTCCTTTGCTCCTTCCTCCCTCGACTGGTGTGCTGCCTGCCTCCTAGGCTGCAATTGCCTCATCTCTACAGGCGGTGGACATTTCTTTCTACCTTGCCTCTTCACCCCCGGCTGGGTCAATAATCAATATCAACTCCTCCTCTAGCATGACCACTTCCCCTTCCTCTACTGCTACCATGTCACCCATTACCTCCCTACCTCTGGCAACAATAGCATCGCCTGTTCCCCTTTCCACTATGCCCGAGGCTATTACACGAGACCTGCAGAGTCTTCCTCCTGAGCTCTCGCAGATCCTAATGGACCCTGCTCTCAAGGCGGCCCTCGCCCAAGCCCTCGCAATAGCTCAGCCTTCGCAACCGCTAATAGGTCCACCGGCCATGGAGGCCACAATGCAGATTTCCAAAGAGTTGGAGGAGCTAGAACAAGAGGCTTCAAAGCCTATTGAGGAGGAGGCCGATGATTACTATGAGCACCCCAAATATGAGCATAGAACCATCGACAAGGTGGCCTACAAGGAAGAAGAGACGGACTCTTTCGAGGGCGGGGATGGAGAGGATGGCTCAGATGCCAAGGAAATTATTCAAGCCTTCAATGAAGACGTTGAAGAAGAGTTGGCTCAGCAGCCAAAGGATGTTGGGGAGGAGGCAGAATAGTCACTGCATGGTGAAGAGGGACCGCCGCAAGAAGAGCAACCTAAAAAGGATATCATTGAGGCCGAGACCCATATCGTGAAGAGCCTCGAGGCCGAGGCTGTTGAAGAAAATAAAGAAGAAGAGGCGGCAGGAGAAGAAGATCCCACCCAGGTGTTGTCTACCAAAGCGCCCGCTAAACGCTTCGTGTTTTATCGTGACTCTGACGAAGAGGAGGAAGAGCTTCAAAAGGAAAAGGGGGCAGACATCTTGCCTCTAACTGAAAAGGGCGAGGGCAGCCATGATGCACCCAAGGACAAATCTGCCATGCCTGACTGGTTGGAAAAGTAGCTTGAAAGGGCAACCCCAGTTCCAACAGACCCGAGGTCGAGATTGGAGGCCATCTTGGCTTGATCCCAAACTGTAACAAAGAAGGAGAAGAAGCCTAAGGTCCATTCCAAGATAACCATGGATGCTTCTGGCTCCCGGGCAGCACAAGTAGCGATGCCAACTGTTGGCCAGACCAGAGTTAGCTACAATATCTCTACAATTGATCTAGGGACAGCAACTAGGGAACAAAAGGTTGAACATCTAAAGGAGTCAGTGGCCACGGTGGTGCATCTAATCAAACAGGACAAGGTCACCAAGGATGAGCTCAAGGCGCAGGTTGTTGCCCTGACCAATTATATTCAGTAGTGGTCCTCAGTAGATGACTTGCCCACTACCTCTACAGCTGCACCACAACTACTCTCTAAGGAGCATATAGATAAGCTAGAAAGAAGGAAGAACTTGGAGAGGACCACTGAGGATTAGTTCCAACAGGTCATAAGCATCAGAAATAAGGGGATCAGCTTGGCTGTACAGATATCCAACAAGTTCTTGGACCTGGTCCAATCCCTAGAGGGCACGAAGAAACTCTGCACCAACTTCCCTGCAATCTACGACTCCACCACCCTAAAAATTGAAGCCATCCTTCAGATGCCAGAAAGCACGTGGGAAGAAAAGCAAGAATTGAAGAAGGAGGATCATTGGCTGGTGGAAGTATAGCGCAGAGACCTTGTCAACCAGAAGGAGAGGATGGAGTAAATCTAGAGCATAGTGGATCCAGATATTGAATGGATTAAAGAAATTTAGGCAGAATGCACCCAATACCTTAAGTTAATGACGGGCCATGATATGCCCACAGTACAATTGGATGCCGTAAAGATCAAGCCATACTTTGAGGAAAAGATGAAGAATGGGATAGCCGGAGATATCACAATGGACTTCCTGAGTTTCGCTGCCTGTGCCTTCGATCGATCAGAGCTATTCAGAGACCAAGGATCAAAGTATGACGAGGACTGGAAGCGGCTGGAAGAGAATGCCAAAGAGTGGAGCTACCAGGCATTGAGATGCGAAATCCTCGAGGTAGACAAGCTTCAGGCTGTCATCCTCAAGTACATTGAACACGCAGCTTCACAGAAGGAAGAGGACAGCCCAGCCAAGGAAGAAGACCTCCCAGAAGAGTAGCTATAGCCAAGAAAGCAGCAATTAGCTACAGGATGAAAAAACAATAGTGTCATCCACTAGGTGACGAAATAGGGAAAAGATAAGGAATGTTTTAAAATGGTAAATCTATTTGGGGGTAGGTGAAACCCTATTTTGTAATGAATCGTGGCCACACAATGGAAATGAATCTTGGCCATTCATTTAACTTTTGGAAAACTATAAATAGAGCACTCCCCTCATTTGCAAAAGTGAGAGTTGAGTTGTTGTAAAGACATGCTGCAGAAATTTATAAGAAATAGTATTGACTTGGTGCATTTCCTTGTTTTCTCTCATGTCATTTGATTCACTTCTCCAATATTAGATGTTTAGCTTAGATCTCTTTGCTGTTTAGTTAGCTGTTTATTGCATTTGGGTAAATCTTAGGAATGTTGTTTGGTGTTTATGAAAATTCCTGCACTGTTGATGATCCCTTAGTCCATACTTTTTACTGTTTGTTGAAGGTAGATAGCTATGCAAAGTTAGCCTAGACTTGATTAAAGCTGCCCCAAACACTTATCTTTAGTTCATGCATGTATGTGGTGGATGAAGGATAAAAATCTGCAGCCCTTAGAAGATAGCATAATTTCCATGATACTGTGAAATCCCTGGTTAAGTGGGATATTGTTTTAAGGAATTGTCCATTGTAGGAACTCCATTATCACTGTTCGCAGCAAGCTTTAGGCTTAGGAACTTTTCTTCTCCTTCGCTCTTTTTCACTTTCTTTAGAAATTGAACAATACCAAGGTTCATCACACATTATAAAGCCAAATCTAACAACCAAATGGAGTTTGAGACTGCTGTTTGAACCTACAGCCAACACATAACTGCTTTCATATTAAAACTCCTTTTCGAAGATCTAATTTCATGCTTCACATCCACACTTTGTATTTCTGTAAGGCCGCCATGTGATTCCAGCAAATCACATCAAACTACTGAGGTGTCTAAGCACTGTCATGACCTGACATCCGAGAGACCTTGGGATAGTGTTCTGCAATTCGATTGTGGAAGATTTTCTTTCAAGAGAGGTAGTGCCCTACGCACTGCCTATGTTGAGAAGTGCATAAAAACACCATCAACACAAATCAGTACATCTAATATTCATTGTTTTAATATAAGGATTCCAATTCTTTTGGTTCCCTTGTTAAATGACAAACTCTACTATTTGTTTCATAGCAGACTTGTCAAAGAAACTACTATGCACCTCCCTTATGTGCCAGTTTGGAGAGCTCTACAACTGTCCTCCTCCATGGCCTATGATATCTTTGCTGCTATTCTTGTAGTAGGCCACTACGTAATGTGTTTCCCTATCCCATAATTTTCTAATTTCATACATGTATTTTGATATAACAATACGAAATGTTTCCTTGTCGTTGTATCTGTGAGCACTTTTTTTGCATTTACCTCAAATATCAACAAACATTAGAGTTATTAACAAATGAAATAAACCAAAGAAATTACTCCTATGAAATATTGAATCATATTTCATAATGCAAACAAAAAAACAAAATATCAAATAAACTAATTGAGAGCACAATAATATGACTCAAACCCTATCTCATAGTGGATTGGTGTTTCTTTGATGTGGAAAGAATCCCTTTCCCAATCCTTGATAAGCCAATGATGAAAATATAATGATAATGGAAAAAATTAGCTCTAAATGTGAAGATAGTAACTTTGCATGAAGATTGTAGATTGTGAATGATAAGAATGAAGGATATCCTCTCCATTTATAGAAGATTTTGATGAGAGAAGAGGAAAGATGGATAAATGTGGGAGAAAATAAAAACCAATGACAAGGTGTTACTTGTCAAGATGTGATAGGACATGAAGGTTGTGCACATCTTGGTCAATGTGCCAAAGACGGGGAGATTTGAAATTCAAAGATGGCTTGTTGGAGGGAGAAGAAAATTCTTAAATGCCAAGTGGGGGATATGTAAGAGGGGAGTTAATGCTATGTTGGAAGGGACAAGACATGTGGGAGGGAAAATTAAAATTGGAAGAATATTCTTTCAAAGATTTCATTTTGAATGAAAATGATGAATTAATAAATCAATTAAATTGATTTATGAGCACAAGTTGCAAAATCTAGAGAAAAGAGGATTAGGATTAGGGTATGTGTAGGATCATGATGGGCCAAAAAGTGGCAATATGATGGGTATGTGGCTGACGACTATTTTTTTACCCAAAATTGATGAAATGATAAAGGGTTTTTAAACGAAATTCTCAACATTCCACCAATATAAATTGTGCCTTACTTTGAATTTAATAAGTAATTATTATTTACTTTCTATTTGAATTATGACTAAAGCCTTGATTGATAGGCTGATTGAAAAACATATGTAGATTTCAAACGATATCACATTTTTTGAATCCAAAATATGCATCACATTCTATGCTTCACATACTATAGGATTAAAAAAATAAAAATTGAATTTCATAAAGTTTTGACCAAGTTAAGGTGGTCAGACATACAATTTTTTATTTTTTCTAAACTTTGTAATAAAAATTTCATAATTAATTATTTACTTGGAAAAAAATTACAAAAAAATATTCATCACATCAAGACATGATTCCTCTACTTATATCTAAAATGTTATAAAAAATAATTATCATTTTATTGTGATTAGGGTGGTCAGACAAACACCTACTTCTAATTTTTTCCCTAAAATTTAAGTACTATTACATTGAAATTTGAAATTTTCACCAAATAGATTTTTTTTAAACAAACCTAGTATTTTAGAAAGTACATTCAATTTTCTAAAGATTCTATTCTTACATATTTTTGAAATAATATAGATAAATTATTCAAATTTTTACGTCAAGTTGCCTAACTCTTATTTTTCTGAATTTTTTGCCACTTAACGGCCTATTTTTTCCATGATGATCCTGCACATACCCATTAGCATTAATCATAGTTTGATTAATTTAAGATGATGATTAGGTGATTTGACTTTTCAACTTAGATTTATGGATCAAAATAAATCAAAATGGAGATGGAAAATGATTTAGACTTAGTTAAATAAATATTTTAATTTATTTAACTAAAGGGGATGTTGCTAGTGTTAAAGATGAATTTATTTAATTTAAATGGAGGACTTTAGAGATTAATCAAATAAACTTGATTTATTTGATGAATGGATGAATATCAATTAGTTAAATGCATGATCCTAATTTTGCATGTCTACAGTATCATGTCATGCTCAATACAAAGATAGATCAACAAAAAAAAAGGTAACCCATGTATTCGATAATTGGTCCTGGAAAGGAACCCATGGATCTAACTGTAAAAATGGTCTATTTTACATATCCATATTTTCCTATTTTATACATTTAATTTCCCCCTCCCTCCATCTAAATATTGCAGGGTAGAGAGTAGGCCTTCTTTCTTTTTGTATAGACTACGTCTAGTTGCAGCTACAAGGTATGCATAGATCCTATCTACCACTTTTGTTTCACAAATATCCATGTAATTTCTTCCTATATTTCCATATATATATTTACACAATTAGTCAGACTCCATGTTTCTGATTTTAATATGGTGTCATCTCTTATTTTACAACTCTACAAGTGCTCCTATGTTAATGCCTATAACAAAAAAAGTGCATAGAGATACCTGCAAACAATAAACAAACAGCGGGGAAAACACTATCCTTGTCCATATTTTTTGACAACAGCAAGAACATTTAATCATAATTTCTCCACCAACGTAGAGGGATAATCTCTTTTAGCACTCCAAAAAGTGTACAAAATCAAAGGTACAGCCATGTAACAAGGAATAATAAGCACACATTAGTGTTATTCTAATACCTCTTTTATAGTTTCTCTATTTCTCTATAGTATTTAGTATGAGGTGATGCATCTGGAAGTTTTAATCAAGTTTTTGGGGTTATAATATTTTTTACATGCATGCTTTTCCTAGATGATTAATTTTTTGTTAATGTATTCTTGTTATATGTTTTTAAACAGGGCTTTCATCAACCCAACTATGAATAGGATTTGATGTCTAATAGCTCTTTTACAATTCATGTTTTCAGAAAAATGGACAACACCTATCTAGGGCTTTTACTAATATCCTGGAGCTTACCTCTTAAACAAAGGATCTATCTAAATGTTCCTCATTGGTCAATACACACAGATAACCAAAACCATAAACAAAAGCTGAACAAATTGCTAACCCCAAACATCTTTTCTCAGGAAAGAAATGACATTTCATTGCAAATCCTCCATCCATACATAATGATAATCTCTTTGAAATCTCCACAACAGGTATAAGGCCAAAGATACAAACATTTGACAAGAAGACATAGATAATAAATTAACTATCTATGCAAACTACTCGTGTAAAATGACGTACACTGTACATATATATATATATATATATATATATATATATATATATATATATATATATATTCCTGTATACATATATATGTACATGTATATGTATATTGGATTTTATGTATATATGTATATTGGGTACTTTCCATTAATGTTTAATTTATTGTTCATGCCTTACGGTCTCCCCTTATTGTTCCTTTTTATACCAAGTTGGAGGGTTTTTACACTCGTGTTGCACAATGTGTGAGGAAGTATATTGATCAAATTGCATTGTCAATCTAGTGTATACTTTCCCGCACTGCAACAATCTCTGCTCTATCCATCTTTCGAGCAATACACAATCTATACATTTAGTCCCTATGTGTCATTCTAATTGATTTAAGTGGGAATCCTTACAAATAGGATGTTTTAGATTGTCAATCACTACATCATTTATTCTTGTGCTTGAATATATACATTTGCACATTCATTGAGTTATGTCTTTGTACCCTGCTAACAAATACAATAATTGTATATGCTAAGTGTTTGCTCGCCCAAGGCTTAATGCATTCTGTAGACATGAAAAATTAGCATCATGCATTTAATTAGGTCCATTCATCAAATAAACTTAGTTCACCTTCATCCATTCATTAGGTAAATTAAACTCATTAATTTCATCCCTAAGGTTGTTCATTTAAATTAAATAAATCAAACATCTACCTTTTAATTAAATAAACCAAAACTTTATTTAATTAAATCTCCAAACGCATATTTCATCCCTTTTTGATTTAAATAAATCCAAATATTCAAGTCAAAGGGGTCAAAATCAACTAATTATTATTAAGCTAAGCTAATCCTAGTTTAATTTAACCTAACCACCCATCGCATCCTCTAGCTTTTCCCACTTGCACCAATAAATCATTTTAATTCATTTATAAATTCATCATTTTCCATCAACATGGCATCTTTGAGGAATATTCCCTCAAGTTTGAATTAAAAAACAAGTGGACATGTACACCCAACAAAGCATTTATGATCTCTTGCATGGCTCTTACATGTCCCTTGCAAAGGTCAAACTCAACATTAACTATCAAATTCAAATTTGAATCTCCCCCTCTTTGGCACATTGACCAAAATGTGCTCATTCCTCATCCTATCACAAGTTGAAAAGTGGCTTCATCTCATTGGCCTAATATTTATCCCACATTTCTCTCTCATAAGCATTCTTTCAACTTGAGAATCTTTAAATAGAGGCTTCATCCTTCAACAAATCCTCCATAATCATTCATGCAAAGTTATTCTCTTCAATTGAGAGCTCATTTTTCCCATTCATCATCTTGATCATTAACATATCCTCAACATATCATGGAGCTTAGCAAAGGATTGGGAAAGGGCTTCTTTCCATAGAAGCACCAATCCACTATGAGATGATTTACTTCATGTTTTATTGTATGCTTTCAACTAGTTTATCTAATCCTTTGTTGTTTTGATTGCATCATGATATTGTTTTGATTATGTTTTTATATGCTTGCAATTAGCTATTCTTGTTCTATTTAGTTTTGCATATTTTAGCATGGTCAAGTATCTCATATGATGTGAATACTTGCTTTGTTGCTAATGATATATGTTAGAATATTAGCCATTTGCAGATTTAGCATCCACATTATGGCGTTAGAAGGAGGGCCTCTGACAAAAATAAGAAGTTGTGTTTCTTGTGCCTTGGAGTGCCAATGAGAGAAATGACTACTTTTATAGATTTCCAATTCTTATTTTAGAATTCAGCTTCTGAGAGCTATTGGAAAAGATATTTTATGTAGATTATTCTAATAATGTTCTTTGATACATGTGTAGTTTGCACTGCTAGTATTTTAATAGTCACTGGTTTAATTTTTTTTATCAACATCCAATGATTTTGAAGTGTAAATTTATGAATTTGTAGGTTATTGGATGTGAGTATTGTATTTCAAAGTCTTTCTATTTTTTAAGATTAGTTGAGTATCCTTTGTAAAGTTCAATGTTTTAACCCTTTTCTTGATAATTGTGGACCTTTCCATAGAACTCATATTAGTTTTGTCTCTGTTTTTTAGATAGTTTCGAAAAGGTTTAACCATTTAAATGGTCTACTAATGGATACGCTAAATTTTATTTTGTTTAACCCTCTTTTCATCTTTTTTAACGTATCACTATGTTTTTCAGCTTACAATGGTCTTGAGATCTCTGTTGCCAGAATCGTACGGGAAAATGTCGTTTCACATCATGATGGTTGAAAATCCTTTGCTGTCATTAGCGGTCATTTCTGAGAGGTTCGAGTTGTTTCAATATGTTGCGAAGGAGTTTACAACAACAGTCTCTGTGGCCTTTTAAATTTTTACTATCTCCTGTGTTTGTATAAGCTTTTACTGACCTATTTTGCTTGTTAGATATTGGTTTCTTATGTAGGCATGGAGATGGAATTAATTCATTTGAGTTAGAAGGTTTCTGTTTCTAGTTTCTGGTGACAGGCCTTCCTCCAGAATATAGACTATTTTGATCTCTATTCCTACATGTTATTGTGCCAACGTATGTTCAATTCTCTGGGATTTGAAACATGGTTGAAATATTGGAGGGTACCTCAATTTGCCTTCCTCTCCCATAGATCTCTATAAGCATGCTTCATTCAAAATATTTGGTCTCCTAAGCATGGCATTAACAACTAGGACCCTCTATAATGTTCACCACATAAGAAAAGTTCACTTATTGTAGACCTGACAATCAATATATTCCAAGCTGGCAGAATGGATTTGTGAGTACATTTGTAGGAAGAGCATTTAATTTTTTTATGATTCTAACCTAGCTTTTGCAGTGAACATAGGTCTATATTTATTGGTGATATTGGAGTTGGCACATTTTCTTATAGCTATCATTTCAAATAGGATTAAAAGTCTTTGTATTTACTATTGTTGACAATATCATATTGCTATTCAAATCTTGATATTAAATGTGGTTTGCAGGTGGTTCATTTAATTGTGGCTGTCATTTTAAATATGGTCAAAGGTTTCTGAATTCAATATTTCTAACAATACCATGTTACTATGCAACCTCAATGTTGATGTTTCTATTATTAAAGATTTGTTACACAATATGGGAAGTCTTTTTATCATTAATATTTATGTTTCTAACTCATTTATGGCTTTTTTGCAAGATAAGTCAATGAGAACTAAGATGGCATCATGACAAAGGAACCAAATCTTTGTTGGGTTGCATTTAATCACTGCATAGCTTTAATGTTGTGAAGAGATTATGGAAAACAAAGATTCCTATGGATTAGTCATTTAAATAGTTTTAAAAATCATTAATCTTTTCCAATTGAGAACAATTTATTGTTTGAAATTAATAATTTTAATTAAAAAAATCCTCATATAATTGTCTTCTTTCTTTTTTTAGGAAATGGAGGAAAAACGAGGAAACAAAAGGAAGGAAAAACGGAGGGAGAATTTTTGTTCACACCAAAGACTTGCAATGTTGAAACATTGGGAATAATCTTTGAATGGATCTTGGAGTTGAAGAAAATTAGACGTTAAAAACTTGAAATCAACAAAGCATTTTTTTAATGCTTAAGGCTTACATTATACACTTTATTTTCTGTTTTAAATCAACTTACATCTTTTGGGGCTCTAAAAAGAACACTTCAAGTTTTCATTGCAAAGGGTTAAAAAGAATGTTAGACACTTACTAGCTTCAATTTTGGATTAACAAATTGAACAATCAAATCTTGATCTTTCCTTTAGTGCTTAAAGCGAATCGAATCATTGCTTTGAAGGATAAAATGAATGTGTATCTTTATTGTTTTGTAATTATTTACACAAAGTAATATCATCAAAATATGTATGCGCTTCTCTCATGCCTCATGATGATCTTGAGAATCAAAATGCTTTTGGTTACATTAAATTGTGTAACTAATTACCCACACACTTCATTTTGGGAACTAAAACTAAACAAAATATTGTGTGAGTGTGAGCAAGGTTATTGCATGTGTTCTCCCTTTGTTTCTAAACAAGGGTCGATCAAACTATTAATAAGTGTATTCACTTTTGTCTATCTTAGAGGGCCTACCTTGGGGAAAAATTACTCACCCAAAGGAACGACTCAACTGGTAACACTCTAAAGCCAAGAGTATTTCCAACCGAGATATAAATGTGGGTATTGGAGTAAATGCCAGTATCACACGATTGATTCAGACGAGATGGATCTGAAAGGGGACTCTCACCATATGGGTCAATCTCCATGAACAAAAAGTCTAAACTAAAACCTTTATTTGTAGTGACATATTAACCCATTCACCAAGTTTATCAAAGTGGTGCATTGGAACTCAAATTCCAAGAAGTTACTTTCCATGTCCGATCTTGGTTAAAATATAGAGGTTAAGACTTCATTCTTAACATACCTTTATATTTTTTCCTTGGTTGAATGTAAAATTATCTCTTCACTATGAAGGGCATGAGGCAATCCCACCAAGAAAAATGTACAAATTGAGCTAGGATGTTATATTGCTTATGAGTCAGTTTGAAAACACAGTGTTTTTTTATCAAAAACATTGGAAAACCAACATTCAACATGAGCATCAAATCTCAAACCCTTTAGGAGAAGCAAATATCCTTGAAAAAATTCACATGTTATTAATTTCCCTTGGGATTCGTATCCTTAGAGGCTTCTAAGCATTTGGATTTCATCTCAATTTGCTCCTACTAAGGTCAACATTAGGAAACATTTGCCTTGATTTCCTCGATTTCTGCATAATACATTTTGTGGCATGAAAGAAAATTAGGAAATTGGACATTCAGTTTGAAAGCTAATCAAGAAGTGTTTGTGGTAAAAAGAATCCATTAAGCAAAGATTGAATCAATTGGACCCCACACATGTGCTTAGCATCTTTTGGTCATATGGTTTTCATGCAAACATTGATCTTTTGATTTTAAATTACTTTTAGAGAAAGGCATATTCTTTACTATCTTGGTCTTAGAAACAAGTCCTTCCTAAGTTCATTTAGGATCAAATCAAACATTTCACCCATCCCAAACATTTATCAAAATTCATCCCACAAACAACTTTAGAATTTTGGAAGCATCATTATCTAGACTTGGGTACATCCTTAAATCAAATCAAAATCATTTGTTTAGTTAGGTGTGTGGGAATTCATCCTTTCTCATACATTTAATTAAATAAGCAATCCTTTGAACAAGTTCATACTAAGATAACATCTAACATCTTAGGGTTTACAAGTTCATTATCCAATCCAACCAATCAAACAAATCAAACCCTAAGTCTAGCATTGCTCCAAAGTCCCTAAACGTTCAACACTCATATCATTCACCCCTTTTCATCCTTCATCTCATCATTGGTCCTAAACACCTTAGAGGTCACTTTTACAAAAAGGTCAAAACACAAGAGGAACATGGAATATAAACTTGATATGTACATCATGAGTAATCCAAGTTAACTAAGCTATCAAAGCCTTACAACGTCGATTGATTCTCAACACTCACATATATACACACCATACATGGGATCATTACCTTCGACAAATGTCAATAGTACAACAAATGTGAGTATGCCCAAATTGAAGTTTGGAACACCTTTCCCGATGATAGATTTAAATCCAATTCCAAACCTACAAATCCACCAACCAAACAATCAATGTATGAGCCTTCAAATGAACAATGTCATCTCATCAAATTCCAACATTCCAAATAAGAATGTAGTAAGTACAAGTTTTCCAAACATGAATCTAGAAAAATTTGGGATAAATATGTTTGCAAATCATACAAATGTTGTTCAAAGTCCAAGAAAGATGTTAACAACTCCATGTATTAATCCAAGTCAAGGTAACACCATGCAAAATCAAAGTTACCTAAATCAAGGCAATATGATTCCCAACATGAAATTTTTTCAATTTCAACCTATCATGCCAAATCTAAACATCATCCCAAATCAAAACATTGTCCAAAATAAATTTTTCCATGATCCCATTCAAAAACCACAAGTATGCATCCCAAATCTGCTTGAACAAAAACCAAATCAACTATATCAAGGGAGTCAAGATCAAATTTTGTGAGATCGAATTGCTACACTTACCAAAATAGTTGAGTCATTGCACCAAGAGACATCTCCACCACCATTTCCCATATCAACATCATTCCTTGGTTTAGGGCTTTCCCCTTTACCTAGCACCAATCACTCCATCCAAATCAATCCACCTAACACCAATCAAGCCATCACATCAAGTCCTTTGAATATACCATTGACATCACACCAATAGATGGTATCTAATCAAATGACAACATCAATCTCGAAAAATAAAAATATGGTCTCCCAAGGACCTATCACCTTCGTTATTTTGACCATTCCTATCACCTCGATCACTCCAACCACCCCTATCACACCCATCATATCTCAACCCCTCACTACCATGATCACTCAAATTGTATCTCAACCACTTGTCACTACATCCAACACAATCCCAAATCTACCACCACTACCATTGAAACCAAATGCAACAAGACAATATAACATTGCACTAAAAGTTCACCAGGCCTACCAAAATGCCATCCAACAATATCTAGCCACACAACAAGCAACATGAGATCAACAAGTGCAATAAGCCTCTCAAGCTGCCCAAGCCTCTCAAGCTACCCAAAAAACACAAGCACAAACACAAAAAATGATAACTATTGAGGATAACGATGAACATTCAACCATTGGTGATAGCATTGACAATCTCCCCACCACAATTGATGAAAGCAATGATCGAGATCAATCCATCACTGAGGACCTTGAAGCTATGTCTACTTCATCCAATGATCAAATCACCATATGTCAAGAGTCACTTCTCAATCATGATCAAAATCCACCAACAATACCCAACAATGATCCAATTCAAGAAATGCCAACATCACTTGACCCTATGGTTAAAGACATTGATAATCTCTTTGGCACAATTGTTGAAAACAATGTTCAAGATCTCTCAATTAAGGAGCATATTGAAGATGTTTTTACCCCATCCAATGATCAACTCACCATACATCAAGAGCCACTTTTTAGTGATCTATTTCAATGAGTATTAGGATTATTTGATCCTATCAACAAAATGCATGATCCATTGACCAATTATCATATTTAAAATGTCTCTACATTTCCTTATGAGTTAAAGGACATATCTCAAGAATTTATGCCAAAGCATGATCAACATCTTTCACCAAAGTCTAGCAGTGGTCCTTTCCAAGACATGTTGACCCCCTTTGACCTCATAGTTACAGATACTGAAGGAACCCTAAAATTGACACTTAAGGATATTGAACCACTTACCATGTCTAATGACAACATCCAAGAACCCTTTGTAAGAAATCCATCCTTTGAAACTGACCCATGTCAAGAACTTGATCCAAAGCATGTCTAAAGCAACTCTGAAATCATTCAAGATAAAGAATTTGTATCTTCAAGATACTACAATAATCTAATGGACACTCTCCTATCTATGCAAGATGATCATATCCATGTAGCACATACTCCTCCATCTACCCATGAGATGCTTTCTATGGATGGGCGCATAGATGATCTTCATTCAAAATAGGATTCTTTTACTCCTGACATTATTACACAAAAAGAAAGAGTTATTGAATTGAAAACATCAAGGTTAGACATATCCCAAATTCATAATGAGGACATCTTGTATGAAGATATCTAGTAGCATCCACTCAAGGAAACAGGACAGACAAAACAGGATATTCTGAAGTTAGTAGAGTAGCAAATTCCAATAACATCATCTAGAATGGAAATTTATCAGAGAATAAATTCTAAACAAGATCTTTCAGAACAAGTAGAATCAAAGCATGGAGGAACTACTACCACCATACTGGGGGAAAATTTGTCTCAAGAAAATGTCAACATAGGGAGCACGAAGAATCCTTATGGTGAAACCATTGCCAATACTACAACCAGCCACGCCATGAATTTTCATCCACCCATCACCCCATCCATGAATTGGGACCAACATCAAAGGAAATATTTGAATCAAAGTACAAAGAAAATTATCAAAGCAAAAGAAGCTGAGAAGCATAATGGAAAAATCAAATACGCATGGATACCAAAACATACAAAGAAAAATTATCCCTATCAAAATCCATCATTCAAAGAAACTATGGGGAAAAATAAAAAAGGGAAAAGTATCCATCAAAGATGTCCACAAAAGAAAAAGCAGGATTTTCAAGCAATGTACAAAGAGTATCAAGCAGTTGGTCCTAATTCCATGCACACTTTCATATCCACCCATCATTGCTCATCTTCCCAAGTTTGGAGAGTCAAAGATTCCAAGTTGTCAACCAATCCATCTTTTATCCCTAATTACACTCCATCCATGCCTCCATGCATGATATCTAGTTCTTACATTGACCATGTATTGGCAACAACCCTTCATCATAAGGATTTCGAAGGCACTCTATCGCGATGTGCGCACAGAGACAGAGTTAACCCTAATATCAATAAAGCAGATCAAAAATCCCAAAAGTTGCATTCAAGTGCACGTATCTTGGCAAAGAAACTTCTTCAAGTAGGATATCGATGGCACATTATGACATGGGCATCTACATCGACACCACTAGGTGGGCCAACATGAATCTTTTAGAAAAAAACCAAAAGATCAAAAAATATGAAAATCCAAAAAAAAAAGAAAAAGGATTGAAAACAGTAAAGAGAAAAAAATCATCCTCTAGTGAAAAATGCATGGGTGGCGCTTTGGGCAGGTACCATGATGACAACCTGGAAAATAGGCATCATGTGTGGAATCAAGCATCTACGTGCACCAGTTCAGTTGAAAGCATCTCATCCCATCCATAATAAATCTAGTATTCCATCTTATCCATAATAAATCCATTCATCCATAAAACCATTGATCCAATCCATTTTCATTCATTTGCACCCACATCTAAGTTATCTTGATCTTAACAATTTTGGTGCACACTTTGCACTTGCTTAATGAAAACATCTTTGACATGGGTTATTTTCATTTATCCTATCCTATGCAACGTTATTTGAGCCATGAAGCATTATCCAAATGAGCATTCTTTATCTAAGCACCTTATCTTATCGCAAGATAATCCATATCCATCCATCCATACACCTATCCAAGCATCCACACATCACATTCCATACATTGCTAGATAATGGGGGTAGATATGTACATCTTGCTTCAAGAATAAATCTTGATCTATATCCTCGAACTTATGTGGTGATTCGAACATTGGAGAATGATGAATCAAATTGGTCAAACCACCTGTGAGAAAAATTCCAAATCACTAACCCATGGCACATTTTCACTAGAAGACATTCCTTATCAAGTCTTCATCTTTCATCGAACATCAATCCAAATAATCACTATCAGCCACATCTAACACACCCTTCAAACGTCACATCAAATCATTTGAACAACTTTTGTTCCAAATCAAGCTTCATCAATCATGATCAATCAAATCCAATCAATCCATAATCTTGGGATATCCTTCCCAATCATTGTGTTGCTTAACACTATCCTTGCATTGTTGTGCATCCTCAACAATGTTATCATCATCAATCCTGATCAATCAATCCTTGCATTGTTGTGCATCCTCAACAATGTTATCATCATCAATCATGATCAATCAAATCCTTGCATTATTGTGTATCTTCAATAATGTTATCATCATCATCAATCCATCAATTCGATCAGTCAACCTTAGCTTGGTCTTCAACAAAATCCCAAATAGAGCATCGATATCATATCCACATCCAAATCGTCAAAATCATGTGAAAAATTCAAAAACACCAAAACATATAAAAAATCCAAAAACACTCAAAAAAAAGAAAAACATCAAAAACATGGAATCCGAACTACGTCGTCTCTGAGCTTAAACATAGGCAAGGCTAATCTTTGATCAGCCCCTGAGACATCAAAATCCAAAAACATTCAAAAAAAAAAATCCAAAAACATTCAAAAGACATTAAAAAATCTATATATATTCATAAAATCTTAGAAAACCCCAAAACATCACAAAATTCAAAAATCAAAACGTTTGTAAAAATCTCAAAAACACCAAAAATAGTCTCAAAACATTTCAAAACGTCAAAAACATCCAAATATTTGAAAAAAACCATCTGTCTAATCTCTCTTGCACCCGCAATAATCAATCATCCATAATAAACTGATCGTCACCTTCATCCTTTGGCAACATAAATAGAAACAATCAAAGCAATCAACAAAAGCAAACTTCAATCGTAAAATCAAAATCGAAACAACAAACCATTAAACACAAAATCAAACTCTTGATCATTCGTAGACATGTTAATCAACCTTATATCAACAACCTATCAATCAACTTATCAAACCATCATCATCCTCTACAATGCATGTCCTAGGATATATCGTTCTGACAATGGGCATCATTTTGGATATCACTTGGATTCTTATCCTATCAAAAAACTCCCTTTGGCTGAAGGTATGAAGAACATTGGCTTGTTTACATACTTGATCTTTTCTTTTGATTTATCTTATTGCGCTCATTCCAAGGACCTCTCGATGATATCCAAACAAATCATTTAGAGAGATAGGAATGGGGCAATGATCATTATATTTTGTATGCTGTGCTTGCTGGATATTCTTGTAAAATAATTTGGCAAATACTTGCTTTGTTAGGTACGTCCTAGCAAGGTTTTTGTATGTCAAGTATGAACAAGAATGCTCCTATCTATTTGGTGAGTCAAATTCCATCGCATTAGGTACAATGCCATCCTAGTTCTTTATACCTTGATGCATTGTATTTATGTGTATTATCAACTATAAGGTACGTAGCCCTTTTAAAATCCCAATCCTTAATAAGCAAATCATCATCATCATCTCTAATAAGGTCTCGTCAGATCATGGACTTGTTGGATTTTCTTGTCATCATTTCATCTCTTATTTCTTCTCTACACTAACATAACATCACCAATGCATCCATCAGTGCATCCATCTTGCATCCAAAAACCATCATCATTCTACACATCATCTCACATGCATGGTCATCATCATAATATAGATCTGTTATTCTAAGCATCTCATAAAATCATACATTTGCATAATCAAGGCACATCACATAATTCATCCCATCCATCTCACATCATATCATCATTTAAGTTCTTTAAGATAGTATAGATCTGTTATTCTAAGCATCTTAAAAGCCATCTCATTTGCACCATCATCCATAACCATCCATTTTTTGACCTCTTTATCACGAGATCAATCCTCAAATTGAATCTTTTTGCTTGATCTCTCTAGGGGGAAATGTACTAGTGTACTTCTTTCAACTCGGGCAATCGAAAAAGAAAAAAAGAAATCTTTTGAAATTACTGTACTTCTTTCCGCTAGGGCTTGATTGTGGCAATTTTATTCTTTGAACCAATCCAGCAAGTACATTGCTTCAAAAAGGGGCAAAATGTAGACATGAAAAATTAGCATCATGCATTTAATTAGGTCCATTCATCAAATAAACTTAGTTCACCTTCATCCATTCATCAGGTAAATTAAACTCATTAATTTCATCCCTAATGTTGTTCATTTAAATTAAATAAATCAAACATCAACCTTTAACTAAATAAACCAAACTTTATTTAGTTAAATCTCCAAATGCATATTCCATCCCTTTTTTATTTAAATAAATCCAGATATTCAAGTCAAAGGGGTCAAAATCAACTAATCATCATTAAGCTAAGCTAATCTTGATTAATCTAACCTAACCACCCATCACATCCTCTAGTTTTTCCCACTTGCACCAATAAATAATTTTAATTCATTTATAAATTCATCATTTTCCATCAACATGGCATCTTTGAGGAATATTCCCTCAAGTTTGAATTCAAAAAAAAGTGGACATGTACACCCAACAAAGCATTTATGAGCTCTACATGGCTCTTACATGTCCCTTGCAAAGGTCAAACTCAACATTAACTATCAGATTCAAATTTGAATCTCCCCCTCTTTGGCACATTGACCAAAAATGTGCTTATTCCTCATCCTATCACAAGTTGACAAGTGGCTTCATCTCATTGGCCTTATCTTTATCCCACATTGCTCTCTCATAAGCATTCTTTCAACTTGAGAATCTTTAAATAGAGGCTTCATCCTTCAACAAATCCTCCACAATCATTCATGCAAAGTTACTCTCTTCAATTGAGAGCTAATTTTTCCCATTCATCATCTTGATCATCAACATATCCTCAACATATCATGGAGCTTAGCAAAGGATTGAGAAAGGTCTTCTTTCCATAGAAGCAAAAATCCACTATGAGATGATTTACTTCATGTTTTATTGTATGCTTTCAACTAGTTTATCTAATCCTTTGTTGTTTTGATTGTATCATGATAAAGTTTTGATTATGTTTTTATATGCTTACAATTAGCTATTCTTTTTCTATTTAGTTTTTCATATTTTAGCATGCTCAAGTATCTCATATGGATGTGAATATTTGTTTTGTTGCTAATAATATATGTTAGAATATTAGCCATTTCCAAATTTAGCATCCACACATTCTATGGTTTTTTTACTATGGCGGTGGACGAAGTAAATGCAGTTGGTGGAATTAAATGCAATATTGAATGTAGAAGTGTGGTAAAGTATATTTTGATTAAGTTAAATTACATGTATATAGATGCATACATGCATATATATATATATATATATATATATATATATATATATATATATATATATATATATATATATTAGGATTTGGACACTGATCTGATGTGTAATATGTGACAAAGTATATTGATTAAGTTGCATTGTCGAAAGAGTCATTGTGGTGTTGGGTTGATAGCGGACTATTGTAAAATTTGTCCCCTATGGTTCCCTGGTTTGTTGAATTTGTTTTTGTTTCGTCAAGAAATATGGTTAGGGTTTGTAATTTTTTTGTTCCTGGTTTATTACTTGTAGTTATATCTATGCATTTTTTTCCTTATACCCGTTACCATAGGAGCAATAGTAGTTAAATGTAGGTTCTTCCGTCAAAATAGTTAGTGTTGGTAATTTTATTGCCCAAATAGCTTCAATTTTGGATCAACTTATATGAAAGATCATAAGGAATGACATGGATAGAAGTTTGCAAAGTACCCACCCCAACCCTAATAGGAAAAGTAATTATCCCAAGCAGTTGCTTTGTTATATTGTCAAATCCTCGAATGGAGATAGAATTAGGTATTATTTGTGACCTGTCAACATCTAATCAATCAAGGAGATTCACACTACACACATTAAGGGCTGAACCATTATCTATGAGAGTGTGTTTGATACCTATGTGATTGAACAGAGCAGTTATCATAAAGGAATCATGTTGTTTATGCAACTCCAAAGGAGGGAGCTCATGTTGATGGAAAGTAATATCAAGATTTAGTTTTTGGATGAGAGTTGCCACATTAATCAGGGTGGTACTAGGAATGAGTTTTTTAAGGTTATTTGAAGAATGTTGTGATAATTTGGTGAGTTTTGGAGAAAATCCCAAAGGGAAATCTTGGCAGGAGTATTCTTTAATTGTTCAAGATGATCATACTCCTTTGTGTGTGGGTTACAATGAAGCGCACTAGGTGGATTAGGTAAAGGTAAAGAATGTAGGATTGGTTGCAGTGGTTGTGGATTATTTTGAATGTTATATTTATGAGAAGTGGTATTATGACTCAACTATTGCGATACATTATTACAAAACATATAAAAAGAGGGCCATTAAGTGGCCAAAGCAGTGTCAGTAGAGCTAGAAGGGTCTTTGTCATCCATGTTCTTCCCCCATACATCAGCAAGGTCTAGAGTGACGTCAGGAGGAGGATCCCAACCATCATCAACATCTTTTTCCTTCTCTTTATCTTTATCCTCATGTCGAGGCAAGATTGCAAGTGCTAGACGCACAAATTTTTTATGAGTATTTGGCCAACAAGAGCCAAAAGCAGGAGGGTAATTAGAGTTCCACCCAAAACTGCCACTTTCACTCATTGAAGCACCGTCGAAAGGCCACCCCTGGCTAGCCAGTGGCGGAGGAGAGAGGATTCGCTGAGGATTGCAAGAATCCCACTGAAGCGGAGGCTAAGAGTGGGGATGTCGAGAACCACTCCATTGTCGGCCTCGAGAAGGAAATCAATAGCGGGAAGAGGTGGGTGAAGTCAAAACCTAAGCAATAGTACATGAGCCATTGCCCCAATGATCCAATAGCCCTTGCAGGTGAGAAACCTCAAGTGCAACTTTGTTAGCTTGTACCTAAATCTGTAAAAGCACGTTAGAACAAATAATAGCTTTAGCATATAAAGATACATTAATATCCATTTGAGAATGAGAAAATATGCAAGAATTTCTATCTTTCTAGATATTGAAGAGAATTTCCACCTTGAAAGTGGCCAAGGCTGGTCAAATTTAGCATGAATTCTAGGCGAATCTCCTAGGAGAACTATATGCCAGGAGAAAGGCTTTGGCCTAAAGGGCTGAAAGAAGTCATGAATCCAAGTCCAAAGCTACTGAGTTCTGGGAAAAAACCATAAAAAATGCTTAAAAGTCTTAGTTTTCCCACAAAATGGGCAATGAGGGTCTTGGACCCCCACATGCACAAGTCAAAAACCCATAGGCAATCCTTCGAAAAGAATACACCAAACAAAGCGGGAAAGTTTCGGCTCAACACTTATAGACCATGTGGAAACAAATATTTTATGGAAGACATGAGCAGGAGATTCAAGAAGCTTCTTCTGGTTCAAACACTGAATCATAGGAAAGTGTGGTGAAAGCCACATGTTACCAAGCCGAGGTTTGCAATTCCTGAAAGGAGTGTCTGGATACCACTTCCAGTCTTTTCACTAGGGTTTGGTATCATGAATGCCAACCTTATGAAGCACCTTTGCAGGAATAGTATTCACCAGACCATCATAAGTAGTACGGTCCTAGTTATGAAGCCTGTATAGGGCACAAAAATCTTCCCACGACATGATATGCATTATGGGTCTATAAAATAAGTGTTTAAGGGTCTAGATACCCTTCTTGTGGAATTTGGTTGTCTTAAGCCAAGGTGACTTAGCCAACGAAGGACCATTGCAAGAGAAAAGAGGAAATGAACAAATATTTTGCTAGTTGAGTGAGAGTCCATGATGAAAACTAGAGCCAACCCAATGGAGCCAAGGCTTGACAGGCTCCCAGGCTCGCTAGATACTTTTGGCCACAAAAGTCCCAATAATTTGGACTAGTTCCTCCATTACTAGAAGGGTTTGAAATCTAATCCCCTTCTAGGTGGGTCTATGGACATGAAAGACTAACTGAATACAATGGCTGAGAAGAATTTTCCATGCCTCATCCCTAGTAAGGGCATAGATAATCCATTTAACACATAGAGCAATCCCTTACCTTTGAGTGGAGAGCAACCCAAGTCCTCTAGAATCTCTGGGAAGGAAAAAAAATTACAAAGCAACACGGTGAAACCCTCTATGGGATGTAGAGGAGGCCCAAAGAAAATCACAAAGCAAATTTTCAAGCTTTCCATAGGAAGTTGTGGAAGGGGCCCAACAAGAAGAATAGTAGACAAGGGTAGCTGCGAGAACTTTGGAGCACACCTAAAATTTTCTCGCCAGAGAAAGGGGCTTGGTAATCCAATAAGCAATATTTTTCTTAACATTTGGAAAGCATGAATTTCCAAAGATTAGTTGGGGATGCTTAGAAAGTAAAGCGAAAGTCCAGTAACCAAAAAATCTCTCCTCGCCCAATCCACTTCCAACCATACTTTTGCAACCAAGGAGGAGAAGACAAGATAGACTATTTGTAGCACAAAGTTTTGTGCCACTGAATGGTAGAACCAAAAGCAAGACAAAAGATGTTAAGACAATCCATTCCGCTTTCATATTTTCTTCTTCCTCTAGGAGAGTGAGCAAAGAGTCATCAACAAAATGGCCATTAACCATATGAAATTAAGAGTTAGGTAGAGAGATGCCCTTGACATGCTGCTGGGAAACCATGTTGGCTAGAAGATAGCCAAATCCCTCAACAACAAAGCACATATAGAGAGGGGGCAAGTAGGAACCCTTTCCAAATGGAATGAAAGAGTCCAAAGGTAGAGGATTGACGACCATTAATGGTGATGCAAGCAGAGGCATTCATAAAGAGCATTCAAACTGCCTAAATGAAGTTACGCTCAAAACCCAAAGCTTGCAACATAGTAAGAATAAAAGGCCTGCTGATGGTGTTTTTATGCACTTCTCAACAAAGGCAGTGCATAGGTGCACTACCTCTCTTGAAAGATAATTTTCCACAATCAGATTGCAGAACACTATCCCAAGGTCTCTCGGATGTCAGGTCATGACAATGCATAGATACCTCAATAGTTTGATATGATTTGCTAGAATCACAAGGCAGTCTTACACAGGAAATGCAAAGCAAGGATACAAAGCATGGAAGTTGGATCTTGAAATAGAGTTCTTAGGATGGAAAGCTATTATGCATTGGCTGAAGGTTCAAATAGTAGTCTTAGACTCCATTTTGTGGTTGGATTTGGCTTTACAATGTGCAATGAACCTTAGCATAGGTCAATCATTAAAAAAAAAGAAAAGAAGGTGAGGAAGGGGGAAAGTTCCTAAGTCTGCAACTAGCTATGAATAGTGACAATGGAGTTCTTGCAATAGATAATTCCTCAAAATAATATCCCACTTAACCAAGGATTTCATAGTATCATGGAAATTGTGCTATCTTCTAAGGTTTGTAGATATTTTGTCCTTCATCCACCACATACATGCATGAATCAAAGATAAATATTTTGGAGCAGCTTCGAATTCAAGTCCAAGCTAACTTTGCACAACTATCTACCATCAGCAAACAACAAAAAGTATGGACAAAGAAATCATCAACATGGCAGGAATTTTCATAATCACCCAACAACATTCCTAAGATCTATCCAAAGAAAGAAGAAAGCTAACTAAAACAACAGTAAAATCTAAGTCAAACATCTAACATTGGAGATTGAATCAAGTAACATGAGAGAAACCAAGAAAATACACCATGTCAATGCATTTCCTTATAAATTTTTGCAGCATGTCTTTACAACAACTCAACTCTCTCTTTGCAAATGAGAGGAGGGCACTATTTATAGTTTTCCAAAATTCTAATGAATGGCCAAGATTCATTACAAAATAGGGTTTCACCTACCCCCAAATATCAAGCAATTTAAAATTACATCTTTGTCTCTTCCCTATTTCATCTTCTTGCTGATGGCACTATAGCTCTTTTGTCATTTAGTGGATTGTTGTTCCTACTGTAGCTACTCTTCAGAAAGCTCTTCATCTTTAGCAGGGTTGTCCTCCCATCCCTCGAAAGCTATGTATTCTATGAAGTTGAGGACAACTGCCTAGAGCTTGTCTATCTCGATGATTTCGCATCACAGCGCCTGGTAGCTCTATTCCTTTGCATTTTCTTCCAGCCTTTTCCAATCCTCATCATACTTTGAGCCTTGGTCTCTGAATAGCTCTGATTGATCGAAGGTGTGGGTAGCAAAAATCAGGAATTCCATCGTGATCTCTCCAGCCATCCCATCCTTCATCTTCTCCTAGAAGTAGGGTTTTATCTTCTCTGGATCTATTTACACAGTGGGCATATCATAGTCTATCATTAGCTTAAGATATCGGGCACATTCCACCCAGATTTCCTTGATCCACTCAATGTCTGGATCCACCCTGCTCAAGATTTGCTCCAACCTCTCCCTCCAGTTGTCGAAGTCTCGGTGCCATATATCCATCAGCCAGTGATCTTCTTTCTTAAATTGGAGCTTCTTCTCCCACATGGCTTTAGGAAATTGAAGGATAGCTTCGATCCTTGGAAAGGTGGAGTCATAGGTCATGGGGAAGTTGGTGTAGAGTTTCTTTGTGCTCTCCAAAGACTGCATCAAGTCCAAGAACTTGTTGGTTGTTTGTATAGCTCGGCTAATTCCCATGTTCTCAATGTATGAGACTTTTCAGAACTAGTCCTCGGTGGTCTTCTCCAATTTCTTCCTTCTCTCCATTTTGTTGATCTGCTCTTTGGAAAGCAACTAAGGTGCAGCTGTGGATGTAGTAGGTAGATCGTCCACCAAAGACCATTGCTGTATGTAATCCGTTAGGGCTACAACCTATGCCTTGAGCTCATCCTTTGAGATTTTATCCTGCTTTATCAGGTGCACCACTGTGGCCACCGACTCCTCAAGGTGCTCGACCTTCTGCTCTCTGGTTGTAGTCTCCAAGTCAATGGTAGAGATGTTATAGCTTACCCCAGCCTGGCTAATCACGAGTGTTGTAATTTGTGCTACTGGAGAGCCGAAAGCATCCATCGTTACTTTGGATCAGACCTTGGGCTTCTTCTCCTTCTTTGCTGTGATTTGGGATCAAGCCAAGATGGCCTCTAGCCTCGCCCTTGGGTCCTTCAGCACAAGGGTCTTTCTTTCGATCTACTTCTCTAACCATTTGGGCACAACAGATTTCCCCTTGGGTGAATCATGGTCACCCTCATCCTTCTTGGTTAATGCTAAGATTTCTGCTTCCTTTTCTCTTGGGAATTCTACTTTCCTTTTGGTAGCATCTTCCTCCTGTTCATCGGAGTCAGGGACAAATACGAGGCATTTGACAGGCAGCCCAGTGGATAGTTGTGGAAAGGGACTTTCTTCTTTTGCTGTTTCTTCTTCTTTCTTCTGCTTAGTACCCTCAGCCTCGGGGCTTTTGACAACATGGGTTTCAGCTTCAATCAAATCCTTTATCTGCTATTATTCTGGTGGCTGCCCTTCTTCACCATGTGGTGACCCTTCTGCCTTTGCCCCAGTATGCTTCAGCTGTTGTGCCATTTCTTCTTCAAGGTCATCATCAAAGGTTTGAATGATTACCTTAGCATCAGAGTCGTCCTCCTCATCCCCACTCTCAGAGGAGCCCGTCTCCTCCTCATAATAAACCACCTTGTTGATGGTTCGGTGCTTGTACTCTAGGTGCTCATGATACTCATTAGCCTCCTCCTCGATAGACTTCGAGGCTTCTTGTTCTCGTTTCTCCAACTCTTTTGAGATTAGCATTGTGGCCTCCATAGCTGGCAGCCCTATCGGTGGTTGTGAAGGTTGAGCAGTTGCAAGGACCTGGGCAAAGGCTGCTTGGAGAGTTGGATCCATCAAGATTTGGGAGAGCTCAGGGGGAAGGTTCCGCATGTGCTGTGAAAGAGCCTCGGGCATAGTGGCAGTAGGAAGAGGTGTTGTTATTATTGCTAAAGGGAGTGATGTGATTGGTGATATAGCAGCAGAGGAGGGGGGAGAAGTCATAGTGGAAGATGAGTCAATAACTATTACCGATTCGGCCACAGGCGAAGGGGCAAGATGGACAGAAATGTCAACAGTCGGTGAAGATGCAACGACCATAGCTAGGGAGGTGGGCAGTGCAATAGGAGGGGTAGGAAGAGCCAAGGGAGGTTGAAATTGACCCACTCCTTTTGCTTCTTTCTGTTTGGTTGAAGGTTGTTTTGCAGCAGTCCCTACTAGTTTGAGTCTTTTGGGAGGTGAGCCCCCTGCTTCTTTCTTTGCATGGGCCTTGGGGTCTGGGGACTACTCAGTCTCTTTGGTAGGTTGGCAACCACAGGGTACCTCAGATGCATGATTATGGACTCATCCTCCTCGACTTGGTCTGGTACCAGAAATGGTTGCACCCTTCTTAGGAACTACATAGTCATGCGCATGTAGTGCCTTCCATGCACTTCCTTGTCATATTGGCAGTCGGCCCAGAAATCCTCAATGTGATGGAGATGTGCATATTCTAACCCCAGCACCTTCCTAACATGGCCATGTAGGTCCATCCATGGGTGAGTAGTGTGTAGGTTGAAATGGTACTCCTTTAGCTCCTTCTCAGAGTTACCAACACATTGTGACATCTGCAGTCGGTACATGCCCTGGCCAAGGGTCATGGGATAGGAGATCCCCGCTATATGTTTGTTGTTGAAGATTGCCTGTAGGTGTTGGAGTTGCCGAGAAAGCTCCAGGAGGATGATTCTATCGTTGGGGTAGCAGGGCAGCCTATTTGGCCTTTCGGTGAATCCCTAGGCCTAGATATACGTGAACTTTGGATATTGGATATAGAGGAAGGCATATTACTTCAAAAGTGCTCTGGCACTGTGGGAGACCCTCCTCTTGAAGTCTTTGGCAATCAACCTGATGATGTGGCCAATGAAGGCATCATTCACTCTACAGTAGTCTCTTTTGAAGTTGCGGTACTGGAGCTGTGGATATTTATCAAAGTGTTTAAGTCCTCGCTTCTACCCCTAATCGGGTGCCACAAACAACCCATTGTACTGTCTTTGATCCACCAAGGAGTATACAAGGTAGGAGGTCATATATAATTTGGAACTCTTTTTCACGTTGACAAACTACTCATAGAAGTAGTTTCTTATGATTCCTCCCTAATAGAATGAAACCTTTGTTGTGACGTCCTCGTTTCCACGCAGGATCTGCTCAATGAAATAGACCATCAATTCCTGAAAGTAGGCGGTCGTAGGAAGGCCCATAACCCTACTCAACATGGTTACCAGGTCGTGGAAATCCTCGTGGAAATCACTACGGCAGAGCTCCTAAGGAATATTCACAGTGCTGCCTCATATTTCCTTAAGCCAATGTAGGTTTATTGACTTCTTGCATCCCATCAGATTATCATCCCATGCCACCTGGCATTCTTCTAAGGTAGGGACCTCCATCTAGTGGAATGTGGGAATGTGGAAGGTCTTGGTGATCCCCTCTAGGGACATGTCTGCGAGAATGTTTCCCTCCTTATCAACAATTGTTCTGGTATCAGTTTGGTATGCTTCTCAGCAAGCCATGACCAATTCAGCTGCCATGAGGGATGGAGGGAAACTGACAGCCTTAGCTATCCCACTCTGCCTTATCAATTTGGCATTCTTTGTTGTCGAGTTGACCCTGACTCTCTATGTGAATTCATCGATATCCACTTGGCCAATGTTGGTGTTTGTGATTTCCTTCTAGTCTGTAGTGACCTTTGAGTGGAGCGGCTCACCCTGGAATTGGTACTTCATTTGATGCTTGTCTTCTTTCCCTCAAGGGGTCCTTCCTGACTTCTTCCCCTTGTCCCCTTCGGTGGATGCCCCTAAAGTTCCTGCAGCCAATTCTATATATTGTGCAAGCAAGGGCGAAGTTAGCACAATAAATCCCCAAAAGCATTCATTGTTAGTCAACATCTTGAAAATAGCATCTATTTCAAATAATCAATCAAGCGTATCATGAACTTTTATCTTAAGATGTTATTAATCTTTGATTTAGGACATTTAGACAATTCGGGTCTGGAGGGCTGGACTTCCCTGGTAGGAATGCTGTTTGGAAGGGAAAACACGGCAAAAGGCCCCCAGAGACTTTCTTTGGTCATATTTTAATATTTCAAGAGGTTTACGATGAAGAGGACCAAAAATCAGCATGTGGGTCGAAATTAGATCCCATATTCAGGTTTGTTTGGATCGATTTAAGGGGGCTTGGAAGTCTCAAGCTAGAAAGCTATTGGAAGATAGTAGTTTGGAGTGGTAGACAGCAGATAGAAATTCAGAGCCGGAACCCCGGGGTCCAAGGCCTGGAGGGCCAAAAAGTGGCTGATATGTGTTATTTCATTTTCGAGGGTTCGGGTCGGCGACACCAGGATGGTGCTCGAACTTCGCCGTGGAGGACGTCAAACATCAGACGGAAGTCCGAGAGGGGAAGTCCAGTGAAAAGGGCCTGGCGTTATGAGTTTTTTCTTTGAGTTCAATGGTGGTTGGTAGCACGGAGTCCGAAGGTCGGGACGGCTAGATGGGTTTCCTATTAGCAACGCCAAGCAAGGACGAGAGTCTTGGGTCACGGAGCCCAAAGTGAATGAAGGTGTTCAAAGTTTGAGCGAGATCCTATGGCGAACGACAGTCTGGGGTCTGGTGGTTAGATGGACGTCCGGACATCGAGGAACAAGACTGGGCCTAAGAGAGGGGTCCGCCATTGATCTTTTATTTATGCCTCAGTAGTGGATGGAAGGGCGGAACCCAGAGGCTAGAGGGATGGAGAGGCATCACCATGAGAATGGCAGAAAAGGGAGCAAGGATACCCAACGCCCAGAGCCCAGAGGTGATAATGATGTAATGATTTTAAACCACCCGGTCAACAGAAAATAGGAGGGCAGAGCCCGCAAATCAAGACACCAGACAAGTTTCGCTGTGGACATCGGCAAAATAGTCAGGGAACCCTAGAGGCAGAACCCTAGGTTTGTGGGCCTGAGAGATCCGGAGGATGCATTCTCAGTTTTGAAGTTTTCATGGTGAGGTGAAGATCGGGATCTGGCAGCTGAGAGGCAGGGGTCAGAATGGAGTTTCGAGCGGTGGTATTTGAGAGGAATTCTGAGATAGGAAGCCTAACGGGTTGGGTCTAAAGGGAAGAAGCACTACTGGCAGGTGCTCAAGGTTTGAATTAGGACGGCTAGGACAAGGCCCGGGCCCAAAGGAGACAATCTCTGTGTCCGAAGAATGGCCACGGCGAGAACAAGTCCCAGATTGGTTGGGAGGGCAATATAGAAGGTTTCTTGATTTTCTAATAGGTGGGTTTTGTGCGCAATCTCATGTGTTATCATTTCACACCCTCTTATTGATTGTTCATTCATTTAAATATCTCGAAATCACAAAACAAAGCTTGAGAAGCACAAATGGATGGCCTACCTCAAACACGCTATGTGGGGAGACATGGGATCCACCTAGGGTCGATGGAATGATGCTGAGGGCGATGATCATGACGATGTCGAAGATGGTGGGCTCCAAATAGCAGCTTGTTCAATCGCTCTGTAATCCTGTGATGAAAATAACAGGCCGGGTTGGGCATTTTATACCCCTAACTGCCATGAATGTTCGCATTTATTGTAGGTACGGCGGCAAAAAAGTTGGTGGATTCAAATGTCGGCGAAGGTAGCGGGAAAGCCAGGGCCTGACGGCTGTAGAGGCATGAGACGGCGGCCGCTTTAAATATTTCATGTCGGTTGAACGTGGGAAACGAGTCAGGGCATGAAGGGCGGGGTGCTGCCAGGGATCCGCCGTCAAGGACAGCAGAACCATCACAGAATTCTAGATTCCAGAATTCTGGATGGTCAGGCCCGGAACGCCCCATGAGAGACAGGTATCCCTGCAGTCCCCAGTCAGTGATAACGTTGGCAGGGCCCGGGGGCATGACACCGCAGGAGGTTTGCTGTAGTGGATAGCCGAACATAGACAGAACCCCGGAAGAGGAACTCTGGGGTCCGGGGCCCGAAAGGTGAGACGTTGCTCAAAAAATTTCAACAAGTTTGGACCAGACGGCAAGAGGGGGTTCAGACCCCAAGGTCCAGAAGGACGCAAAGCAGACGCCGTCGGAAACGACAATCCTAGTGGGGAAACCCAGAGAGAGAATTCCGAACGCCTGGGCCCGGCAAGGCCCAAGGCCTTTGGCAGGGTCAAATTGCCAAAGGGACCCCGCGAGGCACCGGAACACAACAAAATTAAAAGGGGGAGGCATAGTCAATTTATGATGGGACTTTGAAGCAACATTGACCATCTGAGACATTAAAAAGGGAGGCACACAAAATGAGGTGGCAACAAAAATGACCCAACAAGGCAAAAGAAAAGAGGGTCCCCGTTCTGAATGAGGCATGTATGCTAAGGGCACGACAAATGGTGACTCTCCTGGAGAACGTTCCCAAGCATTCTAGGGATAAATATTCCTTCAAGACCCAGAATCTCTGGTTTCGCAGACTAGGAGTGGCTTCCAAAGATGAATCTGGGAGGACGAGATCCTTAATTGGGTCAGCTTACAAGACATCTCAGAAGTGTGTGTAGTGAGTTCATTCCCTTCCTTGGGATAGTGACCAGGGTTACTAAGTCAACCGAGCGAGCTACATAAATCGTCTAACACCAAAAGTAACCTAGACATTGCTCCGCTTCCAATCAGGCGTCTATAGCCCCGACGAAGTTGTCGCTGCAATCTCATGGATATTGTTCTACTGCCGACCGGGCGTCCATAGCCCCGGTAGAGTTATCCGAGCACCCATATGGTTGTTTATTTCCATTTTTTAGAATTCTTTTTTTCTGTTTTGCTTTGATATTTCACTTCTCTTTTATCATTTAGTTCGACCGGGTAAGCATTGAAGCCTATAATGGGTTTGAGACTGCAGTGGTCACTAGAGTAGACTTGAAATTTTTCACTCACTAGGGTGTCATAACAACCATGGCACAGTCCTTTAGAAATAATTATTATGTGTTTTGTGCGAGATCTGAGATGTGTGTAAGAGGATCCAGCCAAGGGTCAAGTTCTGAGCAAAGTTCAAACAAGGAAATCATTCATGAGCAGCTTTCAAAGACCGATAATCGAGAGTGAATGTTTAACCGAAGAACACAAAGAACGGACAGCAAAGTGAACCGCTTGTCGAGCAAGCACGACCACAGCAAAGGAGCGGGAAACAACTTTCAAAACAAAATTGCCGAGAGGAAGAAAACAAAAGAGCGATATAAACAAAACGCAAGCAAGCTAGAAAGCAAACTACCTTAACCTATGTACAAATATTTACAATGAAGAGCTTGAAGGACCTCAAGCCTGGAAGTAATGCTTTAGGTGCTGCCCATTGACCGGCAATGGGATGTTCTCACTAGTTAAGGTCTTTAAGCAAAAGGTATTATCTCCCAAAATCTCAGCTATTTGAAAGGGGCCAAGCCAAAGCTTGTCGAATTTGTTGTATCCCCCTTTCTTTTCATGGGCCTTGTCCCAATATAGGACCAAATCTACAATTCTAAAGCCCTTGATCTTGGCTCGGTGGTCAAACCATCTCTGAACTACGCCTTGATGTTTGGCAAAATTTTCTATTACACGGTCTCGAACTTCCTCTAAATGTAAGAGCTCAGCTAACCGAGCTTCCCTACGATCTTCCCGATCATAAAAATTGTTGATGAACTAAAGAGTAGGAATCTTCAGATGGATGGGGAATATAGGTTCTAGGCCATAAACAAGGTGGAACGGGGAATTGCCAAGGGCAGCCTTGTGGTGAGTGCGATTAGCCCAGAGGGTGAAACAGATCTGGGTATGCCAGTCCTTGGGATTCCTATCTAGCAGCTTCTTGATCACAGTAATCAAGTTTTTATTCATGGACTCAGCAAGGCCATTTCCCTGAGGGTGGTAATTAGATGAGAATTTAAGGGAAATCCCATAGTTAAACACCCAACTAGCAAATTTCAATGAAGCAAATGCAGGTCCATTATCACATACCAAAGCATAAGGACAACCAAAGCGATTTAAAATGAAGCTTTCTAGGAAATTAGTAACTACTTAAGTTGTGCATTGTTTACATACTATTGCTTCCGTCCATCTAGTACAGTAATCAGTAGCAGTAAGAATGTACATGTGTCCCGCAGACAATGGAGGGCTTACTAGACCGATGAAATCTAGACCCCATTGCACAAACGGCCTTACCTCTAGCACAGGCTGCAGTGGGACATCAACATTCTTCTCCCTGGTGGCAGTGGTCTAGCATGTGTGACATGATCGAATGTGGCAATGGGCATCCTTGAAAACGGTTGGCCAATAATAGCCTACCCTCAATATCTGATGTGCTGTGGAAGAATCTGAACCATGGCCCATGCCAAATTTGTTGTGAAACTCTTTCAAGACTAGATTTGCTTCTTCCTTGCCAAGGCATCTCAAATAAATTCCTTCATGATTCTTCTTGTAGAGAACGAAACCCTGTAGCATGTAGCCATTGCTTTTCAATCTTAGGGCCCACTTTTGGACTCCTTGCAAGTGCGGTGGACATTTAAGTTTCAACAAATAGTAGACGACATTGTGGTACCATTCTCTGGGGTAAACATCCTCAAGCTGCTACTGTTGCATAGTGAGTTTAGGTCCAGCTTCTGCTGTTGTTTCAACAATTGTGCGAGTGAGTGCCTGTCCTCTCACCAGCTTCATCGATTGGATCTCCATGTCATACTCTTAGAGCAGGGTGACCAATTTAGCTCTTCGTTCACCCAATTCATTTTGCATGAGCAACATTTTTACTGCTGGGTCGGGGACAATAGAAAACACCTTATTGCGTAGAATATAGTGTCTAAATTTCTTCACCCCCCTGACAAGGGCATACACCTGCTTTTCAATGTTGTGATATCGCAATTCAGCATCCTTGAGGGGGGCACTTATAAAGGTGATCAGATGCTCATTTTCTTCATCATCCTTTTGGGTTAACATGCTAGCATAGGAACGCTCTGAAGCAAATGAGTAGATGTAGAAAGGCTTCAGATAATCCGGGCTAACTAACATAGGGGCCTCAACGATGGCCCGTTTGATTTCTTCAGAAGATTTTTTGGCATCGAGTGTCCATTCAACTTTTGCGTCTTGTTTAAGCATGGCATTGAGAGGTTTAACAATCTCCACAAAACCTATGATGAATTTCTAGAAAAAGTTGATCTTTCCAAAGAAAGATTTTAATTCTTTCTTGCTTCCTAGGGGCAGGATTTTGAGTAGGGACTCAATACGTTCAGGGTCTATGGAGATCCCCTATTTTGAGATGATATGCCTAAGCAATCTGCCTTCAGTCACTCTGAAAATAAACTTCTTAGGGTTAAGGGAAACCCCAAACTCCTTGCACCTCTGAAATACCTTGCATTAGTTAGAGACGTGATCGCCCCATTTTTTAAAAAATACAGTCAAACCATCCATGTAGATGATTATGCACTTGCCAATTAGGTCCTTGAAGATGATATCCATGGCGCGTTGGAACATGGCGCTAACATTGATGAGCCCAAAAGGCATTCTCCTGTATGCAAATGTTCCTCATTTAGTGGTGAACGTCATCTTATGACGATCCTCATACTGTACCACTACCTGGTTATACCTGGAGTATCCATCGAGGAAAGACATCATCTGAGAGCGATTGACGATTTGCAACACCTCATCCAATGAAGGTACTGGATAGTTGTCTTTCTCTGAGGCGTGGTTCAGATTGTGAAAATCTACACACAATCTAATCTCCCCATTCTTTTTTTTTACTAGGACCAAGTTGGCCACCCATGTGGAACACCTAACTGGAAAAATAATTCTTGCTAAGAGCAATTTTTGTACCTCTTTGTAAACAACAGGTTCCAGCAAGACATTGATAAGGCGCTGTCGCTGGCGGAATGGCCTCACTTCCATCTTAAGAGGGATGGTGTGTGTAATGACAGAAGTGTCATATATTTTTAAATCTTTGTAGCTCCATGCCACCACATCATGGTACCCTTGTAACGCATCCGTGATTCCCTTCCTTTACTCTAGCATGCACACTTTGCTGATAAAAATATTTTTGATCTCCTCAGCTGTTCCAAGGTTGTGAGCATCGCACTGGTTGCTTATGGCCTCCTTTTCCATTTACTGATTTTGATCTCTAATTTGATCCAAGTCAAATATGCATTCTAGCTAAACAATGCCTCTAGGGATTGTGTTGGTTTTGAGGTTAATAACCCCCTCTATGTCTAGTTCAGCTTCCCGTGGATCAGCTTCATCAATTATTTGAGCTACAAAGACATCAGAACTTGTGATGAATTGAAGGATATGCTTGTCATCATTGAAGACTTGCAAGTGGGTAACATTATCTGGGATCGACGGCATGGATGTTAGCTCAATGGTGAATTTCTTGAGCCTAGACAGAGAGAGGGGTTGTAGAGTGCTGGCTACTTGAGCCAAGGCATCAGCTATACAATTCTGAGCATGAGAGATCAATTGTATATTGAATGCATCTAATCCCTCCCAGAGATCCCATACTCTATGCCTATAGTTTGTGAGTCTTCGGTCATGGTAGGAATACAACTTCCTGACCTGTTTAACTATGAGCTTGGAATCCCTAAAAACTTGCAACACTTTTATATTTTTTTCAAGGCCATGAGAAGGCCAAGGACTAAGGCCTCATATTCCGCTACGTTGTTGGTGCAATAGAACTGCAATCTGTGGGTAGCGAAAAATGTCTTACCTGTTGGACTGATTAGTTCGAACCCAGCTTCGACTCCCTGCCTGGACTTAGATCCATCAAATTGAAGCATCTAGCACACGGAGGGTTCCTTATCTTCGGGTCTGATCGAGCTTCTGTTCCCTTTTAGCTGGACGGTTAGCCCTGTGACCTTAGGGGAATTTTCTGGTTCGATGTATTGATCAACAAGTGGCTCTACTGATGCCTCCTTTGGCATTTCTATTTGAGAAGCAGCTAATTTTTTAACATGTGCAATTGCTGCTTGACACAAGCAACAATCAAACCTAAAGTGTGCAGCATTGTGAACCTTGCACCAGTTTGGTAACAAGAGATCTTGTAAATTCATTCGGGCCCCTAGGCTGAGTTGATCCCTTGCACATTTTTCCATGAATTCCTAGAAGCCACTGAGTAGTCCCCAGTTGTCATCCCTATGAAGCTCATCATCAACTTCTATCAACACTTCTATGTCTGGGGGCATTCATGTAGAACCAATCGAAGGACTACATAGCACCAGTAACACTTCATCCACACATTCTCCTTGAATCTTGACTTCATTTTGGTGGGCGAAAGGGTGGTAATTCGCCAAGTCAGTCTCGGCGAACAACACCTCGTTGATATTATTATACTTTGTGATCATGTACTTCATATGGGGTTGACGGTCGATGCGGATTTGATTTGGCAGCCCCTTCTATGGTAGCCACATGTGAGAAAGGTCTGTGGCGGTGTATCTATTCAGTGCCTTGGTGAATTCCCTTCCCAAGATGATTCCATATGCATTAGGAATGTTAGCCACTTTAATATCAATGACCCGTTGTATCCGTGGGTCTATAGTAATCTGCATCGGGATACAGTTTATTTCACCCACAATGTTGATCTATGTTTTATCCAGCTGGGTCACCTTCCTCCTTGAAGGTGTGGGGGTGATTCCAAGAGCCTTGCATACTGCCAAGGGCATGACGTTGGCAGACACTCCTGAATCGAGCAGGCAGTTATGCAAGTTCTTCCCAAAGATCTTAATGGTGGTCAGGAAAGGGGGAGTTTTCGGTCTCCCCTGAAAGATGCCTTTAGGCATGTCCATGTGAGCTATCTCACCTTTGTTCTTATCATTTCCCATATCATTGGTTTGCTTAAATAGTTGGTCCTTGGAAAGTTGCCTATTAGCCCTTTCTGACTCCTTTTCAATTTGTTTACTTGTCGACTGATTCATGGAAACATCCTTCCTTTTTCCGGTATTCTCCTATACCTCTGGTTCTTTCCTGGGTTCTTCAAAGGTAACCCTCTTAGCCGGTGTTTCTTGTGTTGTATTAAAGGATGGAGTCCTATTAAGAACCCTAAAGAAGGCATGCCTTAGAGCAGGGACTTTGAGCAATTCAAAGGTTGATAAGCTAATTTTTACCTTCTTGAACTCTTCTACTACATATTCACCCATTTTCTCAAATTTCAAACTAAAAGCTTGGCTTATAGCTGAGCTAGGGAGTTGGGCCTTCGTTTGTCCAAATGGATTTTGGGGTTGGGCATGAGGCTGATTTTGTGACTGATTTTGAGATCTGTTCTTGTTGAGGTATTGGACAGGTATGTGAGGAAGCCCAGGGTTATTGCTGGTGTTAGGATTAGGTAGAATGGCAAAATTGTTTGGTGGGGTAGAAGTTGTAAAGGGTCCACCCACCTGTCTATTCCTAAGGAAGTAGGGAGTCAACCTTTGATGGAACATGTGGACCTTATCTACAAATAGTTTTTTCTCATCTACCGGACCATTATCTACTGAATTAAAGAGTTGAGCCAAGGTTTGTTCATTACTTACCTCTTGTGTTTTTTCATCCTCAACAGGGGCAGGTTGGACCTACGGTTCATTGCGGTTACATCGCAGAAATGACACTTGATTGACCATGAGATAGGAGGAATCATATGGCTTGGATGGGACGATGTCCCTACAACTAGAATTGTCTACTGCATTCTGCACCTCCACCTGGAATATTTCAACAGCTGTCTAGAACTCGGGACAATCCAACTCAGAATGTCTACTGGTTTTGTGGATTCGACACCATCCGGACAAAGCTGCCTCAGCCAGGTATACACTACTGGACATTTTTTCATTGCTTGCTGGTTGATCGAAAGGTGTAGGGACACCACCATTGTTGGGCCTAGTGTTCCATGTGCTATTTTGCCTCTGAGAAAGTCTCCTTTCTGCATTCTAATTGACGTTTTTTCCCCTATCATAATTCTGCCCAAAGGAAGTACCTACTTCTTGATTATCCCTGCTATCCCTATTGTCTTGGTTGTCCCAGTTAAGGTTGGCCTGGAAATTATGCTGGGAGGCCTACAACTAATTATTCTAATTTTTTAGGTGCGTTATTTCCATGGACATTTTCTTTATCATCTCAGTTAGTTCCTCTAACTTGTCTTTCTTAGCCCCATTCCCAGGTGATGGCGCCGGATTTTGGAGAAAAGCGGGTGGGGCAGCCGGCTGATTTTGATAAGCTAGAGGAAATTCTGGTCCTGATAGGTACAATGTCACCTAGGGCTACTGAGGATATGCCTACTATTGTGGAGTAGCCTGAGAATAGTTATACTGTTGTTGGGGCTACAAATAGGAAGGCGTGGGAGGCGCATAATTCAATGGATGTCCTAGATGTGGTACCATAGGCAATTGAGGTACTTGGTTCATAAGAGGGTTTTGGTGAGAAAATGTTTGATTAAGCCCCTAAACCTACATTGGGTGAGCTACTGGCCCCAAAGAAGGCAGCGGGCCAGAGATATTCTGCCCCAAGTCCGCACTGGCAACAACGGCTTCCGCATAGGCGATTACCAGGGTAGTGAGTGGTGGGCGTATCCTTTTCACCAAGGTCGACGTGAGGTTGTCCAGCACTGCATAATAGACTAGGAGAGTAGCTGCATCATTATGGAGGTATAGATCTTGAAGCCTTGTGTAGGCCTGATGGAAGTGGTCGTTGAAGGGGCCGATAGGTTCGTTGACTTCCCTCCTGACAGACATGAACTATTGGTAAAGCTATGAAGGGCTGATAGGGATCTTGTATTTCTGCGGGAAGGAATTCTTCATCAAGTTCCATGAGGTAATGGATCCCCTTGACAGATTGATGTACCAATAGAAGGCCTCTTCCCCCAACGAATGCGGAAAAAGGCAGCATGCAACGTCCTCATGGTCAACTTGCATTTCAGTGATCACTGTCTCAAATATTTTGATATGCTCCTCAACTGTTCTTTGTAGGTCACATAGATGAAACTTCAAACAAAAGCCCTTCAGATTCTTGGGCATATCATGATAGGTAGCAAAGTGTATTAGTGAAGGGTTATGTGTTAACCAAGCCATGGAGGGTGGCAGAGGTGGTGTTTGCTATTGGAAAATGAGAATTTGGGGTTGTATCTACAATACAACAGCAATCTGGGACTGTACTTGAACTACGACTGACTGGACTGTGCCTTGGGTTGGAAGGACCGGGAGAGGAGCAATCCCCTAGTTGCCAGAGATAGGAGGTACAAATGCAGTTTGAGATCCAGTTGGGTGGAAGATGAAGGCCAGCCAAATGAACGTGAGGGTGGAATGGAGGTATATAGAATGGAGGAAGAGGAAGAGGCAATGCTACTTCCCTGAGCTCGCTTTTCCCTCGTAGGAGGCTACAATTCCTCAAATTCTCCCTTGTTTGGTGTTGATCGTAGAACTCTTTAAAATATTTCTAGGGAGAATGATCCAATTCGATCCAGCTTCACTTTTAACCCTTAACTTGGTATTTCCACCATTGCCCTCCTTCTAGCGCTAGTTTTGTTGATGGTAGTTTTATGCACTTCTCAACACAGGCAGTGCGTAAGTGCACTACTTCTCTTGAAAGACAATCTTCCACAATCAGATTGTAGAACACTATCCCAAGGTCTCTCGGATGTCAGGTCATGACAATGCATTGATACCTCAGTAATTTGATGTGATTTGATGGAATCACAAGGCAGTCTTATGCAGAAAATGTAAAGCAATGATACAAAGCATGGAAGTCAGATCTTGAAATGGAGTTCTTAGGATGGAAAGCTGTTATGAATTGGATGTAGGTTCAAACAATAGTCTTAGACTCCATTTTGTGGTTGGATTTGGCTTTACAATGTGTAATGAACCTTAGCATAGGTTAGTCATTAAAAAGAAAGAAAAGAAGGCGAGGAAAGAGGAAAATTTCTAAGTCTGCAACTAGCTATGAATAGTGACAATGGAGTTCCTGCAATGGACAATTTCTCAAAACAATATCCCACTTAACCAGGGATTTCACAGTATCATAGAAATTGTGCTATCTTCTAAGGTCTATAGATCTTTTGTCCTTCATACACCACATACATGCATGAATCAAAGATAAATGTGTTGGAGCAGCTTCAAATTCAAGTCCAAGCTAACTTTGCACAGCTATCTACCATCAGCAAACAACAAAAAATATGGACAAAGTAATCATCAACATGGCAGGAATTTTTATAATCACCCAACAACATTCCTAAAATCTATCCAAAGAAAGAAGACAACTAACTAAAACAACAGTAAAATCTATGTCAAACATCTAACATTGGAGACTGAATCAAGTAAAATAAGAGAAACCAAGAAAAAACACCATGTCAATGCCTTTCCTTATAAATTTTTGCAGCATGTCTTTACAACAACTCAACTCTCTCTTTGCAAATGAGAGGAGGGCCCTATTTATAGTTTTCCAAAAGTATAATGAATGGCCAAGATTAATTCTTATTGTGTGGCCAAGATTGATTATAAAATAATGTTTCACCTACCCCCAAATATCTAGCAATTTAAAATTACATTTTTGTCTCTTGCCTATTTCGTCTTCTTGTTGATGGCACTGTAGCTCTTTTTTCATTTAGCAGATTGTTGTTCCTACTATAGCTACTCTTCAGAAAACTCTTCATCTTTAGTAGGGCTGTCCTCCCCTCCCTCAGAAGCTGTGTATTTTATGAAGTTGAGGATGACTACCTGGAGCTTGTCTATCTCAATGATTTTGCATCGCAGTGCCTGGTAGCTCCATTTCTTTGCATTTTCTTCCAGCCTTTTCCAATCCTCATCATACTTTGAGCCTTGGTCTCTAAATAGCTCTGATTGATCAAAGGCGCGGGCAGCAAAACTTAGGAATTCTGTCGTGATCTCTCCAGCCATCCCATCCTTCATCTTCTCCTGGAAGTAGGGTTTTATCTTCTCTGGATCCATTTGCACAGTGGGCATATCATAGTCCACCATTAGCTTAAGATATCAGGCACATTCCGCCCAAATTTCCTTGATCCACTCAATGTCCAGATCCACCCTGCTCAAGATTTGCTTCAACCTCTCCCTCCGGTTGTCGAAGTCTCAATGCCATATATCCATCAGCCAGTGATCTTCTTTCTTAAATGTTAGCTTCTTCTCCCACATAGCTTCAGGCAATTGAAGGATAGCTTCAATCCTTGGGAAGGTGGAGTCATAGGTCACGGGGAAGTTGGTGCAGAGTTTCTTTGTGCTCTCCAGAGACTACATCAAGTCCAAGAACTTGTTGGTTGTTCATACAGCCCGACTAATTCCCATGTTCCCGACGTATGAGACTTGTCAGAACTAGTCCTCAGTGGTCTTCTCCAAGTTCTTCCTTCTCTCCATTTTGTTGATCTACTTTTTGGAAAGCAACTGAGGTGCAGCCGTGGATGTAGTAGGTAGATCGTCCACCAAAGACCATTGTTGTATGTAATTTGTTAGGGTTGGAACCTGTGCCTTGAGCTCATCCTTTGAGATTTTATCCTGCTTTATCAAGTGCACCACTATGACCACCGACTCCTGAAGGTGCTCGACCTTCTGCTCTCTGATTGCAGTCCCCAAGTCGATGGTAGAGATGTTATAGCTTACCCCAGCTTGGCCAATCACGAGTGTTGCAATTTGTGCTGCTCGAGAGCTTGAAGCATCCATCGTTACTTTGGATCAGACTTTAGGCTTCTTCTCCTTCTTTGTTGTGATTTGGGCTTGAGCTAAGATGGCCTCTAGCCTCGCCCTTGAGTCCTTCAGCACAGGGGTCTTTCTTTCAATCTGCTTCTCTAACCATTCAGGCACAGCAGATTTTCCCTTGGGTGAATCATGGTCACCCTCATCCTTCTTGGTTAATGCCAATATTTCTGCTTCTTTTTCTCTTGGGGATTCTACTTTCCTTTTGGCAGCATCTTCCTCCTCTTCATCAGAGTCATGGAAAAATATGAGGTTTTTGACAGGCAGCCCGGTGGATGGTTGTGGAAAGGGACTTTCTTCTTTTGCTGTTTCTTCTTCTTTCTTTTCCTCAGTTCCCTCAGCCTCAGGGCTTTTGACAACATGGGTTTCAGCTTCAGTCAAATCCTTTATCTGTTGTTCTTCTGGTGGCTGCCCTTCTTCACCATGTGGTGACCCTTCTGCCTCTGCCCCAATATCCTTCAGCTGTTGTGCCATTTCTTCCTCAAGGTCATCATCAAAGGTTTGAATAATTACATTAGCGTCAGAGCCATCCTCCTCATCACCACTCTCGGAGGAGCCCGTCTCCTCCTCCTCATAAACCACCCTGTCAATGGTTCGGTGCTCATACTCTGGGTGCTCATGATACTCATCAGCCTCCTCCTCGACAGACTTCGAGGCTTCTTGTTCTTGTTCCTCTAACTCCTTTGAGATTAGCATTGTAGCCTCCATAGCTGGCAGCCCTGTCAGTGGTTTGAAGGTTGAGCAGTTGCAAGGACCTAGGCAAGGGCTGCTTGGAGAGTTGGATCCATCAAGATTTGGGAGAGCTCAGGGGGAAGGTTCAGCATGTGCTGTGAAAGAGCCTTGGGCATAGTGGCAGTGGGAAGAGGCGTTGTTATTGTTGCCAGAGGAAGTGATGTGATTGGTGACATAGGAGTAGAGGAGGGAGAAGTCATAACAGAAGATGAATCAATAACTATTACTGACTCGGCTAGAGGCGAAGGGTCAAGATGGACAAAAATGTCAATGGCCGGCGGAGATGCAACAACCATAGCCAGGGAGGTGGGCAGTGCAACAGGAGGGGCAGGAAGAGCCAAGGGAGGCTGCAATTGACCCGCTCCTTCTGCTTCTTTCTCTTTGGTTGAAGGTTGTTCTACATTACTCCCTACTAGTTTGAGTCTTTTGGGAGGTGAGCCCCCTGCTTCTTTCTTCGCATGGGCCTTAGGGTCTGGGGACTGCTCGGTCTCTGTTTCTTTTCTTTTCCTGTACCTGGTGACCGGAGAATACTTGGAAGTTCTGCCAGTTGAGGTGGTGGCAGCAACATCCTCTGTGGCACTTGGCTCACTTTTGAGCGCCTCATAAGTTAGGACTACTCATTTCCACTTCAAATGAGCCACCTGCCCATCGATCCACTCCTTGGTGCGAGTTAAGATTGGTTGGGTTATGGTGTCCAGGTTATCAACCTCCTGTTCATCCCAAATAATTAAGGGTATTGGCAGGTTGGAAACTACAAGGTACCTCAGATGCATGATTGTGGACTCGTCCTCCTTGACTTGGTCTGGTACCAGAAATGGTTGCACCCTTCTTAGGAATTGCACAGTCTTGCACATGTAGTGCCTTGCGTGCACTTCCTTGTCATCTTGGCAGTTGGCCCATAAATCCTCAATGTGATGGAGATGGGCATATGCTAACCCCAGCGCCTTCCTTACATGGCCATGTGGGTCCATCCATGGGCAAGCAGTGTGTAGGTCGAAATTGTACTCCTTTAGCTCCTCAAAGTTACCAACACATTGTGACGTCTGCAGTCGGTACATGCCCTGGCCAAGGGTCATGGGATAGGAGATCCCTGCTATATATTTGTTGCTGAAGATTGCCTATAGGTGTTGGAGCTGCCAAGAAAGCTCTAGGAGGATGATTCTATAGTTGGGGTATTGAGGCAGCCTATTTGGCCTTTTGGTGAAGCCCTGGGCCCGGATATACGTGAACTTCGGATATTGGATATAGAGGAAGGTGTATTGCTTCAAAAGTGCTTTGGCACTGTGGGAGACCCTCCTCTCGAAGTCCCCAGAAATCAACCTGATGATGTGGCCAATGAAGGCGTCGTTCACTCTGCAGTAGTCTCTTTTGATGTTGTGGTACTAGAGCTACGGATATTTATCAAAGGGTTTGATTCCTTACTTCTTCCCCTGATCGGGTGCCACAAACAACCTGCTGTACTATATTTGATCCACCAAGGAGTATACAAGGTAGGAGGTCATATAGAATTTGGAACTCTTTTTCATGTTGACAAACTACTCATGGAAGCAGTTGCTTATGATTCCTCCGCAATAGAATGAAACCTTTGTTGTGACGTCCTCGTTTCCATGTAGGATCTACTCAATGAAATAGGCCATCCATTCTTGAAAGTAGGCGACTATAGGAAGGCCCATAACCCTGCTCAACATGGTTACTAGGTCATGGTAATCCTCATTGAAATTGCTACGGAAGAGCTCCTAAGGAACCTTCGCAACTACCAAATCTTTCCTTAAGCCAATGCAGGTTTATTGACTTCTTGCATCCCGTCGGATTATCATCCCACACCACCTGGCATTCTTCTAATGTAGGGACCTCCATCTGTTGGAATGTGGGAATGTGGAAGGTCTTGGTGATCCCCTCTAGTGACATGTCTGGGAGAATGTTTCCCTCCTTATCAATAATTGTTCTGGTATCGGTTTGGTATGCTTCTCGGCAAGCCATGACTAATTCGGGCGCCATGAGAGATGGAGGGAAATCGGCAGCCTTAGCTATCCCACTCTGCCTTATCAATCTGGCATTCTTTGTTGTCGGGTTGACCCTGACTCTCTGCGTGAATTCATCGATATCCACCTAGCCAATGTTGGTGTCTGTGATTTCCTTCCAGTCTGTAGTGACCTTTGAGTGGAGTGGCTCACCCTAGAATTGGTACTTCATCTGATGCTTGTCTTCTTTCCCTCGAGGGGTCCTTCCTGACTTCTTCCCCTTGTCCCCTTCGGTGGATGCCCCTGAAGTTCCTGCACCTGATTCCATATATTCTGCAAGTAAGGGTGAAGTTAGCACAATAAATCCCCAAAAACATTCATTGTTAGTCAACATCTTGAATATAACATCTATTTCAAATAATCAATCAAGCATATCATGAACTTTTATCTTAAGATGTTATTGATCTTTGATTTAGGGCATTTAGACAATTCGGGCCCGAAGGGCCAGACTTCCTTGGCAGGAATGCTGTTTGGAAGGGAAAACATTATGGAAGGCCCCTGAAGTCTTTCTTTGGTCACATTTTAATATTTCAAGAGGTTCAAAATTAAGAGGATCAAAAATCAGCATGTGGGTCAAAATTAGATCCCAGATTCAGATTTGTTTGGATCGATTTAAGGGGGCTTGGAAGTCTCAGGCCATAAAGCTATCAGGAGATAGCAGTTTGGAGCGGTAGACAACAAATGGAAATGCTAAGTCGGAACCCTGAGGTCCGAGGCCTGGAGGGCCAAAGGGCGGCCGGTATGTGTTATTTTGTTTTCGAGGGTTCGGGCTGGTGACACCAGGATGGAGCTCAAACTTTGCCATGGAGGACAGCAAATGTCGGACAGAAGTCCAGGAGGGGAAGTTCAGCGACTAGGGCCCAGTGTTATGAGTTTTTTCTTTGAGTTAAACGGCGTTCGGCAGCATAGAGTCTAGAGGTCGGGATGACGGGAGGGGTTTCGTATTAGCAACAGCGTGCAGGGAAGGGAGCCCCGGGTCATGGAGCCCAGAGCAAATGAAGGAATTCAAAGTTTGAGCGAGATCCTACGGCGAATAGCGGTCTGGGGTCTGGTGGTCATACGAACGTCCGGAAAGCGAGGAACAAGACCGGGCCTAGGAGAAGGGTCCGCTGTTGATCTTTTATTTATGCCTTGGTAGCGGATGGAAGGGCGGAACCTAGAGGCTAGAGGGATGGAGAGGCATTGCCATGAGGACGGCAGAAAAGGGAGCAAGGATACCTGACGCTTGGAGCCCAGAGGTGATAATGATGTAATGATTTTAAACCACCCAATCAGTAGCAAATAGGAGGGCAGATCCATCAGATCGGGATGTCAGATGAATTTTGTTGTAGACATCAGCAAAACAGTCGAGGAACCACGGAGGTGGAACCCCGGGTTCCCAGGCCCAAGAGATCCGGAGGATGCATTCTCAGTTTTGAAGTTTTTACGGCGAGCCGAAGATCAGGATCCGGCAGCCAGGAGGTAGGGGTCAGACTAGAGTTTCAAGCGATGGCATTCGAGCGGAATTCTGAGATAGGAAGCCCAATGGGCCGGGTACGAAGGGAAGAAGCGCCACCGGCGAGTGCTAAAGGTTTGAATTAGGATGGCTAGGACAAGGCTCGGACCCGAAGGAGACAATCTCCCTATGCAAAGAATGGCCACGGTGAGGACAAATCCTGGATTGGTTGGGAGAGCAATATAAAAGGTTTCTCAATTTTCTAACAGGTGGGTTTTGTGCGCAATCTCATGTGTTATCATTTCACGCCCTCTTAATGATTTTTCATTCACTTAAATTTCTCAAAATTATGAAATGAAGCTCGAGAACTGCAAACAGATGGCCTACCTCAAACACGCTATGTGGGGAGATGTGGGATCCACCTACGGTCGACAGAATGATGCTGAGGGCGATGATCATGACGATGTTGAAGACGGTGGGCTCCAAATAGCACCTTATTCAATTGCTCTGCAATCATGTGATGAAAATGACGAGCCGGGTTGGGCATTTTATACCCCTAACTGCCATGAATGTTCGCATTTATTGCAGGTATGGCGGTAAAAATGTTGATGGATTCAAATGTCGGTGATGATGGTGGGAAAGCCGGGGCCCGATGGTCACAAAGGCGCGAGACAGGGGCTACTTTAAATATTTCATGTCTATTGAACGGTGGCGACAGGAAGCGAGTTGGGGCCTGGAGGGCGGGGTGCCGCCAGGGATCCGCCGTTAGGGACAACGAAAGCATCACAGAATTCCAAATACAAAATTCTGAACGGTGAGGCCTGGAACGCCCCATGGAAGATAGGTATCCCCACAGTCCCCGGTCAGTGATAACGTCGGTGGGGCCCGGGGGGCGGGACGCAGTAGGAGGTTCGCTGTCGCAGACAGTCGAACACAAACGGAACCTCGGAAGAGGAACTCTAGGGTCCAAGGCCCGGAAGGTGGGACGCCACTCAAAAAATTTCAACGAGTTTCTACCAAACGGCAAGAGGGGGTTTGGACCCCGAGGTCTGGAAGGACGTGGAGTGGATGCCACCAGGAACGGCAATCCTAGTGGGGAAACCCAGAGAGAGAATTCTGAACGCCCGGGCCTGGTAGGGCTCGGGGCCTTTGGCAGGGTCAAATTGCCAAAGGGACCCCACGAGGTGTTGGAACGCATCAGAGTTAAAAGGGGGAGGCATGGTTGATTTATGATGGGACTTTCAAGCAATATTGACCATCCAAGACATTAAAAAGGGAGGCATGCAAAACGAGGCGGCAACAAAAATGACCTGACAAGGTGAAAGAAAAGAGGGTCCCCGTTCTGAACGGGGCGTGTGTGCTAAGGGCACAACAAGGCCATTCAACATGGTCTGGCCAATGCAGTTTCCCATCAACATGTCAAGGGAGTCTCTCTACCTAACTCTCAGGCTTAGCTGGTTAATGGCCATTTTGCTGAAGACTCTTTCCTCACTCTCCTAGAGGAAGAACAGAATATTAAAGTGGCCCTATATTGTCTTAACATATTTTGTTTTACTCCTGGTTCTGCCATTCAGTGGCACAAAAATTTGTGCTATAGACAATCTATCTTTCCTTATCCTCCTTGGTTGTAGTAGTATGGTTGGAAGTGATAGCGTAACTGAGGAGAAGGAAAGATAGACTGTCTATAGCACAAATTTTTGTGCCATTGAATGGAAGAACCGAAAGCAAGACAAAAGATGTTAAGATAATCTAGGGCTGCTTTAATAGTTTCTTCTTCCTCTAGGAGAGTCAGGAAAGAGTCATTAGCAAATTGGCCATTTACCAGCTGAGCCTAAGAGTTAAGCAAAGAGATTCCCATGACACGTTGTTTGGTAACCGCGTTGGCTAGAACATAGCCAAATCCCTCAGCAACAAGCACATACAGAGAGGGGGCAAGTGGACACCCTTGCCGAATGGAATGAAAGAGTCCAAAGGTAGAGGATTGATGACCATTAATGGTGATGCAAGCAAAGGTATTTGCAAAGACCATTCAAACAGTTTGAATGAAGTTAGGCCAAATACCCAAAGCTTGCAGCATAGCAATGAAATATGAGGCCTCTAAAATGTCTCGTGCTCTACACATCTTTTTATGAAGATAGATATGCAAGCTTGGAAACTTCTCATAAGTAAAAGAAATAATATTAACATACCATAAGTGGTAGATCTATTATATTATAAAAACTAGTATGTTTCATCTTTAATAGATCTTTTATTATTTTAAATTTGATTTCAAATTATGACCATAGAGAAATACAAGTATAAGTAGAAAAATGTAAATTTTCAAACAATTTTTAGATATTATTTATTTTTGAAGATCAATTATAATAATTAATATGACTATTAAAAAATAAATCTTAATATTAAAAATTCTATAATTTTATATTTCAATTATTAAATTGTTAAAAAAATGTTGTAAATATATATAGGTAATGATGTGTATCCAACATAAGAATAATTTATACATTTTCAAAATTTTAACGATACAACTTTTTCTCAAAGACATGTCTACATAAAAAAGTAACAATTTTAACACTTATGTAGGAATTTTCTTTATTAATGAGTAGATATATACATATAATTGATCTAATCTAAATGATGATTTTTGTTTGCTATTGCTTATTAAAATACTCATTTAATGAGAAACAGACTTTGAAAAGACCCTAAAACCATTTTATAGCAAAAACATCTACATAAATCATAGATATCAACATATAAAAACAAATTACTATAATTTAAACACTTCATTAAGGAATACACATTTAATGAGAAACAAATTTTGAAAAGACACCAAAACCATTTTATAGCAAGAACATCTACATAAATCATAAATCAACATATATAAAAAAATTGCTATAATTTAAGCACTTCCTTTGGAATCTTCTTAATTGATGAGTAGATATATACATATAATTAATGTAATCTAAACATGTTTTTTATTTTTTATGAAGATATGCATTTAATTAGAAATAGATTTTGAAAAGACCCTAATAGTAAGAACATCTACATAAATCATAGATCAACATATAAAAACAAATTACTATAATTTAAACACTTACTTCTCAAATCTTCTTTATTGATGAGTGAACTAGCATATATATTTTTAATAATATATTGAAAAAACCCAGAGATATCCTTCTTGAGGTGCCTATGCACTTTTATTTAAAATATATATTAAAAAATCGGCGCCTCAAAAGGATATCTCTGAACTGTTTAGTATTCAGAGCGCAACATGTAAAGCATTAAATGAATTAGGGATAGGGTTAGGAATAGTGTTAGGGTTAGGGTTAGGAATAGGGTTAGGGTTAGGAATAGGTTTAGCGTTAAGGTTAGGGTTAGTGTTAGGGATAGGATTAGGATTAGGGTTAGAGATAGGGTTGGGGATAAAGTTAGGGTTAGGAAAAGGGTAAGAATTAGAGATGGGGTTCAAGTTAGAGTTGGAATTAAGTTTAGGGTTAGGATTAAGTCCAATATTAGGGTTAGGGTTAGGGCTAGAGTTACAATCAATGTTAGAGGTATATATAGGTTTAGGTATAGGATTAAAATTAGGGTTAGGGTTGGGGTTACAATTAGAATTAGTGTTAGTTTTAGAATTAGGGTTAATGTTAGGATTAGATATAGAATTATAATCATAATTTTATGCATATTGTTAACTTTAATGTAAATTTTAATTCTAACCCAAAATTATAAGGGTAATTGAGTCATAATCCTAAGACTAATAGTAACCATAATTGAACCCTATATATAACCCTAAATGAATCATAACCCTAACCTAATAGTAACCCTAATTGAACCCTACATATATCCCTTGTTCAATATTAACTCTATTTAAACTATAACCCTAATCGTAACCATAATTGTACCTTATCTATAATAGAACACTATTTATAATTGAGTCATAATCCTAATAGTACCTAACCCTAACCCTAAACATGAACTCTAGTTCAATCCTAAGCATGACAATTAATACTATCCCTAATCTATACTTTAAGTTTTATTGTAGAACTCTAATTATAACCCTAACCCTAATTATACTCTAAACTTAATCATAACCAGAACCAAATTCTAGCCCTATCCTTAAATTCTAATTCAATGTAAAGCATAATTGAACCATAACCCTAATCCTGACACTAAAAGTAACAAGACATAACCCTAAGCGCTTCCATCTACATCTACTGTAGCATTTAATTAGAAATAGATTTTGAAAAGACCCTAACATCTTTTATAGTAAGAACATCTACATAAATGATAGATCAACATATAGAAACAAATTACTATAATTTAAACACTTAGTTCTCGAAACTTCTTGAAACTTCTTTATTGGTGAGTAAATATATATATATATATATAATCTAAATGGTGTTTTTTGTCCTTTACCTTTTTATTAAGATACGCGCATTTAATTACAAACAGATTTTGAAGAGATCCTAAAACCTTTTACTACTATAACATAAATCATTGATCATCCACCAACAAAAAAAACAAAAACCTAGAAAGTCAAACTTGTGGATTTCCAATGGATTTGAGAGCACGTGATAGGATTTGCCTCTCTTCTATAAATTCCTTATCTACCGGAGCTTCATTCATCTAAGTTGCTATATAGTATCAGTACGTCAGTCATTACCGTTTGCAATATAGTATAACGCGGACTGTGATAATGGGATGAGAGTTCAAGGAGTACTGGTTTAGGGTTCCACATGACTGGCACCCCTGCTTCTCCTCCACCTGTTAAGTTAGGTCTGTTGTCCCAGGTCCCTTTGCATCATACTTCCTCTTCTTTGGGGTCTCTGCCATGGGTGCAAATTTCATTAGGCAAACAGATTTCTGTCTAATGGCCAGATTAATTTGATGGTTTGATGTTTTGTATTTTTGCATTATCTTATTGTAAGACTTTCTATAGCTGCAGACGGAAATTCGCAAATGTGCAGCCCAAATAGCCTCGACCTCAATAAATCACTTTGCTACCTTAACAGACAGGACGATTTGAATGAGGATTATACTGGCGAGAACGGACTGTTGAGGACCAGCAGTGAGCAAAATTCAGCGGGTAAATAGATTTCTATCCAATTGCCAGATTAATTTGATTTATTGTTTTTTTATTTATGTCATTCTAAGATTTTCTGTACCTGCAGACAAAAAGTCGGAAATGGGCAGCCCAGAAAGTCTCGACCTCAATAAACCACCTTCTGCATGTTGCTACCCTAACGGACAGGACCATTTGCAGGAGGATTTTACTGGCGGGAATGGACTGTTAAGGACCACCAGGGAGCAAACTTCAGCAGGTAAATAGATATCTGTCCAATGGCCAGATTAATTTGATTTATTGTTTTTTCATTTGTCATTCTAAGATTTTCTCTACCTGCAGACGAAAAATCGAAAATGTGTATCCCAGAAAATCTCGACCTCAATAAACCACCACATGCATGTTGCTGCCCTCACGGACAGGACGATTTGCAGGAGGATTTAAAGTCGGAAATGTGCAGCCCAGAAAGTCTCGACCTCAATAAACCACCTTCTGCATGTTGCTACCCTAACGGACAGGACGATTTGCAGGAAGATTTTACTGGCGGAAATGGACTATTGAGGATCAGCGATGAGCAAAGGGGGGATAGTATTAAAAGAAGGCTCATATTATCAGCAGAAGAATATGCTTATTTGGAAGAAATCTTCAAAGATAACCCTAAAATTGATGATGTAAGTGTACTTTTCTTCAGTTCATAACTGTTTTTTTTATTGCATGTGACTTATCGCTTTTCTTCATACTATGCCCATGAAAGGTTTTATACATATTTCTTTATATTGTTGGGTCTATAAAAACCGAAGATTCAATACATGATAGACAATAATTTATTTTTATTGGTATAGTTATCAGTCAGATTTTTAGTAGAGATTTTTAATGGCCGACTGTTATAAATTGTTTGTTCTGTCGTTCCCCATCAAAGATCTACAAGCTGTTAATCAAATTTAGGCCAAAGAAGTTTGTCTTGTTTATGTTGTCTCTGGTTTAGTTTAATTTTGTTTGTTTCAATTTCTCTTTAATGAACTGTGCAATGAAAAAACACATGTATTATTTATACAATTTGTTATCAGTATTAATTACAATATCCATACAAATGCTGTGTGTAATTTCTTTTTATTTTGTGTTTACAGATCCGAGCGGAAGGTCTGGCGAAGCAGATAAATACCAGCTCTAAACAAGTTAAAGATTGGTTTAAAAATAAGAGACAAAGGCAATAATCTTCCCCATTTAATAATTCATTTCATCATATGTAATATGACTTAGTAAGAAAATCAATTTATCTCAATAGAATTTGCAGGATCAAGCAAAACGAAATGGACGATGAACTGTGGGATTTTGAAGGCAAGAGTGGATTGTTGAGGATCAGCAATGAACAAGAAGACGATGGTATTAAAACAAGGCTCATGTTATTAGAAAAACGACATGATTATTTGGTAGAATTCTTCAAGGATAACCCTCAAATGGATCATGTATGAATACTTTTCACCATTTACTATCCACTCTTTCTTTTTTATTTTACGTAGCTATCAATTTTCTTCTTAGTATACCCATCAAAGTTATATATATAAACTCGTTTAATATGTTTTTATATTGTTGGCTCTTAAAAGCAGAAGATTCGATTCAATAACTTATCTTTATTGGTATTCTTTCCAGCCAGATTTTAATCGAGATTTTTATTTGCTATAATAAATTGTATTATCTGTTGGTTCACCTCACCGAAATTTGTCTTGTTTATGTTCGCTATGGTTTACTCTCTTATTTTTTTCATTTTATCCTTAATGAATGGCTTAATCATGAAACAAATTACTTTGTTATCAGTATTAATTATATCTTATGGTTGAATGAAAAATTATTTCGCTTAATTATTCTTTTTTCTTTTGAATTTACAGACCCAAAAGAAAGATTTGGCCCAGCAGCTAAATGACAGCTCTGAACAAATTAGAGTTTGGTTTAAAAATAGGAGGGCAAGGCAATAATCAATCCCATATAGTAATTCATTTCATCAAATATAATATAATTATATGAGTAAGAAAATCAACTTATTTCACTGTAATTTGCAGGACCAAGCCGGAGGAAAACGAAATGGTCCGTAAATTGTGGGAAAGACGCTACAAGGCACTATCAGAGGAGAAAAAAAGATTGGAGGAAGAGTTAGCAGAACTTAATGCTCTGAAAGCGGCACCAGAAACAGTGTCTCCATCGAACTTGTGATTTCCTGCAGCACCTCTACCAATGTGTCCTTCCTGTCAAAATGCTTTCAGCACTCAGAACACTATCCATTTTACTACTTCTAAGGATTCTTGGACAACCTCTTGAAGAGAATATTGTCTATGTCACAGTGATTGTTTTATTTTGTGAAATCTCTTGCTCGCTACTCTTGGGATTCATTCAGAATTTATACTTAACTAAATCTTATTCTCCGTGGATTAAAAATGACCCTTGTTTTTGACCTGGATTTTAGTAGACTTTATGTTGAGCTCTCTAAGACTAATCTTCTATATTGTAGAAAAAATTCTAATAAACCATGCGACATGAAGAGCATTTTATGTCATGCTTAATTTATTTTGTTTAGGGTTTTTTCAGTTAGGGTCAATAAGAGTTAATGTTTCAATCTTTTTAGTTTCATTGGACTTATTTGAAATATTTGTTTTTTATTGTTTTCATAACTTTTTTTCAAGTATCATAAACTAATATCTATTTGTCTTTATTTGTAATAGAAGGCAAATGTAAAAAATATGGAAAGAAATGTGTACAATTATATAGTATATTTTTCATTACCTAATGGATGTATAATTTCAAGATTTATAATTTATCTCCATACCTAAACTATAATTGTTTCATCATCATTTCATATTATTATAATTTTTACAAGTTTGTATAGAATGCACTATACCATGCAATATGTGGCTATGGAAGTAGTCACTCAAAATAGAAGGGCTTCCATAATTTTTTTTATAGAAATATCAAGTAAAAATAATTTTATTCTATCAAAAGATGCAAATGCACAATATGGTACATGAATATGAATATGTGCCCATATTTAGTGTAGTCCGGCAATAAGTTTTATTTTTGCTAGGGGTTGTGTGGTGATGCATATTTTTTACGCATTTTTCTGGAAAATGTTTTGTCAAGCAATTAATGCTTTAAGTACAATATTTAATAGGGTCTTAAATGTTTTTGGGATTAAGAATTTTTCACTTGACGTGAAATGGGAATTACAGCTAATGTAATTAATGGTATTTATTTTTGCTTGCTGGTGAAGTTGTTTCACTATAGTTTTTTTTATATGTAAGTGTAAACACCTTAAATCTGCACACAACCTACTCTTCAACACTCATGAGAAAAGGGTTAGTTTTTAACTATGCAAATCTATAAATGTTCCTATGAAATAACATGTCATGCTCCAAAATGCAAACAAATAACAAAAATGGTCAAAAGACATATAGAAACATGATATGTACCTATTCCATAGTGGATTGGTGTCACTTGTGAAAAGTGACCCTTTCCTAACCCTTGACAAGCAAATGATGAGGTTCATTAAGATGAAGTGGACAAAATCAGCTCTCAATGTGAAGGGAGTAACTTTGCATAAATTGTAGATGCTAAGAATGAATGATAGCCTCTCCATTTATAGAAAATTTTGATGAGAGAAGAAGCAAAATGGGTGAATGTGCGGCAAAGATTCAACCAATAGGAAGGAGCCACTTATCCAAATGTAAGTGGATGGAGGATGTGCACGTTTTGGTCAATGTGCCAATAAATGAGATTAGTTGGCCTTTTCAAATTTTAAATTCAGCTTGTTGGAGGGAGAAAAAGGGACTTAAATGCAAAGTGGGAGACATGTAAGAGGGGAATTAATGCCATGTTAGAAGGGACAAGTCAACTTGCTTTGAAATTCAAACTTGAGGGAATATTCTCCAAAGATTCCTTGTTGAGGGCAAATGAGGTTTTAATAAATGAATTAATTGATTTATTTGTTCAAGTGGGAAAAGCTAGAGGATGTGATGGGTGATTAGGATTAGATTAATCATGGTTTGATTAATTTAAGATGATGATTAGGTGTTTTGACACTTTTGACTTAGATACTTGGATTTACTTAAATAAAAAAGGAGGAATATGAATTTTGAGAATTTAATTAATTAAAAGGATGATGTAAGATAAAGGTTAATTTATTCAATTTAAAGGAGATTAACTTAGGAGATGATTTATTTAATCAAATGAGGTCATGATTTAATTAAATAAAGTGAATTTATTTAATTAGAGGATGAAATGTTAGATTTAATTAAATAAAGGTTATTCAATTAAAATGGTGAACTGGAATGCATGCATATTTTGTGTGTCTATAGTAAGGATGTATTAAGTTTTTTAAAAAATAATTAGAGAAGAAGAACAAAATAAATGTGGTTTGCTCTGCAGAAGAAAATTTGAGGAAAAGAGCAACAATTCTATCTTTTGTGAAATGAAGTTATTTTGAATGAATTAATATAATTTCATTTTTCTAGGTTTGTTTGTTTGAGTCCTCTTCCTCTGGGCTTCACATAGTATAAGAGCAGGGTTTTTTCTAAGAGTTCAGTAATAGTTTTTCACAATAGAGATGGTTGCAAGCACAAGCTTGACTAATCCACAAATCTCATAGTTTAATGAGAAAATTTATAATTATTGGGCAATTACCATAAGGAAATTATTTTTCTCACAAGATTTATGGGAGTTAGTAGAGAATGGATTTCTAGAGCTAGCTGATGCAATAGCTTACAATGCTTTGACTCAAGCAGAGAAGGACTTATTGAAAGATAATAGGAAGAAGGACTCAAAACCTCTTTTCTTTATTCTCCAAGGAGTGCATGAGAGAATTTTCCCAAGGATTGGAGCAGCAACAAGATCCAAACAAGCATGGGACATACTTCAAATAGCTTATCAAGGTATGGAAAAAGTCAAAACAACAAAGGTACAAATATTGAGAAGAGATTTTGAAGCTATATATATGAAGGAAAATGAATCAGTAGATTCATTCTTCACCCAGATCATTAGATTGGTAAATCAAATTAGATCACATGCTGAGACACTTCAAGATAGAAGAGAGGTTGAAAAGATTCTTAGTCTACCAACAAAATTTGAGACAATTGTTGTAACCATAGAAGAAACAAAGGACCTCACATAGTTTTCAGTTGATGAGGTTCGTGCATCTCTTATTTATCACAAAAAAATGTTGTGAAGGTCTACAAATAGACCACTAGAGAATGCTTTCAAGTCACAAGCTTCAATCAACCAAGGGAGAGGCAGAGGAAGATCAAATTTTAGAGGAAGAGGAATAAGTTTTTACAAAGGTGGAAGAAGCATCCCATCAAACTCAAGTGGAAGAGGTAGTAGTCAAAATTCAAGTTAAAGCTCCACTCAAAATCAGTCACAAGGTCAAACGTATGAGAAGTCTCAAATCTAGTGTCACTACTGTAAAAAATTTGGCCACTATATGAATGAGTATAGAAAGAAATAGTATGATTATGGTAAACAAAATGCAAATTTTACAAAAGAAAATAAAAATCAAAAGTCAAAATAGAGCACAATTTTTTTGGCATGTAATCTTGCACAAGCAAGTGAAAAAGATGTTTGGTTTTTAGACTTAGGCTATAGACACCATATGATAGGAAATTCAGAAATTTTTTCAAGTTTAGATGAAAATGTTAAATTTGGTGTTACATTGGGTAATAACAACAAAGTGTCAGTCAAAGGAAAGGGAAATGTCAACATTCTAACTAAATAGGGGGAGAAAAAATATATCTCAAATGTGTATTTTGTGCTCGGTCTAAAACACAATTTGATGAGTATAGGACAACTAGTTCAAAAAGGATACAGAGTAACTTTCAAAAATAGATTGTGCACAATTTTAGATAAATATCCAAGTAATCAGCTCATTGCTAAGGTCAAAATGACGAGTAATAGAATGTTTCCTATGAAGATTCAACCAAATTTGAATATAGATTATCGACAAGCATGAGAAATCACTATAGTTACGCAAACTATTTTTCAAGTAGAAATAAAAGATGAAAAATGGTTATGGCACTTGATATTTGGATATCTTAACTTTGGAGGTCTAAATTTGCTTCATAGGAAAAGCATGGTCAAGGGACTACCTTTAATAGAAAAAATTGAAAGAGTATGTGAAGGATGTACCTTAGGAAAGCAACCTAGAGATTCATTTCCAGTAGGAAAGTCAACTAGAGAAAAACCCCCTTTGCAGATTGTACATTCAGATTTGTGTGGACCTATGCAAACACTGTCAATTGGAGGAAATTTTTTATTTTTTGACTTTTATTGATGATTATTCAAGGAAAACATGGGTTTATTTTCTAAAGAACAAGAATGAAGTGTTTGATTTTTTTCTTCAATTCAAGTCTCTTGTTGAAAAGAAAAGTGGGTATTACATTAAAACTTTGAGGACAAATAGAGGTGGAGAATACAGTTCAAAAGAATTTTTAAATTTATGCAAAGATTATGGGATTTATAAACAGTTTACTACTTGTGAATCATAAATCGACCTTATTTTAAAAAATGACCACTATTAACTATTAGTCCATTTAAAATAATCTAATCTAAGATTCCTATGAAATAATAAATCATGTTTTGAAATGTAAACAAATTACAAGATAAACCAAATCATATAAAACATGAAATAAATCCTATTTCATAGTGGATTTGTGCTATTGTGTAAAATAGCCCTTTCCCAATCCTTGATAGATAAGCTAAATGATAAAATTATTTAAAGATGGAGTAAAATGGGCAAAATCAGTTCTCCAATGAAGAGAGGGAATTTGCATAGGAATCGTGGATCAAATTGTGTAGATGAAATGCTAAGATTGTGGAGTTGTGAAGATGAAATGCTAAGATTGTGGAGTTGTGGAGGATTTGAACAATAGAGGAGACCTCTATTTATGGACAAAAGTGATAAAAGACTGGCAAACATGGAGGATGTGGGACTAAAGATAAGACAATGAAAAGAGGCCACTTGTCAACTTGTGATAGGCTTGAGGATGAGCACATTTTGGTTAATGTGCCAAAGAAAGGGAGATTTCAAATTTGAATTTGAGAGCAAATGTTGAGTTTGACTTGTGCAAGGGACATGTAAAAGCCATGTAAGAGCTCATAAATGCTTTGTTGGATGTACATGTCCACTTGTTTTTGAATTCAAACTTGAGGGAATATTCCTCAAAGATGCCATGTTGATGGAAAATGATAAATTTATAAATGAATTAAAATGATTTATTGGTGCAAGTGGGCAAAGCTAGAGGATGTGATGGGTGGTTAGGTTAGGTTAATTAGGATTAGATTAACTTAATGATGATTAGATGCTTTGAACCCTTTGACTTGAATATTTTGATTTATTTAAATAAAAAAGGGATGGAAGGTGATTTCAGATTTAATTAAATAAAAGGCTTGATTTATTTAATTAAAAGGAGAGTGATGTTAGGATCAAGTTGATTTATTTAATTTAAACTAATGAATTTAGGAGATTGATAAATAAACTTGATTTATTTGCTAAATGGATGAATATGACCTAATTGAATGCATTATGCCAATTCTGTGTGTCTACATTTTTCCCCTCTTTGACACAATGTTGTTGTTGCGTTGGTAAAAAAAATAAACTTTCCGTGATCAAAATTCAAAAAAATTCAAATTTTTCGGATGCCCCAGTAGAAAGAAGTACACTGGTACATTGCCCCCTCGAGAGATGGAGCGAAAAGATTCTATTTGAGGGTTGATCTCGTGATAAAGAGGTTCAAAATGGATGGTTATGGATGATGATGCAAATGAGATGGTTTTAAGATGCTTAGAATAACAAATCTATATTATCCTAAATAACTTAAATGATGATATGATGTGATGATGGATGAGATGGATGACATGATATGTTGTGATTATGTAGATCTAATATTTATGCAAATATATGAGAGATGCTTAGACTAACAAATCTATATTATGATGATGATTATGCATGTGAAATGATCAGTGTTTCCTATTATGTATGATATGAATGATATGTGGTATGCTAACGGTTTGTGGATGCAAGATAGATGCACGATGGATGCATTGGTGATGATGATTAATTATTCATGATGTGATGTTAGTGTGGAAAAGAAGAAATCAGGTAATGACAAGAGGATCCAACAAGCCCATGATCTGACGAGACTTTATTAGAGATGATGATGATGATAGATGGTGATGGTTTACTTATCAAGGATTGGGATTTTAAAAGGGATGCTTACCTTATGTTTGATAACACATGTAGATACGATGCATCAAGGTATAAAGAACCAAGATGGTGTTGTACCTAGTGTGATGGAATTTGACTTGACAAACAGATAGGAGTATTCTTGTTCACACTTGACATATGGAAACCTTGCTAGGACATACCTAACAAAGCAAGTATTCGCCAAGTTATTTTACAAGAGCATCCAACAACCATAGCAGACAAAAGGATAATGATCGTTACGCCATTCCTATCTCTCTAAATCCTTCGTTCGGATATCATTGAGAGGTCCTTGGAATGAGCGCAATAAGATAAAACAAATGAAAAGATCAAGTACGCAAACAAGCCAATGTTATTCATATCTCTAGCCAAAGGGATTTGTTTTGATAGGATAAAAACCCAAGGTGATATCCAAAATGATGCCCATTTTTGAAACGATATATCCTAGGACATGCATTTTATAGGATGATGATGGGTTGAAAAGTTGATTGATAGGCTATTGATATAAGGTTGATTGACATGTTTGCGAGTGATCAAGAGTTTGATTTTGTTTTAATAGTTTGTTGTTTGCTTTTGATTTTACAATTGAAGCTTTGCTTTTGCCAATTGTTGTGATTGTTTTTGTTTGTTTTGCCAAAGGATGAAGGTGATGATTAGTTTATTATGGATGATTGATTATTGCAGGTAAAAGTGGAATGGAACGAATGAATTTTTTCAAATATTTGGATGTTTTTGACATTTTTGGAATGTTTTGAGGCTGTTTTTTGGTGTTTTTGAGATTTTTACAAATGTTTTGATTTTTGAATTTTGGGATTTTGTGTTTTTTGAATGTTTTTAGATTTTGATGTTTTTATGAATGTTTTTGGATTGTGTTTTTTGAATGTTTTTGGATTTTGTGTCTCAGGGGCTGATCAAAGATTAGCCTTGCCTATGGTTAAGCTCAAAGATAACGTAGTTTGGATTCCAATGTTTTATAACTTTTTGATTTTGTATACATGCAAAATTAACATTATGCATTCAATCAGGTTCATTCATCAAGTAAACTAGGTTTCACATTAGGTCCATTCATCTATTAATCAATCTCACATTCATCCATTCATTAGGTAATCCCATTAATTTCCATCTCCTAAGGTCATTAATTTAAATTAAAAAAAAATTAACATCGACCTTTAATTAAATAAACAAAACTTTATTAAATCTCCAAATGCATATTCCATCCTTTTTTGATTTAAATATATCAAATATTTAAATCCTAAAATTCAAAATCATCCTAATCATCATTAAGCTAACATAATCCTAATTAGCCTAACCTAACCACCCATCACATCCTCTAGATAATCCCACTTGCACAAATAAATCAATTTATTGATTTATTAAATTCCTTATTTTCTTTCAACATGGCATTTATGGGGAATATTCCATCAAGTTTGGAAAATATGACAAGTTGACTTGTCCCCTCGAACATTGCAATAAATTCTCCATTTCATGTCCCCCTCTCAAAATTTATTGCAAAAAAATGAATTTGAAACTCCCTCTCATGGGCACATTTCCCAAATCTTGCACATCCCTCAACCTATCACAACTTGACAAGTGGCCTCCTGTCATTGGTTTACATTTACTCCCACATTCACCCATTTGGCCAATCTCTCATCAAGAAAATCTATAAATAAGGACCTCATTCTTCATCAAATGCATCTACATCTACATGCAAAGTTACTCTCTTGGCTTGGGAACTAATTTTTCTCTTCATCTCCATTGCATCTCATCATTTCAGTTTTTGAGCAAGGATTGGGAAAGGGGCATTGACACATTTGACACCAATCCATTATGGAATAGGTACTTGTTATTTTTTTCATGATGCTTTTAGTTTTCTCTAATAATTTGTTGCATTTTGAAGCATTCACAAGGTATTTCATAGGAGTATTTTTGAGGAATTTGTAGGTACTAACCCATACTTGAAGTTTAGTGTTTACAAATTTTAATGGATGCTCACATGTGGCACTAGAATGAGGGCCTAACCTTATAATGAGCTTATTGTTTTGATATCTACATCTATCTACCTTTCTACAATATGTTGTTTTCTAATATGTGTAGTTGTGAGGATGAGGAACTACTGTTATTTTGTCTTTCCAATAAATCTTCCTTTTTCTTTTTCTTTGTGCATATTGTTATTGTCTCTGCACACTCACTACTGTTTCATAAATAAATTTGTATTATTTGGTATTTTGTGGAGCTTTACATGAACTCATGATTCAATATGTTCCATGGGATAGCTTTTCTTCCTTTGTTATAGAGTCAATGCATTCCATGGGGTAGTTTCCTTTTAGAAACATTTGTTGCATAGTCTGTGTACTTTCTCCATGTTCCCATCTATTCATTGAATCTACACTACCAAAAGCATTTTCTGGATTGCTCACACCTACCATTCACATTTGGCTTGAAGGTTTCTAAATATCACCTATTCTTGAGTTGCATATAGTTCCTCATACCCCATATAGGACCGTTATTTTTGCATAGTCATACCAACGAGCTTATTATTTTCATTTATGATTTTGGACTGGGTAACTAATTCATGGCATGAATCACTTATCTTTGGGTCTGCACATAAGCTCCTACGCCTCTCTTGTCAAAGCTCTAGCACCAATGCAACCCTCATATTCTTCCATATACTGATGAGGGTGTTATAAGCAAGGTAGGTGCTTATAAATGATTTTACCAACTTTTTGCACCAGCCTCATTATGTAATGTCTTGGGCGCAAATTTTTGTCTACATTCACTCACAATGCCTGGCCAACACATGAACATACTTACTCAAGCGTCACATTTTTTTTACCTACTGTGTTGGTGTGGTCAAAAGTTTGTCATTATAGATTATTACATTTAGAGTTTTTCATAAATGCCAATATGCATTGGTCCTTATTAGTTCACCAAAGCTTTACAATTTAAGATTTCTAACTTTATTGTGAATGCTCAGTCATCTTGAGAACTAAAGATGCAGATTTCCAAATATGAAAAGTGTAGATTACAATTAGGGATATTGGCTTATATTCTTTAGAACTAAAACTATAGGCATTTTGATCCAAGCTGGCTTATTCCTCAAAAGATCATGTAATCAACCTCTTTTTACACAAGGATATGCCATCAATCCCAAAGCAAACACATTAAATTAAAAGTTTCTAATAATTGTAGCTTCATCCTTACATCTACCAATAGACCTGTGCCTTCACTTTTGCACCCTCACACCTGATAGAAAGAGAGGAAGTTGTAAAGTACTATCTTGCCTTAAAGTTTGCAAAACTATAGGGTAGTTGGATGTGTTCCACACTGAAGGGCTTAATTTTAGAAATCCGCATGGCTTATTTTTATTTGTATTTTGTGCATTATGCTGAATTTAATGTTGATGTAGGTACAAAGATATTTGTTTGTTTCTTTTGACACAATCCATTGTGGACCTTTTGAAATAATGAAAGGAGCCTAAAATGGTCCATTGTTTTTTGTTTTTCATTGAGATCTTGTTGCCTTTAAAATATTGATTCTTTATTCCTATCACCTCACTATCTAAGAATATTAGATTTTCTTTATATTTCATTTTAATTTTGGCGAGAGTGGATTATTGGTAAGGGAGACTTTTTCTTTTCTTTTTATTTTTTGGTTGTCTTGGTTGACTAATAATTGCTTTAAATTTTATTTTATTGAAAATCAAGACCTTTATTAATGCTTTATCACTTGAAATTGTTTATACTTAAAATGCTTGAGAAGAAAATTTAATTAAACTCAATTTTCATATAATTGTCTTTGGTTTAAGTAGGACAAAAGAAAACAAAAACTAACGAAGGTGAAAATGAAGGAGGTACAACAAAAGCAAAGAAGGAAGGAATAGCGAAAAAAAGGTACAAGGATAACGAAAGGAAAGCGAAGAAAATGAGGATAACCGAGAACAAGGAGGTACAAAGAAAAATGAAGGTGAAGGTTGAAATCAAGCATTGGAGTTGGATGAAAATGAAGGCGAAATTGGAATTAAAGATTCAAGCATCAAAATTGAAACCTAAAAGCATTCTTAAATGCTTTGAGCTTCTGTCACCTACTTTAATTTTTTGTTTCATGCTAACTCACCTTTGGTTTTTAAAACAAACATTTCAAAATGCTTGGAGGGTTTGTCGTATGCTTTAATGTTCTATTTTAGGCTAACTCATATTTTTTTTAGTGCTTTAAAATGCATTCATCCTTGCTTTGAGGCTTAAAATGAACATGTGTTTTTGTGTTTTGTAATCTCTTATTCAAAGTAATCTCATCTAAAAAGGTGTATGTAGTTCTCTCACGCTTTGCAGCAATATTGAGAACCAAAAGTATTTTTGATGACATTAAGTTGCATAAAAGATTACCTCCACACTTAGATTTGGGTTTAAAATTGAAAAAAACACTTTGCGAGTGTGAGTTAGGTATATCATGTGTGTTCTCCCTTTGTTTCTAAATGAAGGTTGATCAAACTATGGATGTTCTTGCTCACTATTGTTTACCTTTAGAGGGGGTTGCCTAAGAGACACATCCGAAAGGAGAACTCAAAGGTGACTCCAACCAGTTTTTCATTTGGGCCAGTATACAAATGGATAAGACTAAACTGTCAAGTCCTCATGGTATGTAGGCGTTAGTCGTACAATGTCTTTCAGAATGGGGTACTACCATAAAATGTATAAGAGCCCCTAGTAGGATTGATTAAAGCCTTTAGTGGCTTGTTGAACACTCGCAAGGTGCGATGTCCCTGATGTTCAGTCATTAAGAACCTTGTTTGTAGAAGCCAACCAGCCCATCTAATGAGTTTATCAAAGTGGTGCATTGGAACTTAGATTCCAAGAAGTTACTTGCCATGTCTGATCTTGGTTGAATATAGAGGTTAAGACTTCATTCTTAACATACCTTTATATTTTATCCTTGGTTGCATGTAAAATCATCTCTTCTACTGCGAAGGGCATGAGGCAAGCCCACTAAGAAAAACATACCAATTCAGCTAGGATGTTACATTGCTTGTAAACACAGTGCTTGTTCAAAAAAAATTGCAAACAAACATTCAACATGATCCTCAAACTTTCAAACCCTTTAGGAGGCAAATACCATTGACCAAATTCTTGTGTTATTGCTTTCCCTTGGGATTACATCCTTAGAAGTTTCTAAGCACTTGAATTTACATCTCAATTTTCCCACTAAAGTTAAACAATAGGTAACCCTTGTCTTAATTTCATCAAAGTTTCGCATAATATACCTTGTGAAATGAGACGAAGTTGAGACATTAGACATTCAGTTTGAAAGCTAATCAAGGGTGTGTTTGTCGTAAAAATAATCCATTAAGCAAAGAATAAGGACAATTGGACCCCATACATGTGTCTCCAATGATTTCACGCAAAATCAAGATCAAGAAACCAAAGGTGAAAGCCCTTAGTCTGATACCTCATCAAGAATGTCTCTCTATGTTATATGAAGTTAGAAAAAGACTGCTTTTCAACTTTTACAAGAAGTATTCAAAGAACAATCCTGGTTTGTATTCATTCTATTACTGCCAAAACCCAAATCTTTTCAGAGAGTTTGAACATCTTATTTAGAGAAAAACTTGTTCTTCAATACCTAGGTCTAGGCAAACAAACTATCTTTTTTAGGCTCATCTTAGGATCAAAGCAAATCAAAATATTTTTCATCCATCCTTTAAAAAATCAAAATGAACATCATCTCACCAATCACCTTTTGGAAAATCTTGAAATCATCCTTAATATTAGGCTCTTTTGGAAAAATAAAAAATTATCAAAATCATTGAGACTAAATCCTTGAAAAAATTATCAAAATCACCTTTGGCTAGGTATGTGTAGATGCATCCTTTTGCATATGCTTAGTCAAAGTCATCTTTTTTAGCTTAGTATATGTAGATGAATCCTTCATCATATGCTTAGTGAAACTATCATCTTGTTTGGATAGGTGTGGGTAGATGCATCCTTCTCCTCACACATATACAAAATATCATCCTTTGGTCAAATCTATCCCTTAGATAATCATCCAAACATCTTAGGGTCTATTTGTTAAAAATCTAAATCAAAATCAACCAAGGACAAATCTCAACATCAAAATCTGAAACATATCTGAAAGTCTCGAAAGCCTAGTATCTCCTACAAGATTTACCAAAGGATCATAACATCCACATCATTCATCTTTTACAGCATCATCATATCATCTTTCAATCCGCAAGATATCCTAAAATCTTTCACTTTGGGGCATAAAATAAAGATCAATCCAAAGAAATCAAGAGATTCATCTCTCGTTCTTAAAAATTGATCCTTGTTTTATGGTTCAAACCCGATCTCAATACAAGAAGAGCATGGAAGCCAACAAAGAAACACCCTCTTCAAGTGATTTAAGCCAAACTACTCTTGAAATGAATCCTGTTGGGTCTAGAACTCTCACAGTTAACCTTCTGAAATCATCACAAAACCCACAAGAGGAAAACCAAGGAGAGGATCTTACCTTTGGAATGATGAAATGACCAAATGACTGAAATGCTTCAAAATCTAGAAAACCATAAAATCATTAACATCATGATTAGGCTTAACCCTTCGTTATACATTCTTGAAGTAGCAAAACAAGGAGCCAAGTTACCTTTGGATTTTGATGTGAGTACCATAGTGTAAACATCATTTCCTCCAATCTCATCCACACCACCATCTGAAAACATCACACAAAACATTCTGCAAATCATGACATCTTTTGCTCCAACCAAACCCAATGTTAACAAGGGAAATACATTTCTCAATGCTCTTCAAGCACACCCCCTTGTTAATAATTAAAACTTGGATGCAAACACCACCTTAGAAAAAAACATACTCGACAACCCATTACAAAAAAATGTTCCTCTCACTTTACGTCATGATCCATCATCAACATTTCTCCATGGAACACCTCAAACTCTCCTCCTCACAAACTCACAAGAGGAGGGAAACATGTTCAGACCAGGGGGCATATTCGACATCACAAAATTCTTGCAAGGATTCACCCCCCTCACATTTCCACCACTTCCACCATTTCCATCATCATCCACACCACTCCTTGGCTTAGGGATTCCCCCTTTACCAAGGATCAATCAAAACAACATCCTAAATACCAATCAAAGCATTATGCCAAATGCTCAAAACATGTTGTCAACATTGCAACAGCAAATGAAAAACACACAAACAATCCCAACATCATCAAACACCCCCATAACATCAGAAACATGATTTCTCAAGGGCCAATCACATCAACATCGCCACTTACCACTCAAACCACCACATCAACAACATCGTCCACCACACAAAATACCAACACGACATTATCGCTCACCATGAACACCATTCTAAATCCACCACCACCCCCACCACCACCAACTTCCACCACATCAAGCCTATACGACACAACATTGCAAGCTACTTTCCAAAGAGGATACCAACAAGTGGAAAAACAAAAAGTTGTAGACCTAGCCACTCAAGTTGTGCAAACTATCCAAGTAGCCCAAGCTGCACTACAAATGCAACAAGCCACACAAGCCCAAGCTTTATTGCAACAACAACAAGCCACTCAAGCACAAGCTCTATTACAACAACAAGCAGCACAAGCGTAAGCTTAATATTAGGCACAACAAGCCCAATATAAAGCACAACTCCTAGCACATAGACAAGCAGCGCAATTGCAAGCATATCAATAAGCCATAAAGCAATATCAAGAGCAACAAGAAGCAACAAAATTGATAGCCCAAAAAAAAGTGTTGTTGGAACAACAACAAGTGCAACAACAAGCACAAATCTTATCATAGTAACAACAAGAACAACAACAAGCATTGTTCATACAAAAGTAGGTGGAAGCCTACCTCACTCGGTAGAACATATAGATACCATCGAACAACACACTGATCAATCCACCCATCCAACCTATAATTGAAACACCCAAAAACACTTTCATCCCACCCCCTGATCCACAAAACGATGTGATGACACAAATCAGGTTGCTCTCGCAACAAGTGCTCAATCTTCAATTAGGGAGAACAACCAAAACACCAAGGAACTTGTGTTCGTATCCATTCAATAGGAGCCTAGTGATGAAACCATTCCCCAAGGGATTTGAAATCCCCAAATTTGAAAAATATCGAGGGACCGGAAACCCTGAAGATCGCATCAGGGAATTCCAAGTTCATTGCATGGAAGTCACATACAACAATACTTATCTAATGTGACTATTTCCTAGGAGCTTGGTAGGCCACGCTATAGAATGGTTATCTTGCTTACCTTCAGGCCATAGAACATTCCAAGAAATTAGGGACGCATTCATTAAAAATTATGCATGCAACTTTGCAATGGATGTTAGTCTAGAAGAACTCTCAACTCTAAAACAAGGAAAGGGTGAATCATTTGCTTCATTCCTACAATGATGGTGATCCAAGGCCAATTAGAGCAAGTGGACCATGCTAGAAGAAGAAGAAGTTTGCACCATCATAGCCAACCTTGAAGGTCACTTGGCATTTCATCTCAAGGTTCAGGGCATCACCACATATGATCAATTGATCTCCAAGGCACTTAGTATCGAAAGAGCCCTCATAACTCAACTTGCAGAATCAACATCATACCACGAACAAAAAAACAACTATCCACCATCCCATTACAATGATAAACCTTGTACATGGGAAAGAAAAAAAACATTACTAAAGATGGTGTCGTCGATGCCAAGGTGGTCATTAGTTGTCCTCGCCAAAACATAGCCACATCGCAAATCCAATCACAACACTAAAATTCTCATCACACAACATACCACCCAAACAACAATCCAACCATCAATAATCTCAATGACCAAAGAGGACCACCCCAACGCAAAAGCAATCCCAAACAAAAATACACTACTTTGGGGGAACCACTTGAAGATATAATGAAGAAGTTGATAGACAAAAAACTCATCTAGGCTCCCACATTTGAGAATTACCAAGAACCAGATGTCAAACCTCCTTGGTATAATGAGAATCAACTTTGCAAATTCCACAAAATCAAAGGCCATACCACAAACAGTTGCATGAGATTGAAAAAACATCGTTCAAGATCTCATCAATAAAAAGAATTATAAACATGGAACAACCTAAAGGAATCAAGATCTTAAGATATATACAAATTCGATGTCGAATCATGGTAAGAAAGGGAATAAAAATGATAAAGGGAAAGGCACCCACTCAAACATAAATCATGTGTATGAAATAGTCGTTGTCTCCCTAGATTAAAACTCCATGGTCATTATTATCAAGGGTGCCTATGCCGAAGATTGTGGAGTCACCACAAGAGGTGGTAAAGTAACCATCGTAGGATCATCCCAACCAAGTAGAGCCCCTACATCTAGATCTATTCCTAATGGATATAATTTCATAGATCAACTAAAGAGAATGCCAACACACATCTCCATCATGGAGTTGTTAAAAATATCATTAGCTCATAAGAAGATCCTTGAGGAAGCATTAGCCTCATCCACTGTTCCCACAGATCTTGATGTGGAGAAATTCCAAGATATGGTTGGAAATATCATTACGCCTAATCTTCTTACATTCTCTAACCAAGATTTCCCTGCCCAACCATCTCACAACCATGCACTTCACTTGGAAGCCATTGTACATAAGAGAAAAATCAAAAGGGTCTTGGTGGATGGAGGTGCGGGCTTGAACATATGTTCCCTAAGCCTCATCAAGCAGTTGAAAATATCAAAATATTCCATCGACAAAGGAAAGGGCATCACGATAAGAGCATATGGTGACCAACAAAGAGTGTCTCAAGGCATGATTAAACTTCCTACTCAAGTAGGGTCGACTCTCATGGAAACTACTTGTTAGGTCTTGGACCTTGACTTGCCATATAATATCCTCCTAGGATGCCCATGGATCCATGTGATGAAAGCTGTAGCATCAACCTTCCACCAATGTGTGAAATTTACACATAATGGACAAGAAGTTACCATCCATGGAGACCGTGAACCTTTCTCGTACTGGAAAATATTGAAACAAAATATTACAAAATCCCCCAAGTGCCAAAAAATGATGAGGGCCCATCCACACCATACATCGATCCTGCCACCCTCGCATCCACTTCTATGAAAAAGACACCTGCCACTCCTGCCATTCCCACCATCTCTGACATCAAGCTCATCATCCAAGATAATTGTTGTGGAAACTACAAAATCCCTAGCAATGCTTTTGTGGTAGGAAAGTTACCACAATACCCTAGATCACGGGGACATCCATAAGAAAATCAAGCTTCCATATCACAAACATCTCCTAAAGACTCTCCCGAATTCACAAGCTAGGGAGACCTTGGCCGGGAGGCTATTGAGGAAGATCCATCACACATGCTCTATCAAGATGGAAGACCAGTACTAGATTTACCAATGGATAACACAAGCAAAGGCTTGCCAATGATGCTTGCAATGAGTTACGATATAAATCAAAGATTGGGACAAAATGACAATGGGCTCATAATACCTATCATGCTAGAGACGCGACCAATAACAAATCTTGTCCTTGGATGTACCCCTCCAAGTATAACCATATGAGGCCAAAGTCCTCCAGTTAGAATGGTTAATAATCCTCCTCAACCAACCACAATAAAATTATGCCTACCCGTATCTATAGGTCGTGTCATAGATAAATTTACATTTGATATAACCAATGTCTATAGTAGTAGTGATGATGAGGATCACTTGACCAATCTACCTAGGTTATTTGAGGATACTACCCTTTGCGTGATTAACACTCTCTCCTTTGAAACAGACCATCAAAATCATTAGATTTGCTTAGTTTAACCCCAACTGATCGACTATGACCAATGAGGACCATCGATTCTCAATACATTCTAAAATGATTGAATCCTTCAGTCGCAAAATTGAGAAATTAAGAATAATATCCAAGTCCTTGAGTGAAAACCACACTATGGCACTGGACAAGAAAAAGTAAAAGAAAGGACATATCCAATGGTGAAAACTCTCTAAGGCATCCGAGGATGAGGGATTCAATCTTCCCCTAAGAGCTATTCACCAGGAGAAATCAGTAGTCTTGGCCGAAAAGTGCAATCCAGTCAACATAGGAACAGAGGAGACCCCGCATATCACATTCTATGTGGAATCACTATTATTAGAAGAGCAAGAACTGCTAGCAACATTTCTAAGGGAAAGGAAAATAAACTTCACATGGAGTTATGCTAACATGCCAGGGCTTGATCTAGAGACTATGGTTCATCACTTAGCAAAGCAGTATCTAGATGCAAACCCCGGCCGACAAAAGCTTTTGAAAAATGCATCCTCATATCGCCTTTATTGGTCGAAATGGAGCTAAAAAAACTACTAACTATCCAGAATGGGTATCAAACTTGGTACCTATTTCAAAACCTGATGGAAACATCAAAATCTACACAGACTTTAGGGATTTGAACAAAGCATGTTTGAAAGATGACTTTCCGCTTCCCAACATTGACATGATAGTATATATGACCGGCTGACATGAGATGCTATCACTAATGGATGAATTTTTTAGGATACAATCAAATCATGATAAATAAAAGAAGATCAACATAAAACAACCTTTTAACTTTTTCCATGGGGACTTACTGCTGCTAGAACATGATGCCATTTGGCCTAAAGAATGCGTGAGCAACATATCAAAGGGCCATGACATTGATATATTCCATGACATGATTCATAAAACCGGTCAAAGACTATGTTGAAAACATCCTAGCTAAGTCAAGAAAGAGAAATGATCACATAGCAACCCTAAGTTCTATCTTTGAAAGTATAGAGGAATACAAATTCAGACTAAATCCCAAGAAGTGAGTCTTCAGTGTACAATCAGGTAAATTACTAGGATATATAGTGTCCATGAGGGGTATTGAGGTGGATCCAACAAAAGTGAAAGCAATCCTTGAAATTGAAGCAACAAAAACATTAAAACAATTGAGAGGCCTCCAAGGAAGAATTCAATCCATTAGAATATTCATAGCACAATTGGTAGAAAAAATAGAACCCATACTCTTGATGTTGGGTACGCCACAATAGTGGTTTACACTCTAGGAGGAATTAATTTCTTGCTGAAATCACATATTTTAGAAAATATAATGATTTAAGCCTTGAAAAAGTTCCATTTAAATAATTCCATTCGAAGAGGGTTTGATCAAACTACCTTAAATCAAACCCCTTTGGATAGAACCACGCTAGTTTAAAACCATACCTATAATAGAGTCTCCTTTATACATATCAAAATGCTGATAAAAAATCACTTTTGATTTACCTTTTGGGGGATCAAATGAATTTATTTAAAATTTATTTTTTGTAAGTATGTAGTCCTTATTATAATCTTCCCAAAAGTATAATTTTAAATAAATTTAATTTTATTATTATATTCATTTTATTTCTTGTGAATGTAGGTTTTCAACGTAGTAAATCAACTCTTTGTTCTCGGTGACATGTGGAAAAATAGCAGACATAAAATAAAAAATAAAAAATATTAGTGCACCAGATATTGAAGTCATTGATCCAAAAAAAAAAAATGAATTTTGATATATACAAAAAATGTTATGCATTATATGGTCACACTATGTCTGAATTGTAATTGGTTTGACTTTTTAAACTTGATTAAAGCAAAAAATTTCAATAAAAAAATATCTAACCAAGTGGAAGCACTAGATATCGTAATTACAAATCTAAATTAAAAAAAAAAAAGAATTTTATCCTTCGTGGAAAAAAAGTTATGTGTTATACGGTGAGCGTCACTCCTTAAAAATGGTGTTTACTGAAAAAACTAGTTTTCGAAGGAGATGGAAAAAGAAGGCAATCTAATTCCAAAATTTTTGAAAAAAATATATTTAGAATCTATAGAAAAAATTTCACTTAAACTCTAGTTTGCATAATCTTCAAATTCCTCATGGTTTAGCTGCTATAGGTGCCCCAAAGTGAAGATTTAGTTAAAAAATATTTCAAAGTCTAGTTTGGCCAAAAATTGTAAACCATTATTATGGATTACTCTCTTTACCTACTCCACAAGGGGGTAGCGTACAAATGGGATACCAAGTGCGAAGAGGCATTCAACAAGATCAAGGAATACTTACTAACACTGCCAGTCTTAATGCCACCCATCCCAAAGAAGCCATTGATCTTATATGTGTCAGCAATAAAAACAACCCTCAGAACATTCCTAGCTTAGCATGATGAAAATAGAACATAAAGGACTATCTAGTATATCAGCAGGACAATGGTTGGTCATGAGTTAAACTACTCATTCATCGAGAAATCATACCTCGCAGTAGTGTTTGCATCCCAAAAATTCAAACATTACATGTTGGCACACAAGATAAAGCTCATCACAAAAATTGATCCCCTCAAGTATCTACTATCAAAGGCAATGCTCATAGGAAGAATGGAAAAATGGGTGATGATATTGTTAGAGTATGACATTGAGTATGTTGAGCAGAAAGCAATAAAGGGTCAAGTTATTGCAGATCAACTGGTAGAGGCACCAATCTATTCAGAGAACCCTCTTGTCTCAAAATTTCTAGATGAATCTATTTTCAACCTCAATGTAGCCGACCACTAGAAACTATACTTCGATGGCTCATACACGCAGCATGGATTAGGAGCTAGTATTTTCTTTATCAACATACAAAGGGGAACCTCTGTAGGATCCCATGAATAGCTCCCATCTCAAAAAAAAATTTGCCTAATTCTTTCAAGGTATAGAACCAAAAATCCAAAAAATTAGAAAATGTCCTAAAAAAATGGTCACTTCGGTGAAAGCCTGGTAAACAGGCATCTTGGTGACAACAAAAAAAACTAAAAAAAAACCAAAAATCCAAAAAATTAGAAAAAATGATAAAAAATTGTAAAGAGAAAAAATTGTCCTATGGTGAAAAGTACTTTGGTGGCACTTTGGACAAGTACCTTCGTGGAAAAACTCGCAAATAGGTGCTTTGTGTAAATAAGCACTTTCCATCCACTAGACTCTATTTGGCTTGTCTCTACATCATCCATTTCACTTCCATAGCCATCGATCCGGAAGTTTCCATCCATCACCCATCCACCTCACATCCGTAATTCATAGCTTGGTCCTATTTTCAGAGATCATGATCCCTCCTAGTACTACTCTCGCCCCATTCTCAACATTAGTTTGTATTTTGAATTTATTAGAGTATCCATTGCATCATGCTAGTGGCATGTTCTATCTGATTGATTCAGATATATTCTTGAACTCCCAAATATCAGAAAATCCAAAACATCAAAAATTAGAAAAATCCAAAAACATTTAAAACATACTGCAATCGAAAAAACAAGTCAAAAAGTCATCCAAAAAGTGAAAAACAGAGTCATCATGTTGAAATACAACATCTTTGAGCTTGAGCGTAGGTAAGGTTGATCTTTGATCATCCCCCAAGACATTTAGGTCAGTCCTTTAGGAGTCTGTCATAATAAACTGACAGTTCATCATGTATATCTTCATCTGTAAATTAGTCAAGTCATCAGTCAAACTACGTGGTCTCTACATATATAACGTAGGCGAGGCTAATGTGGTGATCAACCCTTGAGGCCCCTAGGATATGTCTTTAGGTTAGTCTCTTGGTCAAAATCTTAGAAAACCTGAAACATTGGAAAATCAAAAATCAAAACATTTGAAAATCTCAAAAAAATACCAAAAATAGGCTCAAAACATTGCAAAAACTTCAAAAGCATCCAAATATTTGAAAAAATCCATCCACCTCATCTTGCTTGCACCTACAATAAACACCATCCATAATAAACTAATTGTCACCCTCAACCTTTGGTGAAACAGTTAGAAACAAGTCTAGCAGCTTAAAAGTAAAACTCAAAAACGTCAAGTCTCAGGTTTAAGTCAATACGTAAGCAAGTTGGTCAATTCTTGGTGTCGATAGTCCATCATCCACATAGTCCCATATCAATCATCTAATAACATCATGTCCTAGGATGTATCCTTCCTACAAGGAGCATTATTCATTAGAAAGAACACTTTGGATAAATGAAATGACATGCCGCCATCCACTAACATGTCCTAGGATGCATCCTTCCTACAATGGGCATTATCTTTTGGCAATAGTTTCGGTTCCTATCCTTGAAAACACATTCCCTTTTGGTTAGTGGTATTGAAGAAGATTAGCTTGTTTGTGTACTTTATCTTTGTCTTTTGACTTATCTTATTGCGCTCAGTCTAAGAACCTCTTGATGATATCTTAATGAAATATTTAGAGAGATAGGAATGGGGCAACGATCATTATCCTTTTGTCTGCTATGCTTTTTAGATGTTCTTGTAAAATAACCTTGGTGAATACTTTCTTTGTGGGTGAAGCCACAATAGTGGTTTAAAATTTGATGGAGGAAGGAAAATTGAGAAAAAATGACCCCATGGCAAAAAAATTGGTTTTAGGGGTTCGCATGAACCTACAAGTTTGACCAAATCATAAAGGGGTTTGACCGAACTAGGGTTCGAGCGAACCCATTACACTATTAAATTCACATTTCCAAAAAAAAAGGAAAAATACACATTAGTGGGGGTTTGAATGAACTAGGGTTCGAATGAACCCTGGTTCACTAGAACCCTTAGGGGTTCGCTAGAACCCCCCTGGTTCTAGCGAACCCCCTTTTTCCCTAATTTTTTAATTTGTTCACACAAAAAACCTAAAATTTTATGCTTTCAAGCTCCGGTTGGGGATGAAAATGGGGGAATATTTAGAAACCAAACTTGGAATCAAGTAGCCTTCAGAATGAGCTATCCAATGAATATAATTTTAGTATGTTTTGGTTTTATTATCTATCTTTTTTTTAAGTTTTATTAAATATAGGTTTTTCATCAAAAATGAAGGTCTTTGTTCTGCACATGTGGAAAATAGTAGATTATCAAAAAAAAATTGAAAAATATGAGTGCACCACATATTGAAGTCTTGATCCAACAAAAAATAAATTGAAATTCGATATATATATAAATTTATGCGTTATACGATCGGCTATGTCTGAATTGTCATTTGATTGACTTCGAAACTTGATTAAAGAAAAAATATTCAATAAAAACTATCTAACCAAGTGGAAGCACTAGATATCAAAGTCACAAATTTAAATTCGAAAGAATTGGAATTTTATCCTTCATGGAAAAGAATTTATGCGTTATACGGTGTGCGTCACTTTTTAAAAATGTTGTTTTTTGAAAAATACCAGTTTTTGTGGGAGATAGAAAAAGAAGTGCAATATAATTCTAAAAAATTTGAAAATAATATTTTTAAAATCTATAGACAAATGTGACGAGACTCTAGTTTGCATCATCTTCAAATTCCTCATGGTTTAGCCGCTATAGGTGTCTGAATGTGAAGATTTAGTTAAAAATTAAAAATTCAATGTCCAGTTTGGCCAAAAATTGTAAATCACTATTGTGGGATCACCCTTGTTAGATATGTATGAAGGATGTTTTGGATGACTTGTTGACTATTGTGTTGATTGGCTATACCTTTCCATGTTTTGGTCCAAGATGTTTGAAACTTCTAAAGTGCATCCTAGTAGGGTTTTTGTATGTTAGGTGTGAACAGGAGTACTCCTATCTATTTATTGAGTCAAATTCCATCACACTAAATACAATGCCATCTTAGTCCTCTATACCTTGATGCATCATGCTTAGGTGTGTTATCAAACATAAATTAAGTAACCCTTTTAAAATCCCAATCCTTGATAAGCAAATCATCCATCTATCATCATCATCTCTCACAAAGTTGGCTTGTTTGATCCTCTTTTCATCATCTAATGTTTTCTCTTCCACACTTACATCACAATAGGAATAATTAGTCATCATCACCAGTGCATTCATCTAGCATCCATAAATCATTAGTATTCTGCATATCATCTCACATACATGTTCACCATCATAATATAAATCTGTTAGTCCAAGCATCTCATAAATCATCCATTGCATAATCATAGCATATCACATCATCCATGTCATCCATCATCACATCATATCATCATTTAAGTTGTTTAGGATAATATAGATTTGTTATTCTAAGCATCTTAAAATCATCTCATTTGCATCATCATCCATAACCATCCATTTTGATCCTCTATTGCGAGATCGACCCTCAAATTGAATATTTTTCTCTCAATCTCTCGAGAGGGCAATGTACTAGTGTACTTCTTTACGTTGGGGCATCCAAAAAATCAAGAATTTTTTAATCTTCATCGCAGAAAGTTTATTCTTTGAATCAACGCAACAAGTACATTGCTTCAAAGAGGGGCAAAATGTAGACATGCAAAATTAACATTATGCATTCAATTGGGTTCATTCATCAAGTAAACTACGTTTCACATTAGGTCCATTCATCTATTAATCAAGCTCACCTTCATCCATTGATTAGGTAATCCCATTAATTTCCATCATTTTTTGATTTAAATAAATCAAATATTTAAGTCCTAAAAGTCAAAATCATCCTAATCATCATTAAGCTAACCTAATCCTAATTGGCCTAACCTAACCACCCATCACATCCTCTAGATAATCCCACTTGCACAAATAAATCAATTTATTGATTTATTAAATTCTTTATTTTCTTTCAACATGGCATTTATGGGGAATATTCCCTCAAGTTTGAAAAATATGACAAGTTGACTTGTCCCCTCTCAAAATTTATTGCACAAATTTGAATTTGAAACTCCCTCTCATGGGTACATTTCCCAAATCTTGCACAACCCTTAGCCTATCACAATTTGACAAGTGGCCTCCTATCATTGGTTTACATTTACTCCCACATTCACCCATTTGTCCAATCTCTCATCAAGAAAATCTATAAATAAGGACCTCATTCTTCATCAAAGGAATCTACATCTACATGCAAAATTACTCTCTTGACTTGAGAACTAATTTTTCTCTTAATCTCCATTGCATCTCATCATTTTAGTTTTTAAGCAATGATTGGGAAAGGGTCATTAACACATTTGACACCAATCCACTGTGGAATAGGTAATTGTTATTCTTTTCATAATTCTTTTAGTTTTCTCTTATTATTTGTTGCATTTTGAAGCATTCACAAGGTATTTCATAGGAGTATTTTTGAGGAATTTGTAGGTACTAACCCATACTTGAAGTTTAGTGTTTGCAGATTTTAATGGATGCTCACATATTTGTTTTTGGATTTTAACATGTTTTGAATGTTTTTGGATTTTCTTGACTTCTTGAATGTTTTGTATTTTCGCATGATTTTGCTGATTTCGATATGGATATGTGTGATGATATCAGTGCTCTATTTTTGGGTTTTGTTGAAAACCAAGCTAAGGTTGATGGATCGGATTGATGGATTGATGATGATGATAACATTGTTGACAATAGACAACAATGAAAGGATTTTATTGATTAGGATTGATGACGATAACATTATTGAGGGTACACAACAATGCAAGGATAGTGTTAAGCAACACAAGGATTGGGAAAGATATCCCCAAGAGGATGATGGATTGATGATGATTTGATCAAAACTGATGATGATAACATTGTTGAGGATGCCCAACAATGCAAGGATAGTGTTAAGCAACACAAGGATATCTTGATGATTTCTTGATTGAATTTGATTGATCATGATTGATGAAGCTTGATTTGAAATAAAAAAAAATTAAATGATTTGATGTGACATTTGAAGTGCAACTTCGATGCAACTGATAGTGATTACTTGGATTGATGTTAGATGAAAGATCAAAACTGATAAAGAATGTCTTCTTGTCAAAATATGCCATGGGCTAGTGATTTCGATTTTGGATCACAAGTGCTTGAGAAATTTGACTTCACATTTTCCAATGTTCTAATCACCACATAAGTTGGAGGACATAGACCAATATTTATTCTTGAAGCAAGATGTGCATATCTTCTCCTAATGTCTAGCAATGTATGGAATTTGATGGATGGATTCTTAGATAGGTGTATGCATGGATGGATATGGTAAGCATGCACAAGATGCCAAGGGTTATCTTGCGATAAGATACAGTGTTTAGATAAAGGAATGCTTCATTGGATGATACTTCATGGCTTAGATAATGTTGGATAGGATAGGATCAATGAAAACAGCCCATGTCAAGATGTTTACCATAAACAAGTGTAAAATGTGCACCGAAGCTTTCAACAAGATCAAGATGATTTGGATGATGGACGAAAATGGATGAAAATGGAATGGATAAATGGTTTATGGATGAATGGGTTTATTATGGCTGAGATCGATGGGATGATAGATTTATTACGGATGGGATCAGATGCTTTCACCTAAAATGGTGTACGAAGATGCTCGATTCTACACATGACGCTTGTTTACCAGGTTTTCGTCATGGTCTTGCCCAAAGTGCCACCATAGTGGTTTTCACTGGAGGACAATTTTTTTTCTTTACTGTTTTCAATCCTTTTTCTGATTTTTTTTTGGTTTTTCTAAAATATTTTAAACTCATGCTAAATCACAAGGTGTTGCTGATGTAGATGGCCCTATCATAATGTGCCATCGATATCCTGCCTTAAAAAGTTGCTTTGCTAAGATACATGCACTTGAATGAAACTTTTGGGATTCTTGATCTGCTTTATTGATATCGGGGTTAACTTTGTCTTTGTGCATACATCGTGATAAAGTTCCTTCTGAATCCTTATGATGAAGGGTCATTTCCAATACATGGTCCATGTGAGAATTGGATATCATGTGTGGAGGCATGGATGGAGTGTGCTTAGGGATAAAAGATGGATTGGTTGACAACTTGGAATCTTTGACTCTCCAAACTTGGGAAGATGAGAAATGATGGGTGGCTACGAAAGTGTGCATGAAATTAGGACCAACTGCTTGATACACTTTGTACGTCGCTTGAAAATATTTTTTTTCTTTTGCGGACATCTTTGATGGATAATTTTCCCTTTTTTATTTTTCCCCATAGTTTCTTTGACTGATAGAGTTTGATAGGGATGATCGTTCTTTGTATTCTTTGGTATCCACTTGCATTTGATTTGTCCATTATGCTTTCCAACTTCTTTTTCTTTGATAACATTCTTCGTACTTTGATTCAATTATTTCTTTTGATGTTGGTCCCAATTCATGGATGGGGTGATGGGTGGATGAAGATTCATGACGTGGCTGGTTGTAGTATTGACACTAGTTTCATCATAAGGACTCTTCGTGCTCCCTATGTGACATTTTCTTGAGATGAAGTTGCCCCTAGTATGGTGGAAGTAGTACCTTCATGCTTTGATTCCACCTATTCCAAGAGCTCTTGCATTCTCTGATAAATGATCACTGCAGATGATGTTATTTCAATTTGCTGCTTTGCTAACTCTGAAATATTTTGTTCTGTCTGACCCGCTTCCTTGAGTGGATAATGTTAGATATTTGCATCCCTGATGTCCTTATTCTGAATTTTGGATATATCCAATCTTGATGTTGATAAGTCAATTTCACTATAGGAATCAATAACTTATTTTTTTGTGTAATAATGTTAGTGGTAAAAAAATCTTGTTTTGAATGAAGATCATCTACATGTCCATCCACAAAAAGCATCTCATGGGTAGATGGAGGAGTATGTGATACATGGATATGATCATCTTGCATAGATAGGAGAGTTTCCACTAGATTATTGTAGTATCTTGAAGATACAAATTCTTGATCTTGAATGATTTCAGATTTGTTTTCATCATGCTTTGGATCAAGTTCTTGACATGGGTCAGTTTCAAAGGATGGATTGCTTACAAATGGTTCTTGGATGATTTCATTAGGCATGGGAATTAGCTCAATATCCTCTTGATCTTTGAGTGGGCTTAGATCAAGTGTTGAGTTGAGGATTCTTTCAACATTTGGAACCATGAGGTCCAAGGGGGTGAACATGTCTTGGAAAGGACCATTGCTTAACCTTGGTAAAAGATTTTGATCATGCTTTGGATTAAATTCTTGAGATATGTCCTCTAACTCATAAGGTGATGTAGAGACATTTTCAACATGATCATAGGTAAAAAAATCATGCATTATGTCAATAGGATCAAATAATCCTAACACTCCTTGAAATAGATCACTAAAAAGTGGCTCTTGATGTATGGTGAGTTGATCATCGGATGGGCTGGAAACATCTTCAAGGTGCTCATTGATGGAGGGATCTTTATCATTGTTTTCAACAATTGTGGGTGAGGCATTTTCGATGTCCTCAACCATGGGGTCAAATGATGTTGAAATTTCTTAAATTGGATCATTGTTGGATATTGTTTGTGGATTTTGATCATGATTGAGAAGTGACTCTTGACATATGTTGATCTGATCTTTAGACGAGGTAAAAACATCTTCAATGTTCTCTTTGATGAATAGATCTTGATCATTACTTTCAGCAATTGTGGTGGGGAGATTGTCAATGCTATCACCAGCTGTTGAATGTTCATCGTTATCCCCAATAGTTATCATTTTTCATGTTTGTGTTTGTGTTTGTTGGGTAGCTTGAGAGGTTGTTTCACTTGTTGAGCTTGTCTTTCTTGTTGCGTAGGTAGATATTGTTGGATGTCCTTTTGGTAGGCCTAGTGAGATTTTAGCACAATTTTATATTGTCTTGCTATGTTTGGTTTTCGTGGTAGTGGTGGTAGATTCAAAATTGTTTTGGATGTAGTAATGAGTGGTTGAGATGTGATGGGTTTGATCGAGGTGATAGGAATGGTCAGAATGATTGAGGTGATAGGTCTTTGGGAGACCATACTTTGATTTCTCTAGATTGATGTTGTCATTTTATTAGATACCATCTGTTGGTGCGATGTTGATGGTATTTTCAAAGGATTTGATGTGATGGATTGATTGGTGTTAGGTGGATTGATTTGGATGGATTGATTAGTGCTAGGTAAAGGGGGAATCCCTAAACCAAGGAAGGATGTTGATATGGGTAATGGTGGTGGAGATGTCTCTTGGCATAATGACTCAACTATTTTGGTAAGTGTAGCAATTTGATCTCACCAAATTTGATCTTGATTTCAATCTTGATTCCCTTGATATAGTTGATTTTGTTTTTGTTCAAGCAGATTTCAGATGCATAATAGTGGTTTTTGAATGGGATCATGGACAAATTGATTTTTGGAAATTGTTCTAATTTGGGATGATGTTCAAATTCGGCATGATAGGTTGAAATTGACCATTGCTGATGTTTGGAATATTCGTATGATTTTCAAATGTATCCATCCCAAAGTTTTATGGATTCATGTTTGGAAAACTTGTACTTGGTACATTCTCTTTTCGCACGTATAGATTTGGTGGGATGGAATTGTTCATTTAAAGGCCCATGCATTGATTGCTCGGTTGGTGGATTTGTAGGTTTAGAATTAGATCTAACATTGGGAAATGTGTTCTAATTTTTTATTTTGGCATACTCACACTTGTTGTGCCATTGATATTTGTAGAAGGTAATGATCCCATGTATGGATTGTATAAGTGCGAGTTTCAATAATCAATCGACATTGTAAGGTTTTGAAATTTCAATTGATTTGGATTACTCATGATGTATGGATCAAGTTTGTATTCCATATTCTCCTTGTGTTTTCACGTTGTTGTAAAAGTGACCTCTAAGGTTCTTAGGACCAATGACGATATGAAGGATGAAAAGGGTAAATGATATGAGTGTTTCAGGGACTTTGGATCAATGCTAGATTTAGGGTTTGAGTTTTGATTGGTTTGATTTGGATAATGAACTTGTAAATGCTAAGATGTTAGATGTGATCTTAGGATGAATTTTTTCAAAGGATTTATGATTTAATTAAATGTATGAGAAAGGATGCATTCCCACACACCTAACTAAACAAATGATTTTGATTTTGATGATTTACCCAAGTCTAGAATGATGTTTCCAAAGCTCTAAAATTAACTAGTAGGATTGTTTTTTGGGATGGGTGAAATGTTTGATTTGATCCTAACTGAACCTAGTAAGGACTTGTTAAGACCAAGATAGTGAAGAACATGCCTTTCTCTAAGAGTAATTCAAATCAAAAAAACAATGTTTGCATGAAAACCATATGACTAAAAGATGCCAAGCACATATGTGGGGTGCAATTGATTCAATCTTTTCTTAATGGATTATTTTTACAAACATGCTCTTGATTAGGTTTTGAATCTAGATGTCTAATGTCTCAACTTTCCCCTTATACCACAAAGTGTATTATGCGGAAACCAAGGAAATATGAGGCAAGAGTTACCTATTGTTGACCTTAGTAGGAGCAAATTGAGATGAAATCCAAATGTTTAGAAGCCTCTAAGGATATGAATCCTAAGGGAAAGAAATAAAATGTGATTTTTTTCAAGGATAGTTGCTTCTCCTAAAGGGTTTGAGATTTTATGCTCATGTTGAATGTTGGTTTTCAATGTTTTCAATTAAAGCACTGTGTTTTAAAACTAAGAACAAGTACAACCCTATGGATGTGAAAGACAATATTTGTTGGACTCCCACTTGGAAAAGTCTAGCTATGCTTATCTTTAGCGAATGGTTAGATGCTTGAACCCACTGGCTCCCCTCCATGGCTCATTAACGTCAATCAGGGCAGCCAAGCATCAACACCCATGAAAATCCCATGGCATGTTTTCCATTTCTACTAAAGACTATAAAAGTGTGGGGTGGCTTCAGAATGACCATTCTTCCACCAACAAATAGATTAAAGGATTTTGAAAAATTCTAGCATATGGGTTTTAATAAGAACTTTTTGTTCGTGGAGATTGACCCATACGGTAAGAGTCCCCTTTTAGATTCATCTTGTCAGAATCAACCATGTGATATTGGCATTTACTCCAATACCCAAATTTATATCCTCATTGGAAATACTCTTGGCTTTAGAGTGTTACCAATTGAGTCATTCCCTTGGGTGAGTACTTTTTCCCCAAGGCAGGCCCTCTAGGATAAACAAAAGTGAGTAAAGACAAAATCCATAACTTGATCAATCTTTGATCGAAATAAAGAGAGAGAATATACATGATAATGCCCCCACTCACACTCACACAAGATCTTGTTCAATTTTAAACCCAAATCGAAGTGTGGAGGCGATTGATTTGTCTCAACTTAAAGTCATGAAAAAGGCCTTTTGATTCTCAAGATCATTATAAAGTGCGAGAGAAGCGCATATGTCCTTTTTCAATGCCTTTAGTTTAAGTAAGCCTTCACAAAAAAAAAAAATTACTTGTTCTTTTTAAATCCACAAAGAAAAATATGAGTTATTTTTAAGCACCAAAAGATGAGTGAGAGATTGTCTTGTTCAATTTTTTTTTTAAATCCGAAAAACCAACTTTAGTAAGTTTGTTTCCTAAAGTTCACTTTAATCCATTTTTCAATGGAAGTGTTCTTTTTAGAATCCAAAAAGGCTTTAAGTTGATCTAAAATAGAAAAATAAAGCATAAAATGGAAGCCCTTTAAAGTGTTTCAAAACACTTTGTGAATTTCAATTTTGATGCTTTATTATCTTTAACTCCAAGATTCGTTCAAAGATTACTTCTGATGCTTCAATGCTCAAGTCCAATGTCAATTTCACCTTTACCTTTTTCTTTTCCTTCTTTTTTTCCTCTTTTACCTCCTCATTTTCCTCCTTTTCCCTATAACATCAGAAAAGAAAAAAAATCATGTGAAGACCAAGTTATTTTCAAACAATAGACTGATTTCAAATGAAAAAGAATTAATTATTTTGGTTGTTTAGGATAATATGTGAAGCATCAATAAGTGGAACTGAAATTATTAATCCTAATTGTGTCATTAAAAGTGCAAATATGAGTATTGAATTTCAACAAGATCCGTAATTCTCCCACTAGCACATATTCAATGAATGCATTTATGGATCTAGTATCCTTAGCCACCCTATCAAAACACATTATTTTAAGAAAATAAATGTTAGATATGACTTAACACTCCTTTTCAAAAAGAAAATCCTTAAAAAATTAGTTTTGTTTCAAATGCAATTTTAATAACAAACAAAGACTTTATGGAACACCTTCATTTATGACTAACTTTGAACAATAAACAAGGAATTTATAGTACACATTGTTTGAAAATCACAAGTGGAACTGCCATGCAAGAAAATCTTAAATAAAATTCTCCAGCATTGTAATAATCATGACAACGACACCAATAGAGATGGACAACAAGATGTATTAATAGCAAACAAAGACGTTCACTGCTGATTCATTTTTTTTCAGAAATATAACAATGATGGCTAGAAAAAGAGGCAAAAAGGCTTGATAGTGTGGTGACAAGAGAAGAAAATGTTGAGGCTAACATGGTTCCAAAAGTTGAGGCTATTGTGTTTTCAACATCATTTTTTATTTATTTATTTTTCTTTTGGTAAAGAAGTAAATGTACCTGTGAATAAAGAAATGCAACTACCAGGTGTAAAGCCATATTCAGGGACCTTATTGATAGGCATATAGCTAATTTTTATCACAGTTAATAGGAAATGTAATGAAGTGAACAATGAATAGCACATCTAATAATGAATGTAACAGTGAAAGGAAACGACTAGAATGTCTTTAAAAAAAAGACATACTCTGCAACCTTCTCCAGCGGGCTTTCTGTCTGCACAAGCAAAGACAATTTTAGAAATGAAAAATTTAAAGTTAGAATAACAATGCAACCTCATTCAAATCATGCACAACATTATAATCCTAGTTCAATGTTCAACACATCTGTCAAAGGAGCAATTATTCTTTTTTGCTTCATTGTCTTCAACGATTCTCTTATGGCACACCACTCCATCAACAAATTCCATCAAAAAGCACCCAAAAACTCATAGACAAGGCATGTGAACATAGATGAACCATGCCATTCACTGGTGCATGAAGTACTCAAGTTATATAGATTAGAAAGATGTAACTGGTTTGGTATCAAAACAACTTTAGTTGCTTCTCATTCAAGCAACACATTTGATCTTCAAAATTTGTGTACTTCCACTAGTGAAAAGCTTCTATTTACTTTAGCTAAAAATAAAATTAAGTTTACTCATGGACAAATTATTGGTTAATATTGTAAGTAAAATCCCCATCTATAAAAATAAATTCAGCTCTAGTGTCAAATGATCTCTCAAAGCAAAATTTACAAATTGCAACTTCAAGGATCAGTCTCTTACTGGAGAGATTGAAAGTTAACTAACATCAAAGTATTTTACAAGTATGTGACAGAACACATACCTGACCAAGATACACTCGTAATATTGCTTCACAGTTGAATATGCAGAGATAGCAAGTGACAATACACTCCTAATATTGCTTCACAATTGAGTACACAATGATAGCAAGTGACAATACACTCCTAATATTGCTTCATAGTTGAATATGTAGAGATAGCAAGTGTCCATACACTCCTAAAATTTCTCCACAGTTGAGTACGCAGTGATAGCAAGTGACCATACACTCCAAATATTGCTTCATAGTTGAATACACAGTGAGGGAAAGTGACCATACAATCCTAATATTGCTTCATAGTTGAATACGCAGTGAGGGAAAGCAATACTGAAGCACAATGGTAAAAATTTCTATCACTCCATGCTTGGAAGAAATGTTATCTCGTTTGCAGGATATGTGCCTAGACACTTTTAAGCAGATGCTATTGGCAGGTGTAAGAGTAAAACAACAAATAAATTTCATTCAAGACATTTAAAAAATAATGTAACTATAGATGTAAAACTAGTGCCATGGAGGTAGACAAAGAGAGCACTCAAACTATTTGACCAAATTCCTTAAAGAAAAATCTATCCCATGGAACGCATTAAATCAGGGAGGTGTGTAAAGCTCAAAAAAGTAGTGAATAGTGCAGATTTACTTTATTGCGTTGGAGAGCTACTTGGCAGGCTATCTTAGGAGTCTTGTCAAATCATAGTCATCATCACAACTCAAAAAATAAGAAATTATGAAACAATTTCAACAAAATGACAGAAGATGGAATCAAAGACCCAACCTTGATCTGCCCCACAAGATACCATGCATTTTTCTGCCTAAAAGCCCTGCAAGTATAGTCAGATGCAAATAGACAAAAAATGTAAAAATCATGATGTAAATAGATGGTGGGCGCCAAAATGTGAATCTTAAATCAAATTTATTTTAAATAATGACCACTATTAACTGTTAGTCCATTCAAAATAATCTAATCTAAGATTCCTATGAAATAATAAATCATGTTTTGAAATTCAAACAAATTACATGATAAACCAAAGCATATAAAACATGAAATAAATCCTATTTAATAGTGGATTGGTGCTATTGTGGAAAATAGCCCTTTCCCAATCCTTGATAGATAATCTAAATGATAAAATTCTTTGAAGATGGAGTAAGATGGGAAAAATCAGTTCTCCAATGAAGAGAGTGACTTTGCATAGGATTTGTGGATCAAATTGTGTAGATGAAATGCTAAGATTATGGAGTTGTGGAGGATTTTAACAATAGAGGAGACCTCTAAAGAATGCCAAACATGGAGGATGTGGGACAAAAGATAAGCCAATGAAAAGAGGCCACTTGTCAACTTGGGATAGGCTTAAGGATGAGCATATTTTGGTTAATGTGCCAAACAGAGGGAGATTTCAAATTTGAATTTGAGAGTAAATGTTGAGTTTGGCTTGTGCAAGGGAAATGTAAGAGCCATGTAAGAGCTCATAAATTCTTTGTTGGATGTACATGCCCACTTTTTTTTGAATTCAAACTTGAGAGAATATTCCTCAAAGATGCCATGTTGATGGAAAATGATGAATTTATAAATGAATTAAAATGATTTATTGGTGCAAGTGGGAAAAGCTAGAGGATGTGATGGGTGGTTAGGTTAGGTTAATCAGGATTAGATTAGCTTAATGATGATTAGATGCTTTGAACCATTTCACTTGAATATTTTGATTTATTTAAATTAAAAAGTGATGGAAGGTGATTTCAGATTTAATTAAATAAAAGGCTTGATTTATTTAATTAAAAGGAGAGTGATGTTAGGATCAAGTTGATTTATTTAATTTAAACTAATGACTTTAGGAGATTGATAAATAAACTTGATTTATTTTCTAAATGGATGAATATGACCTAATTGAATGCATTATGCCAATTTTGTGTGTCTATACTACTAGATACACACCTTAACAAAATGGGGTAGCTAAAAGGAAAAAAAAAACATGGAAATAGCTAGAAGTATGTGTAGACATACAAAATTAGCATTATGCATTCAATTAGGCCCATTCATCAAATAAACCAGGTTTCAAATTCATCCACTCATTAAATTAATCAAGTTCACCTTCATCCATTCATGTGGTAAATTAAACTCATTAAGTTCATTCCTAAGGTTGTTCATTTAAATTAAATAAATCAAACATCAAACTTTTAATTAAATAAACCAAACATTATTAAATTGAAATCCAAATGCATATTCCATCCTTTTCTGATTTAAATAAATCAAATATTTAAGTCATAAAGGTAAAACTCACCTAATAATCATAAGCTAATCTAATCCTAATTAGCCTAACCTAACCACCCATCACATCCTCTAGATAATCCCACTTGCACAAATAAATCAATTTATTGATTTATTAAAATCCTTATTTTCTTTCAACTTGGCATAAAAAATAGATATTCCCTCAAGTTTGAAAATGATGACAAGTTGACTTTTCCCTTCCAACATTGCATTAACTTATCATTTTCATGTCCCCCTCTCAACATTTATTGCACAAATTTGAATTTGAAACTCCCTCTCTTGGGTACATTGGCCAAAACTTGCACATTCCTCAACCTATGGAAAGTTGACAAGTGGCCTCTTTTCATTGGTTTACATTTAGTCCCACATTCATCCATTTGGTCAATCTCTCATCAAGAAAATATATAAATAAAGGCCTCTTTATTCATCAAAGGCATCTACATCTTCATGCAAAGTTACTCTCTTGGTTTTGAGAACTAATTTTTCTCTTCTTCATAGTGCATTGAATCATTTCAATTTATTACAAGGATTGGGAAAGGGTCATTGGCACATTTGACACCAATCCAATATGGAATAGGTACTTTGTCTTGCTTTTGGAATGTGTTTTTGATCCCTCTTGTTATTTGTTGCATTTCTTGAGCATTGATATTGTTATTTCATAGAGTCATTCATAGATTTACATGTTTAAACTAACCCCACTAATGAGTTTTTGAGATTAGTTCACTTACAGATTTATAGTGCTTCATATTGGCACTAGAAGGAGGGTGAACGCACCATATATATTTAGCATGAATAGATATTGAAGCATTTATTGAAATACCATATATATATAGCATGAATAGATGTTGAAGCATTCAACAACACCCTTTATCAGATTTGTGTTAACTAATTTGCATCTTTTAAGAAATATGTTGTTTGTATTTGCCATGCTTTATCCACGTTCTTTTGTTAATAAGTATTGCACACGGTCATATCCATTGAATTCAACATCTACTCTTACAAGTTGAGCAGTCCATATTGCTATCTCTGTTTGCTATTGTATTTATCTTTCCAACAGGGGAAACAAATAAGCAAGACATGTTTATTCTGTTTAGATTTAGATTCCTTTTTGTGCCATTCAAAAAATTTCATTATTTGGTCAACATAGGTATTCTACCCACTGTCAGAAATTGGTCAATGGGCTTGATAACTAAGTTTGATTTGATATTCTTTCTAGAAAACTATTTTATTCTCTAGTAGATATTGTGGGACATAATAAAAAGAAGATAGTTCCATATGGAAGGATGTTTCTTCTAAGCAAGTTTTACGTAATCATCATGATATTTTGCAAATGCCTTTCAATTCCATGATTTGTTCTTTTAGAGTCTTGTATCTTGTGAATTGACATCATATGATGGGTCAAGGATGAGAATAATTTTAGAATCTTGATGCTTCCTTAGTGGACTCACGCCTTTAAGGTTCTTTTTCATGCCACTAGTTCATGTTTATAAGACAGGGATGAGTCTTAAAAATTACAAATGTTTACAGAAGGTTTTTATATGCATTATGATTGGAATTAGTATAATCTTGGTGATCCTATTCCACAATTTTTCAAATTTACAAAAGCATGGTGCCATATGATGAATAGTAAAAAGCTCTTGGTGTTCCTGGCCCACAATTGTGAGTTTTGTAGAAGTTTAGTGTCATACAAAGTCTTTTGTCTTCTTGTTAATTGAAACACAGGCGGGCGTAGAAGGAGCTTTCAGAAGACTCTCTGCACTGTTAAACTGAAACAAAGCCATTTTGAAATACCAATGCACTTTGAGTAGTAGGTGGTGGGTCTTCCCATGAAGACAGGTAGCGTATGGAAGCAATGAAGGCAGGTAATGTGCCACTCTGTCCCCTGAATTGGCTTAGATTTTGGTAAGCTCACTTGGTCTCATTTATCACGCTTGTATCAACACCCACTTTGATTATGGAAGTCATTGCAGGATCGTTGTCATTAATCCTCTGCCACATATTCAACCTTTAGTCCTTTAAGCTGTCTCATTTCTCTTTACCATACACTATATCCTTTATTAACTGAGAAGTGTTTTATTCTTTTTGTGTGTACTTGCAAGAGCGTAGACATTTGCTAACCTTGTGTATTATTCCAAATCAGGGATCCTTAAGTCTCCTCCACTGTTATTCATAAATGAGATATATGGCACTAGAATGTTACCTATTGGATCATTGAATATTACCTAAGATTTTAAAGTGAAACCTCTTTATGTTCATCCTTTTCTAGTAGAAGGTTGACCTCCACGCATTGACTTGCAGCCTCTTCATTGATACATGATGGCGGATGAGATGGGGAACACAACGTTTCCAACACTAATGGCATAAATTTGAAAATCTATTCAATGATATTGGGTGCAGTTTTTTTTTTGTTCCTATTAATTGCATTTTGGCTATCTACTTGTGATGGAAAGTTGTGAGGGGCGCAAAAATCTAAAGACAACTACCTCCTGTACTCCAACTTTGGATACATTTTGTTTTTGTTTAAAATAGATGGATGCACACCATAAATGTTGTTTCTATTTCTATAAATCATGCGGAGGTGCATATTTACTTCATCATACGTAGGAATATCTAACTATTATCCTATTGACATCAAAATTTAGCCAAAGATCAGTCTGAAAAGCTTTCATTTTTTTATTTTTTATTTACCCATGCAATCTTGCTATCTAATCTTTTCAGGAAGACAATGTCATAAAGCACTGGCATTGGTGTTGACATGAGTGAAAGTTGAGTTGTATGGAACACGATTTGAAGCTATGCCTCATAAATACAAGTTTGTTGTCATTTTGTATCACTTAGAAGCTCACATTTATGACAGATGTGTTGTGTTGAATGCCACACCTAGAATTTCAATCTGACCATGCCCCATAAATAGAAAATTCTATTTTTTATTTGGTATTATCTATCGTTTTACTCCTTTTTAAATGAAATTCCATTTTTGGATGCTCTCTTGTGATAATATTTTGACACTAACACTTTACATAGATTATCAATTCACATCAAGAATATGCAAAGGTTGGAAAATTGGCTTTATACCTACCAAACATATTTGTTTGAATTATCAGATCATCAATGCATAAAGTAGGCCTGTACCATGTTTAGAGAAAGAACTTACATAGAAATACACTCTTTTATGAGCATGCATGATGGAATTATCTTTATGGCTTGTTGATGCAATTTATTCTCAAAGTTGTGTTATAAGTTGTTCATCATTATGGTTCATTTTGAGATAGCAAAAATTTGAATTTGTGACAAGGCTCTTCTGAAAGATTTGTTCTTTAAGATTGACTTAGGAATGCAATTCATTAGCTTTGTGAATCATTGTCATGGTCATAGTTTAAAATTTGAAATTGATGATAAGGCTTTTGAAAGATTTTTTCTTTGAAGTTGAATTAGAGATACAATTTATTAGCTTTGTAAATCATCTTCATCATTTGTCATAGTCAAAATTTGAAATTTATGATGTTGCTTGGTGATTGATTTATTGGCTCAATACCTTTAGTGATTTGGACCATGATAAGAGAGAGAATGAATCTAGCAAGTGTGATATATTTTCAATAAAGTCAATATCAATGCATGATCCACTTATAATTCATCCTTTTATCATCCAATTGTTTTTCCTTTCATTTAAGATCATGCTATTATGTGAAGGTAATGATCCAAATGAGTTCAATATTATGATCCTCACATAATTATCTTTTTTTTCTTTTCTTCAATAGGTACAAGGAAAACAATGAAAGAAAAGAAGGGAGGAAAGAAATTAAAATGAGGATAACGAAGGATAACAAAGGACAACAAAGGTGAAAATGAAGGATAACAGAGAAAAGTGAAGAAAGAAAATGAAGAACAACAAAGCATGAAGGGGATAGATTGAAAGATCAAAGTGTTTTTAAACACTTTAATTGTTTTGTTTAAACAGTTCTCCAAGAAATAGTTATTTTGACATTATTCTTTGTTTGGTTTAAAAAGAATCTTTCAATTTCTTCTTGCAAAGGTTAAAATGAACTTTAGGATCACAACTTACTAGATTTTGTTTCTTGCATTAACAATTGAAAAAATTATCTCTCACTCATCTTTTGGTGATTAAAAAGAACTCACATTTTGCTTTGTGGATTTAAAAAGAACAAGTGTTTTAGACATGCAAAATTAACATTATGCATTCAATCAGGTTCATTTATTAAGTAAACTAGGTTTCATATTAGGTCCATTCATCAATTAATCAAGTTCACCTTCATCCATTCATCAGGTAATCTCATTAATTTCTATCTCCTAAGGTCATTAATTTAAAATTAAATAAACATTATCATCAACCTTTTAATCAAATAAATAAATAAAAACTTTATTAAATCTCCAAAAACATATTCCATCATTTTTTGATTTAAATAAATAAAATATTCAAGTCCTAAAAGTCAAAATCTGCCTAATCATCATTACGCTAACCTAATCCTAATTAGCCTAAACCACCCATCACATCCTCTAGATAATCCCACTTGCACAAATAAATCAATTTATTGATTTATTAAATCATCATTTTCACTCAACATGGCATTTATGGAGAATATTCGCTCAAGTTTGAAAAAGATGACAAGTTGACTTGTCCCCTCCAACATTGCAATAAATTCTCCATTTCATGTCCCCCTCTCAAAATTTATTGCACAAATTTGAATTTGAAACTCCCTCTCATGGACACATTTCCCTTATCTTGCATATCCTTCAGCCTATCACAACTTGACAAGTGGCCTCTTCTCATTGGTGGATCTTTAGTCCCACATTCACCCATTTGCAAAATCTCTCATGAAGAAAATCTATAAATAAGGACCTCATTCTTTATCAACTCATCCACACTTTCATGCAAAGTTACTCTCTTGGTTTGAGAACTAATTTTTCTCTTCATCTCCATTGCATCTCATCATTTTAGATTTTGAGCAAGGATTGGGAAAGGGTCATTTGCACATTTGACACCAATCCACTATGGAATAGGTACTTGTTAATTTTTTTCATGATGCTTTTAGTTTTCTCTTGTTATTTGTTGCATTTTGAAGCATTTACAAGGTATTTCATAGGAGTATTCTTGAAGAACTTGCAGGTACTAACCCACTTTTGAAGTTTAGTGTTTGTATATTTTAAAAGGATGCTCACATGTGGCGCTAGAAGTTGGTCATAATAAACTGACATCTCATCATGTATAGCGTCATCTATAAATTGGTCAAATCATCAGTCGAACTATGTTGTCTCTAAGCTTGAACATAGGCAAGGTTGATCTTTGATCATCCCCTGAGACATTTAGGTCAGTCCTTTAGGAATCTATCATAATAAGCTCACATATCATCATGTATATTGTCATTTGTAAATTAGTCAAGTCACCAGTCAAACTACGTGGTCTCTACATGTATAATGTAGGAAAAGATAACCTATTGATCAACCCCCAAGGCCACTAGGATAGGTCTTTAAGTGAGTCTCTTGGTCAAAATCTCAAAAAAATGCCAAAAACATTGGAAAATCAAAAATAAAAACATTTGAAAATGTTGAAAAAATACCAAAAACAACCTCAAAACATTGCAAAACTTCAAAAACATCCAAATATTTAAAAAAATCCATCCACCTTATCTCGATTGCACCTTTAATAAACACCACTCATAATAAACTAATCGTCATCCGCAAACCTTTGGTGAAACAGTTAGGAACAAGTCTAGCACGTTAAATGTGAAAAATCAAAAGCCTCAAGTCTCAAGTCTAAGTCAGTCTATAAATAAGTTGGTCAATTTTTTGTGTCGATAGTCCATCATCCAAATAGTCCCATATCAATCATCTGATAACATCATGTCCTAGGATGTATCCTTCCTACAAGGGGCATTATTTATCAGAAAGAACATTTTGGATAAACGAAATGACGTGCCACCATCCACTAATATGTCCTAGGATGTATCCTTCCTACAATGGGCATTATCCTTTGGCAATAGTTTCGCTCCTTATCCTTAAAAATGCATTCCCTTTTGGTTAGCAGTATTCAAGAACATCAGCTTGTTTGTGTGCTTTATCTTTTTTTTTTTAATTATCTTATTGCACTTAGTCCAAGGACCTCTTGATGATATCCAAATGAAGGATTTAGAGAGATAGGAATGGGGCAACGATGATTATTCTTTTGTCTATCATGCTTGTCAGACGTTCTTGTAAAATAACCTTGGAAAATAATTTCTTTATTAGATATGCATAGAGGATGTTTCAAACAACTTTTTGACTATTTCTTTGATTGGTTATACCTTTCTGTGTTTTGGTCTGACATTTTAAAAACTTCTAAAGTGCATCCTAGCAAGGTTTTCGTATGTCAGGTGTGAACAAGAATACTCCTATCTATTTGTCAATTCAAAGTCCATCACACTAAGTACAACGCCATCTTGGTCCTTTATACCTTGATGCATCGTGCTTAGGTGTGTTATCAAACATAAGGTAAGTGACCCTTTTAAAATCCCAATCCTTGATAAGCAAATCATCCATCTATCATCATCATCTATCATCATCATCATCATCTCTCATAAAGTTGGCTTGTTGGATCCTCTTTCCCACACTAACATCATAGCAGGAATAATTAACCATCATCACCAGTGCATTCATCTTACATCCATAAATCAGCAGTATTCTACATATCATCTCACATGCAAGTTCACCATCATAATATAGATCTTTTAGTCTAAAGATCCCATAAATCATCCATTGGATAATCACAGCATATCACATCATCCATTTCAACTCATCTCACATCATATCTTCATTTAAGTTGTTTAGGATAAAATAGATTTGTTATTCTAAGAATCTTAAAATCATCTCATTTGCATCATCCATAACCATCCATTTTTAACCTCTTTATTGCGACATCGACCCTCAAATCAAATATTTTTGCTTGATCTCTCAAGGGGGAAATGTACCAGTGTACTTTATGCTGGGGAAACCAAAAAAAATAGAATTTTTTTGAATTTTGATCACGGCAAGTTTATTCTTTGAACCAACGCAACAAGTACATTGCTTGAAAGAGGGGCAAAATATAGACATGCAAAATTAACATTATGCATTCAATCAGGTTCATTCATCAATTAATCAAGTTCACCTTCATCCATTCATCAGGTAATCTCATTAATTTCCATCTCCTAAGGTCATTAATTTAAAATTAAATAAACATTATCATCAACCTTTTAATCAAATAAATCAAACAAAACTTTATTAAATCTCCAAATACATATTCCATCATTTTCTGATTTAAATAAATCAAATATTCAAGTCCTAAAAGTCAAAATCATCCTAATCATCATTAAGCTAACCTAATCCTAATTAGCCTAAACCACCCATCACATGCTCTAAATAATCCGACTTTTAGAAATAAATCAATTTATTGATTTATTAAATCATCATTTTCACTCAACATGGCATTTATGGGGAATATTCGCTCAAGTTTGAAAAGGATGACAAGTTGACTTGTCCCCTCCAACATTGCAATAAATTCTCCATTTTATGTCCCCTCTCAAAATTCATTGCACAAATTTGAATTTGAAACTCCCTCTCATGGACACATTTCCCAAATCTTGCACATCCTTCAGCCTATCACAACTTGACAAGTGGCCTCTTCTCATTGGTGGATCTTTAGTCCCACATTCACCCATTTGGCCAATCTCTCATCAAGAAAATCTATAAATAAAGACCTCATTCTTCATCAACTCATCCACATTTTCATGCAAAGTTACTCTCTTGGTTTGAGAACTAATTTTTCTCTTCATCTCCATTGCATCTCATCATTTTATCTTTTGAGCAAGGATTGGGAAAGGGTAATTTGCACATTTTACACCAATCCACTATGGAATTGGTACTTGTTAATTTTTTTTATGATGCTTTTAGTTTTCTCGTCATTTGTTGCATTTTGAAGCATTTACAAGGTATTTCATAGGAGTATGCTTGAAGATTTTGTAGGTACTAACCGATGTTTGAAGTTTAGTGTTTGCAGATTTTAAAAGCATGCTCACAAGTGCAACTTTTTTTTTCGTGAAGGATTACTTAAACTAAAGGCATTGAAAAATGCCATATGTGCTTCTCTCGTGCTTTATAGTGATCTTGAAAATCAAAAGGTATTTTTCATGACTTTAGGGTGAGATAAAGCAATCACCTCCACACTTTGATTTGGGTTTAAAATTGAACAAGATCTTGTGTGAGTATGAGTGGGGGAATTATCACGTATATTCTATCTCTTTGTTTCCATCAAAGATTGATTGAGTTGTGGATTTTTTCTTTGCTCGCTTTTGTTAATCCTAGAGGGATTTCCTTGGGGAAAAATTACTCACCCAAGGGAATGACTCAACCAGTAACACTTTAAAGCCAAGAGTATTTCCAGCCGGGATATAAATGTGGGTATTGGAAGAAACGCCAATATCACGTGGTTGATTCTACCAAGATGGATCCGAAAGGGGACTCTTGTTGTATGGGTCAATCTCCATGAATGGAAATTCCTTACTAAAACCCATGTGCTAGAATTTTCCAAAATATTTAATCTACTTGTTGGTGCAAGAATGGTCATTCTGAAGTTGCCCCACACTTTTATGGTCTTTAGTAGAAATGGAAAACATGCCATGGGAGTTTCATGGGTGTTGATGTTTGGCTACCCTGTATAAGTGAGTTTCGTGGAGGGGAGATAGTTGGGTCAAGCATCTAACCATTCACTAAAGATAAGTGTAGCTAGACTTTTCCAAGTGGGGATTCAACAAATATTGTCTTACATATCCATAGGGTTGTACTTTTTCTTGGTTACAAAACACTTTGCTTGTTCAAAAAAAATTGCAAACAAACACTCAACATGATCCTCAAAATTTCAAACCCTTTAGGAGGCAAATACCATTGATCAAATTCTCATGTTATTGCTTTCCCTTGGGATTACATCCTTAGAGGTTTCTAAGCACTTGAATTTACATCTCAATTTTCCCACTAAAGTTAAACAATAGGTAACCCTTGCCTTAAATTCATCAAAGTTTAGCATAATATACTTTGTGAAATGAGACGAAGTTAAGACATTGCACATTCAGTTTGAAAGCTAATCAAGAAGTGTTTGTAGTAAATATAATCCATTAAGCAAAGATTGAAAACAATTGGACCCCACACATGTGTCTCCAATGATTTCATGCAAAATGAAGATCAAGAAACCAAAGGTGAAAGGCCTTAGTCTAAAATCCCATCAAGAACATCTCTCTATGTTATACAAAGTCAGATAAAGACTGATTTTCAACTTTTACAAGAAGGCTTCAAGGAACAATCTCAGTTTTTATTCATTCTATTACTGCCAAAACCCAAATCTTTTCAGAGAATTTGAACATATTGTTTAGAGAAAAGCTTGTTCTTCAATACCTAGGTGTAGGCAAACAAAGTGTCTTTTTTTAGGTTCATGTTAGGATCAAAGAAATTCAAAATCTTTTTCATCCATCCTTGAAAAAATCAAAACAAACATCATCTCACAAATCACCTTTTGGAAAATCTTGAAATCATTCTTAATGCTAGGATTTTTTGGCAAAATCAAAATCATCAAAACCCTTGAGATTGAATCCTTGAAAACATTATAAAATTTTCCTTTGGCTAGGTATGTGTAGATGCATCCTTTTGGATATGCTCAGTCAAAGTTATGAATAGGTGTGTGGGTAGATGCATCCTGATGAGCAAGATATTTTTATATTCCTGCAGCTTATTGTGTTGACTTGATTGCATTTATTGCCCCGTTGACTCCCTAAAATGACTGGTATATCATATACAGTTTTTGAATGATGAAGTACATTTAAAATGTGTGATTAATGAATAGATATCGTGTATGTGCCATACGCATTTTCTTGCGCATCTGTTACCTTTTGTTTCGTAGGTTGTTGAAGAATGATCGAGTCCAGTGCATCCGATCTCGGCCTTGCAGTAAAGTCCATTTCCTGCACGACTTTGAGGAAGCTCCGGCAAAGATTCTTTGACCGAAACCATTGGAAAGATTGTTAATGACAGTTAATCTGGAAAGAGTGGAGCGCTAGATTCTCTCTGGATCAGGTTGAATGCATAAGTTCATTTATGAAGGTTTTTCCTTGATTCGAGGATATACTTTACTTCCACGTATTTCTTTGATAGGGTTAGTTAGTTAGTTGTTCTCCTATTTTTAAAATAAGACACTCCTCCTGTGTGAGTGAGTAGTAGAGGATAGTTAGAGAAGGAGAGAAATGATAGTTAGAGTAAGATAGATACAGAGTAGTAGATATCATGTAAAAATCAGTATGATAATGAAAGACAGAATCTATTTGACAAGAGACAGAGTTTGTTGTTAGTTTCCATATCAACAAAGCAATGTATACCATTCTATTTTCATGAATAAAGTTTGATGAAGTTCTGAGTTTAGCATCTGCGTAATCAGTAGATGCTTGCTAAGGGGGCCCACTTAGTAAGTATCTGTAGCTAGTTAGTTAGTTGTTCTTTTCTGTTGATCTTCAGTTAGCTTTCATCTTTGAAGTTTTCATGCAAACTCAGTCTTATAGTGCTCCTGCAGCATAGAGAGTCCATCACTGTGTCTGTTCCTACAACATAAGGCCAGTTCACAGTTTGTGCTTCAGTCGTAGTTGTTATGGTTTCTGTTTTGATTAAAGCATAGTTGAGTTAAAGAACTTTGCATTACCTTCCTATTGTGTAGATAGAATTCCTTTCCAGCATTCATTTCCACTAAGGTTTGACTGAAACTAGTTCTAAGTGCATATATTTTGCCACGCCATTTAAAGTATACGTCCCCTAGTTTGACAAGTAAATGAACGTCCATAGAGAGATATTAGTCACATGTCAGAATGTCCAATTCCCAAGAAAGGTTTTACTGTGATTTTCATATCCTTTTGTGGGTGTGACCATTTTTGGCACCATTGTCGGGGATGGCGTCCAGCTAGGAATTTGTCAGAAGTCATTTTTAGCATTAGTTTAAGTTTGTTAGTAAAAAAATTTCAAAATCTTTGAAGCCACTACTCACCATATTGCATGTATAGAAGAAGAAGAGATGCACTGGGAAGGTTCCTCCCTGAAAACCTATTTATTGAACTACCATTTGACCCAGCTGACAATGAACCTGAGGAAAATCCATTCGCTTTGTTATTCCAGCAACCAAACATGGCAAATAACCCACCTAATAATCCACCTCCTGCATTTGAGTTTCCCATTGTTCCCCAGAGAGATACTAATAATCTTAAAAACATTCCCTCTTCCTTGGTTCCAAAATTTTATGGCCTGGTTACAGAGGACCCAGAAACCTTTCTGTTTGAATTCGATGTTCTCTGCTGAAGTAATGACTACAACACAGATGCTCATAAACTGAAGTTATTTCCTTCCACCTTGAAGGAGGGAGCTCTCAGATGGTTCATGAGCCTGGGAAGAGGCATTGTAGATAGTTGGGCAGCCATGCAGATGAAATTCCTTGAAAAGTATAAGGAATATTGTAAGAGTGCCAACAAAGGTGACGACATATTCCGAATTTAGTAGGAGGATGAAAGTCTAGAAGATTATATTTCCAGATTTTTGTTTTCACTAAAAAGGAACTCAAACCATACTCTCAATGAGGACTCCCAGAAACTAATTTTTCTAAGAGGAATCAGTGATGCTTGTATAGACACCTTGGACCTAATGGGAGGAGGTGATATCACTCAACTGCCTTGGGAGGATATAAAGAAAATATGTCTTAACTATTCTCGAGCAATAGTTAAGAAAGGTCGAGGTCATCATGCTACAATGGGGAAGTCTTCTTCTGGTGGAGTTTCCCAGATGGAGATAACAAATTTGCTATTTGACTTCAAGCAGGACATCATTAATAATATGGCTACACAACTGGACACTATGCAAGCTCGAAAGAAACATGAGGAGGTTGAGGCAATTTTGGCCAAGTTCTGTCCATACTGTAGACAGAAGAAACGTGACTACAGATGCAAGATGGTGGCTAATTTGGAAACCAGACAACTACCTACTAAATTCAAGCCAGTAGAAGGTGATGATGATCAAGTGTTCTTTGTTGCACAAAGGAGACCATGGGCCCAAAGACAAGGTATGCCTCAAGATCCTTTAACTTTTGGTAATCCTTATTCTGGCTATAATAACCAATGGCAACATGCATATGGACCACCACCACCCTAGAATCCGCCTCAACCAAGTTGGCCTAATTATCAGAACCTGCAATGGCAATCTCCTCAAGGAGGTTGGCAGCAGCCACAAGGACAATGGACCCCACCTTCAGGAAATTGGTAGCAAAACCCTCAATGGAGAGGTCCACAACAATGGCAAAACCAGTCCCCTGGGTTCCTACAGCTTCCATAGCCACAACCACAAGCCCTCATGCCACCTCCTGCAGCATCTGCCACAAATCTTGGACCTCCAAAACAAACGCCTATGTCTACCCAGCCGTTGCCAAATCTTAATAATAAGCAAGAGCAGCAGCCACCATAGCCTCTGTATCTTGCCGAAGTAAACCAATATCAAGCTTATGTCTTAAACATTAATAACATCCATTTGAGGTCTGGAACCACTTTACTTACTCCAAAACCACCTCTGATTACTGAAATACCAGATTCTCCCCTTGAAGAATCTACTATACCTATTGTTCCTACTGAACATATGCCCATAACTGATACAGTTTCTAAGGAGCCTGTTTTGCAAAGTCAAGATAATCCACCTTTTCCTCAGAGGTTGCAAAATACTACATCTAAATCCATGGAAGAACCCATTTTTGACATTCTAGATCAGATCAAGAATGTGCAGATTCAAATCCCTTTATTTCAGGCTATTAAAGATATTCCTATTTTTGGAAAAGCTATTAAAGAGGCCTGTTTGAAAAAGCCCGGTTGGAAGAAAAAGGATCCTCAAACAATTCATGTCTTAGGGAAATTGGCTGATATAATGTTGGAAAATGTAGTTATTCCAAAGTATATTGACCCTGGAAGTCCTATAGTGCAGATACATATAAATGGCCAAGTTGTAAAAAATGTTTTGATTGATTTAGGTGCTGCCATTAATGTCATGACAAAGCATACTATGGACTCCCTAAACATTTCAAACATTAGATCTACACCCACAGTTCTGTAGCTTGCAGACAGCTCCATAGTCAAACCTGATGGGATGGTAGAAGATGTAATTGTCACTCTTGAATCTTGGGAGTATCCTGCTGATTTCACAATATTATCAGTCAAGGCAACTTTAGGAGGGTATCCAGTTATCCTTGGTAGACCATGGTTAGCAATTGCTGATGCTTTTATAGGATGTCGTTCTAGAGATATGACCATTTGTGATGGACAGTCCACAAAGAAATTGGCTTTGTATCCGCCTGCTAGACCTCAGCCAGATTTGTCCCAACCTGTTTGGCCAGATGTGGGGGAAGAAACTGAAGAAGCCAATTCTTTGGCTCAAATAATGATGCTTCAAAATGATCCATTCTCACAATTTCAAAATGAGGATGCTTTTCTTTTTCAAATTTTGCAGTACACCTCTGATACGGGTAGTTCATCTGATCCAAAATACAGTCATCTACAATGTTTCCTACAGCAACCAAATTTTGAGAGTTCACTGCCTAAACTTCCTACAATTTTTCATAATTTGCTTCCATAAGAGGTACAAACATCACCCGTAGATTCCATGAGTAATCTAACTAAGCAGATAGAATTGTCTCCAGATTATTGTTTAAATATCAATAGCAAGTTGTCACAATCTCAAGAGGCTGACTTATTAAAAATGCTACAAGAACAGCATAAAGCTTTTGCATGGGAATATGGGGACATGCAGGGAATAGATCCTCGAGTTTGTACTCATAGGATATATATCAAAGAAGATTGTTCACCGATTAGACAACCTCAAAGGAGAGTAAATCTAGCACTTAGAGAAATAGTTAGAAGTGAGCTTCAAAAGTTGCTTGATGCCGGTTTTATTTATCCAATCTCTAATAGTCAATGAGTTTCTCCATTAGTCATTGTCCCCAAGAAAGGTGGAAAATGGAGAGTGTGTGTAGATTATAGAGACTTGAACAGTGCCACTAAAAAAGATCACTTTCCACTACCTTTTGTAGACCAAGTACTAGACTCACTGTCTGGAAAAATATATTTTTCCTTTTTGGATGGTTACAGTGGGTACAATCAGATAAAAATTGCCCCTGAAGATCAAGACAAGACCACTTTTACCTACCCATGGGGAACATTTGCTTATTCAGTTTTGCCTTTTGGTCTGTGCAATGCACCAGCAACATTCCAGAGAGTAGTAATTAGTATTTTTGCTAATATATCTCATGAATGTATGGAGATTTATATGGATGATTTCACTACCTATGAAGTCACATTTGAAGAAGCACTGGTGAATTTAGAAAAGGTATTGAAAAGGTGCAAAGAGCATAATTTGTCTCTAAACAGTGAAAAGTGTTTTCTAATGATGGAAGAAGGTATTGTTCTAGGTCATCATATTTCAAAGAATGGAATTCAGATCGATCCTGCTAAAGTTGAAGTAATTCAAAATTTACAAACTCCTGCAAAACAAAAAAGATGTCAGAAGTTTTCTTGGTCATACAGGGTATTATAGAAGGTTTATAAAAGACTTTAGTAAAATTGCCAGTCCACTTTATGCCCTGTTAACAAAGGATTCTCAATTTGAGTGGACAGAAGCCTGTGAAAAATCTGTCCTACAACTAAAGGACTTGCTTACTAAAGCCCCTGTTCTTCAAGGTCCAAAATGGAATTTTCCTTTTCACATACATGCTGATGCTTCTGATTTTGGCATAGGGGCTGTTCTGTGTCAAAAAGAAAATTCAATTGAGCATGCTATTTACTTTATCAGCAAGAACCTTCAAGGTCCTAAGCTCAATTATACTGTTACAGAAAAGGAATTACTTGCAGTAGTGTATGCTTTAAATAAATTTAGGCATTATGTCACAGGTTATCAGATATTCGTTCATACTGACCATGCAACAATCAATTATCTGATGAACAAACCTGCCATCTCTGGTAGGTTGGCACGATGGCTCCTGTTGTTACAAGAATTTGACATTACCATCATTGAAAAACCAGGAAGAGCTAATGTTGTAGCTGACTTTTTATCAAGACTTCAATTACACCTGTTAAGCATGAGATCATTGATGATAGGTTCCCAGATGAACACTTGTTTTCCATTGCTGCACATACACCCTGGTATGTAGACATTGCCAATTATCTAGCAGCAAACAGAATACCAGCCCACTTTTCTCCAAAAGAAAAGAAATTGTTAATAGAGAAAAGTTTTAATTTTTCATGGATTGCAAATTGTTTGTTTTATACTGGACCTGATCAAGTAATGCGAAGATGTGTAAGAGAAGATGAAACTTATAACATATTGCATGCTTGTCATGATGAACCGTGTGGAGGACATTTTGCAGCAAAAAGAACATCAATGAAGGTTCTTACAACAGGGTACTACTGGCCAACACTACACAAAGATGTTGTAGCCTATACAAGGAAATGTGACAGATGCCAGTGTATGGGAAGACCAACTAAGTCAGATGAAATGCCACTATATCCGTAGGTCATAGTCACCCCTTTTGATAAATGGGGGATGGATTTTATAGGACCGAGTGATCCACCATCAAATGGAAAGTCATATATTCTAGTTTGCACAGACTATGTTACAAAATGGGTAGAAGTAAAAGCTATGACTCATGCCCGAGATAACAAAGTTGCTGAATTTCTGTATGAACAAATTTTCACTAGATTTGGAGTTCCCAGGGAAATTGTCACTGATCAGGGAGCTCAGTTTACGTCGAATCTGATCATTACACTAATAAATGACTATAAGATCAAACATAGGAAGTCCAACCCCTATCACCCTCAAGCCAATGGTCAGGCAGAGGTAACAAACAGGGAAATTGAGGTGATCCTCACAAAAACAATGCAGACCCATAAAAAAGATTGGAGCAATAGACTTCCTGAAGCAGTTTGGGCCTACAGAACTACATGGAAGACAATAACTGGGTTTACACCTTTTGAGCTACTTTATGGGAAAACATCCATGTTGCCCATTGAATTTGAACACAAAACTTTGAGGATAGCTCTTGAACTCAATATGGACATATCTGAATCATAGAAGGACCGTCTCCTATAGCTAAATTCTTTGGACAAAATGAGAAAAGCCGCCCTGCAGCATACAAAAGCAATCCAACAACAAAGGAAGAAATGGCATGATCAGCACATCAAAACCAAGAAATTTTTTGCTGGTGATTGGGCTCTGTTATATGATTCTAGATATCAAGAAAACCAAGGTAAGCTCACAACACGTTGGCTTGGCCCCTATGAAATTGAAAATGTGTTCGACAATGGAGCTGTGCAATTAGTAACAATTGATCTAGTCCGTTTCAAATTGCTAGTCAATGGCCACCGACTCTGGTTGTACCATAAACCAGTTTCAAAGGAAGAATTCATGCAGCAGTTCATTCAGGTTCCTCCCGCTACTCTTCCTGCAACTGAAGGCTTTAGCCTTTCTCCTATAGCTTTACCATAATTTTCAAAAAGCATGCCCATAATAAAGGTTTTCTTTTTAGAAAAAAGGAAACCCCTTTTTCTCCATTTTCATTTATCACCCCCACCTCACTTCTTTATCTTCCATCCATCCATCACATCCATCCATTCCATCCACTTCATCTAATCCGCCCATGCCACCCATCCACTTCATTCGTCCGCATCAACTTTAATTAAGATATCTTTCCCACTTGTCAATTCATGCAGACGTCGTCATCTTTCTTCACACGTATGTGCAATTATCAAAGGTACACCATATCTTTTCTTATCGCATATTTGATTTATTTCATTCTATGCATTTACTGCTATGCATGTACCGATCATTATTAAAAAATCTCTGCCTATTCTTTAGTACATGTGAGGACACATGTCATACTTTAAGTAGGGGGCGGGGTAATCCACCTTTCTAAACATATCTTTTCGCCGCTGCCATATCTGTGCAAATAACCTTTCTTTAATACTTTTCTAGTACTTTCCAAATGCGATCGTATTTCCTTCTTTATTGCATGTTTTTCTTGTAAACTATGATTATGACTGCTTGTGCAAAAAAATTATTTTTGGAAAAGAAGGAAATGTGATGGCACGACAAAAAGAAAAACCAGAGCAAAAAGAGAAACAAAGAATTTGAATCTTCAGCAAAGAATTGAGTTCAGCTAAGAGAAAACTATAGATATGGGTGGTCAGTTGGTGTGACATGAGCCTATAGCTCATGAGTTGTTATTGCAAAATCTGCAAATAGTCCACGCATTCAACCTCTGTGGATGGCTAAATTATTTCTTGAGCTTAAATGATATTGATGAGGAGGCTGTTGGAGAATTTTTGAGAACCCTTTCTGAAGAGGAAGCCACCGTATGAGGTCTAATGGTTGTTGCAACTAAGGATAGAATTGCTGAAGTAACCGGGCTTCCAGCCGTTGGAGAAAACTTTTCTTCAGACGCTGCAGCTGTAAGGGATGAGTTTTCAATGCCCACTGATGAACCTTTGGAAGTCTCCAAGCAGGGCTGCAAGCGGGTATCATTGCCGCCCCCTTATTCTGAGTATGCTGCTTACATAATCAGGTATTTGACCTATGAAGGCCATTTTTCCTACCTGCATTCTCATCATTTTAAATTATTAAGTCATATGAGGCATGGGTTAGTTATAAATGTTCCAAATTTTCTGTTAAAATTTCTAGAACAAAGTGCCCACGGAACTCAACAGGGGAAAGATAATTCTATAACTCACCATGGCCTTATTAAATTACTAATTGAACACTCTTTAAGAGATGTCTCATCTCTCTCTTGGCAACAATTTGTTGCCCAAAAGAGCTTGCAAATTCCACAATCCCCTAGGTTACTTACCCCACGGCCTTAGAGAAAGAAGAAAGAAATTGCATCTACTAGTAGAACAGGGCAAGGGTCATCTACTCCTATAGCACCTGGTCCTGTAACTTTCACACTTGAATCCTCTGCTAGGGTAAAAACTAGGTCTGCCACTAGGAGAGAGAAGGGAAAAACAAAAGAAAAAGGGTCTCCAGAATCTGACCCTCGTTCTCAGAAAAGGCAATGTCCTTCTCCTGTAGCATCATCCCCTACAGCCGTCTCTCCTACAGCAACACCTGTTGCTATTACCAGTTCACCGTCATCCTCTAGTAGGGCAGAGCCCTCTAAGCAAACAAGAAAGAGGAAGGCTACTAGAACGCCTCCTGCAGCTGCATTAGTACCAAGAAGGGTTTCCACAAGGAAACAATCTGAGACCTCCCCTGCTTCACCGTAACGAGAGGTGATTGTAATTTTAGAAGGGTCTATTGAGTCTGAATTTAATGTTTCTCAGAATGTGTCCGAGAATGCTGCTCAGAGTTCATTCGTTCCTAAAGAGGAACAAGTTGAGACAAAAGAAACAGGGTATAATGAGCAAGGGTTACCAAATCTTGATGATTTGGCTACTGCTGCTATGCAATTTTCGGAGGAAGCGCAGACTTCTCCACCGCAGCAATAAGAAGAATTTATTTTGTAGCAAGAATAGGAACTAACTGAACAATTGAATGTGCCTAGTGAAGTTGTATTTCACCCTACAATTTGTAAAGCCATTGTTGTGTATAAAAGGACATTTTTAATTGAGTTTATGGAATATGTTAAAGCTAATTGGGAAGCAGTTACATTGGAAACCCTGACTTTCTGACACATAGCCTAGACTGACATGCAGCAAAGTCTATGGGAAGTGGAAAGGAAGAAACTGAAAATGAAAATTGAAAGTCAGAAATAGGAAATTGCTGAGTTGAAAGCAAAAATGGACAAAATGTTAAAAGTAACTGGTCAAATTATGGAATGTAGACCACCACCCAGAGTTTATGCTATGTGCCTTAAAGAACAGTTTTTATGGTTCCAACTGATGAGAATTTCCAGAAACCAAGATCCTATAATTCATACTGCCAAAGAATTTTATGAAGCATACCAGGCAACCCCTAACTGGTTAAGGAATTCTTTGTGTGAATTCTATTTGCATGGCTTTTTAATTCCATTTGAAACAGAATGAAATCCTCTCCTATATATTGGTGATATTCATTTGAGAGCATTTATGTCATGGGCAGCAAATGAAGCGAATTATGGCAGGCAGTGGGAAACATATGAGGAAGCTAAGAAAACTAAGCCTGTTCCATTGCGCTCACAAAGTTCAAACCACCATGTAATGCTGAAAGATTGGTTTGCCATGACATATGGCATTAATAATGTTACAGCCAGAGAGAAGATCTTTGATATTAGGAAATAGGTATATGATGAATTTCAGGCACAACAATATTCATTTTGGAGACTGGCATATACCAGAAGTGAGAAAAGATGGGAGAGATTAACTGTTGGGTTGAGAAAGTTAGAACCACATGGTCCCCTAAATTTCACACCAGCACTCAAATGAACCAGTAGATATATTCAATTGGGAATTTAAGCAAGATTTGAACTGTGGCTACAACTGACATTCAGACCCCCTATGCTAATGTGGCCCCTCTATCCTCACCAAGCTACAAATCTTAACAATGAATTAGAAGACCGAAGGTATGAAAGGTGCCAGGATTTCAGAGGATTTTATTACAGGTTTGGAAATCCATTCCAGAGTCATGTAGCCACCACTGACTTCAGAGAAAGCATGAGGAAAGTTAATGCTAGAGGACCAGCATTGGGCTAAGTAGGGGGCAGTGATGAGCTTAAAAAATGCTCATAGTTTGACATTATGATGGACTTTTAATATCTTTACTTTTGTCATTTCATGGCTGTTTAAACTTTGTTGAAACCTTTTATGGGGATATCCTGTAGCAAGATACTTTTATATTCCTACAGCTTATTGTGTTGACTTGATTGCATTTATTGCCCCGTTGACTCCCTAAAATGACTGGTATATCGTATATAGTTTTTGAATGATGAAGTAGATTTAAAATGTGTGATTAATGAATAGATATCATGTATGTGCCATACGCCTTTTCTTGCACATCTGTTACCTTTTGTTTCACAGGTTGTTGAAGAATGATCGAGTCAAGCGCAACCGATCTCAGCCTTGCAGTAAAGTCCATTTCCTGCATGACTTCGAGGAAGCTCCGGCGAAGATTCTTTGACCGAAACCATTGGAAAGATTTTTAATGACAGCTAATCTGGAAAGAGTGGAGTGCTAGATTCTCTCTGGATCAGGTTGAATGCATAAATTCATTTATGAAGTTTGTTCCTTGATTCGGGGATATACTTTACTTCCACGTCTTTCTTTGATAGGGTTAGTTAGTTAGTTGTTCTCCTATTTTTAAAATAAGATACTCCTCCTGCGTGAGTGAGTAGTAGAGGATAGTTAGAGAAGGAGAGAAATGATAGTTAGAGTAAGATAGATATAGAGTAGCAGATATCATGTAAGAATCAATATGATAATGAAAGACATAATTTATTTGACAAGAGACAGAGTTTGTTGTTAGTTTCCATATCAACAAAGCAATGTATACCATTTTGTTTTCATGAATAAAGTTTGATGAAGTTCTGAGTTTAGCATCTGCGTAATCAGTAGATGCTTGCTAAGGGGGCCCACTTAGTAAGTATCTATAGCTAGTTAGTTAGTTGTTCTTTTCTGTTGATCTTCAGTTAGCTTTCATCTTTGAAGTTTTCATGCAAACTCAGTCTTATAGTGCTCCTGCAACATAGAGAGTCCATCACTGTGTCTGTTCCTGTAGCATAAGGCCAGTTCACAGTTTGTGCGTTAGTCGTAGTTGTTATGGTTTCTGTTTTGATTAAAGCATAGCTGAGTTAAAGAACTTTGCATTACCTTCCTGTTGCATTGATAGAATTCCTTTCCAGCATTCATTTCCGCTAAGTTTCGACTGAAACTAGTTCTTAGTGCATATATTTTTCCGCGCCATTTAAAGTGTATGTCCCCTAGTTTGACAAGTAAATCAACGTCCACAGAGATATATTATTCACCTGTCGAAATGTCCAATTCCCAGGAAAGGTTTTACTGTGATTTTCATATCCTTTTGTGGGCGCGACCACATCGTTCTCCCCACACATATTCAAATTATCATCATTTGAGAAAAATCATGCTTAGGTAATCATCCAAACATCTTAGGGTCTATTTTTTCAAAATCAAAATCAAAATCAATCAAGGAAAAATCCCAAATTAAAATCTAAAACATCTCTGAAAGTCCCAAAAAGCCTAGTATCTCCTTCAAGATTTACTAAAGGATCATAACATCCACATCATATCATCTTTCGATCTGTAAGATATCCTAAAAATTTTCACTTTGGGGCATAAAATAGAGATCAATCCAAAGAAGTCAAGAGATTCATCTCCCATTCTTAAAAATTGATCCTTGTTTTATGGTTCAAACTAGATCTCAATACAAGAAGAGCATGGAAGCCGACAAAGAAACACCTGCTTCAAGTGATTTAAGTCAAGCCAATCGTGAAATGAATCCCATTGGGTCTAGAACTCTCACAGTTAACCTTCTGACATCATCGCAAAACCCACAAGAGGAAAACCAAGTAGAGGATCTTACCTTTGGAATGACTCATGACTCATGACTGAAATGCTTCAAAATCTGAAAAACCATAAAATCATCAACATCATGATGAGGCTGAACCCTTCGTTATACATGCTTGAGCTAGCCAAACAAAGGGCCAAGTTACCTTAAGATTTTGATGTGAGTACCATAGTGTAGACATCATTTCCCCCAATCTCATCGACCATTCCCATCCCATCTACACCTCCATCCCAAAACATCAAGCAAAACATTCCGTAGATCATGACATCATTTGCTCCAACCCAAAACAATGTTAATAAGAGAAATGCATTCCTCAATGCTATTCAAACACACCCCCTTGTTAATAATCAAAACTTGGATACAAACACTGTATTGGAACAAAACATACCCCAAAACCCATTACACAAGAATGTTCCTCTCACATTCCATCATGATTCATCATCATCATTTTTTTACACAACACCTCAAACACCTCTCCTTACAAATTCGCAAGAGGAAGGAGATATGTTTGGACCTGGGGGTATTTTCAGCACCACAACATTTTCACAACTTACATTCCACCACTTCCACCATTGCCATTATCATCTGCACCACTCCTTAGCTTAGGGCTTCCCTCTTTACCAAGTGTCGATCAAAACAACATCCTATATACCAATCTAAGCATTATGCCAAACACTCAAAAATTGTCGACATCAAAACAATAGACGAAAAATGCACAAACAATCACAACATCATCAAACACTCCCGTAACATTACAAAACATGGTCTCTCAAGGGCCAATCACATCAACAATGCCACTTATCACTCAAACCACCACATCAACAACACCATCCACCACTCAAATAATCAACACAACATCACTGCTCACCCCTACCACAAACACCATTCCAAGCTCACCACCACCCCCACCACCACCAACTTCCACCACATCAAGCCAATACAATGTGGAATTGTAAGTTGTTTTTCAAAGGGGATTTCTACAAGTGAAAAAACAAAAAGTCATATACCTAGCTACTCAACAAGCCACTCATGCTGCACAAGTCACCCAAGTAGCCCAAGCCGCACTACAAACACAAGCTGCTCAAGCACAAGCTTTATTGCATCAAGAAAAACAACAAGCCACACAAGCATTACAAGAACATAAGACTACTCAAGCACAAGCTCTATTACAAAAACAAGCAGCACAAGCTCAATATTAGGCACAACAAGCTCAATATCAAACACAACACCTAGCACAAAGACAAGTAGCACAATTGAAAGCATATCAGTAGGCCATAAAGCAATATCAAGAGCAACCAGAAGTAATAGAATTGGAAACCCAACAACAAGCATCGTTGGAAAAACAACAAGCACAACAACAAGCATTGTTGGAACATCAACAAGTGTAACAACAAGCACAAATCTTAGTGCAACAACAACAAGATCAACAACAAGCATTGTTCATACAAAAGAAAGTGGAAGCCTACCTCACTTGGAAAAACATGCAAATACCATCGAACAACACACCGACCAACCCACCCATCCAACCCATGATTGAAACACCCCAAAATACTTTCATCCTAATGATGTGATGACACAAATCAAGTTGCTCTCGCAACAAGTTCTTGATCTTCAATTAGGGTGAACAATGAAGAGACCAAGCAACTTGTGTCCCTATCCATTTGATAGGAGCCTAGAGATGAAACCATTCCCCAAGAGATTTGAAATCCCCAAATTTGACAAATATCAAGGGACGGGAAACCTTGAAGATCACATCAGGGAATTCCAAGTTCATTGCATGGAAGTCACATATGATTATACTTATCTAATGCGGCTATTCCCTAGGAGTTTGGAAGGCCATGTTATGGAATGGTTCTCTTGCTTACCTTCAGGCATTAGAACATTTCAATAAATTATAGATGCATTCATTAAGAACTATGCATGCAACATTGTAATGATGTTAGTCTAGAAGAACTCTCAGTTCTGAAACAAGGAAAGGGTGAATCTTTCACTTCATTCCTACAATGATGGCGATCCAAGGCCAATCAGAGCAAGTGGAACATGCCACAAGAACAACAAGTTTGCACCATCATAGCCAACCTTGAAGGCCACTTGGCATTTCATCTCAAAGTTTAGGGCATCACCACCTATGATCAATTAATTCCCAAGGTGCTTAGCATCGAACGAGCCCTCATGAGTCAACCCACGGAATCATCATCATATCTTGAACAACAAAACATCCACCCACCATCCAATTACAATGATAAACCTTAGACATGGGCAAGGAACAAAAACATTACTAATGAGGGTGTTGTCGATGCCAATGTGGTCATTAGTGCTCCTCACCAAAACACACCCACACCAAAAATCTAAACACAAGACCAAAACAATCATCACATAACCCACCAACCAAACAACAATCCAAAAATCAATAATCTCAATGATCAAAGAGGACCACCCCAATGCAAGAGTTATCATAAGTGAAAATACACCACTTTGGGAGAACCACTTGAAGACATAATGAAGAAGTTGATAGATGAAAAACTCATCAGAGCTCCTACATTTGAGAATTACCAAGAACCAGATGTCAAACCTCCTTGGTACAACGATAATAAACTTTGTGAATTCCACAAAATCAAAGGCCATACCACAAAAAGTTGCATGAGATTGAAAAACATCATTCAAGATCTCATTGATAAAAGAATTATAAATGTGGAACAACCTACAGGAAATCAAGATCTTAAGATATATACGAATCTAATGCCGAATCATGGTAACAAAGGAAATAACAATGATAAAGGGAAAGGAACCCATGCAAACGTGAACCATGTGTATGAAACTATTGTTCCATCCTTAGATGAATACATCACAGTCATCAACATCAAGGGTGCCCATGTCGATTGTGGAGTCACCATCGTAGGATCATCCCAGCCAAACAAAGTCCCCACATCCAGATCAGTTCCTAATGGCTGCAATGTCCTAGATCAACTCAAGAGAATGCCAATGCAAATCTCCATCATGGAGTTGTTAAAAATCTCATCTGCCCATGGGAAAATCCTTAAAGAAGCATTGGCCTCATCCACTATCCCCACAGACCTTGATGCAGAGCAATTCCAAGCTATGGTCAGAAACATCATTATGCCTAATCTTCTCACATTCTCTAAATAGGATTTCCCTGCTCAACCATCTCACAACCGTGCGCTTCACCTAGAGGTCATAGTAAACAAGAGCAAAGTCAAAAGGGTCTTGGTGGATGGAGGTGTAGGTTTGAACATTTGTTCTATCAACCTCATCAAAAAATTAAAAATCCTAGAGGATTCTATTGCCCAAGGAAAGGGTATCACAATAAGAGCATATGATGATCAATAAAGATTATCCCAAGGCACGATCAAACTCCCTATTCAAGTAGGGTGGGCTCTCATGGAAACCACTTATCAAGTCTTGGACATTGACCTACCATAAAAGATCCTTTTGGGACACCCATGGATTCATACAATGAAGGCAGTAGCATCTACTTTCCATCAGTGAATGAAATTCACACATGAGGGATAAGAGGTCACCATTCATGGAGATCCCAAACCTTTCTCATACTGTAAAAATCTTGAAGCAAAGTATTACAAAATTCCCCAAGTACCAAAAAATGATGAGGGCCCATCCACACCATACATCTATCCCACCACTCTTGCATCCACTTCTGCAATAGAGACACCCGCCACTCTCACCATCCCCACCATCTCTGACATCAAGCTTATCATCCAAGATAATGGTTGTGGAAACTACAAGCTCCCTAATAATGATTTTGTGGTAGGAGAGTTACCACAATCTCCTAGATCACAGGGACATCCACAAACAAATGAAGCTTCCACATCCCAAATGCCTCTTGAAAACTATCCCACCTTCACAAGATGGGGAGATCTTGGATGAGAAGTTATCAAGGTGGATCCATCTCACATGTTGTATCAAGATGAAAGAGCAACACCTAAACTACCAATGGATGATAGAAGCAAAGGTCTACAAATGATGCTTGCAATGGGCTATGATAGAAACCAAAGACTTGGACAAAATGACAATGAGCTCATATACCTATCATGCTAGAGATGCGACCAATAACAAATCTTGGCCTTGGATGCACCCCTCTAGTATAACCATACATGGCCAAAGTCCTTCAGTTAGAATGTTTAACAATCCTCCTCAACCAACCGTAGCAGAATTACACCTACCCGTATCTATAGGTCATGTCATAGATAACCTAACCGATGTCTATAGTAGTAGCAATGACGAGGATCACTTGACCAATCTGCCTAGATTATTTTAGGATACTACCATTTGCATTATTAGCACCCTCTCCTTTGAAACAGACCATCAAAATCATGAGATCCATTTAGTATACCCCCAACTTATTGACTATGACAAATGAGGACCACTGATTCTTGATACATTCAAAAACAATGAGCAACTCTCAGAATTCATGGGACTGTGGGATAACATTCCAGATGGAGATCACAAAGCAGGGTTTATAATGGAGTTGGACACACATGCCTATTATGGGGAAATGATTGAATCCTTGAGTCACAAAAGTGATAAATTAAGAATAATATCCAAGTCCTTGAGTGAAAACTACACTATGGCACTCTTTAACAAGCAAAAAGTAAAAAGAAAGGATGCATCCAACAGTGAAAACCTCTCCGAGGCACCCGAGGATGGGGGATTCAATCTTCCTTTAAGAGCTATTCATCAACAAAAGTCAACAGTCTTGGCAGAAAAATGTAATCCTGTCAACCTAGGAATAGAGGAGACCCCACATATCACATTCTATGTAGAATCACTACTATTAGAAGAGCAAGAGCTCCTAGCAGCATTCCTAAGGGAAAGATAGATAAAATTCACATGGAGTTATGCTGACATGCAAGGAATTGATCCAATGACCATGGTTCACCACTTAGCAGTGTATCTAGAAGCAAATCTTGTCAGACAAAAGCTTCAAAAAATGCACCCTCAAATTGCCCTACTAGTCAAAATGGAGTTAAAAAAGCTATTAGATGTAGGATTCATCCGACCCATAGACTATCCATAATGGGTATCAAACTTGGTACCTATTTCAAAACCTGATGGAAGCCTCAGAATCTACACAAAGTTCAAGGATCTGAACAAGGCATGTCCAAAAGATAACTTTTTACTTCCCAACATTGACATGATAGTAGATATGATAGCTGAACATGAGATGCTATCACTAATGGATGGATTTTCGGGATACAATCAAATCATGATAGAAAAAGAAGATCAACATAAGACAACCTTCACTTGTCCATGGGGGACTTATTGCTGGAACATGATGCCATTCGGCCTAAAGAATGCAAGAGCAACATATCTAAGGGCCATGACATTCATATTCCGTGACATGATTCATAAAACAGTTGAAGACTATGTTGACAACATTCTAGCTAAGTCAAGAGAGAGAAAAGATCACATAGCAACCCTAAGTGTTATCTTTGACAGACTGGATGAATACAAAGTCAGACAAAATCCCAAGAAGTGCATCTTTGGTGTACAATCAGGTAAATTGCTAGGATATATAGTGTCCATGAGGGGTATCGAGGTGGATCTAGAAAAAGTGAAAGAAATCCTAGAAATGGAAGCACCAAAAACATTTAAGCAACTGAGAGGTCTACAAGGTAGACTCTAATCCATTAGAAGATTCATAGCACAACTGGGAAAAAAATAGAACCCATACTCTCACCTACTCCACAAGGGATTAGCGTACAAATGGGATACCAAGTGCAAAGAGGCATTCAAAAAATCCAAGGAATATCTACTAACACCACTAGTCTTAATGCCACCCATCCGAAAGAAACCATTGGTCTTATATGTGTCAGCAACAACAACAACCCTTGGAGCTCTCCTAGCTCAGCATGATGAAAATGGAACGGAGAGAGCTATCTATTACATCAGCAGGACACTGGTTGGTCATGAGCTAAACTACTCATTCATCGAGAAAGCATGTCTCGCAGTAGTGTTTACATCTCAAAAATTCAGACATTACATGTTGGCACACAAAATAAAGCTCATCGCCAAAATTGACCCTCTCAAGTATCTACTATCAAAGGGAATGCTAACAAGCAGAATGGAAAAATGGGTGATGATATTGTCAGAGTACGACATTGAGTATGTCAAGCAGAAAGCAATCAAGGGTAAAGTTATGGTAGAGCAACTGGCAGAGACACCAATCTATTCAGATAACCCTCTTGTCTTAGAGTTTCTAGATGAATCTATTTTCAACCTCAACATAGCTGACCACTGGAAACTATACTTCGATGGATCATACACAAAGCATGGATCAGAAGCTGGTGTTTTCTTTATCACACCACAAGGGGAATGCATACCAAGGTCATACAAACTAACATTTCCTTGCACTAATAACATTGCTGAATACGAGGCTTTAACCATAGGTCTCAGAATAGTAGTGTAGTGAAACAACGTATCTCTCAAAGTATATGGAGACTCCCAATTGATCATAAATCAAGTCAATGATGAATACTAGATCAAGGATGACAAGCTTACTCAATACAAGAAATTGGTGGATACTCTAAAGGAATCCTTCATTGAAATTACATTTGAGAAAATACCTAGAGCCAACAACAAAGCAGCAGATGCCATGGGAACAATTGGGTCCCTACTTGATATCCCCTACTGTAATCAAAGGAAAATTAGATTGTTAGATGATTAGATCAATAACATCAAAATCTAATGAAATAACGAAGCACAAAGGAAATAAAATGAAAATAAAAGAAATAATGTTACCATAAATCTTCATCTTCCATGGTTGACCTTCGTTACACCTTCAAGTTTGCAGCAAATCAATGAGGCCCTCAGATTTCAAATTGAGCAACCTAAAGTAATGTCTAAGCCCTATGCAAATGTTGAAGGGTTTGATAAGATTATGCCTATGTCTATGACAAGATGATAAAATGAAAATAATGACTACTAATGCCAAATGACTATAATGCCTAAATTTGAAAATGAAGTTGTCAGATCCTAAAATTATGAGCAAAATTGTCTTTTATAGAAAACACAATTTTGAGTGGATGGATGAGATTGAATTCTAAGAAAGACCTAGAACGAGAGGTCCAGATTAAATCTGAAAATCCCTAATCAGGGTTAGGGAAAAATCCTTAATCTAACGATTAGAATAATGTCTCAGATAATCGGATCGACGGTGGAGAATAAATGAGGAAATTAATTAAAGAAATAAAGATTTTCAAAAAATCAAGAAGATAAGATTGCCTGATTTGCAAGATTTGAAAAATCAAGAAGATAAGATTTGGATTGAAGATTCGATTTGGAAAATCAAGAATCTGCCCGATTACTTGATTTTTGGAAGAATAATATCTTTTTGAATTTAATTAATTCAAAATGATGATTTTGTGTGACAAGTAAATAATCTTTTTTAGATTATTTACTAAAAAGAGTGAAATTTAATTAAATGAAATCATTTTAAATATTGATAAGTAGGAGGTATTTTTCCACAGCGTGTCAAATTATGATATTGCTATCAGGATTCAACCGTGTAGTTTCGAGTCAAACTTACTGACCCATGTTTCATGAGTAGCGGTTCAACAAGAACCCATCTCTCATGATATCGAATGGTCCACAAGTTTGACTCGAAACTACACGGTTGAATCCTGATAGCAATATCATAATTTTAAATATTTTCAATTATTTAAAATGAGAGAAAAGTGAAATTAGTAATTAAATAATTAAAATTAATTATTTAATTTGGAAGATAAGACTGATTAAATAAATTAATAAATTTATTTAATTGTGACAGTTAGTGACATATCAAATAAATAAATGAAATTGATTTATTTAATAATTAGGAATAATTAATGAAGAAAGGAAATTAAATAAATTAAGAAATTTATTTAATTAAGGGAAGACTTAGACAATTAATGACATATTTAATAAATAAATATAATTTATTTATTTAATAATCATGAAGAATATAAAGACATGAATTAATTAAACAATTATGAATTATTTAATCAATAGTTGAATGTGGACCAAGGATTAAATGTCTTAATTATGCTAGGATGAAAGTGGTAAAAATGAAGCTTGCAAGCCTAGGTCATTTTTAGGTGTCTACACCTACAATGTTCCAAAATATGAATTCTTGATAGAGTAGCTTCTCGTGCCCACATTCGAGGTACTATAATCAAAATATGAATTCTTGATAGGTCTCCATCTATTACTCATCCACTCGCATCCGCACCATAGCTTGGACATGTTTTCGTATCATGATCCCTCCTAGTACTACTCGACCCATCCTCAACGTCAATTTTTCTTGCCTTTACTGGAGTAGTCTATTGCATCACGCTGGGGGCATGTTCTCATCAGACCCTATCTATATATGATCTTAAAATTTTCAAATCAAAAAATCCAAAAACATAAAAAATTCAAAAAATCCAAAAACATTCAAAAAATATCAAAATCCAAAAAGTAGGTCAGAAGGTCATTCCAAAATTCAAAAATAGAGTCATCAGTCGAACTACGTAGTCTCTGAGCTTGAACGTAGGCAAGGTTGATCTTTGATCATCCCCTGAGACACTTAGGTTATTCCTATAGGAGTCTATCATAATAAACTGACATCTCATCATGTATATCTCCATCTATAAATTGGTCAAGTCATCAGTCAAACTATGTGGTCTTTGCTTATATAATGTAGGCAAGGCTAATATGATGATCAACCCCCAAGGCCCATAAGATAGGTCTTTAGGTTAGTCTCTTGGCCAAAATCTCAACAAATCCCAAAAACATTGGAAATTTTGAAAATCAAAACATTTGTAAAACCTCAAAAAATACCAAAAATAGCCTTAAAACATTGCAAAACATCAAAAACATCCAAATATTTGAAAAAATCAATCTATCTCATCTCGCTTGCACCTACAATAAAACCATCCACAATAAACTGATCGTCACCCTCAACCTTTGGTGAAATAGTTGGAAACAAGTATAGCAAGTTAAAAGTAAAACTCCAAACATCAAGTCTCAGGTTTAAGTTAGTACATAAGCAATTTGGTCAATTCTTTGTGTCGATAGCCCATCATCCAATCACTCCCATTTCAGTCATTTGATAACATCATTTCCTACGATGTATCCTTCCTACAAGGGGCATATTTTATTGGAAAGAGAACTTTGGATATACAAAATGACATGCCGCCATCCACTAACATGTCCTAGGTTGCGTCCTTCCTACAATGGGCATTATCTTTTGGCAATAGTTTTGGTTTCTATCCTTGAAAACACATTCCCTTTTGGTTACCAGTATTGAAGAACATCAACTTATTTGTGTGCTTTATCTTTGTTTTTTGACTTATCTTATTACGCTTAGTCTAAGGACCTCTCGATGATATCCAAACAAAGGATTTAAAGAGATAGGAATGGGGCAACAATCATTATCCTTTTGTCTGCTATGCTTGTTGGATGTTCTTGTGAAATAACTTGGTGAATACTTGATTTGTTAGATATGTATAGAGGATGTTTTGGACAACTTGTTGACTATTGCATTGATTGGTTATACCTTTCCCTGTTTTGGCCTGAGATATTTGAAACTTCTAACTTAGTGCATCCTAGCAAGGTTTCCATATGTCGGGTGTGAACAAGAATATTACTATCTATTTGTTGAGTCAAAGTCCATCACACTAAGTACCATGCCATCTTGGTTCTATATACCTTGATGGATCATGCTTATGCGTGTTATAAAACATAAGGTAAGTGACCCTTTTAAAATCCCAATCCTTGATAATTAAATCATCCATCTATCATCATCATTTCTCATCATCATCTCTCATAAAGTTGGCTTATTGGATCCTCTTGTCATCATCTAATTTCTTCTTTTCCACACTAACATCACGCCATGAGTAGTTAATCATCATCACTAGGGCATCCATCTTGCATCCACAAACCATCAGTATTATGCATATCATCTCATGTGCATGTTCATAATCATAATATAGATCTATTAGTCTAAGCATCTCATAAATCATCACATTTTCATAAATCATACATTTGAATAATCACAACTTATCATCATCATAATATAGATTGATTAGCCTAAGAATCTCATAAAATCATACATTTGCATAACCATGGCATATCACACCATCAATCTCATCCATCTCACATCATATCATCATTTAAGTTGTTTAAGATAATATAGATTGGTTATTCTAAGCATCTTAAAATCATCTCATTTTCATCATCATCCATAACCATCCATTTTGAACCTCTTTATTATGAGATCGTCCCTCAAATGGAATCTTTTTGCTCGATCTCTCGAGGGGGCAATGTACTAGGTTACTTCTTTTCCACTGGAGCAACCTAAAAAATCATAAATTTTTTCAATTTTGATCACAACAAGTTTATTCTTTGAACCAACACAACAAGTACATTGCTTCAAAGAGGGGTAAAATGTATACATGCAAAATTAGCATTTTGCATTCAATTAAGTCCATTCATCAAATAAGCTAGGTTTCACATTCATCCACTCATTAAATCAATCAAGTTCACGTTCATCCATTCATGTGGTAAATTAAACTCATTAAATTCATTCCTAAGGTTGTTCATTTAAATTAAATAAATCAAACATCAACCTTTTAATTAAATAAACCAAACTTTATTAAATTGAAATCCAAATTCATATTCCATCATTTTTTGATTTAAATAAATCAAATATTTAAGTCATAAAGGTCAAACTCACCTAATCATCATTAAGCTAATCTAATCCTAATTAGCCTAACCTAACCACCCATCACATCCTCTAGATAATCCCACTTGCACAAATAAATTAATTTATTGATTCATTAAAATCCTTATTTTCTTTCAACTTGTCATAAAAAATAGAATATTCCATCAAGTTTGAAAATGAGGACAAGTTGACTTGTCTCTTCCAACATTGCATTAACTTCTCATTTTCATGTCCCCCTCTCAACATTTATTGCACAAATTTGAATATGAAACTCCCTCTCTTGGACACATTGGCCAAAACTTGCACATTCCTCAATCTATGGAAAGTTGACAAGTGGCCTCTTTTCATTGGATTACATTTAGTCCCACATTCATCCATTTGGCCAATCTCTCATCAAGAAAATCTATAAATAAAGGCCTCATTCTTCATCAAAAGCATCTACATCTTCATGCAAAGTTACTCTCTTGGTTTGAGAACTATTTTTTCTCTTCATCATAGTGCATTGAATCAGTTCAGTCTTTGGCAAGGATTGGGAAAGGGTCATTGGCACATTTGACACCAATCCAATATGGAATAGGTACTTTGTCTTTCTTTTGGAATGTCTTTTTTATCCCTCTTGTTATTTTTTGCATTTCTTGAGCATTGATATTGTTATTTCATAGAGGTATTCATAGATTTGCATGTTTTAACTAACCCCACTAATGAGTTTTTGAGATTGGTTCACTTGTAGATTTATAGTGCTTCAGTATGTTGAAAGCAAAGCATTCGCCAAATGAATATTTGGCTGAAGCTATATCATGTGTAGAATATATAATGAATAGATGTCCAACAAAAAGTGTCATGAATATGATTCCTGAAGAAGCATGGACTGGAAGAAAACATAATGTTGCACACATGAGAGTTTTTGGTTGTGTAGCATATGCACATGTGCCTGATGAATTAAGAAGAAAGTTGGAAAAAGGAGCAAAAAGATGTATTTTTGTTGGATATAGTAATGAATCCAAGGCTTACAAACTCTATAATCCAACCACTAAGAAATTCATAATCAACAGAGATGTATAGTTTGTAGAAGATGAAGCATGGGATGGAAGCAAAGAAAAAATAGTCAATGTATTAGCAAATATACCTCATGATGAAAATGAAGTTTCTGAACCAGCAAATATTTCTACTAATGTGACTCCTTCCACGCCCATTCAAGCTCAACCAAATGATCCACAAGTGGCACCATCATAAAATGTAAGAGAAACTTCACATTTAGGACAACAAACACCATCTGTAGTAGGAAGTTCTAGTGCTGGACCATCAAGTCCACATTCAACAAGTTCAAGTGATTTGTCAAATCCTACATTGGCAAGCATTAGGACACAGAAAATCAGAAGTATAAGGGACATATACGAAAAAAATGAAAGTGAGAATAATAATGATCAAATGTATCTTTTAGCATTTTATTCACAAATATATGTTCCAATAAATTTTGAGGATGGAATTAAAGAAGATAAATGGGTATGTGCAATATATGAAGAAATTGATGCAATTGAAAAGAATCAAACATGGGAGTTGGTAATTCTTCCAAAAGAGAAGGATGCAATAGGAGTGAAGTCGGTTTATAAAACTAAATTAAATGAAAATGGAGATGTGCAAAAGAATAAAGCAAGATTAGTAGCAAAAGGTTATTCACAGCAATGAGACTTTTGCACCTGTAGCACGTCTTGATACTATTAGGATGATTCTTGCTATTGCAGCTCAAAAAAAATGGTCAATTCATCAAATGGTTGTGAAATCAGATTTCCTAAATGGTTATCTTGAAGAAGAATTTTATGTTGAACAACCACCTGGGTATGAGATTCTGGGTCTAGAAGACAAAGTTTACAAGTTGAAGAAAGCGTTATATGGTCTCAAGCAAGCCCCAAGAGCTTGGTACAACAAAATTGATAGATATATTTTATAGAATGACTTCAATAGATGCAGCAACAAGCCTACATTGTACACCAAGATGAATGAAAAGGGTGAAATTTTGATTGTATGTTTGTATGTTCATGATTTGATTTTCACTAGTGATTTATCAATTGATTTTTTTAAAGGAGCTATGAAAAAAGAATTTGAAATGACTAATTTAGGTCTAATGAAGTATTTTATTGTCATTGAGGTGAATCAAAATGAAAGTGGTATTTTTATATCTCAATCAAAGTATGCTAATAATATTTTGAAAATGTTTGACATGAAAAATTGCAAGTCATCACCTACACCAATTCTTATAGGTTTGAAGTTAAGTAAGGATGACAGAGGTGCAAATGTGGATCCAACATTATATAAGAGACTTGTTGGAAGTCTAATTTATTTGACAGCCATAAGACTAGACATAATGTATGTTTTAAGTTTGATTTGTAGATTTATGGAAGCTCCTAAAGACACACATTGGAAAGCTGGAAAAATAATTTTGAAATATGTAAGTGGAACAAAGAATTTTGGGATTCAATTTTCAAGTTTAGATGAATTTAAGTTGATTGGGTATATTGACAGTGATTGTACTTGAAGTATTGATGATAGAAAAACACTTCAGGCTATGTCTTTCATTTTGGTAATGGTGCAATATCATGAGCTTCAAAGAAACAAGCAATTGTCACTCTTTCATCAACAGAAGCAGAGTATGTAGCAGCTACTAGTGCATCATGCCAGGTAGTCTGGATGAGAAGAGTGTTGAAAGAGTTAAAGAATGAACAAGTGGATGCAACAAAGATATTTTGTGATTACAATTCAGCCATAGCATTGTAAAAAAATCTAGTTTTTCACAAAAGGAGCAAACACATTGATACTAGATATCATTTTATTAGAGATTTGATAAACAATGGTGAAATATTCTTAGAGTTTTGCTAGTCTCGGGAATAGTGTATAGATATCTTCACCAAGGCACTAGGAAAAGGCAACTTTATCTTTTAGATAGACTGTTTGGGCATCGTCAATGGCACCAGTTGTAATTAAGGGGGAGTGTTGGAAATAATTCCAACTGTGCATGTCTTTCTATCCTCCCTGCATTCCCGTGGCTTCATTCCCATGGGCCTTTTATCTATTTCATGCGGTAATGCAGTGTATACTACTTACTCACACCTTCCTTCTCTCTCTTGTGTGGTTGTGTCATTTTTATGTGTGGTGATGCATATTTTTGACAAAAAAATTTAGGAAATATTTTTATCGGGCAATTAATCTTTTAAGTATAATATTTAATAGAGTTTTAAATGTTTTTTGGATTAACAATTGTAGACACGTTAAATTGACATCATGCATTTGATTAGGTCATATTCATCCATTCATCAAATAAATCAAGTTTATCTATCAATCTCCTAAAGTCACCAATTTATATTAAATAAATCAACTTGATCCTAACATCACCCTCCTTTTAATTAAATAAAACAATCCTTTTATTTAATTAAATCTAAAATCACCTTCCATCCCTTTTGATTTAAATAAATAAAAATATTCAAGTCAAATGGGTCAAACAAACTAATCATCATCTACAATAATCTAATCTTGATTAAATTGAATCTAATGCATGTTACATCCTCTAGCTTTTCCCACTTGCACCAATAAATCAATGTATTGATTTATTAAAATCAACATTTTCCATCAACATGGCATCTTTGAAGAATATTCCCTCAAGTTTGAACTCAAAAACAAGTGGACATGTACATCTAAAAAAACATTTATGAGCTCTTACATGGCTCTTACATGTCCCTTTGCAAAGGTCAAACTCAACATTTACTCTTAAATTCAAATTTGAAATCTACCTCTCTTTGGCACATTGACGAAAATGTGCTCATTCCTCATCCTATCACAAGTTGAAAAGTGGGCCTCATCTCATTGGCCAAATATTTATCCCACATTTCTCTCTCATAAGAATTATTTCAAGTTGAGAATATTTAAATAGAGGCTTCATCCTTCAAAAAATCCCCCACAATCTTAGCATTTCATCCACAAAGCTAATACAAAGTCACTCTCTTCAATTGAGAACTGATTTTTTCCATCACAATTGCATCCTCATCATTAGCATTATCAAGGTTTGGGAAAGGGCTATTTTCCACAATATCACCAATCCAATATGGGATAGGTTTGAGCATGCTTAGTCTTTTTGGTATTTTATCACTTTGTTTATTTAGCATGATTCAATATCTCATATGGATGCTTGATAATTTGCTATGTTTTAAAGTGTTAATCATGCTAATGTGTGTGTGTTAGTTTTATCCATTTGTAGATTTTCACCATCCACATAATGGCACTAGAAGGAGGGATTGATTTCATTTCACATTATCTGGTTTGCTAGGATTATAATTGATTTTTAAGTGCTATTTCATATCTTTCAAGATCTATCTGTCTTGAGAATTTCTCTGTCAACATTTTAATTATTCCATGTCAATTGTAGCATCATAAAATTTGTTTTAGGCCATTATAATGTAACTCTTTGTCCAAAATCACTTAAATATTCGTATTGACTTATGTTTTATTTACTCCATTTCATTAAAAGATTATATTCAATGTTGTAATAAAAAAAAAGAAATCAATATCTCTTTCTCTAGCATGGGTGCTGCAATCATAGACTTTTTTCTGTATTAAACAAGAGGACGTGATTTCATTTGAACAGGTGCTATCTATTTTTGTTATGGCATATTCCTTTTTTATTTCCTTTGTTGAGGAATAACCTAGCTTAACTCGCCAATGACAAGCATGCCTAGGTGCGATTTGAGTTGCAATCACAATCAAAATCATGGTATTTCCTCGAAAGTTTGAAAATATTTAGTCATTGTGTTTTTCATTCACCAGTCAATCACATTTTCTTGGAGGTTTCCGAAGTATTTTCCATAAACCCATTGATGTGCATCCTGTAATCAAGATGCATGTTGCCCAAGACATTCAATGCTTAGGAATTGAGCATTGTTGTCGGGTCCACAAAAGGATATAAAAGTCACAGAAAATCCTAACCTGGGAATTGGACATTCTAGCAGGTGACTAATATCTTCTTATGGTCATTCATTTACATTGTCAAACTAGGGAACGTATACTTGAAATGGAGTGACACTGTATGTGCACTAAGAACCAGTTTTAGTCTCAATTTATCAAAAATAAATGCTTGGAAGGAATTCTACCTATGCTGCGGGGATGTAATGTAAAGTCTTCTTAACTTAAATATAACTTAATCAAAATAGAAATCATGACAACTATTACTAAGAAACAAACTATGAACTGGCCTTATGCTACAGGAACAAACACATGGATGGATTCTTGATGCTGCAAGAACAATATAGGACTGAGTTTGTGCTGAAACCTTCGAGAATAAAATATAACTTATAATCAACATAAGATAAATAACTAACCAACTACCTATACTTACTAAGTGGGCCCCCTTAGCAAGCATCAAATAGTTAATGCAAGAATTAAACTCAAAACTTCATCAAATTTTATTCATAAACTTAGAACCATATACATTGATTGTTCTGCTTATAAGAAAACTAACACAAAACACTGTCTCTTATTATAATACTAACTCTTACACACTCCGCTTGCTCACTCACGCCGGAGGAACACTTATTTATATCAGAAAAGCAACTAACTACCTAACTCTAACAAAGAAAGACGTGGAAATAAATTTATCCTGAAACCAAGGAACATACTTCTCATGAATGAAAGCATATCCGTTCAACACGATTCAAAGAGAATTTAGCATTCCACTCTTCCCAACGACCTAGTCAGAGAGTCTTCGCTAGAAAAACTTCCTCGATGTCATGTTGGAAATGGACTTTATTGCAAGGCTGAGATCTGTTGCACTTGACTCATTCATACTTCCTTCAACAACCTGCGATACACAAGGCAACAGAAGTGAAAGAAAGCATGCATGGCAAACAACATGATACACATTCATTAATCACATATTAAATCTATTTCATTATTCAAAAACTACATGCACTATATCAGTCATTTGGGAGGTCAAATAGGGTAATTAATATAGACACATAGAGATATTTAAGCTGCAGGAATATAGGAATGTGTGGCTACAGGATACTACTAGATTTTAAATAAAAAGATTTTAATCAAGAGTTAAAACAACCATTAGCAATAAGAGTAAGGGTATTAAAAATACATTATAATATTCAAATTATGAGCATATTTTGACCTCAGAATTTGCCCCCTACTTATCCTAATGATGGTTCTCTAGCATTAAGCTTTTGAGTTGTTTCTTTGAAATCAGTAGGAGTAGCATGGCCCTGTAATGAAGTTTCAAATTTGTAGTAGAAACCTCTAAAAATTTTCCATCTCTTATACTTATGGGTTTATGTATCCTCATTAACATCTGTAGCCCGATAAGGTAAAGTGGCAACATTAAAACTGGAGGTCAAAATTTTAATGGCAACCATAACTCAAACCTCTTCTGGAGACCAAGTTGCATGTACTTCTCTATCCTTCTGATGGTTGCTTTAAAGTTCAAGGGACTATTAGGCTTAGATTTCCTCAAACCAATAGATAGTTTTTCCCATCTTTTTTCAATTCTAGAAGATGAAAGCTTCCAAAATAGATATGGTTGGTCTTTGAATTCATCATACACCTTTTTCCTGATATCAAATATTTTTATTCTTTCTATTTGATCATTGGATCCATATGCAACAGTAAGCCAAGTTCTCAGAATTGTATGGGGATATGATCTTTTAGGTCATAGTGGAATAGGTTCATTCCTTTCAGCCTCTTCATAAGCCTCTAATTATTTTCCATAGTTTCATTATCCACCCAAGACATGAGTGACCTCAAATAAATGTCACCAATGTAGAGAAGTAGATTCCACTCTATTTTAAAGGGAATTAACAAACCATGCAAATAAAATTCACATAAAGAATTTTTCAGCCATTAGGTGCTACTTGATATGCATCATAAAATTCCTTGGCTATGTGAATAATAGGGTTTAAATTCCTTGAAATTCTCATCAATTAAAACCAAAAAAATTGCTCTTTAAGGAAAATAGCATATACCCTAGGTGGTGGTCTACATTCCATGATTTTACAAGTTACATTCATCATTTCATCCATTTTCTCTTTCATTTCTTAAATTTCCTATTTTCCTTTCAATTTTTCCTTTCAATTGCTTATTTTCTTCCTCCCAAAGACTTTGTTGAATTTTATCTTTAGCTAAGTGGTAGAACCTCAAATTTTGAAATGTAACAGGCCGCCATGTAGTCCTAAGATATTCCAAAAATTCAATCAACAATGTTCTTTTATAAACAACCATTGCTCGAAAAGTTGCAAGGGGTAATGGGGTGTCATTGGACACTTCAAAATTTTGTTCAAGTTGTTCTTCCTCTTGCTGTAGGATGGACTCATGTTATTGCTCAAGAGGAGATTATGTTTCTTCTGAAACTTTCCTAGCTACTTTAGCCAAGTTATATGGGCTTGGCATCCCCCTTTTATTACCACTATCATGTTGTGCTTCCTCAACTTCCATTGTCTCAATTTGCACTTCCCTAGGAATAACAAATGGATTTTGTGCAACATTCTTAGATACATCTTGAGAAACATCATGACTGAATTCTTCAAATTCCTCAAAAATTACTATAATTTTAGGTTGAGTAGAGGTTGAGGTGACTTTAAATTATTTCCTTGCTGAAAATGTTTTTAGCAATGTTGCAGCTGTAGGTGACACTCTCGTGGATTTTCTCTTTCTAACTTGCCTAGAGGATTTAGACTCAATAGGAGAAGATAATGGTGAAACTGCAGTGGTGACAGGCATTGCTGTAGGAGAAAGTGCTACAGGGGAAAATGTTGTAGGAGTAGAACATTTTCACTTTTGAGCATGAGGGTCAGATTTTGGGGCTTGTTCTACCCTAGATGACTCTCCTACCTTCATTTTCCCTTTTTCTTTTCTAATAGTAGACATGGTTTGTATTTGGGTAGAGGGCTATGGTGTGGAGGCTATAGGACTAAGTTTTGTAGGAGCAGACGATTCTTCCTCTGCTACCCTACTTGTAGATTCTACTCTCTTTTTCTTTTTCTTGTGCTACACAGGAAGTGCTCTAGGAGGCTCTAGAAGTTGCAAACCATTTTGGGCAACAAATTCTTGCCAAGAAAGGGGTGATACATCCCTCAGGGAATGCTCAATCAAGAGTTTAATGATGACATGGGGTAAAAGCAAGAAGTTGGGTATACGAAGAGGGGAAGTTTTGGCAAAAAAAAATCTTGCAGAAAACGCGTACGTGTTATTAAAAAAATGTGTATGCATTTAGGATTGGGTACCCAATCCTAAAAAAATGTGTATGCACTATCAAACGCGTACGTGTTATAACACGTACGTGTTCTATAATGCATACACATTTTATAACACATAAAAATTAATTATTTAAAAAAATAAATACTTTTTAGAAACATGTACGCGTTTTAGAACGCGTATGCATTTTGAAATCAAAACGCATATGCATTTTAGAACGCATATGCATTTTGAAATCAAAACGCGTACGTGTTTTAGAACACATACGCGTTTCTAAAAAGTATTTATTTTTTTAAATAATCAAGAAAGTAAGGAACGCATATGCATTTTGTAAAGCATACACATTTTGTAAAAACGTGTATGCATTTTTTAAATTCAAAATTTCCAACCCACATGCTGCCTCGGTTTTAGGCTCGGAAAAGGCTTGGAAATTCGAGCCTTAGCCTTTGACCTGCAACTAAAAAACTAAGACAAATTGAAGAAGAATGTCCAACTTTGACAACATAGATGATGGACTTTTTTTTTAATGAGTCTATAAAATTAAAACCCATTAGAGAACATAATGTCTACTTTCTAAATATATATTTTTTGTTAAAATTGGATTATGTTTGCTATTTTTTAATTAATTTCTAAGTAAACTAGTCCTTAAACTTGAAATATCAGGTTTTTCTAATTTTTTAATAACTTTTTATTGGCTGATTTTCTTGTAAAAAAAAATTATATGGGACCAAAATTCAGACAATTCTCTACACAATGAAAAAAAGAGAGTAAAAAAATGTTTTGTTTAGGTCCAATTATATTGTCGGTACACGTTGATTTAAAAAAACATCAATTAAGGACAATAAAAATTTAATAAAAAAAATATTCAACCAAAAATTACAAAAAAAAATCCAAACCAAACTTCATGTTGTTAGCTCTCTTTTCCTAAAAGGAATTAGCAAAATAATTTTATTTGGGTCAAAAAGTGTTGTCCATACACCTGCTTGGTATGGTAAAAAAAAGGGACTTTTAAAAAGTGGTTTTTATAGATCCTTATCAAAATGTAATTTCTATAAACTGGGTATTTTAATAATTTACATATTTGAAAACTAGATTCAAAATGCTAAATTTCATATTACTGAATTTTTTAAGATTCATTGTGGAAGTGCCTCAATTTTTTAGTCCAAGTGTGACAAATTCTGAAAAATAGCGAAAACATTTCCACTTTTTGAGCTTTTTGTTTACCCAACTTCTTGCATCAGCCCCATGATTGGTGATAGAGTTGTCTGTACCCTTCTGGGCTTCATGGGCACATTGTTTCAAAAGGTTTAACAAAAAAATTGGAACATTGACAGCTAAATTGTGCCTCATATGACTCAACAGTTTAAAATTATAGGAATGCAAATAGGAAAAATGTCCCTCACAAGTCAAGTACCTGATTATGGAGGCAACATATTCTAGGTATGGAGGAGGTAGTGACACTCATTTGCATCCTTGTTTGGAAACCTTCAAGGGTCCATATGTTGGTACTGTAAATTCTTCCCTAGCAGAGACAACATCTAAAGAAAAATCTTCTCCTACCACCAGAAGCCCAATTACTTCTACAATCTGTTCTTCTATAATAGCTACTATCAAACCCCACAGTGTAGCTTCTCCCTCTGAAAAGTTCTCAAAAACTCACTTGTAGCTTCCTCATTAATGAAACCTAGCCTCAAAAAATAATTCAACCAACCACAATTGTTGAATGCATGAACCGTTTGAGGATTTTTCATCAAGAGCTCATGAGCTACAAGCTCATGTCTTACTAATTGGCCACCCATATTCACAAATTATCCCAATTGAGATTCCTAAAACTCAAAAATTTTCTAAAAAATTAAAAAAAAAAATTGCCTTGCTTCTTTCAATCCTACTGTCACTTTTCTCTACTTTTCCAAGAATTCATGACTCAAAAGATAATTGCATGAAATTATTGTTACAAACTACTCAAATCAAGCAGTTAATTATTTTTTAAGATGGAAACACACAGTCATATTTGACAAGTACAATAAAATAAGAATATCCTAACAGTTGTGACAGTGGCATAAGAAAAAGTTTGAAATGGATTATCCTACCCCCTACTAAAAATTTGACATGTGTCCACACATGTGTGAAAGGATAGGCGAAGATCAGGCAATAATGATTGATATGTACATAGAAATTAATGAATAAATGAAACAAATAAATGATGTGATAATAAAAGATATCGTGTACCTTATAATAAGTGCTCATACATGCTAGGAAAGATCACAACTTTAGCATGAAATGACGGTTGGAAGTGAAATCATAAATGAGGGTGGTACGCCAGAATGGATGACATAGATGGGTGATGTGGAAGAAGAGGGAATGAATGGTAGTGATGGATGAAAAGCAAAAAAAGTGGCTTCCTTAAAAAGGAAACCTTATTATGGGCATGCAACGTAGAATTTTCAAGAGATGCTGCAGGAGAAAGGCTGAAGCCTTTTGCTACAACCTAAGACGGTGTCCATTAACCAGTAGCTTGAATCAAACATGATCTATTGTAGCTAACTGAATTGAACCATTATCAAAAAAAAATTCTATTTCATAAGGACCGAGCCATCTTGTGGTGAATTTACCTTGATTTTCCTTGTACCTGGAGTCAGAGCAGCGCCTAATCACCGATAGAGAATTTCTTAGTTTTGATATGGTGGTCATGCCATTTTTTTCATTGTTGTTGGATAGCTCCACTATGTTGCAGGGCAGCTTGCTTTATCTCATCCAATGCATTCAACATCAGAAGGTATTCCTTTTGGGCTTCTGAAATATCAATGTTAAGGTGTAGAGCAGTCCTTAAGGTCTTATGCTCAAACTCTATTGGAAACATGACATTTTTTCCATAGAGTAACTCAAAAGGAGTAAACCCTATAGTTGTCTTCCATGTTGTCCTATAGGCCCAGACTGCTTCAAGAAGGTGAATGCTCCAATCCTTCTTGTGTAATTGTACTATCTTAGTAAGGATTTCCTCAATTTCTCTATTGGTAACCTTTGCCTAACTATTGGCTTGAGGGTGATAGGGGCTAGAATTTTTGTGCCTGATCTTGTAATCATTCATCAATGCAGTGATTAAGTTTGATGTAAACTGAGCTCCCTGATCAGTAACAAGTTCCCTTGGGACTCCAAACTAAGCAAAAATATGTTCATATAGGAACTAAACAACTTTATTGTCACGTGCATGTGTTATTGCTTTCACTTCTACCCACTTGGTTACATAATCAGTGCAAACCAAAATGTATGATTTCCTATTAGATAGAGGATCAATAAAAAAAATCCATGTGCCACTTGTCAAAGGGACTGACTACAACTTCAAGATACAAGGGCATTTCATCAGACCTTGTTGGTCTCCCCATGTGTTGACATCTGTCACATTTTCTAGTGTAGGATGCAACATCTTTGTGTAGTGTGGGCCAACAGTATCTAGTAGAAAGCACTTTCATAGATGTTCTCTTAGCTACAAAGTGCCCACCACATGGCTCATCATGACACACATGCAAAATTTAATAGGTTTCATCTTCTCTAACACACCTTCTCATGGCTTGGTCAGGTTTTGTGTAGAATAAACAGTCTGCAATCCATGAAAAGTTAAAAATTTTCTCTACCAACAATTTCCTTTCCTTTGGTGAGAAGTGGGTTGGGATCTTGTTGGCTGCTAAGTAATTTGTAGTATCTGAATGCTAGGGGGTTCGAGCAACAATTGAAAATAGATGTTCATTAGGAAACCTATCATCAAGTACCTCAAGGGTGGCAGGTGTAGTTGTTTGAAGTCTTGACAAGAAATCAGCCACCACATTAGCCTGGCCTGGCTTATCAATAACTGTGATATCAAATTTATACAACAATAGGAGCCATCTTGCTAATCTGCCAGATATGGCAGGCTTATTCATGAGGTATCTTATTGCTGCATGATTTGCATGGACAAATTTTTGGTAACCAGTGACATAATGTCGAAACTTGTTCAAGGCATACACAACTGCTAGCAATTCTTTCTCTATGATAGTATAGTTTAATTTAGGGCCTTGAAGGTTTTTGCTAATGATATATATGGCATGCTCTATGAAATTCTATTTTTGTCCTAAAACCACCCCTATGGCATAATCAGAAGCATATGTGTGTATATGAAAGGGAAAAATCCACTTTGGTCCTTGAAGAACAAGTGCCTAAGTAAGTAAGTTCTTAAGCTACAGGAAAGATTTGTCACAGGCCTTAGTCCAGTTAAATTAAGAATCTTTAGTCAATAAGGCATATAATGGACTGGCTATTTTGCTGAAATCTTTAATAAATCTTCTATAATATCTAGCATGTTTTAGAAAGCTTCTAACATCCTTTTGTTTCATAGGTGTTTGCAAAGTTAGAATAACTTCTATTTTTTTAGGATCAATTTGAATTCTCGCTTGAGAAATATGATGGCCTAAAACAATTCCCTCTTACATCATCATAAAGTATTTCCCACTATTCAATGACAAATTTTTCTTCTTACATCTTTTCAACGCTTTCTCTAGATTTGCTAATGCTTCTTCATAAGTAGCTCCATAAGTGGTGAAGTCATCCATATAGATCTCCATAGAAACATGAGAAATGTCAGCAAAAATACTAATCACTTCCCTTTGAAATGTTGCAGGTGCATTACACAGGCCAAATGGTAAGACAGAGTAGGAAAAGGTGCCCCATGGACTCGTAAAAGTTGTTTTGTCTTGATCCTCAAGGGCAATTCTAATTTGATTATACCCACTGTATCCATCCAAAAAGGAGAAATACTTTTTACCAGATAATGAGTCTAGCACTTGGTCAGCAAATGGCAGTGGAAAGTGATCCTTTTTAGTTGTTGTGTTCAGCTCCTTGTAATCTACACAAACTCTCCATTTTCCTCTTTTTCTAGGAACAATCATTAATGGAGACACCCATTGACTATCTAAAATGGGGTAGATATAGCCAGCATCAAACAATTTTTAGAGCTCTTTTTTAACTATTTCCCTGAGTGTTGGGTTTATCCTTCTTTGAGGCTGCCTAATAGGTGAACAATCTTCATTAATATAGATTCTATGAGTTTAGAGTTGAGGATCTATTCCCTTCATATCTCCATAGCCCTATGCAAATGCTTTGTGTTCTTGCAACATTGTGACTAGGGAAACTTGTTGAGATTGAGGTAGCTCATTATTGATATTCAGAAAGCAGTCTAGAGACACTTCTACTTGCTTGGTAAGATCATTCATGGAGGGTGTTGATAAAGGTGGTGTCTGTATTTCATATGGAAGCAAATTGTGATAAAATGCAAGAGATTCAGGTGGCAGGCTCTCAAAATTCAGTTGCTGGAGGAAACACTACTGAGGACAGCTATCTAGAATAGATGGGCTACTTAGATTAGAGTTGGACTGCAAAATGTGTAAAATAAGGTCATCCTCACTCTAAAGTTTTGAAAAAAGATTAGTTTACAGCATCATTAGCTGAGCCAATGAGTTGACTTCTTCAGTTTCCTCTCCTGAATCTTTCCAAATTGGTTGAGACAAGTTTGGCTGAGGCTGGCAGGTGGGTATAAAGCCAATTTATTTCTGGACTGACAATCCGAAATTGTCATATCTCTTGAACAAAATCCTATAAGAGCATCAGTTGTAGGTAACCATAGTATACCTAAGATGATAGGATATCCTTCCAAAGTTGCCTTAGTGGACAATATGGTAAAATCTATTGGGTATTCCCAAGACTCAAGGATGACAATAACATCTTCTACCACTCCATCAGGTGTTACTGTGGAACTATCAACAAGCTGCAGAATGGTAGGTGTAGATCGAATGTTTAAAATAATCAAATACTATATAGTATGCTTGGTCATTACATTGATGGTTGCACCAAGGTCAATCAAAACATTCTTTACTATCTGACCATTAATATTTATTTTTACCACATGACTCCCAAGGTCAGTATATTTTGGAATGACTACCTTCCCTAACATAATATCTGCCAACTATTCTAGAACATGAATAGTTTGGGGATCTTTTTTCTTTCTTCCTAGTTTCTTTAAACAAGCATCTTTAATGGTTTTTCCATAAATTGGGACATCCTTAATAGCTTAAAAAAGGGGAATTTGAATGTGTACATTCTTTAGCTAATCCAAAATATCAAAGGTAGGCTCTTCCATAGACTTGGATGTAGTAATTTGCAATCTTTGAGGAAAAGGTGGTTTGTCCTGATGCTACAGAACATGATCCTTAGAAACAATATAGATGATACCGGTATATGTTCTGCAGGATCAATAGGTTGCTCAGAGGAAGAATCTAGAATCTTTGTAATTATAGACAGCTGTGGAGTAGGGAGAGTGGTTCCAGACCTGAGATGGATATCATGAATATTCATGGCATAAGCTAGATACTGATTGGCTTCTGCAAGGTGCATAGGTTATTGTTGTTGCTGCTTATTATTAGGATTTGGAAATGGTTGAGCATGCATAGGCATTTTTTTTGGAGGGCCAGTATTTGATGCAAGTGTTGCAGGATGTGGCATGAGGACTGGAGGTTGTGGCTGCTAAAACTATAGGAATCCAGGAGGTTGGTTCTGCCATTGCTAAGAACCTCTCCATTGAGGATACTGCTGCCAGTTACCAGGGGGTGGAGTCCATTGTCCCTATGGTTGCTGCCAACCTCCTTGAGGAGATTCCCATTGAGGACTTTGATAGTTAGGCCAATGTGGCTGAGAAGTATTCCTAGGTGGTGATGGGCCATATGTAAGTTTCCATTGGTTATTGTAATTAGAATATGTAAGGAAAATTAGATGTGGAAAACAATTTTCCTAACATCAATACCTCAGGAAAGAATCTAGATACACTTTTAAATTTACAATTATAGTCAAGTTAAGATGCACTATGAAACAGATTTCAGAAATAGAGTATTTGACAAACACACATGAACACCAGATATACGTGGGAAAACCCTTACGGGAGAAAAACCTGTTGTGCCCTTAGCACACATGCCCCGTTTGGAACGTGGACCCTCTTTTCTTTTGCCTTGTCAGGTCTTTCAGGGTTGCCTCATTTTGCGTGCCCCTCTTTTTTGATGTTCCACACGGTCGATGTTGCTCCAAGGTTTCATCATAAATCGACCATGCCTCCCCTTTTGGTCTTTTGCTACCCTCCGAGGCCTCGTGAGCTCCCTCTAGCATTTTGGCTCTAGAACGGCTACGGACCCTCCCAGGCCTGGGCCTCCGGATTTCCCTTTTCGGGCTTCCCCTTTTCATTTTTCGTCCTTCACGGCATTCTCTGGGCATCCGTCCGCTCCTCGGGGCCCGCCCTGCCCACCTCCGTTCAAAACTCGTCATGGGTGTTCGGGGTGGCACCTGCCCCTTCGGGCCCCGGGCCCCGGAAGTCCGCTTCTGGACTGTCGTCCCGGGATCGCCGTCTATGACGGGGACCCTCCAACGGCCGCCTGCCCCTCGGGCCCTGAGCTACTCGCCGCCGCTGTCACCCAAGCAGCACGAAGAAACCTCTGGCGGCAAATTCCTTCCAGCCTCCCGCCATCCAGGCCCCGGGCCTATCTCCGCCGTGGACGTTCAAAGTTGTCGAAAATCAATGGCGGCTATCACTCCGCGTCTTTCTGGCCTCTGGGTCCTGGAGTCTCCGCCACTGGGCTGCTGACTCAATTCAAATTTCACCAACTTTTGGCGCGGTCGTACTGGCAATTAATGCACGTATTAATGGTGGATGGGGTATATAATGGCCGGTCCACCAAAGTCATTTTCATTATCTGAATCAGAGCGAATTGCATAAGCGATCAACTGGAGCCCACCGCCTTCATTTGCGTCGTGATCCTCGAAATCAACTTCACTCAGTCGACCCCCGGTGGATCCTGCACCTTCCCATCCTGCATTTTCAAGGTAGGCCATCCCCGGTTGCCCTCCCGTCTTTTTTTCATCATTTTGGAGGATTTGAATGGATTAAGTAATTGGTTAGAATGAAACAAATAGAAGAACACTCAATTGCGCCCCTAACCCATGTGTTAAAAAATGCCAAATCTAGTGGATTTACCCTCCCCAACGATTCGGAGCTTGCCCGTGGCGCGACCGTTCTTTGTGCAGGGCGGCCAGTCCCCTTGGGCCCAGTCCCCCCTTTTTCTGTCCCATTTCAAATTTTGGTTGCACCCCTGCCCGCGGTCCTCCTAATTGGGTCTGGGTTGTCGGCTTTCATCCCGAGAATGTCGATCACATTTCGTCGTGCCAAACTGCCCAGGCCACTCTGCCTCCCTGTCGCCGGACCCCGATCTCGGCTCCGACGTGAGAAAATTGAAACTTAAGTGTCTGACCTATGGCCGCCTGGTGTCCCGCCCTCCAGTCCCCGACGGCGCTTCCATTTTTTCCCATTCATGGAATTCAGATTTTGATCCATCATTTGTACATCCGGGCCCCAGATGCCGGGCCTCTGCTCCTAATTTTTTGCCATTTTTTGAGATCGAGGTCTTTCGGCCAGTTCTCTGGTGCCTTCCGGCCCACCGGGCCCCGACAGCCACTCAGCCATTACCTTGATTCTTTTGGAACTGCTGCATTTTCATTCCCGGGTCCTGGCTACTAGACTTCCATCCTCGAAAGTCCGTGGATCCCCTGCCCACAGAGTTTTCACCCTGTCCTCCCGGTCGTTGGGCCCCAGGCTTCTGTTTGCCCTGTGTTCTCGCCAAATCCTCCTTGCTGCCGCAGGACTCTCTGGGCCCGGCCGTCTGGAGTTCCGTTTTCGGAACTGTGTGATGGTTTCGCCGTCCTTCACAATGGAACCCTTTCGGCTTCCTGCCCTCTGGGCCCCGGGCGTCTCCTTGCTGCTGCCGTCCAAAATTGCTGAAAATCACATAGCGGCCGGCGCGTCCTGGCGCCCCGGCCTTCGGGCCCCGCCTCACCAAATGCCGCTGGACCTAATTGACAAACCTCATGCCGGCCATCCTTTGGCCTCTTGGTCCCCGGCCCTCGGATTTCCGCCACCAGACTTCCTTGGCCGGATTTCCGCCCGCTACCTGCCGTCGCTAGCTGTCGTTTCCTAGCGGCTTCCCTGCCTGAAAGGATAAGGGGAAGAAATTAGGAAGGACCCCTCGGGGAAAAAAAGATAAAGATCAGATGAAGTTTCAATTCCAGGGTGAGCCACTCCAGTCAAAGGTCTCAACGGACTGGAAGGAGATCTCAGATACAAACATTGGTTAGGTGGACATAGATGAATTCACTCAGAGGGTCAAGGTCAACCCTATGACAAAGAATGTCAGACTAATACGACAGAGTGGAATCGCCAAAGCTGTCAATTTCCCTCCCTCTCTCATAACACCCGAACTAGTGATGGCTTGCTGAGAAGCCTATCAAACTGACACTAGAACAATTGTGGACAAGGAGGGGAACATCCTCGCCGACATGTCACCAGAAGGAATCACGAAAATATTTCACATTCCCACGTTCCCACATATGGAGGTCCCCCATTGGAACAATGCCAAGCGGCGTGGGATGCTAGTCCATTAGGATGCAAGAAGTCTATCAACCTATACTGGCTTAAGGAGAAATGGGGCAGCGCTGCGAAGGTTCCCCAAGAGCTGTTTCGTAGCGATTTCCATGAAGACTACCACTACTTAGTAACTATGTTGAGCAGGGTCATGGGTCTCCCAGCAGCCGCCTACTTCTAAGAATGGATGGCCTATTACATTGAGCAGATCCTGCGAGGGAATGAGGATGTTAACACCAAAGTCTCATTCGACTAGGGAGGCATCATTAGCAATTGCTTCCATGAACAATTCGTCAACATCAAGAAAAGCTCTAAGTTTTACATGACCTCCTACCTGGTATACTCCCTGGCAGGTCAAAGACAATACAGTGGGTTATTTGTGGCACCAGATCAGGGACATAAGCGAGGGCTCAAGCCATTTGACAAATACCCTCAACTCCAATACCGCAATTTCAAGGAGTACTGTCGGGTCAATGACGCCTTCATTGGCCATATCATCAGATTGATCACCAGAGACTTCGAGAGGAGGGTCTCCCACAACGCTAGGGCTCTCTTGAAAGAATATGCCTTCCTATTCATCTAGTTCCCTAAGTTTACCTACATTCGGGCCCAAGGATTCACAAAATGGCCAAACAGATTGCCGAGGTACCCAAATGACAGGATCATCCTCCTAGAGCTTTCTTGGCAGCTCCAACACATCTAGGCCATATTCAGCAACAAGCACATTGTCGGGATCTCCTATCCCATGACCCTTGGCCAGGGCCTGTACCGATTACAGACTTCCCAATGTGCTAGCAACTCTGAGAAGGAGCTCAAGGAATATAATTTTGACTGGTACACGGCTTGCCCGCGGATGGATCCACATGGCCATGTGAGAAAAGTACTGGGACTGGCATATGCCCACCAATACCATATTGAAGACTTTTGGGCTGATTGCAAAGATGACAAGGAGGTGCTTGCTAGGCACTACATGCGTATGACCATACAATTCCTAAGAAGAGTGCAACTATTCCAGGTACCAGACCAACTCGAAGAGGACGAGTCCACCATCATGCACCCAAGGTACCCTGCAGTTGCCAACTTGCCCATATCATTGATCGACTAGGACGAACAAGAGGTCAACGACCTAGATACCATCACCCAGCCGATCATAACTCGTACTAAGGAGTGGGTCGATGGGCAGGTAGCGCACCTGAAGCCACAGGGGGTAGTCCTAACATATGAAGAGCTCAAGAGCGAGCCAAGTACCACAGAGGACATTGCCGCCACCACATCATCTGGTGAGACTTCCAAGTCTCCCCCTGTCACCAGGTCTCAAAAGAGGAAAGTAACAGAAATCGCACAGTCTGCAGACCCCAAGGAGCAATCAAAGAAGGACATGGGAGGCTCATCTCCCAAGAAGCTCAAACAGATAGTTACTACAACAGAATTGTAGCCTCCCTTGCTTCTCCCTCCCCCTCTTGGTCCACCACCCGCCTCCCTGGCTGCAGCAGCCTCATCTCCGTAGGCGGTGGACATTTCTGTCCATCTCGCCCCTTTGCCCCCAGCTAGGTCAGTGGTCATCATTGATTCCTGTTCTGGCATAACCACTCCTCCTTCCTCTACCACCATGTCACCAATCACATCCCTTCCTCTGGCAACAATAACATTGCCTGTTCCTCTTTCCACTATACCTGAGGCTCTCATGCGGCACATGCAAAGTCTTCCCCCTGAGATCTCGCAGCTCCTAATGGACCCTGCAATCCAAGCAGCCCTCGCCCAAGACCTTGCAATAGCTCAGCCTTCACAACCGCCAACAGGGCCGCCAGCCATGGAAGCTACAATGAAAATCTCGAAAGAGTTGGAGGAGCGAGAGCAAGAAGCCTCAAGGTCTATGGAAGAGGAGGCCGATGAATATCATGAGCACCCCGAGTATGAGCATCGAACCATCGACAAGGTGGCCTATGAGGGAGAAGAGATAGGCTCTTCCGAGAGTGGAGATGAGGAAGGTGGCCCAGGTGACAAGGAGATCATCCAAACATTTGATGAGGACCTTGAGGAGGAGTCGGCCCAGCAGCCAAAGGATGTTGGGGAGGAAGCAGAAAGGTCACCATCTACTGAAGAGGGGCAGCCACCGGAGGAGCAGCTGCAAAAGGATTTATCTAAGGCTAAAACCCATGCTATAAAGAGCCCCAAGGCCGAGGTAGCTGAAGAGAAGAAAGAAGAAGAGACAGCAATAGAAGGAGGTCCCGCCCAACAATTGTCCACTAAGCTGCCCGTCAAAAACCTCGTGTTCTTTCGTGACTCCGACGAAGAGGAAGAGGATGTTGCTAAAGAGAAAGAAGAGCCCCAAAAAGGAAAGGAGGTAGAGGTCTTGCTTCTAACTGAGAAGGGTGAGGGTAGCCATGATGCACCCAAAGATAAATCTGCTATGCCTGATTGGTTGGAGAAGCAACTGGAGAAGATGACTCCCATCCTTAAAGACCCAAGGGTGAGATTGGAGGCCATCTTGGCCCGATCCCTGACCACAGCAAAGAAGGAGAAGAAGCCCAAGGTCAGATCCAGGATGACAATGGACGCTTCCGGCTCCCGGGTAGCACAAATTGCAATGCCTATAGTTGGCCAAACCGGGGTGAGCTACAGTGTCTCCACCATTGAATTGGGGAAGCAACTAGGGAACAAAAGGTTGAGCACCTTGAGGAGTCTGTGGCCACGGTGGTGCACCTGATTAAGCAGGATAAGGTATCCAAGGATGAGCTCAAAGCGCAGGTTGCTTCCCTAACTGACTACATATAACAATGGTCCTCAGTGGATGACCTGCCCACTACCTTGGCAGTTGCACCGCCGTTGCTCTCCAAAGAACAGATAGACAAGATGGAGAGAAGGAAGAACTTGGAGAAGACTACTGAAGATTGGTTCTGACAAGTCACATACGTCAGAAACATGGGAATCAACTAGGCTATTCGGACAGCCAACAAGTTCTTAGATTTGATGGAATCTCTGGAGGGCACGAGGAGACTCTGCACCAATTTTCCTGCGACATATGACTCCACCTTCCCAAGAATTGAAGCCATCCTTTAGATGCCTGAGAGCACGTGGGAAGAGAAGTTAGAGCTGAAGAAAGAGGATCATTGGCTCGTGGATGTGTGGTGCAGAGACCTCATCAACCGGAGGGAGAGGTTGGAGCAGATCATGAACAAGGTAGATCCAGATATTGAGTGGATCAAGGAAATCCGGGAAGAATGCGCTGAGTATCTTAAGCTGATGATGGGCTATGATATGCCCATGGTACAAATGGATGCCGAAAAGATCAAGCCATACTTCCAGGAGAAGATGAAGGATGGGACAGTCGGAGAGGTCACAACGGAATTCCTGAGTTTTGCTACCCGTGCCTTCAACCGATCAGAGCTATTCAGAGACCAGGGCTCAAAGTATGATGAAGATTGGAAGTGGCTGGAGGAAAATGCTAAGGAATGGAGCTATCAGGTGTTGAGATGTGAGATCCTCGAGATCGACAAGCTCCAAGCGGTAATCCTCAAGTATATAGAGCACGCAGCTTCTGAGGAGCAAGAGGACAGCCTAGCCAAAGAAGAAGACCTCCCTAAAGAGTAGCTATAGCCAAGAAAACAACAATTAGCTACAGGATGAAAGAGCAATAGTACCATCCACAAGATGACGAAATAGGGAAGAGACAAAGAAATTTTTTATATTGTAAATCTATTTGGGGTGTAGTTGAAACCCTATTTTGTAATGAATCTTGGCCACACAATTGTAATGAATCTTGGCCATTCATTTAACTTTTGGAAAACTATAAATAGAACACTCCCCTCATTTGCAAAAGTGAGAGTTGAGTTGTTGTAAAGGCATGCTGTAGAAATTTACAAGAAATATCATTGACTTGGTGTATTTCCTTGATTTCTCTCTTGTCATTTGATTCATTCTCCAATTTCATATGTTTAGCTTAGATCTTATGGCTATTTAGTTAGCTGTTTTCTTTATTTGGGTAAATCTTAGAAATGTTGTTGGGTGATTGTGAAAATTCCTGCCTTGTTGATGATCCCTTAGTCCATACTTTTTGCTATTTGCTGAAGGTAGATAGCTGTGCAAAGTTAGCCTGGACTTGATTTGAAGCGGTCCCAAACATTTATCTTTAATCCATGCATGTATGTGGTGGATGAAGGATGAAATATCTACAGCCCTTAAAAGATAGCACAATTTCTATGATACTGTTAAATCCCTGGTTAAGTGGGATATTGTTTTGAGGAATTGTCCATTGCAGGAACTCCATCGTCACTACTCATTGCAAGCTTCAGACTTAGGAACTTTTCTTTCCCTTCGCTCTTTTTCCCCTTTTTTAGAAACTAAACAATACCAAGCTTCATTGCACATTGTAAAGCTAAATCCAATAACTAAATAGAGTCCAAGATTACTGTTTGAACCTACAGCCAACGTATAATAGCTTTTATCCTAGGGACTCCTTTTCAAGATCCAACTTCATGCTGTATGTCCACACTTTGTATTTTCTATAAGACCACCTTGTGATTCCAGCAAATCACATCAAACTACTGAGGTATTTAAGCACTGTCATGACCTGACACCCAAGAGACCTTGGGATAGTATTCTGCAATTCGATTGTGGGAGATTGTCTTTCAAGAGAGGGAGTGCACCTACACACTACCTATGTTGAGAAGTGCATAAAAACACCATCAACAAAACCCACTACACCAATAGAAATCACTTTGTATTACAGTACTAAGGATTACATACAATTGTCAGACTTATCTTTCTGGTGTTTGATTTACAATAGCATTCACCACTAACCAAATTGCACAGGAACCTTTTCTTATTATAGTCTTTACAGAATTAAATTCTCACTGATACAGTTTGAACTCTTCACTCTTCACTGTTGATCAAACCAACCTTTTCTACAAAACTGCAATCACAGAGTATATCTTTGTTGCTCCATGTCCGATGAGCTTCCTCACAAAACTGTCGCAACAAACAAACTCCCAATGGTTCCAATTCAGCTTCTCTGATTCATCCACGAGATTCTATGTATTACAGTCAAACGGTCAACATAATTCATAATGCACTAGCATCTCAGTGAGACACTAGCAGTGTCTCGCCAATGCCACATAGTCTTCATACTGTTGTCGCCAAGAGTAATCGTACTCACCAGGATGTTCTACCGAGCTACAAGAGTTACACTGGGTCATCACACAGTCAACTTGACCTATCACTTTCACCAGGAGATGATAGCAAGACATCAAAGGTTATAGTGAAGTCATATAGTCATGAGTATTTCATTCGGCAAGAGTATCAAACTTTGGTGAGACTTCATATCGATGTTACAAGTCACTCCGAAGAAAAAATTTTGTCGGCATAACATATCATTCTTGCCAGGACCTCACATCGATGTTCTCCACATGTATCGTTGTTACCCAAACTCATAGCTTTCGGTGTGACATTATACTGATGAGATTAAGTCATAATGAGCTCCGAAGAATAGTCGGCGAGACAAAAGCTTATCGCCATGACTTCTTCCCATAACCATTAAGTTACCCCGATAGCCATATGCTATCAGCCAGAGTTACACCGAAGGCTATCACTTGTCGCTGAGACATATCCACATCGGTAGGACATCTTACTGATGATATTTCCTTCGACCAAGTCTCCCCGATGAATACAAACAAAACACTATTGGCATAGCTTTCGCTTTCGCGATGACTTCTCACCGAGCCAATATGAGTTACCCCGAGAGCCATCTCTTGAGCCTCTATTAGTGAGACATTTTCATATCACCCAGACTTTATAATGAAGACTCTTTGTTATGATGAAGACAACATATGAATTCCTATCGGTAAGACATTCACTATTTGCTGAGACTTCTTCCCAAGTGTTGAAGTCACTCTGAAACCCCAGTCGCCATGAGTCACTCTAATTCACGATTGAATGGCCTATTAGCCAGAAGTCTCTCGAGCGCTATAATGTCACAATGAACACACTATGTAATAGTGATAAACTCCTTAGTGTACAATTCGGCAAGATAGTTACAAGGTCACAATGACCTGGTCAGAAATGAATAAAGCAAACTGCTAGTCGGCCAGACATTGAACCTGTCACACTGACTTGGCACTCATGGAGGTTTCAGCTTGTATAGTTTGAGGCACATATTTCCAATAGAATAAGGATTTCCAGAAGTCAAAGGGCCTTGAGGCATACCTTGTCTTTGAGCCCATGGTCGCCTTTGTGCAATGAAGAATACTTGGTCATCATCACCCTCTACTATCCTAAAATTAGTAGGTAACTACTTAGCCTCTAGGTTAGCCACCATCTTACATCTATAATAATTTTTCTTTTGTCTGTAATGTGGACAAAACTCAGCCAATATTGCTTCAGCTTCCTCATGTTTCTTCTGAGCTTGCATAGTATCCAACTGTGTAGCCATATTTTTTATGATATCCTGCTTGAAATCAAACTACAAATTTGTGATTTCCATTAGTGAAAATCCATTAGTAGAAGAATTTCTCACTGTGGCTTGATGACCTCTACCCTTCTTAATGAGTGTTTGAGAGTAGTTGCAACATATTTTCTTGATATCATCCCAAGGAATTTGGGTTATATCTCCTCCTCCCATTGGGTTAATCAAAAAATAAATTATGACAACTATTAGTAAGAATCAAACTATGAACTGGCCTTATGTTGCAGGAACAAACACATGGATGGATTCTCGATGCTGTAGGAACAATATAAGACTGAGTTTGTGCTAAAACCTTTGAGAATAAAATCTAACTTATAATCAAAAGAAGATAAATAACTAACCGACTACAAATACTTACTAAGTGGGCCAACTATAGATACTTACTAAGTGGCCCCCCTTAGCAATCATCAACTAGTTTATGCAAGAATTAAACTCAAAACTTCATCAAATTTTATTCATAAACTTAGAACCATAGACATTAATTGTTCTGCTTATAAGAAAACTAGTACAAAACACTGTCTCTTATTATAATAATAACTCTTACACACTCTTCTTGCTCACTCGTGCATGAGGAACATTTAGTTATATCAGAAAAGAAACTAACTACCTAAATCTACCAGAGAAAGACGTGGACATAAATGTATCTTGAAACCAAGGAACAAACTTCTCATAAATGGAAGCATATCCGTTCAACACGATTCAGAGAGAATTTAGCATTCCACTCTTCCTAGATTAATGATCATTTAGATTTCTTCCCAATGACCCGGTCAGAGAGTTTTCACTTGAACAACTTCCTCGATGTCATGCAAGAAATGGACTTTACTATAAGGCCGAGATCTACTACGCTTGACTCATTCATGCTTCCTTCAACAACCTGCGATACACAAGGTGACATAAGCGAAAGAAAGTACACATGGGAAACAACACAATACACATTCATTAATCACATATTATATCTATTTCATTATTCAAAAACTACATGCACCATATCAATCATTCGAGAGGTCAAATAGGGTAATTAATATAGACACATAGAGATATTTAAGCTGCAGGAACATAGGAATATGTGGCTATAGGATAGTACTCGATTTTAAATAAAAAGTTTTTAATCAAGAGTTAAAAAAACCATCAACAATAAGAGTAAGGGTATTAAAAATACATTATAATATTCCAATTATGAGCATATTTTGAGCTCATCACAATGAATGGAGGCTTACAGAAGGATGTAAGTTTCTTGAGCATTGAAGTGATAGGCAGCAAGAATGCTAGAAAAGGTTTAAGAACTTGGCTTCATTCCTGCCAATCACATTTGCATTTTGTCAAACAGTCAATGTTCTTTCTCTATGCATTCATTCTCACATAGGCATCCTCCTAGGAAGGTCTGAGGACATTATACGGTTGTGAATTCTTCCATCAGCAGGAATAGTTGAGATAGTTCCCGATTCTTGATCTTTAGTACTTTTGTCTTATGCCTTTTTTTTTCTCATGATGTGTCTTGTAGTAGTCTTCAGTCTTTTTCCTCTTAGCGGCTTCCTGATCATGGTGAATTCTATCATCTACCAAGGTAGAAACTAACTCGTTCTGCTACCACTGCTTGGTAAAGCTTTTGGTCTTCTAAATTGTGGTCCACTAACTGAATGATCATAATGAGGATGTGAATGATCAAGTCGAGAATTCTGATCCATTTGAGAATGGATGTCATCCCATTCATGATGTTTCAATCTTCTAATATGCTCTACCCGATATTTACATTTACTCATTTTGGATTGCATTAACTATTACTAATGTCGCTTCTACTTCTGCTATGATGTCACCATTGCTTCTACTATATCATTGACTAAAGTACATTGGTCCTCCAGTCATTACCTCGCTATTAAATTTTATTCTTCACCTGATAGTTGCATTTGCTTAAAAGTTTCTAAATCCTTTTTCAAATCCATTTTGTGCATGTCGTGCAATCATTGCATTTCATGAGATCATAGTTCTTTAAATATTTAAGGAAGTCGTAGGCTTTCTTTGAGACCGCAGTTCTCTGAAGCCATTCTATCAAACAGTTCACATGTCTTGTCTATGCTTTTATAGCTTGCATTAGGTTAAAAGTTTCTAAAGTCTTTTTCAAATCAATTTCTTGCATATCACACCATCATTGCATTTCATGAGATTGCAATTCTTTAAGGGATTTAAGGGAGTCACTGGAATTTTTATGAGACAACAACCATTCTTTCAAACAATTCACATGCCTTGTCTGTGCCTCATAGCAATCTATCAATACAATTCACACCTCCCCTTTTGGTTCAGGTTGCGAGGATGTTGCGCGTAGGTTGTGGAATATGGCTGGGCACCTGCCAAATGCATTTACTTGAATGTTTATAAAGCCTCTTAAATCTATGTACACATCTTGTAGCCACCGCATTCCTAGGATATTGTTGTGTGATATTCCTGAAGTTTCGTAGTGATAGGCTACGGTAGTGTCTGATGGAGTTGAATAAGCATAAGATGAATGTATTATGAAGTCTAGCGTGAAGGAGTTATCAATATTTACATTGTGCAACCTGTCAAATCATTTTAATGTGAGGTAGCCCATAGTCCTTGAAGCCAACACTCCTCCAACGTGCTACTCAACTAATGCCCATCCCTCATGATCAAACATTAAATGTGATAGAACTCATTTGCAAACAAGATCTGTATTGGCTTATGGGGAAGATAACATGACATCGATGGATTCAAAGCCATATATATGGCATCAAATACCAAGGAATTTATATGGTGAAATCACTCATTCATAGTTTACATGCATTTTCTTGAGTGACGTCACTCATTTGTGACTTTCTACATGGCTGAGTGGAGGAGATTTCAAAATCTTACTTTAGTCACATCAATTCTTCACCTATCCACATTAAATTTTTTGATTTTCAATTGTTAGGAGAGGAGGTTTTAAGATGTCATGGAAAAATGTCTATTTTTAACTAAAATTCTGTGGCAAGTGAAATTATTACTAATGCCTCATTTATTAGTTCAAAATCATTGATTTTTTTAGTCAAAATCGTTCCATTATTTAAAGATAATGTGTAAATTTTTTTTAATTCATAACTTGATTCTTGTATAATTGTCTTTTTTATCTTGTAGGAAAAGGAGGGAGTGATTTTGTTAGCACAAAGGACTTGCAACATTGAAACATTGGAAATAATTTTTGAACTAATCTTGGAGTTGAAGAAATCAAACATTAAAACTTGAAAGCAACAAAGCCTTTTTTAATGCTTAAGGATTACATTATATGCTTTAGTTTTCTATTTTAAATCAACTTACATCTTTTGGGGCTCTTAAAAGGATTTTTTTTTAATTTTTGTGACAAAGGGGCTCTGAAAAAGAACTTATTCAAACTCACTAAATTTTGTTTGGGAATAACAAATTGAACAAGGCAATCTTAATCTTTCCTTTGGTGCTTAAAACAAATTGAATCATTGCTTTGAAGGATAAAATGAATGTGTATCTTTATTGTTTTGTAATTATTTACACAAATTAATATCATCAAAAGATGTGTGTGCTTCTCTTGCACCTCACGACGATCTTGAGAATCAAAAGGCTTTTGGTGACATTAAATTGTGTAATTAATTACCCACACACTTCAATTTACGTTTAAAAATTGAACAAAACACTTTGTGATTGTGAGTTAGGTATATCATGTGTGTTCTCCCTTTGTTTCTAAATGAAGGTCGATCGAACTATGGATGTGCTTGCTCGCTATTGTTTACCTTTAGAGGGGCCTGCCTAAGTGACACATCTGAAAGGAGAACTTGAAGGCAAATCCAACTAGTTTTTCATTCGGGCTGGTATATAAATGGATAAGACTAAACTGTCAAGTCCTCATGGTATGTAGGCCTTAACCGTACAATGTCTTTCAGAATGGGGTACTACCGTAAAAACTATAAGAGCCCCTAGTGGGATTTATGAAAGCCTTTAGTGGCTTGATGGACACTCACAAGGTGCCATGTCCCCAATGTCCCGTCATTAAGAACCTTGTTTGTAGTCACCAACCAGTCCATCCAACAAGTTTATCAAAGTGGTGCATTGGAACTTAGATTCCAAGAAGTTACTTTCCATTTCCAATCTTGGTTTAAGTATAGAGGTTAAGACTTCATTCTTAACATACCTTTAAACTCTCTCCTTGGTTGCATGCAAAATCATCTCTTCTACTACAAAGGGCATGAGGCAAGCCCACTAAGAAAAATGTACCAATTGAGCTAGGATGTTATATTGCTTGTGAGTTAGTTTGAAAACACAGTGATTTGATCAAAAACATTGGAAAACCAACATTCAACATGAGCATCAAATCTCAAACCCTTTAGGAGAAGCAAATATCCTTGAAAAAATTGCATGTTATTGCTTGCCCTTGGGATTCGTATCCTTAGAGGCTTCTAAACGTTTGGATTTCATCTCATTTTTCTCCTACTAAGGTCAACATTAGGAAACCTTTGCCTTGATTTCCTTGATTTCCACATAATGCATTTTGTGGGATGAAAGAAAATTAGGACATTGGACATTCAGTTGAAAACCTAATCAACAAATGTTTGTGGTAAAAAGAATCCATTAAGCAAAGATTGAATCAATTGGACCCTACACATGTGCTTGGCATCTTTTGGTCATATGGTTTTCATGCAAACATTGGTCTTTTGATTTTGAATTACTCTTATAGAAAGGCATGTTCTTCACTATCTTGGTCTAGTAAACAAGTCCTTCTTAGGTTCATTTAGGATCAAATCAAACACTTGATTCATTCCAAAATTTATCAAAATCCATCCCACCAAACAACTTTACATCTTTGGAAACATCATTCTAGACTTGGGTAAATCATCAAAATCAAAATCACCTTGTTTAGTTAGGTATGGGAATTCATCCTTTCTAGTACATTTAATTGAATTAGCAATCCTTTGAACAAGTTCATCCTAAAATCACATCCAACATCTTAGGGTTTACAAGTTCATTATCCAAATCCAATCAAACTATCAAAATCAAACCCTAAGTCTAGCATTGATCCAAAGTCTCTAAACATTCAACACTAATATCATTTACACCTTTCATCCTTCATCTCGTCATTAGTCCTAAGAACCTTAGAGGTCACTTTTGAAACAAGGTTAAAACACAAGGAGAACATGGAATACAAACTTGATCCATACATCATGAGTAATCCAAATCAATTGAACTTTCAAAGCCTTACAATACCAATTGATTATCAAAACTCACACGTGTACAATCCCTACATGGGATCATTACCTTCTACAAATGTCAATGGCACAATAAGTGTGAGTATACCCAAATCAAAGATTGGAATGCATTTCTCGATGGAAGATCTAAATCCAAACCTACAAGTCTATCAATCAAAAAATCAATGCATGAGCCTTCAAACGAACAATGTCATCCCACCAAATCCCTACATGCCAAATAAGAATGTACCAAGTACAAGTTTTCCAAACATGAATCCAAAAAAAATTGGGATAAATATGTTTGCAAATCATACAAATGTCATTCAGAGTCCAAACAAGATGTTAACGACTCCAAGACAAGGTGACACCATGCAAAATCAAAGTTACCTAAATCAAGACAATGTTCAATTTTAACCTATAATGCCAAATCTGAACACCATCCCAAATCAGAACATTTTCCAAAATGAAAATTTTCATGATCCCATTCAAAAACCACAAGTATGCATCCCAAATCTACTTGAACAAAAACCAAATCAACAATATCAAGGGATCCAAGATCGAAATCAAGATCAAATTTGGTGAGATCAAATTGCTACACTTACCAAAATAGTTGTCATATCACCAAGAGACATCTCCACCACCATTACCCATATCAACATCATTCCTTGGTTTAGGGCTTCCCCCTTTACCTAGCACCAATCACTCCATACAAATCAATCCACCTAACACTAATCAAGCCATCACATCAAATCCTTTGAATATACCATCAACATCACAGCAATAGATGGTATCTAATAAAATGACATCAATCCTGACAAATCAATATATGGTCTCCCAAGGACCTATCACCTTGATCATTTTGACCATTCCTCCAACCACCCTCATCACACCCATCATATCTCAACCCCTTACTACCATGATCATTCCAAGTGTATCTCAACAACTTGGCACTACATCCAACATGATTCCAAATCCACCACCACTACCGCCAAAACCAAATGCAGCAAGACAATATAACATTACATTGAGAGCACACCAGGGCTACCAAAAGGCCATCCAACAATATCTATCCATGCAACAAGCAAGAAAAGGTCAACAAGTGCAACAAGCCTCTCAAGCTGCTCAATCCTCTCATGTTTCCCAAGCCTCTCAAGCTACCCAACAAACACAAGCACAAACCCAAAAAATGACAACTGTTGAGAATAAGGATCAAGATCAATCCATCACTGAGCACCTTGAAGCTATGTCTAATTCATCCAATGATCAAATAACCATATTCCAAGAATCACTTTTCAATCATGATCAAAATCCACCAATAATACTCAACAATGATCCAATTCAATAAATGTCAACATCACTTGACCCTATGGTTGAAGGAATTCACAATCTCTTTGCCACAATTGTTGAAAACAATGTTCAAGATCTCTCAATTAAGGAGCATATTGAAGATGTTGTTACCCCACTCGATGATCAACTCACCATACATCAAGAACCACTTTTTAGTGATCTATTTCAAGGAGTATTAGGATTATTTGATCCTATCAAAATAATGCATGATCCATCAACCAATGATCATATTAAAAATGACTCTACATTTCCTTATGAGTTAGAGGACATATCTGAAGAATTTATTCCAAAGCATGATCAAAATCTTTCACCAAAATCTAACAATGGTATTTTCCAAGACATATTGACATCCTTCGACCTCATGGTTACATATACTAAAAGAACCCTGAACTCAACACTTGATGATATTGAACCATTTACCATGTCCAATGACGACATCCAAGAAACCTTTCTAAGGAATCCAACCTTTGAAATTGACCCATGTCAAGAAGTTGATCCCAAGCATGTCAAAGGTGACTCCAAAATTATTTAGGATCAAGAATTTGTATCTACAAGATACTACAATGATCTAATGGAAACTCTCCTATCTATGCAAGATGATCATATTCACATATCACATACTCCTCCATCTACCAATGAGATGCTTTCTATGGATGGACAAATAGATGATCTTCATTCAAAACAGGGTCCCTTTATTCCTAACATTGTTACACAAAAAGACTAGGTTATTGATCTATACAGTCAAACAGAGTTGTAAACATTAGGATCAAATATATCCCAAATTCATACTAAGGACATCATGTATGAGGATATCCAACATTATCCACTCAAGGAAACAAGTCAGATAGAATAGTATATTCCAGAGTTAGAAGAGCATCAAATTCCAACATCATCTGCAGTGTTCATTTGTTAGAGCATGTTAACTGAACAAGAAATATCAAAACAAGCAGAATCAAAGAACGAAGGTGCCACTAGCACTATACTGGGGGAAACTTTATCTAGTGCAAGCATCAACATAGGGAGCATAAAGAATTCTTATGATGAAACTAGTGTCAATAATACAACCATCCACGTCATGAATCTTTCTCCACCCATCACCCCATCCATGAATTGGGACCAAATTCGAAGGAAAGATTTGAATCAAAACACGAAGAATGTTATAAAAGAAAAAGAAGTTGAGAAGCATAATGGACAAATCAAATACGCATGGATACCAAAACATACAAAGAAAGATTATCCCTATCAAACTCCATCAGTCAAATAAACTATGGGGAAAAACAAAAAAGGGAAAAGTATCCATCAAAGATTTCCACAAAAGAAAAAGAAGGATTTTCAAGTGACAAACAAAGTGTATCAAACCATTGGTCCTAATTCCATGCACACTTTAGTATCCACCCATCATTGCTCATTTTCAGAAGTTTGGAAAGCAAAGATTCCAATCTGTCAACCAATCCATCTTTTATCCCTAAACACACTCCATCCACGCTTCCACGCATGATATCCAATTCTCACATTGACCATGTATTGGCAACGACCCTTCATCATAAGGATTTGAAAGGAACTTTATCACGATGTGTGCACCAAGACAAAGTCAACTCCAGTATCAACAAAGCAGATCAAGAATCCTAAAAGTTGCATTCAAGTGCATGTATATTAGCAAAGAAAATTATTCAAGAATGATATCAATGGAACATTACGAAAGGGGAGTCTACATCAGCAACACCTTGTGATTCAGCATAAGCTTAAAATCTTTTGAAAAAATCAAAAAAAGAAAAAAAAATCAAAAAATCAAAAAAAATCAAAAAAAGGATTGAAAATAGTAAAGAGAAAAAAATTGTCCTCTAGTGAAAACCACTACTATGGCACTTTGTGCAAGACCATGATGAAAACTTGGAAAATAGGTAGCATGTTTGGAATCGAGCATCTACATGCACCAGTTCAGGTTAAAGCATCTCATCGCATCCATAATAAATTGAGCATTCCATCCATCTTATCCATAATAAATTTGTTCATCCATAAACCATTTATCGAATCCATTTTCATCCATGTGCATACATCTACATCCATCATCCAAGTTATCTTGATCTTGATGAAAGTTTAGGGCACACTTTACACTTACTTATGGTAAACATCTTGACATGGGCCACTTTCATTGATCCTATCCTATGCAGCATTATCCAATGAGCATTCCTCTGTTTAAACACCTTATCTTATCACAAGATAATCCTTGGCATCCTTTGCGTACTTACTATATCCATCTATCCATACACCTATCCAAGGATCCACCCATCACATTCCATACATTGGTAGACATTGGGAGTAGATATGTACATCTTGCTTCGAGAATAAATCTTGGTCTTTGTCCTCCAAAATATGTGGTGATCAAAACATTGGAAAACATGAAATCAATTTGGTCAAGCATTTGCGATCCAAAACCAAATCACTAGCCCATGGTATATTTTGACAAGAAGACATTCCTTATTAGTCTTCATCTTTCATCGAACACCAATCCAAGTAATCATTATCAATTGCATCTAAGTTGTACTTCAAACATCACATCCAATCAGTCGAACAACTTTTGTTCCAAATCAAGCTTCAAACTCCTAATCAAACAAATCCAAAAAAACACTCATCATCTTGGGATATCCATCCTAATCCTTTTGTTTCTTAACACTATCCTTGCATTGTTGTGTATCCTCAACAATGTTATCATCATCAATCCTGGTCAATCAATCCTTGCATTGTTGTGCATCCTCAACAATGTTATCATCATCAATCCTGATCAATCAATCCTTGTATGTTTGTGCATTCTCAAAAATGTTATCGTCATCAATCCTAATCAATCAATCATTGCATTTTTGTGCATCCTCAAAAATGTTATCATCATCAATCTTGATTAATCAATCCTTCCATTTTTGTGTATCCTCAACAATGATATCACCATCATCAATCCATCGATTCGATCAGTCAACCTTAGCTTGGTTTTCAACAAAATCCCAAATAGAAAATTGATATCGTCACACATGTCCAAATCGTCAAAATCATGTGAAAAATCCAAAAACATCTAAAACATCAAAAAATCCAAAAACATTCATAAAATTTAGAAAACATCAAAAACATTGGAATCTGAACTACATTGTCTCTAATCTTAAACTTAGGCAAGGCTCATCTTTGATCAGCCCCCAAGACATAAAAATCCAAAAACATTCATAAAATCTCACAAAACCCAAAAAAAATTAAAAATTTGGAAAATGAAAACATTTGCAAAATCTTCAAAAACACCAAAAACAGCCTCAAAATATTTCAAAAACATCAAAAACATCCAAAAAATCCATCCATTTCATCTCACTTTCACCCGCGATAATCAATCATCCATAATAAAATGATTCACCCTCATCCTTTGGAAAAACAAATAGAAACAACCACAACAACTAGAAAAAGAAAGGTTCAATCGTAAAATCAAAAGAAAACAATAAACTTTTAAACACAAAATCAAAATCGAAACAACAAATCATTAAATGAAAAATCAAACTCTTGATCAATTGGAAACATGTCAATCAACCTTATATCAACAACCTATCAATCAACTTATCAAACCATCATCATCCTATACAATGTATGTCCTAGGATATATCATTCTGACAATGGGCATCATTTTGGATATCACTTTGGATCCTTACCCTATCAAAACACATCCATTTGGCTCAAGGTATGAAGAACATTGGCTTGTTTCTATACTTGATCTTTTCTTTTGATTTATCTTATTGCGCTCATTCCAAGGACCTCTCAATGATATCCAAATGAAGGATTTAGAGAGATAGGAATGGGGCAATGATCATTATCTTTTTTCTGCTATGCTTGTTGGATGTTCTTGTAAACTAACTTGGTGAATACTTGCTTTGTTAGGTACGTCCTAACAAGGTTTCCATATGTCAAGTGTGAACAAGAATACTCCTATTTGTTTGTCGAGTCAAATTCCATCGCACTAGGTGCAACGCCATCCTGGTTCTTTATACCTTGATGCATCGTATCTATGTATATTATCAAACATAAGGTAAGCAGCCCTTTTAAAATCCCAATCCTTGATAAGCAAAACATCATCTATCATTAGTAGCATCTCTAATAAAGTCTCGTTAGATCATGGGCTTGTTGGATCCTCTTGTCATCATCTCATTTGTTCTTTCTTCTCTCTGTGCTAACATAACATCACCAATGCATTCATCATGCATCCGTCCAACACAAACCATCAACAGTCGGCATATCATCCCACGTGCATGTTCATCATCATAATATAGATCTGTTAGTCTAAGCATATAATAAATCACATATTTGCATAAAAAACCATTGCATAATCATGGCATATCACATCATCCATCTCATCCATCATCACATCATATCATCATTTAAGTTGTTTAAGATAATATAGATTGGTTATTCTAAGTATTTTAAAACCATCTCATTTGCATCATCATCATAACCATCCATATGTCTATTTTGAACCTCTTTATCACGAGATCAACCCTCAAATCAAATCTTTTCGCTCAATCTCTCAATGGGGCAATGTACCAATGTACTTTCTGCTAGGGCATCTGAAAAATCAATTTTTTTAAAAAATTTGATCGTGACAAGATTATTCTTTGAACCAATGCAACAAGTACATTGCTTCAAAGAGGGGAAAAATGTCGACACATGAAATTGACATCATGCATTTGATTAGGTTATATTCATCCATTCATCAAATAAATAAAGTTTATTTATCAATCTCCTAAAGTCACGAACTTATATTAAATAAATCAACTTGATCCTAACATCACCCTCCTTTTAATTAAATAAATCAAGCCTTTTATTTAATTAAATCTAAAATCACCTTCCATCCCTTTTGATTTAAATAAATAAAAATATTCAAGTCAAATGGATCAAATAAACTAATCATCATCTAAGCTAATCTAATCTTGATTAAATCTAATCTAATGCATGTCACATCCTCTAGCTTTTCCCACTTGCACCAATAAATTAATTTATTGATTTATTAAAATCAATATTTTCCATCAACATGGCATCTTTGAGGAATATTCTCTCAAGTTTGAATTCAAAAACAAGTGGACATGTACATCCCACAAACCATTTATGAGCTCTTACATGGCTCTTACATGTCGCTTTGCAAAGGTCAAACTCAACATTTACTCTTAAATTCAAATTTGAAATCTCCCTCTTTTTGGCACATTGACCAAAATGTGCTCATTCCTCATCCTATCACAAGTTGACAAGTGGTCTCATCTCATTGGCCAAATCTTTATCTGACATTGCTCTCTCATAAGCATTCTTTCAACTTGAGAATATTTAAATAGAGGCTTCATCCATCAACAAATCCCCCACAATCTTAACAAATCCACCACAATCTTATCATTTCATCCACAAAGCTAATGCAAAGTCACTCTCTTCAATTGAGAACTAATTTTTTCCATCACAATTGCATCCTCATCATTAGCATTATCAAGGATTGGGAAAGGGCTATTTTCCACAATAGCACCAATCCAATATGGGATAGGTTTGAGCATGCTTGTCTTTTTGGTATTTTATCACTTTGTTTATTTAGCATGATTCAATATCTCATATGGATGCTTGATAATTTTCTATGTTTTAAATTGCTAATCATGCTAATGTGTGTGTGTGTGTGTTAGTTTTAGCCATTTGCAAGTTGTCACCATCCACAAGAATTTTTCACTGATGTGAACTGAGAATTACAACTAATGTAATTAATGCAATTAATGGTACTATCTTTCGTGAAATGAAGTTGAGACATAATTTTATGAATCCTTAAGTAAATTTAAGCAATCTAGTGTGATTAACACCTAATAGTTAAATTAAAAACTTAGATTAACAATATATAAAACTGCCCTATAATTTTATAAATATGAATAAACATATTTATGAATTTATATTTATTTTAACCTAAGTAATTCACATTCGTTCTCTTGGATGTATATTGGGGTTGTACTTCTTCCTAGTTTCGCTTAGGCCATAACACTATTCTTCATTACATGGTTGTTTCTATCTAGTAAGGGCCATATCACTATTCTTCATTTATCTATGCTAGAAAATTTACTAAAGATGTAACTTTACTTGATTTACATGTTTAGATTTCATGCACCCTTTACCCTACTGATTAAACTAGCACTTGCACTCCAATGAGGTGCAATGCTTACACTGATAGGATGATTAGATAACAAATTGTCTCTCTTTTTTTAAATGAGGTAAATGACCACTGACAGATTTTGTTTTGTCGTTAAGTTCTCCCCGCTGGCGTTAGACTGGAGGAGATTCCAGTGGGGTTCCCCCATGTAATAGTCTATCAGCTAATAAGGTATTACCATTAATAGTAAAATTTTCTAGTTAAATATAATTTACCCTAGAAAACAATATTCTTTTACTTAGATTATCAAAGTATGTTGTAGAGAAGCTCTAGGTGGCACAATTAAGATTGAAAACTAGATTGAGAATTTCCAGCAGGGCATGGTAGAAGAACAAAAACTTTAGTGAAATCAACTTAGTGATCACCTAAGGTTGCTGAGACTTTAAAGTCCTTAGGTTAGCTTTGGTTGTGCTTGGTGCTAGCTTCGTATTGGCTTTTTGCTGGTTCTTGGTTCTGGTTTGTAAACTCTGTGATTTCAGGTCCCTGTACAACCTGTTTTTTCCTTTATAAAAAATTTAGTGATTACCTATACAAAATACGGTTAATTTCAAGTAAAAAATCTATGATCAATTTATTATAAACAAATTTCTATGTATGAAAAACAAATAACTAATCAATAATAAATATAAGGCTTTTAAAGTTTATTACAGCAATAGACTTGCTTTTGAAATTAATAGTGTAAGTAGTTGCTTAAGAAGCATTTCAATCTGTACTTAAAAGGCAAATAATCGCTCACAACTCTGATCATCTAAAAGCTGAAAGGAAGAGACAAAAAGTTAAAAGATGGAGGAGAAGTGCCTCATTAAAATAAAAAAATTTAGAAAAATTGGACTTCATTGGAAGCTGCAAAAAGTTGTACTCAAATTGTCTTGTTCACTGTCAGAGTCTTCCACAGAATTGTAATCCACATAATTCATTACAGATGAGACAAAACATTCAAAGATTTTTTTTTTTAAACTAGCCTCCTTCTCAAATTCAGTGCTTTCTAGCAGAAATAAAAGCGCTTCAGAGTGGGTTTATGAACGAGGGCTGGCTCGTCCAGGGCAATAGCCTTCAACGACCTCAAAATCTGGTTCCCCTCCTCTACCTTGCATTCTCCAAACTTATTGTTCGCGGAAATTTCTTCCACATTATTATATCCAGGAAACACGATGAAGACAAAATTATCCTGTTGCGCACAAGTAAAAGGGCCATGGCCATATTTATAAGCTTCAACGCATGTCTCCCAACAATTAGGAAGGAGCCTATCTATATCAGGGAGGCCACGAACGCCTTTCATCCTCTCCTCAGTCTTCCCATACAGATACCAAGTAAAATGTCTGGCTATATATGGAAAAGACCGCGCAATTCATTCCATATTTGCTCCATTGTTGATCCCAGGAAGAAACAACAGCGAAGGTGGACGGAAAGTTCATGGAAATGAGGCGTTGAATCAAGCTCGATTTCATCAGGTCGCCATTAACCTTAGCTTCTACCCATTTTCCAACTTACCCTTCAATCGTACCCCACATCAACGCCCATGTCCATGTTTACCTTTGAGCTCCACTACAATTTCTTGGAATAGAGTTCAAAGCCTCAAACCATCGTATTGTACAAAAGCCTTACTTTTTCCGGTTTTGTATTAAGCCAATGGTGTACCCCATTGCGCCAACCCTCACGTGTAGCAGACCTTACCCCATTGCATCAACCCTCATGTGTAGTAGTGGAGAGGAAACGATCATCGGATCCGACTGAGGCTAAGCCCTCACTGTCACGCCATTTTGACGTAGAGGTTACATGGGATGAGCCATCCCATCTGCTAGTAAAAGCATTTGAAGAACGAGGTGCTGTAACAGAGTGATCTCACGAGTTGGAGTTCTTGCGCGAAGGAGAATGTCTTTGGATGTGTGCCCCAACGCTTAAGGTCGTGCTAACAGCCGTTTTGAAATCTAAGTTTTCCAAACTGCTTAAGGTCGTGCCCAAGCACTCAACAGTGTGCAGATCCAAATTCTCTCTGCTTAGGGCAGTAGTACCCGCACCCAAAGGAGGCAACGTTATGGGAGCTCACAACAATTTCAGGGCACATATTATTCTTTCCTGGGTTGCAACCATTATTGCCTTCGCAATCCTTAACCAAGGCGTCATTGATACCCACAACGTTTTCTATTATATGGATGTATATAGTGTCTTACATACTTTGAGATAGATAACCATTGTTGAATTCAAATTCACATCTAAAGGAGGAAAAATACACTGATGAAAATTTTCATCTTCCCATCACAACTCCCTTTTTAAAATATTAACTTAATGAAATTGCATATTAACAAATGGAACAGTTTTTGTGAAAAGTCAAGCTCACTCACTAATTCCATTACTCACTTATATTTTTATAGATTTCATTCAATTTATTTTTACCTTATGCATATAAACCTACATTCTCATTTTTTCATGTAATTGTCTAGTGATTTTTGATAAACATGAACTTATTTCTAATTGTACCATTACTAGATTAAATACAACTCATTTTCATCCTAATTTAATTTGGAAAGTATGTGAATGATCTCACAACCATAAATCTAACACCTAAAATACAAATATTTAAATAAATTTTGATCAACTCCTAGCCACTATAGTAGATATTATGAGTTAATTTTTGTCAACTCGTAGTCACTATAGTAGATATTTGTCTGAATTATATTTTTCTCATTATATATATACATATCCAATTAGCGTCTACAAAGTTTTTTTTTTGTTCAAATAAAATTTTGTTTATGAAACTAGCATTTAATTAAATTTTAATTAAAGCACGGAAAAACCAAGTTTTACATCACATCATCTAATACTGTCTACATAATACTATCTACATGTGTAGAGATTAATGAACTTCATACCTATTTTCCATGACCCTAAACGTAGTCTTATCAAAAGGTATCCTAGAAGCATATGCCCATTGGTATCCATCCAAACTGTTTTAATAAACATCCAATCCAATACTAGAAAAAAGGGCATACGTTTTCTGAATTATAAGCTAATATGTACACAATTGTATTCATGTTTTTATCTACCATGGTGTTTATAGAATTTAAATCTTGACCAAAATTAAATGTCTTGATAAATCCAAAATTTAGTGTCATATTAGCAAAATCCCATATATATTTAGAAACTTTAATTTAATTTTATAGATGATATTAATTAATTAATATATAATAAATATGGAAAAGCATAACTAACTTAGTTCAAAAACCATGTAATAAATCATTATCATGAAAATTGATAAAACTATTTCAAATATAAAAGAAATAAAGAGGCAAAAAAATATATGCTATAAAATTAAAATGTGTATTAAAAAAATTATTAATTTTTTTAAGTAAAAATTATTAATTTTTTTAAGTAAAAATTATTATTTAATAACACATATAATTTCACATTCTCTTCACATATATATCTAATTATACCTAAAATATTCCTGATTTATTTTTCTTAATGAACTTATTTAAACTAACAAAAAAATTATATAAAAAAATAAATCTCACTTATACACACTCTAATCATTTCATTAAAAATCAAATGCATAGGTTAAGTATCACCTTAAATTTATGATCCGCATGAATAATAAGTTAATTTTTTAATTCTAATGACTATAATTTTATGTTTGAGCATATTAAGATGAGAAAAACTTATAGATTTTCTTCCTTAGTAATCCCTAGATAGAATGTAATTGGATGATCTAGAGAGGGATTTTTTATCTATGTGGTTGGGATTATATTATTTCATCATTTCACTTGTAGGAATATATGGTTTTCATCCTTATGTAGTGTAGGGATTATTTGTGTTATGATTAGATTACACTATTATTCTATGATTTTTAGTATCAATACAATGCAATTATAATTGAGGTTCATTAATGTGCTACTAAATTTTGTAAATATTTTTAATATAATTAGTAATTAATAGAACTACAAGGGGGAAATGATGTAAGATGGAGTTACTACATATGTGCACATTACATATATATATATATATATATATATATATATATATATATATATATATATATATATATATATATATATGTATATATATATATATATATATATATATATATATATATATATATATATATATATATATATTATAATATATTTAGAAGCTCATGAAATGATTATACCAAAACTAGTTGCATGGGCCTACACAATAAATATATATGTGGATTATATTTCATATATAGGTAATAGAGTTTCAAGTTATTTGTATTGCTATGGTGGTAATGTATGAGTTTTAGAAATTTTCACATACTCTTGGTTGAAGTGAGATATAAAATTGTAGGTATGACATTATTAACAAAAAAAATATAAAAAAATTCATCAAAAGGAAGTATGCCTATATATATTTATATTAATAATATGATTAATCTAATATTTGATATTTTTCATGGCTCTCATTAGCCATGAACTATCTCCTCAGATCTCCCCCATTAGAAAATTCTTGTTAGTATGTCAATTTTAGGCCTAATACTTAAAAAATTACACTATTCTTATGATTCTAATCAAAATTTCAAATAGGGTTGTCTAGTTCATTACATTACCAAATATATATATAATGAAAACATTATGAAAGGCTACCATATGCAACATACTTAGATCCACCCAAAAACCACCATAAAAAACAACCACTTTATTCCTTCATCTACTCTACTTGAACATCATATTCATCCTAATGTTCAATAATATTATTCACCTCAGACAGTATAGGAGGCATAGCATTTAGATTGAGGCCCATATCATTGTGTGAATGAGGAGGAAGACTATTTTCATCTGCAACCACCTGCTGAGTTGGCATATTAGGATCACACTCATTCATGAGCAACACCATGATTGCATTCACCCTCACTCTTATTCTTTTTACTAACTCATAATCAACCTCACCTACAAATCTATTCTGGGATGCTTGCAAATGGCTTGAATTTTGTATCTCTAGAGTCTTCTTGATTGCAATATATAGTGAAGGAAAAAGCATTCCTATGTAGAAAAAATTGTCTAGGAAACAAGCCACCAACATGTACCCCTACCCCTTCCATAAATCATAACCCTAGCATGCCTTTAACCTAGTGTCATTCTTTAAATACTCTTCCCTCACAACTTTATTCATGATAGAATTCAACTATCCTAAAACATTGAAGCAAGTCTAGTATTTTTTATTGACAAAAGTTGAGATAAAAAGATTAAATGCCTTGTCTTTAGTTCTAGGATTTTAGCACCCAGCACCCTTTTTATACTTCTTTTAAACATTGAACGATGCCCCTTAAAAACAAGTTGAAAATTTGCATCTTTAATGGACTTTGTGAAAGCAAGCTTCCATTCATTCACTAGAATGACTACCATGTAGTTGTATGGATAATATTTCATCTATGTTCTTTGATAATGTTTGGAAGCTCATGAAACCACTTGCACTTCATCACTATTAGAACACAACTGTTGATGCATATAACCAAGAGCTTGACACCAATGAAAACCTTGTAATTATTTATCAAACAAAAATAGTAATGCTAAACTTGAATGTTGCAATTACTATATAATCTCACAAAAATGGCATGAAGGTGTTGCCTTTAACAATGGAGAAGTAATTTCCTCTTTCCTTTCACTCAACTAGTACATCCTACTTCACACATGTTGAAGATGTAACCTTGATTCTTAATAATGAATGAAAATCTTAAAGGATGACATGTACTATATTTTAAAAACTTAGAATCAACTAAAAAAATTTAGCAAAAGTAAATATTAACATGTGAATTATCAATATTTACCATAATTACAATGTAACCATTATCCCCAAATGTAGTCATGGAACTCCAAAAGATGACTTCATATTTGTTGATCACATTTGAAATTACACAACATTGATGAGCTAAACACATGTGAAATTACTTGATATGTACAAAGGACATATCAAATAATAAATTGAATAAGTACTTGCAAAATAAAATTCATTAGTAATAGGGGTTGGGGCCCTAGCTCAGTTGGCTAAATCTTTCCTGTTGCAAGAGGTTGGTCACGAGGTCTAGTCTCCCCCACCCCCGTGGTACCGGAGGGCGTGTTGCACCAGCATCGCCGGTCACGTTAAAAAGTTTACCAGGCGCACTGCAATTTATATGGGGTCATGCTACCCGATTCTTGCAGTCTAAAAAAAATTAAAAATCATTAGTAATAATAATCACTTTGTTGACATGTTACATGAGAATCTTGTCATATCGCAACTCCAAGCATATGACCTTACATGAAAAATGATACATCGACACTCATTTTGTAGATATATAACAATGAACTTGCACTCTCACCATTATTTCACATGATCCTTGTATATGACATCAACAAGTATGATGCATACTTCCTAGTACAAAATATTCACTTAATTTGTCATCGCGTTAAAACCATAACCAATTAACACATGGTCAAATTTCCAAATTAAACAATGACACCCAAAACTAATGTGATGAGCTGCACATCAATCTTGAAAGATGTGATTGATGAATCCTCTTTGGGTGGGTTTCTAATCTGTATGGAAGTTCATTTAAATCACAGCAATAAGAGGGAATTCTCTTGAATCCATAACATAGCACTTACCATGAATGTTATCAACTTTCAGTCCACATGCTTCCATAATTTTAGCTGGCATGATGTTATTTGATGCTTCAGAATCAACAATACAACTTTTTATAAAATTTTCCCCAACAATTAAAGTGAGAAAATAATGGATCTATCTTATCAGGACAAGTAGTTACTAAATTTCTAAAGAAGATATGCAGAATATCAATGATAACTCGTTCAACTTCCTTGTCTTTTTTATATTTTTTACTTAGTTTGGGTGGAGTGGTCACCACTAAATCATTATAGGCTATAGTAGCACCATTTATAAGGGCTACTGCCTTATGCTTATGTTCCTCAATTCTCATCATTTCAAGGATAGGCACATATACTTTTACTTGGCTAAGTAATTGAAACATATCAATAGGACTATACTTTGGTAATTCAATTGGGA